>CM061103.1:16530000-17130000 GCA_030770545.1 Macropodus opercularis
CCTGATTCATAGTGCTGTAACTCAGCAACATGGTCCCTGATTTGCACTGCTGTATTGTGGCTACAATGGCAGCAGCTGATGAACGTAGGGGACAAGGCCGCCTTGTGTGCGGGTCACCAGTGTGTGGCCCAGCTCTTCCAGGAACGCCCTCCTTTGGTAGGATTTTGAGGACTCCCACTCAGGATGGACTGTTTTCCCCAAGATGAAGGCACTGTATGTAGAGACATCCAGGAGATGATAGAAAAGCGCCAGGGTCCAGGTTCATGTCTTGAGCGGTCGACATTATCATCTGAAGAAGCAGAAGATTTCTCCTCATCTTCGCTCTCACAGAGCATCACATAGTCAAGGGCCTCAGCCAGTGAATGCATCCTTCTTGCCATCTTTCCAAAGCACAAATGACCTGGGATGTTGGGCTTGAATGCACCTGCATAACCTTCAGGACACATTTATAAACTGTGCCACAGGGTTGTTTTGTTTTTCTGGCAGGGACATGTTTGATCCCTATATATGATCACACTGAGGTGTGAAGGGCTTGGGTGTTTTTGCTTCTGGCATTGGTCATGAAACAAACAAAGCTACAGATGCTTTCATCATGTGCATCAAGCCAGGTTTGACTGAGAAGCTCAGAGCTCAAAACCCTGCATCGGCATAGTGTGACTATAGTTGAATATAGGATCATCTGTTTTGCAAATACATATTAGTGTTGAAATTTCACACATTGGTGACATTTTTTTCATGCACAAACTCAAGTCATTATCTGACATATGATCAGAGACAAAAAAATGCCATTGACTGGCTGCATTGGCTGCAGAAAGGCATCAAACAGCCCCATTGGAAATGAAGACAACTCCAATTTATTGCTCCCCTCACCAAAATTTGGCAAAATATATAATTTTATACAAAACAGATTTTTTCAAATGTTAATGTTACAATGAAACCACTTTTACCTAAAGTGATTATTTTTATACTGAAAATATCAAGGAATTAAAAAATTTAGTTTGAATGGGAGTTAATTGGCCAAAAATGGCCACAATAGATACAAAAGGTAGTTTTTGATAACAAAAAAAGAACAAGTGAAGTGGCCAAAAATGGCCACATAGTCACCAGAGGGTTAAACTTTCGACACATCCAACACTTTGAGCGTAGTTTCTTTAATTTCTGTTCACGTTTTAGCGACTGTCTTAATCTGGGCCACTATGTCATTACTCAAACGGTCGGAGCGAAGGGCAGGCGGCCGCAGCCTCGCCCTTGCGCCGTTGATGACGTCGTCGACAGGTTAAATTCCTCAGGTTTCAAATTAAACTTGCTCCCCTGTTAAGGTTCCAGTCGACGCCTGCTCCACCTCACCTACAGCAGGCAGACGCTCGGGCCTGTTCCTGGTGTAATAAACGTGATTCAACGTCGCCATGTCTGGGTTCGGACGCATCAATCATTACTCTCGTTCTTCCAGGCCTCCGCTTTACTGACGGCTGAAAGCCCAACATGTGCCCCCGGATTCACATCCGACGTGCTGGTCTTCAGGCTGAGCAGGACGCACCTGAGGCAGGGCGCCGTTCTGGGCAAAGGTAAGGTCACGTGTGTGCGGTGGTGTTGAGCTTCTGTCCTGCAGGCGCTTTAGAAATGCGAGTGTTGTAAATGACCAGCGGCACATTGTAATTGGGGGAATTGGTTGTTTGTAGCTGTGTTGCCATCATTCCAGTAGATTGAGCGGAAATTGACTCTGCTGTTTGCTCCCTTTTGACTGGAATTGAACTAGTACGTCAGCCGCCATTTCTTTTTCTCTACCTACATTATGAGCTGTGTGAGTCCGTCCATCCATAGAGGACAGTTGAACACTGCCATCAGCTGGACGCATGGCTCTTAGGACACAGTCCTGCTTCTAGGGAGACAGTGCAGGGAACAGATGGAGAAATATTTGTCAGACTGAGCACTTTTCAAAGATCCTGGAGAGAACCACAGATGAAGACCCAGCATGAGTAGTGGTCAGAAGAAAGCAGACCAGGTGAAATGGAAGTTATCTGTGGTTTGACCTTTACTGGGAACCAACAATCAACTCTGCTATGACTGGTGTTAGGGGGACAAATGTCCAACATGGTTCCACGTAAACTTAATCATCTCCAGACAAAACACCAAAACAGAAAAAATGAGCCATTAAAGAAATGGACAAAGTCCCTCTATCAGATAAACGGACACTAGATTTTCATTTTATCTTTTTGTTTGCTTTGTGCCGTGACCCAACAAGCATTTCTGCGATAGTGGTGAACTGAAAGCTGTGAGGTCATTACTTCATGTTGTGTATAACTGCAGTTAGAATATTCATGGAAAACAATTTATCTCGTGTGGCTTAGTTTCATATTTTGTAAAGTACAGTGATAATCTTGTGAGGCGACTTATCAGATGTGAAGCATGTGGGGTTCTTGTTTACCAAACTATAGCTCAGTCTGCGCCTGGCATTGCTGCCTGGCTTCATATGCGCTGATAGCTCCACTGTTTCCTGTGTGGCTTGGTTTAACGTGTGCAGCAAACCAGTTGTTCTGCTTGTGACCTGAGCTAAACAATCGCCATCAGTATACGTTCTGCATGCTAGGAAGCACTTAACCCGGCGACTTTGTTAGAAAGAATCGCAGCTGATGGATGCCAGTCTGTGCTGTGGTACCTGCATGGGATACAGGTGATCTGAAGCGGCACAGCTACGTCTGTTCTTAGACTGATGACTGAAATTCTGTGAGTTGTAATATCATGTGTTGCTGTACTTGGACTTTTTAAAAAGGAATTGCACAGTTAAAGTGTCTTTGTCTACCTGCTCAGTCAAAAGAATTAGTCCTTGTCAGACACGAGTGACGTCTCACTCAGTAAAGTAACATTCTCAGGGTGAAGGCTGTTGAAAGCGTTTCAAACCCAGCTGTGTACGCCTCCCCCTACAGTAAGCTTCACCGACTGCACAGACCGTACAAGATTCCTCTTCAGCAGCGATGACAGACGATTCATGGTACAGACCGATGGCACATTAAAGGTGAGTGTTGTTTAACAGGCTTTTTAAGTTAGCAGCCGTAGTAATCTGACACCTTTTCAAGTTTGAGTTATCTGTTTTATTCTTCCTAAAATATATTAAAATAAAGTGTTAAACTGGGCCATTACAGTCTGATTGAAAGCAGCTATGATTGGTGAGCTCTTGCACATTACAAGTCAAACATTTCTTTTTTTTCCAGGTCAAGAGACCAGTAACTCTTCATGACGGACAGAGGGACTTCTCAGTCCACGCATGGGATTCACAAGGTCTCAAGACGACCGTTACTGTCCGGCTGCTGTGCGATAAGCACGAACATGAAAATATTGAGCATCGCCATGGTGACGACAACCAGCAGGAACACCCCACTGAAATGGACCCGATACCAGAGGTTGAATGTGACACACAATTGATGCTGTTGTTCAGGGGTCTCAAACTCAAATTACCTGAGGGTCGCAGGAGGCAGAGTCTGGTTGAGGTTGGACCGCATCACGTATTCTGCAAAAAAGAGCTTTGTTAAAAAAAAACTACTAATATTCACAAATTTCATTAATAGTGGTTTAACTTCAAAGGGTTCATCTGAACATAAACTGTCCTGAATATGAACGGACTATTGAAGAACATGTCTTCTCTTGCCTACTTCTGGCTTCCTCTCACATAGCTAAGCCACATTTGTCTTGAAACCCGCAGTCTGACTTGAAGATGATAAAGTCTGGATTACAAATTGAATTTATAATTTTACCCTCTTCAGCATTTTTTTTTTTTCATAATCGAAAGACATTAAGATAGCATTCACTGAAAAAATAAAAGTCACATTGTGGCCCGGGGCATTGTGGGTGCGGCTGCTGTCCCACTGTTTGATCTAGAATAGCGATGTGTTGTAGTTTTAATATGTATGTTTGTTGTGTGTGTAACAATGAAGGTTTTTGGCACCATGACAGTAAGTGCTGGGTGAGAGACTCTCACAGTGTCCTCACTAGCAGACAGTCGTTCTAAACCCACAGATCAATACGATACGTGTCGGCCGCATTAACATTAAACTTCTGTATCGTCCTGCGGCTACAAAATATCATCGACTTTGAGACCCCTGCTGTTCATCAAGGACCTGCCACAATCCTTCTGCCAGAGGCAGGATAGTGGTACAAAGGCTCTGAAAACAAACTATGTCCCACTGTGGCCGTTTCGCTCACCAGTAGCGTTAAGCAATTTTGTTTAGTGCTGATACAAATTTTTGTATTAGAACTTTTTAATATTTGTTTCCTCCCAAGTACAGAAATGACCACCCACTGACTCATGGTATGTTTTTGTGATCTCACCCGATCCACAGGTGCCAATTCTCTATTTTCCCAAGTCTCAAGGGCTGAGGAGGAGGAAGAGAGAATGGATTGTTCCTGAGATAAATTTTGCTGAGAATAACCGGGGACCTTTTCCTGAAAAGATTACTCAAGTAAGACAAACTACATCTCACTCATAATTTGATAGTTACTGTATGTAGACATTCTGCAAGAATATTTAACACATTTCATTCAGTGTTTCGTTGCCACAATGTCTCCCTAAAATGTGAACTTAAAGTGATATCTATTCCATGAAAGATAGAAATTTTTATTAATTTTTTTAATTATGACAATAGCTGAATTACGTCAGGTGCCCCATAGTGATTCAGGTTCTTGTCTGGTGGTCATAGTATTATAAACGTACTTTTTTGCATCACAAGAGTTGAAATGTAGAGGCAAAAGACAAATATACAGTATCTGTGCTTTATTCTTTTTTTAACCATACCCAAACTTTTCATGTGAATTAATTAATGATAGTTGTCTTTGTTTTTCTCCTAGATTGCTTCAAGTGAAGCCAAAGTAAAGAAAGTTGTCTATAGCATCACTGGACCCGGCGCTGACCAGCCTCCCCTTGACCTTTTCAGGATGGACAAAAACACGGGTGTGTTGCGTGTTACACAACCCCTGGACAGAGAGAAGCAGGCCAGATATGTGGTAAGAACCTCGACTGTCGCTCCAGATGACCATGAATTTAACCATAACACATTAAATGTTTTGGCTGCATTTAGACATGTTCCATAATATGAAAATTCACTTTTACTAGTGTGAGAGCTGTTAACGTCTCTTTACTATTCTTATTCCACCACTTGTTTTTGGTGGCTTGTCTTTTTATCAACGTTTTAACTTAGTCAGCTTTTTTTCTTTTCTTGTCACTGAGTTCTTAAGTTCAGGTCTTTAGTCTTTGTCATAGTTTGCTTGTACTCAATATTTTGGTCATCATTTAGGACCTAAAGTTGATTAATTATTCATCTGTCTACAGTTTCAAGTACATGCTGTGGTAGAAGGTTCAGGAAAGGCCGAGGACCCGATGGAAATAGTGGTGAATATAATTGACCAGAACGACAACACACCTGTGTTCACTCAAGCTCAATATGAAGCACAAGTTCCAGAGTCGTCGCCAGTAGGTAGGTATTGGGGGCTTTTTAAAACTCATTTAAATATATTATGAGTCTTATCTGTTTAGTGTAATTCAGTACTGGATCCAGTGCAGAAATGCAAATGAAATTTAAACTACCAAAACAAGATGGTTCTCTAGTGATGACTGTTGGTGTTTGAAGGAAAGCAGTAGATGACATTTTGGTTGTAGCAGTACTATGAAAGTTTTAAGAAGCCTCTTACTCTACTTCCGTTTTTCTTAGATTTCGAGTTTCTTAGAGTAAATGCCACAGATTTGGACGATCCAACAACATTAGGCGGAGAAGTTACCTACCGCATTTTGAGCCAGGAGCCACCGTTGCCAAACCGACATGTCTTTGCGATAAACGCAGTCACTGGAGTCATCAGAGTCTTTGATGCTGTGCTGGACAAAGAGGTAAGCTGTACTGAAACAGAAGTCACTTGTTCCCAGCACAGCTTCTGCTTCTGTTCATTATGGCGTGTATATAATTTAGGTTTTATTTCATCGTCATTAGCTTAACATTGACTTGGTTTGGGTACCAGACGTAGGTTTTGGTGTGTAGCCAGCACAGCAGTCATTTGTTTAAATACCAGACAGTGTGCACAGCTAGCGTTACAAAATAGAACACACCGCACACCCTAAATAGAGCCGTCACAGCTGCAGCGCACCTCTGGAAAGGAACTTAGACGACCACAGAGGAAACTGGACTGTAACAGCGCCTGCAGGGAGACGTCTGAATCTGCTGTCAAATCTCCGTTTAAAGTAGGATTCATCATTTGACATGTTTACTGAGTAGGTCCAGATAAGACGGACTAGTGAATGGTTCACGGGCCTCGATGTGGGAAGCTTGGGTTAATGTTCAATGGCTATTTCATAGTGTTTTGCCCAAACTAACCAATGGTCGTTGCAGCTATTGACTAATCCTATAAGAAAATAACTTTGCTTTGTTAATCTCAAGCAAGTTTCTACAATAAGTAATAAAATGAACAAGTAATTGCTGGAAACATCGACATTCTTGCTTAAATTGCAGAGTTATATTTAGACAATTTAAGGGTTATTTTCTTTAAAAGCCTAAATAGATCTTCTAAAATGCTTTATCTTTTTAAGATGCTGTAGAAGTATAATATATATTCCATTTACATCTCAGATGTAATGAATAAAGAAATGCTGCTCTGAAGCTGATTCTTCTCCCTATTTTCACTGACGAACCTGCTGCATGATCGGTTCAACTTGTGGCTTATTCCAACAGAAATGGCCTGAGTACATTCTGGAGGTACAGGCTGCAGACACGAACGGAGAAGGGTTGCATTCAGTAACCAAAGTGATTATTACCGTCACAGATAGCAACGACAATGCTCCAGTCTACACTCAGACCACGGTAAGTACACGATACTTGTATGTGTATACTTTGGTTATTTAAGAGCGAGATAACAATTGATCGCGTTTTCCATTTAAGCAGAACACTTCACTTCATGACAGCATTTAGATTAAAACCTGGCTTAGAATAAGGGAACTGTATGAAACCTAAACTATGGTCTCTGAAGATACAGTTCATAATGGAATAACTCATGTTTAAGTAGTATGACCAACCGTTTCTTCTCTCATTTATCCATTTTCCTAGTATGAAACAAGTGTAGGAGAAAATGATGTACCATAGGTGCTGTGTTTACTAAGATGTCTGTAACGAATGCATTCTTTACAATCAAACTCGAAAGACATTCTTAAGATGGCATTCATTGAAAACATAAAAACATCATATTGTGGGTGCAGCTGTTGTCCCACTGGTATTTAGAATAGCAATGTGTTCGTTATGCTCAGCTGGTGTAGTTTTAATGTGTCTTACGTGTGACTAAGTGCTGGGTGAGACCCTCAGTGTCCAGCCTCATTGTGCTGTTCAGCAAATGCTGCTGTGGAGCAGACGGACTCACTCTGACACATGACGCACTTTGCCGCAGACGCAATTAGCTGTAGCAGTTAGCTCGCTAGCAGACAGTCGTTCTAAACCCACAGATCAATACGATACGTGTCGGCCGCATTAACATTAAACTTCTGTATCGTCCTGCGGCTACAAAATATCATCGACTTTGAGACCCCTGCTGTTCATCAAGGACCTGCCACAATCCTTCTGCCAGAGGCAGGATAGTGGTACAAAGGCTCTGAAAACAAACTATGTCCCACTGTGGCCGTTCTGCTCACCAGTAATGTTTAGTGCTGATACTAATTTTTATATTACAACTTTTTAATATTTGTTTCCTCCCAAGTACAGAAATGACCACACGCTGGCTCATGGTATGTTTTTGTGATCTCACCCGATCCACAGGTGCCAATTCTCTATTTTCCCAAGTCTCAAGGGCTGAGGAGGAGGAAGAGAGAATGGATTGTTCCTGAGATAAATTTTGCTGAGAATAACCGGGGACCTTTTCCTGAAAAGATTACTCAAGTAAGACAAACTACATCTCCCTCATAATTTGATAGTTACTGTATTTAGACATTCTGCAAAAATATTTATCACATTTCATTCAGTGTTTCGTTGCCACAGTGTCTCCCTAAAACATTTGAACTTAAAGTGATATCTATTCCATGAAAGATAGGAAGTTTTTTTTTTTTAATTATGACAATAGCTGAATTACGTCAGATGCCCCATAGTGATTCAGGTTGTTGTCTGGTGGTCATAGTATTATAAACGTACTTTTTTTACATCCCAAAAGTTTAAATGTAGAGGCAAAAGACAAATATACAGTATGTGTGCTTTATAATTTTTTTTTCACCATACCTAAAATTTTCATTTGAATTAAATGATAGCTGTCTTTGTTTTTCTCCTAGATTGCTTCAAGTGAAGCCAAAGTGAAGAAAGTTGTTTATAGCATCACTGGACCCGGCGCTGACCAGCCTCCCCTTGACCTTTTCAGGATGGACAAAAACACGGGTGTGTTGCGTGTTACACAACCCCTGGACAGAGAGAAGCAGGCCAAATATGTGGTAAGAACCTCGACTGTCGCTCCAGATGACCATGAATTTAACCATAACACATTAAATGTTTTGGCTGCATTTAGACACGTTCCATAATATGAAGACTCACTCTTATTAGTGTGAGAGCTGTTAACGTCTCTTTACTATTCTTATTCCACCACTTGTTTTTGGTGGCTTGTCTTTTTATCAACGTTTTAACTTAGTCAGCTTTTTTTTTTTTCTTGTCACTGAGTTCTCAGGATCAGGTCTTTAGTCTTTGTCATAGTTTGCTTGTACTCAATATTTTGGTCATCATTTAGGACCTAAAGTTGATTAATTATTCATCTGTCTACAGTTTCAAGCACATGCTGTGGTAGAAGGTTCAGGAAAGGCCGAGGACCCGATGGAAATAGTGGTGAATATAATTGACCAGAACGACAACAAACCTATCTTCTCTCAAGCTCAATATGAAGCACAAGTTCCAGAGTCGTCGCCAGTAGGTAGGTATTGGGGGCTTTTTAAAACTCATTTAAATATATTATGAGTCTTATCTGTTTAGTGTAATTCAGTACTGGATCCAGTGCAGAAATGCAAATGGAATTTAAACTACCAAAACAAGATGGTTCTCTAGTGATGACTGTTGGTGTTTGAAGGAAAGCAGTAGATGACATGTTGGTTGTAGTAGTAGTAGTAGTGGTGGTAGTAGTAGTGGTAGTAGTAGTAGTAGTATACCCTCATGTCTGTGTGACTTACTAATACTACTGTAAATCTCTTAATACTATGAAAGTTTTAAGAAGCCTCTTACTCTACTTCCGTTTTTCTTAGATTTCGAGTTTTTTAGAGTAAATGCCACAGATTTGGACGATCCAACAACATTAGGCGGAGAAGTTACCTACCGCATTTTGAGCCAGGAGCCACAGTTGCCAAACCGACATGTCTTTGCGATAAACGCAGTCACTGGAGTCATCAGAGTCTTTGATGCTGTGCTGGACAAAGAGGTAAGCTGTACTGAAACAGAAGTCACTTGTTCCCAGCACAGCTTCTGCTTCTGTTCATTATGGCGTGTATATAATTTAGGTTTTATTTCATCGTCATTAGCTTAACATTGACTTGGTTTGGGTACCAGACGTAGGTTTTGGTGTGTAGCCAGCACAGCAGTCATTTGTTTAAATACCAGACAGTGTGCACAGCTAGCGTTACAAAATAGAACACACCGCACACCCTAAATAGAGCCGTCACAGCTGCGGCGCACCTCTGGAAAGGAACTTAGACGACCACAGAGGAAACTGGACTGTAACAGCGCCTGCAGGGAGACGTCTGAATCTGCTGTCAAATCTCCGTTTAAAGTAGGATTCATCATTTGACATGTTTACTGAGTAGGTCCAGATAAGACGGACTAGTGAATGGTTCACGGGCCTCGATGTGGGAAGCTTGGGTTAATGTTCAATGGCTATTTCATAGTGTTTTGCCCAAACTAACCAATGGTCGTTGCAGCTATTGACTAATCCTATAAGAAAATAACTTTGCTTTGTTAATCTCAAGCAAGTTATATTTGGACAATTTAAGGGTTATTTTTATCAAAAGCCAAAATAAATAGATCTTCTAAATGCTTTTTTTGTTTAAGATGCTGTAGAATTTTTATATACATATATATATATAATTTATTTATTTTTTCATCTACATCTGAGATGTAATGAATAAACTCTATTACTAGACGTTAGTTTCAACAAACCTGTGACATGTCAGCAGACTGTTGAAACCTGCTGCATGATCGGTTCAACTTGTGGCTTATTCCAACAGAAATGGCCTGAGTACATTCTGGAGGTACAGGCTGCAGACACGAACGGAGAAGGGTTGCATTCAGTAACCAAAGTGATTATTACCGTCACAGATAGCAACGACAATGCTCCAGTCTACACTCAGACCACGGTAAGTACACGATACTTGTATGTGTATACTTTGGTTATTTAAGAGCGAGATAACAATTGATCGCTTTTTCCATTTAAGCAGAACATTTCACTTCATGACAGTATTTAAATTAAAACCTGGCTTAGAATAAGGGAACTGTATGAAACCTAAACTATGGTCTCTGATACAGTTCATAATGGAATAACTCATGTGACACAACCGTTTTGTTTTCTCTCATTCATCCATTTTCCTAGTATTACGCAAGTGTAGAAGAAAATTACGTAGGTGCTGTGGTAGCTAAGATGTCTGTAACGGATGCTGACGAGCCACATACCCCAGCCTGGAATGCAAAGTTCAGGATTGTTGGTGGTGATCCAGGAGCACTTTTCAGTGTGACAACAGGAACCGACAAACAAGAAGGAATTATTACAACGGCTAAGGTAGGATTTAAGTGGTGGAAATGGTAGAACCAATGTTATGAACTACATGAATTTGGCCTTAATGTGCTGTCTCATTTCTCCAGGGCCTCGACTTTGAAGCAGTCAGCAAACACACTCTGTTGGTTGCAGTAGTGAATGAGATTCCTTTTTCTGTTACGCTGCCCACTGCCACTGCCACAGTGTTGGTCAACGTGAAGGATGTCAACGAAGCACCAGTCTTCAGTCCACCAACAAAGACCGTAATGAAACCAGAAGACCTTGCACCTAACAGCGAAGTGACTCAGTACATTGCAACCGACCCAGACACTGCACGCAAACAGACTGTCCAGTAAGCTCTCTAACGTTGTGGCTTCCATGATGATTACACCTGTCAAACCTATAGGCAGGCGGGCTGATAAATGGCAATATAAGCTTAGAGGCAAAGTATTCAAATGAAGGGTTTATAGTGAGTTATACAAATGGTTTAATGGCTCAAATGACTTTCTTATTGATATTCAAAACTGAGTCACATGCTTACACACGTGACCTTTGACCTGACGGAAATAGGATACTGCACCTGTGAAAGTCGTCTTTTTATTAGACTGAAGAAATGATCAACACAGACGACATTTGACTGTTAAGTTGGGCCAGAGGGGGATTTCTTAAAATAAAGGTTAGCTGTTGGCTTAATTTCACCCAGAGTTGGTCCTCATGATTAAGACAACACCTGCTCAAAAGGTTACAAATTGACCTGAAGCGATTTAGTGAATGTAAAGGGTTGTTTAGGTTTCTTTGTCGTTTGTTCATAGCACGTCTGTTCTGTTGTCTGACTTTTTGTCAATGTGCAGGTATAAAATAATGAGTGACCCTGCAGGCTGGCTGAACATCACTAAAGACACTGGTGTGATAAGGGTGAAAAGCAGCATGGACAGAGAGTCTAGCTTTGTCAAGGAAAACAAGTACACAGCACTTATTGGTGCATATGACAATGGTAAGTGCAACGCAAAAAGGACTTGGATACATTAGTCAATGAAATGTACGAATACATCAGTTAACTGCCTGACAAGTGAAGAACAATGTCACAATCCTGGCTGAGTGTTTTCCCAGAAAGTGCATCATGTGATGTTTGTGTGTGTGATTTCATCAGACGATTCCCCAGCGACAGGAACTGGAACGCTCATCATTGAGCTTCAAGACGTCAATGACAATGCACCTGCTATTGAGGAACGTGGCATTAAGGTGCGTCTCTTTGATTTAAATCAGAACATGTCGTTGATGCACTCATGTAGTCGACTACACGTTTCTGGTACAAATGTTTCAATCTCTTTGAAACATTTGTTTTTAAATGTCTGTATGACTTGAAGCTCAGGTTTCTTGTCTTTTTCCAGATATGCAACAAGGAACCTGTGGCGCAGTTACTGACCGTAACGGATAAAGATGGGCCGACATTTGGCGCTCCGTACATGGTCACGTTACTAGGCTCATCAAAGACCAATTGGACTGCGAAGATGAACAGCTCCAGTATGTCTATTAAAGACTTTACGTTTTGGCCCAACATAGTTTGACCTGAGTAGCCAGACAGTCTTAAAAAATATGCAATGATTTGTTTAAAAGGACACTTAGGTCTTGTTAGTTTCCTAGAGACCTAATTACAAAGCTGCTTGTTTGACAGTTTTAATGTGCTGTGAGGAATTAAAGGAAAGCTCAAAATGTATCAGATACCTGGTAAAGATTGTATAGTTAAGATCAAGTGACTCAACTCGGATAATTCTGGGGTATTAAGTAAGTTTTCTTTGTTGCAGACACTGGCATAATCTTGAATTTGGCCACAGAGCTGCCCAGTGGAGATTACGTTGTGCTCATGAGAGTTTCAGACAACCAGGGCTTGGACCAGGAAAGCACTGTGCAGGCCACAGTGTGTGACTGCACTGGGCCCGATGTGAGATGCCCGCTGGCAGATATGTATGGTGGAGGGGACGATGACATGCTGTAAAGGTACAAAAGGGCAAACATGGATAGACGCATGCATGGATGGCTGAATTGATGTAAATATGAACTGTGTGCACACCAGGAGAAATGATCTGAGCCAGACATGTGGCTCATATGTGCCTTTGGTTTATGCCTTGTCTTTGACTGCGTTTTCTAGCTTCTGCTATCGGGTAAAATGGGATCGTTTTACCTTTAAAAATGTTCCCCTGTTTTGAATCCTAAAAGTCTTCTTACACCCATGTTTAATCTCTAGGTTCAATATTAGAGGTGTGTTTGTCTTGTCTATAGATTTATTGCACATATTTGAGCCTGTCAGCTTAATACATGACACTTGCAATTGCACTGAAAATGTTTAGCAGTGTATTTTTTTTTTTTTTGGCTTGGTGTATATTTTGTATTCTATTAGCAACTAAAGTGACTAAACCCTGGTTACCAACCGTGGTCGTCACCCTCCGAGGGTGTACTGTTAAAATCAAATGCTGACAGTTGTCTTTATTTTTCAGTTGCAACCAAATGTACTAGATTACATTATATATTAAGCTTGAATTTTTATAAATTTTTAATAAAATTGATTTGTAAACTTTTTATTTTTGATATTGTACCATCTTTAATATAGCAATTTGTTGGATATTATTTGATAGTGGCAAATGCATAACTTAATAGTTTCTAGTCTAGTGTATCTCTTGCCAATGAGCATCAGCGGAGCATGTGGTTAGTGGCCATGTACCGTGATCCTGCTACATTTGAGCTTGAATGAATCTTCAGACTTGATTATGCATCAGTGCAGTGTCAGAAAGGAAGACCTGTTGGAACAGGCTGTCTCAAAAGCATGAACTGTTCCAAGGCATCAGCTTTAGCCCAACCCCAGAAAAATACCCTCCAATGTAAATAATGTAATTCAGTACCTTTGTCCTGGCAACTGCCAAACCCAGTCATGTGCAGCACATTTCCAGCCACAGACGTGTCCGTCATCGCTCCAGAATACGCTGCTAAAATCATGGCATCCAACGCTTTGCGTTCCATTTAGTGCTGCAAGGCTTAGACGCTGCAGTGATTGAAAGCCCTTCCATGAAGTGAAGGCTAATCTGAAGGCAGTGAAGCCAAAGTATGGAATAAACGAATCCCTGCACAATTTCGTAAACCTCTTGGACATCTCCCTTGGTACAGTTCGTCTGTATCACAGGGACAACACGAGAATTCACAAGCACTGAGTGTTGCTGAAGGTGTGAGAGCGAATGAGAATTCAAAATGGCAGCGCACAGTAAACAAGTCAGTTTACTACAGTATCCACCAACATAAGTGTAGAGATGGCTAATTTATAACACTTTATCACTACCTCACCCCTCTGGAGACTTGGAATTGTACCAGGGAAGTCCACAAACAGTAGGAAGCGCAATGCTCAAACTGTTAATTCACGTAGGATTGATGAGGCTTGTATATGAGGAGGCATCATGTTAAGGTGGGGGGTTGCTTAACCTTCGTGCAGCCTTTGAGGGGTCAAAATGAAAACTGGGAGCTCAAAGCTCAAAAACCACACAAGGGTTGGATAAAACAGCCACAGACAGACGATAAATCACAACACGCTTCATCTAGATGATGGTTGTGTAACCCACATTAAATTGTTAAGAATATTGGTTTAGTTTTTGTGTGTAATTATCATTTTATTACAGCAGTAGGTGGCAGAATTGGCACTGTTGAGGATAAGCTCAATAAATAAAGCTAAAACAATAATAATCTATAGGGTTTCCTGGTCAAGATTCCAGGGGACGAGAAGGCGACTGCATGGTTGAGGGCCAGAGTTTGGGTCTGGCTGAGAAAAGGAAAGTTTTATTGTACTAAAGGCCCAGGCTCTGTTTAGTCTGAAACTGGAACTTTTTGAGTACTTTGGTCGAAGTAACGTTGGCCTGGAAGTTGTGCAGCGATAGCTGAGCAGCGGCGGTTCGAGGGAACTGCAGCGGACGGACGGTGGAGCGACGCGTGAACGGAGCCGGAGCAGATAAGCCCTGTGTTTGCAAAACGATAGGACAAGTTTACTACCCGGGTAGATGGACCTTGTTTTATTTTCATTTTGGTTATCAGAGCTCTGAATGTTTCTGAATGTTATAAATATGTTGAATCTGCATAATTAAATAAGTTAAGTTAAACATATGAGTGTGTTGTTTTTTCCTCCTCTCCTCCTTGGGAAAAGAGCCCAGAAAGTAACTTGTCGGCCCTTGTGTGTTAAGGCGTTGGTTACATCGTAGAAAATTTTGGCGAGCCAGCAGCCAGGAGGAAAAGGTGGAAAAAATAATTAAGTACATATATATGTTTATATAAGTGAATTGAGTTACCTTGTGATTCCATACCACCTCGTAGTTGATTTTGTAGGTCTGTACAAATTGAGCGTGACCATGGAGGGTGAATATGAGTATGGTGTGGATTTAGAGAAATCTGTGTATGTTGAGGGAATCATAACAACTGATACAGATGACAGAATTACTGAATTCTGCTCACCGTTTGGCACTGTGAACAGAGTTGTTAGAGTGAGGCAGACAGGGCAGAGCAATGGTGTCAAAGCCATCGTGGAGTTTGAATCAGAAGAGTCTATGTCAAATCTAGCACCTGCTCTTCCACAATATTTCCCTAGTGCCAGGAACGCTAACATTCTGTGGCGTGTAGACAGTGCTTCAAAGGTCACCCAGACTCCTAAGAAAGCCACGCCCACAATAGAACCTGTTGGGGAGGATGATAATGTAAGCTCATGCTCGGACAGTGAGCCAGGTTCTGATGACAGTAGAACACCACTCATACACAGACGATACCACAGGCCCGATGATACTCAAGATGCTTCACCAAGACTCACTAAGGCAGCTCCAAAAACAAACCCTTTAATGCAGGCAGTCACAAAAGATGTTCTAAATCCACCTGAGGTCCAAAAGATTATTGTGGAGCACGTTATCAAAAGTGAAAGTTCCTCTACGCAGAATCAGGGATTCAAATGGCTTCGTCCCTTTTCAGGAAGAGTCCCTAAGCCTCCAAATGAAGCCGATTATGACACATGGTCTCTCCATGTAGAGCTTATGCTCCAAGATAACCTCCCCGTTGATGTACAGAGGCGAAAGATATTAGAAAGTCTGCTTCCACCCGCTTCAGATCTAGTGAGGCAGCTAGGCCCACATGCATGAAACTTCTAGATTCAGCGTATGGGTTAGTTGAGGATGGGGAAGAGATTTTTGCAAGGTTTCTTGGTACCCACCAGAAGACTGGAGAAAAGGCCTCTGAGTTTCTCCAGCGACTACAAGTGCTGCTTAATACTGCTATCCAGAGGGGTGGCATTAACAGTGTGGGAGCAAACAGACATTTACAGAGGCAGTTCCAGCGTGGATGTTGGGATCAGTCACTTATTTTGGCATTGCAGTCAGAGCTTAGGTCTGAGACCCCACCTGACTTTCCTGATTTCTTACTGCAGTTGCGAACAGAGGAAGATAGGAGGGCTACAAAGCTGGATCGTATGCAACATCACTTAGGGAGCACGAAAGCAAAAAAGTCCTCCATGCAAATGCAGCTTGTGCCTGAGTTACCTGCCCCACATGATAAAGATGCAGCAATGCTTCAGACATACATTCAAGAGACAGAGGATTTAAGGAGACAGGTTGCTGAACTGAAAATGCAACTGAGTAAAAAGAAGGAACTGGAAGGCACAATCAATCCAGCAAGGAAAGATTGTTGAATGAAGGCCCCCTGCCTAGAGCCAGAGCAGAAGTGCAATCTCATAAAGCATCACCAACCCCCAGACCTACAGCTTGGTTCTGTTTTAAATGTGGAAATGATGGTCACATAGCCAGGCAGTGTGAAAATCCTCCAAATAAGCTTTTAGTGGATGAGAAATATAGGGAGTTAAGGGCACGTCAGACTGAATGGCAGACCAAACATGGCCATTTAAACTGGACAGGGTCGCAGTGGAGGGACTGACTGCGCCCAATGACTATGTGAAATGGCCCAGACAGAGTCATGGAGCCCCTACAGCTTATTGTGAGAGTCACTCCCCCATTCATTCAAGTGATTGTTTTTTACCAGAGGGGCTGATAGGACCAAAGTGTACAGCACCCTGGACGGAGTTCAGTGCAGCTGTCTGCTCGACTCAGAGTCACACGTGACTATAGTTTCAAAGTCCTTTCATGAGACCAACCTATCGCATCTGCCTATTCTTTCTATTCAAGACCTCTTAGACATAGAGGGTGCAGGGGGGCAGGAGGTACCTTACCTCGGTTACATCCAAGTCAACATCCAGTTCCCAGAGGCCATCATGGGGAAGAATGAAAATGTGGATACTTTAGCTCTAGTTGTGCCTGACCACAGAACAAACATGGGCGTCCCCCTCTTGATTGGCACAAACACACTAGACCTTAGCATCTATATCATAGACGCAGAATCCATCAACGTAATGGCAGAGTGGGAACTGTGAAACTGCAGAGTAAAAAGTGTCTTATTGTTCCAGCTGGAGAGAGAGTAGCTTTGACTGGATATGCCAGAAACATTCCAGTAGTGCCAAATATGAACCTCTTAGTTGAGCCACCCCACCAGTCAAGTCTGCCTGGTGGTCTTTTGTTTTGAAGCTACATCTTGACAGCCCCGTCTCAGAATCTCAAAATCAGTTTTGATTTCAGTGACTCCCCTTTGCCTGAAGAGTGGAAAGAGAGGATTACAAGGAAGTTGAACTCTGTGTCAGATGTTTTTGCACTCAGTGACCTTGATTATGGCCACACGACTGAAGTCAAGCATCCGATACGACTTTCAGACCCAACCCCATTTAAGCAGAGGCCGAGACCCATCCATCCTTTGGATTATGAGGCAGTTCGACTTCATTTAAAGGAGCTTCAAGAGGCCAACATCATACGAGAGTCAGAAAGTCCTTTTGCTTCTCCCATTGTAGTAGTAAAGAAGAAAAATGGTGACATTAGGCTGTGCGTTGATTATCGTAAACTGAACAGGCAAACTATCAAGGACGCATATGCTTTACCCAACATAGAGGAGGCGTTTTCAGCCTTGACTGGATCTAAGTGGTTCTCTATCATGGACCTTAAGTCTGGATATTATCAAGTAGAGGTGGAGGAGGAGGACAAGTGTAAAACTGCCTTTGTGACACCAATGGGATTTTGGGAGTTTAACAGGATGCCGCAAGGAGTTACAAATGCTCCCAGTACTTTTCAGAGGGTGATGGAGAAGTGTATGGGTGGCATGAACTTGAGTGAAGCCCTAGTGTTTCTCAATGATGTCATCGTATTCTCTGCCACGCTCGAAGACCATGAGGATCGACTACTGAAAGTCCTCCACAGACTTAAAGAATTTGGCTTAAAACTCTTGCCTGAGAAATGTCAGTTCTTCCGGACATCTGTGAAATACCTTGGCCACATTGTATCAGCTAATGGAGTGGAGACAGACCCATCTAAGATAAGTGCCCTTACTACATGGCCCAGGCCAAACAATGTCAAAGAGCTTAAGTCTTTTCTCGGGTTTGCTGGATATTATAGGAGGTTCATAAAGGATTTTTCAAAAATTGCAAAGCCTCTGAATGATTTGACGACTGGGTACTTTCCTCCAAAGAGAAGATCACACTTTTCATCTGGAAATTTGAAACACTCATCAAGTGTAGATCTAAAGAAGCCCTTTAATGAGAAATGGTCTTTAGCATACGAAGATGCATTCACAACTCTCATTCAGAAACTTACCACAGCCCCTGTGCTTGGGTTTGCAGATCCAAAGAAACCATACATCGTACACACTGATGCAAGCTTACATGGTCTTGGTGCAGCCTTGTACCAGGAGCAGGAAGGGAAGTTAAGAGTCATTGCTTATGCGAGTAGGGGACTTTCTCACTGCGAGCGGAGATATCCAGCTCACAAACTTGAATTCCTCTCTCTAAAGTGGGTAGTTACAGAGAAGTTTTTGGATTATCTGTATGGTGCTAAATTTACAGTTGTGACTGATAACAACCCACTTACATATGTATTGACATCAGCCAAACTTGATGCAGCCGGCCATCGTTAGTTAGCATCTCTTTCCAGTTTTGATTTTAACATCCAATACAGGGCTGGAAGGAAGAACCAAGATGCAGACGGTCTCTCCAGGCGTCCATATCCGGGCGACTCAGATCTGTCTGATGTCAATTCCCAGGATGAAGACAGTCACATTGAAAGGTTCATTGCGCAGCTAATGCACGGCAATAAAGAGCCCAACTTTCCTTCTGAAGCTGTGAGGGCAGTGTGCCAGAGACATCAGTGTGTTGCACCATCTGATTCAGAACCTGATATAGTGTTACCCATTGAGAGCGTTGCCATTGAGGACTCAGCCATTCCGGAAGAGTTCAGTCATGATGATGTACTAGGGACATGTACTCTGCCACAGATGTCACTCCAAGACTGGGCACATGAGCAGAGACTGGATCCCGTAATCAGTAGAGTAATGACTCTTTTAAAGGCAGGATATCGTCTGTCATATAGAGCAAAGCAACATGAAGAACGAGATGTCCAGTTGATGCTGAGAGTGATGGATCAGTTAGTTATAACTGATGAGGTCTTATACAGGAAGCGAAACAGTGAGGCAGGGCCAACTTATCAACTTGTCCTTCCAGTGAGCCACAGGGAAGCAGCGCTTGCTAGTCTCCATGATGCTGCTGGACATATGGGCATTGATAGGACCTTAGACTTAGTCCGAGCACGATTCTACTGGCCACGTATGGCAATGGATGTAAGTATAAGTATTTTTTTGTATATCATTTTTTTAACTTTTTTGTAACTATTGTAATTATTGTAATTTTTTTCCAACTGTCCCTCTACTGCTGCTGGGACACCAGAATTTCCCCACTGCGGGATAAATAAAGATCGATCGATCGATCCATCCATCCATCGATCCATCCATCCATCCATCCATCCATCCATCCATCCATCCATCCATCCATCCATCCATCCATCCATCCATCCATCCATCCATCCATCCATCCATCCATCCATCCATACATACATACATACATACATACATACATACATACATACATACATACATACATACATCCATCCATCCATCCATCCATCCATCCATCCATCCATCCATCCATCCATCCATACATCCATACATACATACAAAGACCAGCACTTGCGAAAGGTGTCTCCGGAGAAAAGCATGGATAGAGCGGAGTGCTCCACTTGTCAACATAAGGACCAGCCGTCCTTTGGAGTTAGTTTGTATTTCTATCTTTCTTTCGAGCCGGATGGAAAGGGAACCAAGAACATTTTGGTCATAACTGATCATTTTGTATGCAGTGGCCATTCCCACAGCAGATCAAAAGGCAAAGACAGTGGCAAAGACTCTTTGGAACAACTTTTTCATACACTATGGATTTCCTGAGCGGTTGCATAGTGACCAGGGTCGAGATTTTGAATCTGCCCTGATTAAAGACCTGTGCTCCTTGCTGGGCATAAAAAAGACAAGGACTACACCTTATCATCCACATGGAAATCCTGTGGAAAGATTCAACCGAACTTTGCTGGAAATGCTGGGAACACTCGAAGAAGATGAGAAAGCAAGATGGAGAGATTTTGTACAACCCCTCGTTCATGCATATAACTGTACAAAAAATGACACCACTGGTTTCTCTCCTTACCAGTTAATGTTTGGTAGGCAGCCAAGGCTTCCCATCGACATAGCTTTCGGTCTGAAGCCGCAGCCATGCTGTAAAATGCCCCACGCAGATTATGTCAAGAGGTTGAGGGACAGTCTGAGGGAAAGTTATAAGTTAGCTTCTGAGCATAGTCAGAAAAATGCATTACAAAACAAACAAAGGTTTGACAAGAAAGTGAGAGAGTCTACACTGGCAGCAGGAGACAGGGTCCTTGTGAGAAATGTCGGCATCAGGGGAAAACACAAACTTGCCGATCGCTGGAGTAACACCATCTTCACTGTTGTCAAGCAGAACACAGACTCTCCTGTCTATGTGGTGGTTCCAGAAAACACAGCAGGGCCAGAGAAGGTGTTGCACCGTGATATGCTCTTGCCCTGTGGATTTTTGCCATGTGTTATCAGTGACGAAAAACCACTTAAACAAGACACCAGACAGAAAACAGATCACACAAAACATCTTGATGTGTCTGTGAAAGACAACGAAGAAGAACTACTTGAAGCTGAGGATGAAGTAGAATATTACTCTCCTTATGCTGTACCACAAAATGAGACAAGGGATGGTCTAGTTGATCGGGAGCCTAATGATGTAACATTCCAAAGGGAGTTTTGCATTGCAGATGTAAATGAGTGTGAGGGACCTGTACTGGACATTGACTCAGATGATGCCAAATGTCCCAAAGACCACAACATAGTAGGTCCCATCCTGAACCCAGAGGCACCTGTGAGCTAAACAACGACAGCCAGATGAGTAAGGAACACTGTTCAGGTGCAGAGGATGCAAGGATGCATGCAGGTTAAGGGGGGGAGGATGTATTAAATTGTTAAGAATATTGGTTTAGTTTTTGTGTGTAATTATCATTTTATTACAGCAGTAGGTGGCAGAATTGGCACTGTTGAGGATAAGCTCAATAAATAAAGCTAATACAATAATAATCTATAGGGTTTCCTGGTCAAGATTCCAGGGGACGAGAAGGCGACTGCATGGTTGAGGGCCAGAGTTTGGGTCTGGCTGAGAAAAGGAAAGTTTTATTGTACTAAAGGCCCAGGCTCTGTTTAGTCTGAAACTGGAACTTTTTGAGTACTTCGGTGGAAGTAACGTTGGCCTGGAAGTTGTGCAGCGATAGCTGAGCAGCGGCGGTTCGAGGGAACTGCAGCGGACGGACGGTGGAGCGACGCGTGAACGGAGCCGGAGCAGATAAGCCTGTGTTTGCAAAACGATAGGACAAGTTTACTACCCGGGTAGATGGACCTTGTTTTATTTTCATTTTGGTTATCAGAGCTCTGAATGTTTCTGAATGTTATAAATATGTTGAATCTGCATAATTAAATAAGTTAAGTTAAACATATGAGTGTGTTGTTTTTTTCCTCCTCTCCTCCTTGGGAAAAGAGCCCAGAAAGTAACTAGTCGGCCCTTGTGTGTTAAGGCTTGGTTGTAAACTTGGTTACACTTGGATGCACTTGTTCATCATAGACCCACAAGTGTTCATCGCTTGGATGTAACACCCACCAAGGCTGTTTGATCCAACCCTTGTGTGTGATTTTTAGCTTTGGTGCCCCCTGTTGTACAGTGGAGTCGTTTTGACCCCTCGATGGCTGCACGAGGGTTAAGTAAACCGTTTTCCATGCACAGGGGGAGCCAGCAGCCTGGTTTAACTCTACGTTCCCCTCTTGTCCTGTCAGCCTTAATCGGGACATAAATAGCTTAACACAGAGTATTGTCTGCCAGGAGGCCTGAGATGGTTGACAAGAGGTATGTTGGGTATTGACCTTAGTACACAGGACTTGCAAAAGAAAAACTGGGAGGGATTTGAGGAGAAAGTGTGTGCTAGACTGTCCAAATGGAACCGGTCGCTGCCCCCTGTTGTCTTACATGGGAAGGGTTGTTGTTACTAGTAATTTGGTTGCTTTAGCTCAGAGCTGTCCTGTTTCTGCCTGTGGAAGGAGGAGGGCAGGGCCTTATTGACATTTCTGTGGCCGGCAGCCATCATTTGTGGGACTTAAGCAGGTGACTGGGTTTCGACTAGGTTGCTGCACAGGCTGGTGAAGGAGGTTTGCAGTGTCTTGCTGTTTTCCCACAGGGAATTTGTTGGAAGCCATATTTCGTTGGACAATGGGATGATTTCTTCTGCACTTGGAGTGGCAGGAAGGTCCAAGGAGTCTTTCTATCTTTGATACTGTGTCTCTGGTTCAGTTGGAGCGCTGGGGTAAAAAGGTCTTGTACTACAGCTACGTGTCACACCTCTGCATTAAGAGACTTGGTTCCAGCAGAATGTATAGGAAATGAGCCCAGATGGTGCGTGAAGGATCTCAAAAGTTTGGAACCAATAAATGGGTTCCTGAGGGTTGCTAATCTGAAATATTGAGAGATCTGACCATTAATACGTTTTAGATAAAACAATGATACTTTGACCTTCTATGTTTGAGCTATTAGTGGATGCTTATACTCTGACCAGTACAACAAAAAGCGAAGTATTCAAAGCGTAGAAAACACGACAATCTGTGTGGGAATAAATAACTCAGTCTAAGTTGTTGAAAGAAAACGCGCTGAAGTGAGAATAAAATGAAAATGTAGAAAGAGATGCAAAGTTTATGCTACAAAAAGAAAAGAAAAAGTAAAACAACTCAACTCAACTCAACTTTATTTATATAGCGCCAATTCACAACATCAGTTATCTCAGGGCACTTTACAAGTAAGGTTTTAAGACCTTACACAACTAAACCCAACAATTCCCACATAGAGCAAGCTTTTAATTGTAGCCAATCGATAAATTGTACAGTTAAATAGCGACAGTGGAGAGGAAAAACTCCCTCTCTAACGAGGAAGAAACCTCCAGCAGACCCAGGCTCAGTGTGGGCGGCCATCTGCCTTGACCGGTTGGGGTGAGGGGATAGAGAAGAGAGAAAAGAAGACAACCACAACAACAAAACAAGCAGCAACAGAACACAGGCAGGATGGTTGGACCAGCAACTGAACACTGGAGACACACGACTCTGAGTCTGATGATACCTGTAGATGAGGATAGAGAGAGACAGAAGGGGAGAAGCACAACTAGGAGAGAAAAGGGACAAAGTTAGTCACATGTAGAAATGGAGGCATGTTAGTGGATAGAAGAAAAAGAGAAAAAAGAGCTCAGTCAATGAAGGACGTCCCCCAGCATCTAAGTCTATAGCAGCTTAACTAAGAGATGGTTCAGAGTGACCAGAACCATCTCTAACTATACGCTTTGTCAAAAAGAAAGGTTTTAAGCCTAGTTTTAAAACTAGAAAGGGTGTCTGCTTCTCGAACCTGGACTGGAAGCTGGTTCCATAGGAGAGGAGCTTGGTAGCTAAATGCTCTGCCTCCCGTTCTACATTTAGAAACTCTAGGAACCACAAGCAGACCAGCGCTCTGAGAACGAAGCGTTCTGTTGGGAGCATAAGGAGCGATGAGGTCTTTAAGATAAGATGGAGCTTTATTATGAAGAGCTTTGTAGGTGAGGAGAAGAATTTTGAATTCTATCCTAGTTTTGACAGGGAGCCAATGCAGAGAAGCTAATGTTGGAGAAATGTGATCTCTCTTCCTAAGTCCAGTCAGAACTCTGGCTGCAGCATTTTGAATTAATTGGAGGATTTTCAAAGAGTTATTGGGACAACCTATGAGTAGCGAGTTACAGTAGTCAAGCCTAGAGGTAACAAATGCATGGATTAATTTTTCAGCATCACTTTGTGAGAGGATGCTCCTAATTTTAGCAATATTCCTCAGGTGGAAGTAGGCAGTTCTAGAGATTTCTTTAATATATGGTGTAAAAGACAGATCTTGGTCAACAATGACACCAAGGTTCCTCACAGTAGAACTTGAAGCTAATGTTATGTCATCCAGAGTAACAATCTGATTCAATAAAGAGTCTCTGTGGTTTTTAGCACCAATTATAATAACCTCAGTTTTATCTGAATTCAGTTGGAGAAAGTTATGGGACATCCAGGATTTGATATCATTTAAACAAGTTTGAAGTTTGACTAATTGGTTTGTTTCCTCTGGTTTCATGGACAAATATAACTGAGTATCATCTGCATAGCAGTGGAAATTTATAGAATGTTTTCTAATAATATTACCAAGGGGAGACATGTAAAGACTGAAAAGTATTGGACCAAGCACAGAACCCTGTGGCACTCCAAAGCTAATTCCTGTGCGGATGGAAGATTGATCATGAACATGGACGAATTGGAATCTGTTCAACAGATAAGACTTAAACCATCCCAGTGCTTTTCCTTTAATCCCAATGCTATGTTCCAGTCTCTGCAATAGAATCTTGTGATCTATCGTATCAAATGCTGCACTAAGATCTAACAGGACAAGTACAGAAACTAGACCATTGTCTGAAGCTGTGAGAAGATCATTAGTGACTCTAATCAGAGCTGTTTCTGTGCTATGATGTAATCTGAATCCTGACTGGAAATCTTCATATAGGTCATTTCTACGCAAGTGGTCACATAATTGTTTAGCTACGGTTTTTTCAAGAACTTTAGAAATAAAGGGCAGATTGGATATAGGCCTATAATTTGCAAGTTCTCTAGGGTCAAGAGTAGGTTTTTTCAATAAAGGTTTGACCACAGCAACTTTAAAAGCCTGTGGTACGTGGCCTGTAACCAGCGATTGGTTGATTTGATTTAATATGGACGTGCTGATTAATGGAAGAATTTCTTTGAGTAATCTGGTTGGGATTGGGTCTAAGAGACAAGTAGCTGGTTTAGCAGAGTTAATTATTGAAGTTAACTCAGTGTGATCTATGGGGGAAAAACAGTTTAAGTCAGACATAGGTCTAACCAGCAGATCTAAGGCTGTTGGATCTGCAGATCGGTTTATGACTTTTGTTGACAGATTCTGATAAATCTTTTCTCTAATGGTTATGATTTTATTGGTAAAGAAATTCATAAAGTCATTGCTGCTGAGATTTAAAGGGACACTAGGCTCAACACAACTATGACTCTTAGTCAGCCTGGCTACAGAGCTGAAAAGAAACCTGGGGTTGTTTTTATTTTCCTCAATTAATGATGAATAGTATGTGGTTCTAGCAACCCGAAGTGCTTTTTTATATAGTATTAAACTGTCTTTCATGCTAGACAGGATTCACCTAATTTGTTGGAACGCCACAATCTTTCTAGTTTTCGAGTCCTCTGCTTAAGGCTGCGGATCTCTGAGTTATACCATGGAGCCAACCTCCTCTGATTCACTGGCTTCTTCTTCAGAGGAGCAACAGTGTCTAAAATTGTACGCAGTGAAGCTGCAGCACCATCAACAAGACAATCTACCTGCTCATGATTCAGATGACTGCTCTCCTCTGTGTAGCTACAAGGGAATGAGACAAAAGATGATGGAATCATCTCCTTAAATCTAACAACAGCATCATCAGATAAACATCTGCTGTAATAGAACTTATTTCCAACTGTTGTCAGGTCTGTTATGGTAAATTCAAATTTTATTAAGAAATGGTCAGATAACAGAGGGTTTTGAGGCAGAACTTTTAAATGATCCATCTCAACCCATAAGTCAGGACAAGATCGAGAGTATGATTAAGACAGTGAGTGGGTTCATTCACATGCTGACTAAAACCAATAGAATCCAGTAGTGAATTAAATGCAATGTTGAGACAGTTACTGTCAACATCTACATGAATGTTAAAGTCACCCACTACAATCACTTTATCTGTGCTGAGAACTAAGTTAGATAAAAACTCTGAGAATTCAGTTAAGAACTCTGAATATGGACCAGGAGGACGGTAGACAACACAGAACACAACTGGTTTCTGGGTTTTACAGTCTGAGTGAGAAAGGCTCAGAGTGAGGCTCTCAAAAGAATTATAGTTATGTTTAGGGCTAGGAATAATTAATAAATCTGAGTTATATATTGCTGCTACTCCTCCACCTCTACCTGAACTTCTAGGAATATGATGGTTGATGTGACTGGTTGGAGTTGACTCATTCAGACAAACGTATTCATCCTGCTGCAGCCAGGTTTCAGTGAGACTAAATAAATCTATGTGATGGTCACTGATCAAGTCATTTATTAACAGAGATTTAGAAGAGAGAGATCTGATATTTAATAGACCACATTTAATTCTTTTATTGTTACTTTGTTCTGTAAGAGGAGCTGTCTTGATGTTTATTAGATTCCTGTGAATCACTCCTCTTTTATTTATTTGTGATTTATATAATTTAGGTGGTCGGGGAGCAGACACAGTCTCGATGGGAGTGTTACAGCTACGAGCGGGTGGCGGCTGAGAGTCTGCAGAGAGGCTGAAAGACTGAGACTCTGCGTCCTGGCTCCACTCTGGGTCATGGTTTAGGGAGTCTAATCAACTTGGCCATGTTACTAGAGAGCAGAGACGCTCCATCCAAAGTGGGATGGACGCCGTCTCTTCTAATCAGCCCAGGTTTTCCCCAAAAACTGCTCCAATTGTCTACGAAGCCCACATCGTTTGCTGGACACCACCTAGACAGCCAGCGGTGAAGCGACGACAGGCGGCTAAACATGTCGTCGCTGGTCAGATTGGGGAGGGGTCCAGAGAAAACTACGGAGTCCGACATCGTTTTGGCAAACGAACACACCGACTCAATGTTAGTTTTAGTGACTTCCGATTGGCGTAACCGGGAGTCATTAGTTCCTGCGTGTATTACGATCTTACTGTATTTACGCTTATCCTTATGCAGGAGCTTCAGGTAAGACTGGATGTCGCCCGCTCTGGCCCCAGGGATGCACTTAACTATGACCGCTGGCGTCTCTAACTTCACGTTTCTGACTATGGAGTCACCAATGATCAGGGTGGGTTTCTCAGCGGGTGTGTCGCTGAGTGGGGAAAATCTGTTTGAAACGTGAAGCGGCTGGTGGTGAACCGTGGGCGACTGCCTAGAACTACGACTCCTACGAACCGTCACCCAGTCACATCCCGGCTGCTCGGGACCCACTGAGGGACGAGTAGCAGCTAAGCTAGGAGGCTCCGCACTAGCTAACAGGGCCTGACTAGCTGACTGGTTTTCCACAGTGCGGAGCCGAGATTCCAAATCAGTCAGCCTCGCCTCCAGCGCTGCCACTATCTCACACTTATTACAGATACCATTAACACTAATGGAGGCAGAGGACGAGCTAAACATAAGGCATCGAGCAAGAAAAAGAAGGAGAAGACAGGGAAGCCATGGCAGAAAGTTAAGCTAGCTTAGCCGAAAAGACCAGAAAGCTACGAAATTAGCAGTGCTTTTAATGAGAGGGGAATAAGGTGCTTGAGTATTACAAGCGTGCGACCCTTAGGCACTCGAAGTAAGTTAGAAAAACAACAGTAAAGAGATAAAAGTGAGGAGAGTTGTTTAGCAAAAAACGCTGCTGCGACCAGCAACAGACCAGCAGGAAACCTCGGTGACAGGAAGTGACGCGATACGCTTACCGTCAGTCAACAAAAGTCATAAACCGATCTGCAGATCCAACAGCCTTGGATATATGTGTGTACAGTATCATTGTGCACTGGTCTGTTAAGAGAACTAGAGCAAAGAAATATGTGGCAGACCTTGTGATTCGCCGCTAGGCGGCACTATAGTTCTGTTTTCATCTTCAGGTTATTGATCTTCTTTCCGGTCTGTGCACCTGTTTAAGGTTATGATCAGCATTTAAGAGTTTTTTCCACTGGCACTAGTTGCTAGCGAGTCGTACCCTGTCAGTGTCGGTTTCTAGAGGTCCAGAGTAACTACAGGCCAGTTTGCTTTAAGCAGCGCTTTGTGTTTTTTTTTTTTTTCTAAAAAGGAATACTGTAGCGGCCCAGCAGTGCTGCTGGTGCAACCGGCCCGGGGGAACCCTGGGTAATGGGCAATGTAAATAGTTCGGCGTGTGTGTGTGGAGTGTTATGTGAATATAGGTGCAGTAGTTGTGTAAACTTGTTTTGTGTGGGGTTTATGTGGTATGGTTCTGTGTGTGTTTTGGCACCGTGTGGGAGGGTGCTGTGTGTGGCAGTGACCCCCCACCTGTGACCGGTCATTCGGGTTTGTTCAAAAATAAACCTCAGCTACCTCTGTTGGAGGCAGCTGTAAGAAGGCAAGAGCTGTGTGTCTGTGTCAGCAGAAGCAGTTTGAGACACTAGGGGTCGTGTGGTGTATCAAGTGTTCTCACGTCTGCCTGCTATTTTGAGCAACTCGCTCTAGGTTAGCCTGCTAGCGCCCGAGCTAGCCAATAGCTTAGCTGCTAACAGTTAGCCAGGGCTAGTTAGCGTCTGCTCCAAAGCCTCCCGCCGTTACAATACTTTGTTTTGGAATCAAGTTCCCTGCCCATCTGAACAGCCGCATTCTGTCTCTTATTGCTCCTGAATCCTCCTCACCTGGTCTGGTAGTGTGTTCGTAACAGAACTCGCTAGCCACTAATGGATTCAGCGATATTGAGCAGAATCGAGGGCATGGTGTCCGAGATTGGGCAATTGGTCACAGAGGCGCACCGACAGGTGAAGGAGAACGCGTCGGAGATCAGGAAGGTCAGAGACGCGGCCGCTGAGGGGGCGCGTAGTTCGCCTGCCCCTGATGCAGGACTCTCATTGGCTCCGCCGAACCGTTTCGAAGGGGAGGCAGCGAAATGTGGACCGTTTTTGGCCGCCTTGAACCTTAAGTTCCGACTGGAGTCCTCACGGTTCAAGAGCAAATTGGATAAGGTGGCATACGCCGTTTCCCTGCTCGAAGGAGCAGCACTTGAGTGGGGAATGGAGGAACTGGAAAGGGACTCTGCCTGCTGTGCCACGTTCAAACAGTTCTAGGAGCGACCAGGCTGTCTGCAGAGGAAAGACACCGGAGGTTCCGAGACAATCTGTGCTTGTACTGCGGTCAGCTGGGCCACCGAGCCGCCCTCTGCCCGGTAAAAGATGAGGCTCATCAGTGGCTGGGGAGGCGCTGGTGAGCCGTTCGGTCAGAACCTCCTCACTTCCTATCCAGCCTGTGCTACGTGCTACAGTAGAAGGTCCCGCTGGATTTAAGGTCCTGGAGGTGTTTATCGACTCTGGTTTCGAGGGGAATTTTATGGCTGAAGGTCTGGCTTCTGAGCTGGGGATCGGACGTAAGGAACTTCAAACCCCTATTGAGGTGAGGTCTTTCAACGGCCAGGCGATTCACCAGATCCTCTATCGCACAGAGGCGAACAATCATTGGGAGGATTTGGAGTTTTATATTTTCTCGGGCAGCGACCAACCACTCATTCTGGGTCTTCCCTGGCTGGCTCGACACAACCCACACATCAGCTGGGCGTCAGGGAGTGTGATTGGCTGGAGCGCTTTCTGTCTGGCCAACTGCCTGCGTTCTGTTGAATTCCCAGCTGCTCTGGTGAGTCAGTCGCCGCGAGGTGGATTTGTCATCAGTACCTGACGTCTATCACGACCTGGGGGAGGTATTTAACAAGAACCGGGCCATGTCGCTGCCTCCTCACCGGCCGTATGACTGCAGCATTGAGCTCCTGCCTGGAACCTTTCCTCCTCTGGGCCGCAGTTTCTCATTGACACGACCCAAGAAGGAAGTTATGAACTCATACTTACGAGACTCGCTGAAGGCCGGGATAATCCGCCCGTCTTCTTCGCCCGCTGGAGCGGGATTTTTCTTTGTGAAGAAGAAGGACGGGGGGCTTCGCCCCTGTATTGACTACAGGGGGTTAAACGAGATTACCGTAAAGAACCGGTAGCCTCTCCCTCTCATCTCGTCAGCGCTTGAATTATTAGAAGGTGCCACAGTCTTCACTAAGCTGGACCTCCGGAACGCCTATCATCTGGTGAGAATGAGAGAGGGAGATGAATGAAAGACTGCTTTTAATACGCCTAATGGGCATTATGAATATTTAGTTATGCCTTTTGGACTGACCAATGCGCCTGCGGTGTTCCAGGTGCTTGTAAATGACGTTCTCCGGGACATGGTGAACCGTTTTGTTTCCTGATCTACTCCCAGAACATGAAGGATCACACGGACCATGTCAGAGCAGTTCTCAATCGGATCCTCGAGAACCAGCTTTATGTTAAGGCGGAGAAGTCAGAATTTCATACCACCAGGACCACCTTCCTGGGCTTTATCCTTCCTAGTCTCTTATAGGAAGCGGAGGCGGCGTTCTCTCGCCTGAAGTCAATGTTTTCCTCTGTTCCCATCCTCGGTATCCCAGAGCCCTCTCGCCAATTTATTGTCGAGATTGATGCGTCCAGTACCGGAATGGGGGCCGTTCTGTCGCAAAGGTTTGAGGATAATAAAGTTCTGGAATAAAAATCTGGAGCTTCTCGCGGTTAAGTTAGCGCTGGAGGAGTGGCGCCACTGGCTGGAGGGGACTGAACAGCCATTTCTGGCCTGGACAGATCACAGAAATCTGGAATTTATCAAAACAGCCCGGAGACTGAATGCTCGGCAGTGTCGCTGGGCACTGTTTTTTGCCAGTTTCAATTTTACACTCTCCTACCGGCCGGGTTCGCAGAATGGTAAGCCAGACGCCCTCTCCCGGCAATTCGAGGAGCCCGGGGAAGCGGAGGAGAGAAGGGAGAACATCCTGAGTCCCATCACGCTGTGCGCCTTAAGGTGGGACATCGAGGAACGTGTAAGGACCCACAAGCATTCCGGCCCTGTTCCCAGTGGCTGCCCCCCATCCTGTCTGTTCGTGCCCCAGTCTCTGCGCTACCAGGTGCTTAAATGGGGACATGACTCCCGCCTAGCTTGTCATCCTGGTTCCTACCGGACTATGGCACTCGATGCTCAACGCTTCTGGTGGACAACCATGAGAGCGGACATTAAGCGATATGTGGCCGCCTGCAGCGTCTGTGCAACCAACAAAACACCCCATCGACCGGCAGCGGGGTTTTTACACCCTCTGCCTGTACCAGCACGACCTTGGTCTCACATCGCGGTGGACTTTATCACAGGTTTGCCTCCCTCTGCTGGGAAAACTGCGATACTGACAGTAGTGGATCGTTTCTCCAAGATGATCCACATCATCTTGCTAAGGAGACTGCACAGCTCCTAATTGACAATGTGTATCGTTTACATGGTTTACCTGAGGACATTTTATCAGATCGTGGTCCACAATTCACTTCTGCTGTCTGGTCTGAACTCTGCTCTGCTCTAGGTTGTTCTGTCAGTTTGTCTTCAGGGTTCCATCCGCAGTTGAACGGCCAGGCGGAGAGAATGAACCAGGAGATCGCTGCACCGCATCAGCTCGCCCCTCGTCCTGGTCACAGCAGATCTCTTGGGTGAAGTATGCACACAACTCTCTGCCGTCATTCGCTCTGGGCTGCTCTCCGTTTGAAGCGGCCTATGGCTACCAACCACCCCTGTTTCCTGCACAACGCACTCAAGCAGCTTCCCTCACTGTCTCCGCCTTCATCCGACGTTGTCGGGCGGTCTGGTCCACCGTTCGAACACGGCTCCTCGCATGACAGCGGAGAGGTACACTAACCGACGCCGGTCTCCGGCCCCGAACTATAAGGTCGGGGACATGGTCTGGTTGGCCACTAAGGACCTCAAACTAAAGGGGTGCAGCAGAAAACTTTCACCCCGTTATATTGGCCCGTTCAGAATAGTAAGATTGTCAACCCTGTCGCGGTTAAACTAGACTTACCTGAATCCATGCCCATTCATCCTGTTTTTCATGTCTCTAAACTGAAGCCACAGGTGTCATCAGCTCTGTCTGCTCCAGCCGAGGGCCCACCGCCCGCTCGTCTCATAAATGGGGCTCGTGCCTACACTGTAAGCTCCACCATTCATTCACGCCGGGATACGGCCCAGAGCACCACAGCTGGGTGCCGGCCTGTCACATTCTGGACCCTGACCTCATAAGAGATTTCCGACGTGCCAACCCCTCTGAACCTGCCTAGGTCGCCAGGAGGCGCCCCTTGAGGGGGGGGCTCTGTGGCAGACCTTGTGATTTGCCGCTAGCTGGCACTATAGTTCTGCTTTCTTCTTGAGTTTATTGATCTTCTTTCCGGTCTGTGCACCTGTTTTGAGTTACGATCAGCATTTAAGAGTTTTTTCCACTGGCACTAGTTGCTAGCGAGTCGTACCCTGTCAGTGTCGGTTTCTAGAGGTCCAGAGTAACTACAGGCCAGATCCGCATCAGGTAGATCCTGCTTTAAGCAGCGCTTTGTGTTTTTTTTTCTAAAAAGGAATACTTTGTTTTGGAATCAAGTTCCCTGCCCATCTGAACAGTCGCATTCTGTCTCTTATTGCTCCTGAATCATCCTCACCTGGTCTGGTAGTGTGTTCGTAACAAATAGTAATCAAAAGAAAACGGAAACTAAGGAAGGCTAAGGAAACTCAGGTTTAGCAGAAAGAAATTATAATTTATTAACACCTAAATAATAATTAGCAATGCTACAAATCAAAGAAATATATTTAAACTAAATCCAGGATTCAAACTTAATAAATACAAATACAAAATTAAATAAAGCAAATGTTCAAACATCCAACATAATATAAATTACATATGTAACCAGGTGGTGAAAACACATTGAATATTTTTTCCGTTAGCGCAGTAGTTTCATTCGTTTAGTGAACCGGTGATTGTGTAGAGGATCTATTTCGACAGCAGAGGGCGCATTTCCAGTGTCGGTAGTATTGCCGCGAAGCCAGTGGCCTGCTGGGAAAGACGGGAAGTAGAGAGCGGTGTTGGGCTGGGATGGTTGCATTTGTAACGGTAAGAAGTTATTTGTTATACATGTGGTTTAAGAAGAATGCGAACAAATACAGAGATATAATGTTAGAGGGTGACATAATGTAGCAATAGAAATAAACATATTGTGTCATTGTTCATGTAGTATTTCGGATGTTTGTGGAAGAGACACGCTACAGGTGTACGACGTAGCTCGTAGTCTGTACTCGTGGTAGGAAATAATACCCGTGTACTATGTGTGCAAGTGTCCTGGATATGCATTCTGTTCTTTTATTAAGATATTAAGATATTATTTAAGTCGGATGAGTGAGCACAAGGTGTTGTAATGAGGAAACTGTCTTTTATTTCTATTTTTGTTGCCAGTCTACAGAAGTGCCACTGCCGTATTTTGGTTGGTTTTACATTAATATTTTTGTTATAAGGAACTTTTTGAGAATAAAAGACGCCAAACATTTGAAGTCCAGAGTGTGCAATTTGTCCCGGCTTCACATACTACCTATACACAGAACCTTAAAATAAGCTTAAATCATATGATAACTGGTGAACCTGCCCCCTCCTGGGTTCACTCCATTGGCCTCCTCTATATCCTGCCTGTCGTGTATAAGAACCACCCTCCACAGGCGCCTGGTCTCTTACCAGAGGGAACAGAAGAGAAAGGTAAAACAAAGCAACCATCAAGACAGAATGTTAACTAAAATGCGTGCACTCATATTAGATAACAATCTGCCAAAAATAAAGTGTGTACTGTCTGAAATTATAAGACTATGTGTAGTCATTAACTGATACCTGTACAAAACAAAATGATATACTAACACTATGACGGGGTAACCGTCACAATCCCTAATAGCAAAAGTCTGGTTAGGAGAAGCTCACAAGAGGCAAAATGGAATGAAAAAGAGGGCAAGTTGGACGAAGATGAGTCCATGCAGCCCAGAAAAATAAAGATGATCAGTTCTACAAGAGAACTGAATAATGCACCTAGACAGTCTGTATGAACAACAACTAATAAATACATTTATAATGGGTTGCCTGCAGCAAATGAGCAGTTGCATTACTAAAAGGGAGAGAATGTGGCCAATTGCACCAGAGCAAATCAGCGCTTTATGTTTCTAGAGTTTTCCAAGTTTAGAGCTTTCAGTTTCTGTTGTTTATATAACTCCTTCCAAATTCAAGTCGACATTCTGCTCCTTCGTCTGCGTTTGGGTCCTCATCATCATGTTTGTAACAATTTCTACTGTAGTTGGATCAAACTACGCTGATACGACAGCACCACCAACCGATGCTCTACTCTCTGCTTCTGATCCAATAACATGGACACCAGAAGCAGAAGAGAGAAGAAAATAAACCAGCTGAACTGTTTCCCACATTATTCTAAAGACCAGAAACACTCACAACACATGTGACAAATACTGTATGAACTGAAATAGACCAAATTCTACAAGAGTAGAAAAAGAGAAACTCAAAAGCAGACGTGGCTCGAGAAAGGAGAACTGAATATATGTGACCTGAAGGAAAAGTAGTGATTCCAAAAAGCTGATGAAGATGTGAGATATTATAGAGTCATGGATGAGTCATGTCTAAAAAAACTATGACAAACTAAGGAGGAGACAGGAAGACACTGACTGCATTGTCTCTCTGTAGTGATTGTATGGACGCCCACATTGTTCACAAGTTGAAACCATTTAGACGACCTGAGGAAGAAAGAGACCAAAGTTTAATTGAATATATAAATGCAACCAATGAAAAAGATTTCTTGTTAACCGTTTTCTAGAATCCAATGAGGAAGTTACAAAAAAATAACCTGGAAACTGTATCCAGGTTAAAGTGAGAAAAAGAAGAACTGGTCCAGCTCTTGATGAGATGGACCCGCCTGAATCTCTTGCATACTTATATTGCAAAAGGTAACCAGTCCGTCATAGAGGGTGACCAATGCCTTATGTTAGGAGCCAATACCTGTGGTCAGTAACCAGTGAAGACAACAATGCTGACTGAGGATTCAGGGTGACACCATTATTGCGTCATACAGGACGACAGGAGATGGTGACGAAACACCACAGAGGTGGACAGATTACTATGGAGGACCATGGGGGAGCTTGACTTGATTTCTAATAAATCTAATAACATTTAGTGTGATTTTTGACAAGACAATGACACAGATCAACTGGAAGAGTGGGTCAATACATGGAACAGTAGCTGCATGGCCACGTTCCAGACAAAGGATTTGATCTTATATCACAGCGAAATGGGAACCATTGAAGTAGACTTTTACAGTTTGGAGCCTGGGAACTGCAGAGATGGAGACCATGCCTCCAGGCTGACACGGTCAGATGAGTATGCTCTACAGAAATACTCACACAGACTGGAGCACAGCTGTAGACTGGGGACTGGGATCAAATATGAAGCCAGGATGACTTTTTATGATGCTCCTCATTTTAGCAACATTCCTCAGGTGGAAGTAGGAGGTTTAGAGATTCTATAATGTAGGATGTAAAGGAGAGAACTGGGTCAAAGATGACACCAAGGTTCCTACAGTAGAACCTGAAGCTAACGTTATGTCATCCAGAGAAACAATCTGATTCAATAATGAGTCTATGTGGTTTTATCACCAATTATAATAACCTCAGTTTGATCTGAGTTTAGCTGTAGGAAGTTATTCAGTATTTGATAATTGTTGTTAAACAAGTTTGAAGTCTGACTAATTGGTTTGTTTCCTCTGGTATCATGGACAAATATAACTGAGTATCATCTGCATAGCAGTGGAAATTTATAGAATGTTTTCTAATAATATTACAGAGAGGAGACATGTAAAGATCGTATCAAATGCTGAACTAAGATCTAACAGGACAAGGACAGAAACTAGACCATTGTCTGAAGCTGTGAGAAGATCATTAGTGACTCTAATCAGAGCTGGTTCTGTCTGTGATGGATCTGAATCCTGACTGGAAATATTCATCCAGGTTATTTCTACGCAGATGGTCTCATAGTTGTTTAGCTACTGTAGTAGTAAAAGTCCATGCATGTTTGTAGTGGAATATATATTTAGCACATATGCATTTAGTTCAGGCTAAAGGGTTTAGAATAGAGTAGAACAGGTCCTGTCTAGGCTGTGCAGGCTTGCTGGCCTTGGGTCCGAAGACAATCTGGCTTTTAGACAAAACAGTCTGAGCTGTTGAACAAAGGAATTTGGACAAACAATTCTTGGTATGAAATCTTCACATTCTGACGCTTGTTCAGGGTTTAAACCAACTCTCTAGAATGAGACGGGGGAGATGTGAGCTGTGCTGGGCTCCGTCCTTCCCCACGCGCCTGTGAGTGTCTCCCGCAGGAGAGAGAGGTGACTTTGTTTACCTGCCTTTGCATATTTCTCATATCACCACTGAAAATAAATTCATGTTTGATTATTTGAATTCTTCTGAGTTGGGACATCTCTGACCACTACACTACAGATTTTTCCAGAACTTTAGAAATAAGGGGCAGATTAGATGTTGGCCTATAGTTTCTAGTTCTCTAGGGTCAGCGTAGGTTTATTCAGTAAAGGTTTGACCACAGCAACATTAAAGCCTGTGGTACGTAGCCTGTAAACAGAGACTGGTTGGTTTGATTTAATATGGACGTGCTGATTAATGGAAGAATTTCTTTGAGTCTAGTTGGGATTGAGTCTAAGAGACAAGTAGCTGATTTAGCAGAGTTAATTATTGAAGTTAACTCAGTGGGGAAAAGCTGTTTAAGTAAGACATAGGTCTAACCAGCAGATCTAAGTCTGTTGGATCTGCAGATCGGTTTATGACATTTGTTAGAAGACTCTGATGATTTTTTCTCTAATGGTTCTGATTTTCTTAGTAAAGAAATTCATAAAGTCATTGCTGCTGAGATTTAAAGGGACACTAGGCTCAACACAGCTATGACTCTTAGTCAGCCTGGTTACAGAGCTGAACAGAAACCTGGGGTTGTTTTTATTTTCCTCAATTAATGATGAATAATCTGTGGTTCTAGCAGCACAAAGTGCTTTTTTATATAGTATTAAACTGTCTTTCCATGCTAGACAGGATTCACCTCATTAGTTTCTGGGTCCTCTGCTTAAGGCTGCGGATCTGAGTTGGACCATGGAACCAACCTGCTCTGATTCACTGTTGTCAGGTCTGTTATGGTAAATTCAGCAGTTAGTGAGAAATGGTCAGATAACAGAGGGTTTTGGGGGAGAACTGTTAAATGATCCATCTCAACCCATAAGTCAGGACCAGATCCAGAGGATGATGAAGACAGTGAGTGGGTTCATTCACACGCTGACTAAAACCAACAGAGTCCAGTAGTGAGTTAAACGCAGTGTTGAGACAGTTACTGTCAACATCTACATGGATGTTGAAGTCGCCCACTACAGTCACTTTATCTGTGGAAGAACTAAGTCACATAAAAGCTGTGAACATTCAGTGCAGAACTGTGAACATGGACCAGGAGGACGGTAGACGATGAGAACACAACTGGTTCCTGGGTTTACAGTCTGAGTGAGAAAGGCTCAGAGTGAGGCTCTAATGAATTAAAGCTGTTTAGGTCTAGGAGTCATTAATAGATCTAAGCTATAGACGCTGCTGCCCCTCCACCTCAGGAAAACAGCAAAGATGGAAGCAGCAGAACGATGACACCTAGAACAACATCAGAAACCCTGTGAACAGAGCAGAACTAAGGCATCTAGATGGAAATAATTCATGTTTCCTGTGAATGGGGACGAGCACCAGCGAAACGACAAGGACTCACAGGGACTGAGAGACAGACTGATGCTGAACGTATAATATCTGGAAATGCAGAAAGTCATTTCCCTCTTTGTATGTTTGACACGAAAGGAGAAATGTGGCCTTTTGGCTCTGGGCTGTTCCTCGGTCATCAGGCGTTTGGTTTGGGGGCTTTACTGATTTCATGTTTATCAAAGACCATTTAGTGTTTATCATATAGGTTTGTAGCAGGGTATAAATACAGGTTTGGTGAAGGCACTGGTCAGAACACTGCTGAAGTGAAAGTGCTCCTACTTCATGTAGAGACAATCCATTACACCTTCAGGTTTTGCTCCTTCAATTCTTTTAAGAATGAGCAAGTCTCAAATGAATTTAGAAGATTTCTTCGCTACAGGGTGTGTGGGTAAAGCCTTCACAATGTCTTGGTTTTAAGAAACCTCTTAAAAATGAGTAATTGTCCCTTTAACCTTTAAGCAGCCATGAAAGCATCCTACTCAGACAACATAAAATCTGTGAAAAAAGACACCTCACGTTTAGGCTGGACAACAGAGAACAGGATAAACCTCTTGGGGGACACAGTATTAAGCTGTCACTCTCTATTATCTCTCCCAGGATCCTGGAGGAAGTAATGGTGAAGTAAAGGAAAAGAAGACAACAATACTAGAAAAAAAAAAAAACAATATACAATACAATACAAAAAAAATGATACAATACAATACTATCAGTAAACTTGTTAGAACAAGTCAAACTATTAACATACTGTATTTATAATGCCCTGACTTCAACAATTGATCATGCCGTATAAAAATGATCCAATAAATCTCAGTGAACTATTTAATGATTGATATCATTAACACAGTACCTAGATTTGAACACGCCTTTGTTATAGTTGATATATATAGGCAGGTAATGAGGTAGTGCACAAATATGCAAAAAACTACACATGAGGACAGAGTTAGCAAGTTACAGCAAATCTGAAGAAAAGTTAAATGAAAAATCTAATTGGAATGGCAAGAACAATGAAATAAACAGACAAGTGGTCCAGACTGCTATGACATACACAGGAACGGGTGTCAGAGCAAAGTAATAGAAAAAGAACAAGCTATTTCTACAATCTGGCTTAGACGTATAGGTTTAGTGACAAAGCACGATGCTGCCGGTTTAACCACATCACAAACTGAAATGGGAAGGATTACAGGCCAGTTGCCCTCACAGGGCAGCATACAGGGCTGACAGACATAGGGTTGAGACCATTGGTGTGCCTATAACAACTCTCCCTCCACAATAAGGAACAAAGGCTGCGTAAGAGTAAAAAGAGTAAGGTCATATGGTTAGGAGAAGTAGGACAAGCTACTAGTTACAAGTTATCAACCGTAAAGAGGTCATTTGTGTGATTTGTACTCAGCAACATCATCTGCCTCCAAACACCCAGAAACCACAGCTAACACAGCATCAGGTGGCGCGTTACGTAATGTATTTATATTGAAACACAGTACAAGGTGTTTTGATTTTTATTTGGATGACAGCCTTTCAAAGTGTCGGAGGACAAAGGCTTCAGGACATTTGTACAGAAGCTTGACTCCACTAATGTCCTGCCTTCTTGACAAACAATATGAAGAATCTAAAAATCAGTCACTGAGGTGTGACTGCTGACATGTGCACATCTTTTAACATGGATGCATATCTTGGGGTTACGTCCACTTTCTAGATGAAAACATGGAGATAGTAAGTGTTTCACACACTCCCACACAGCGGAGAACTGGAGGGACGTCATGCAGCTGCAAGGAATGAAGCTTGAGACATTTAATTACAGACAATACGGGCAACATGATTTTATGTGCTGAACTTGTGAATGTCAGGAATTTGCTACGTTTTGCACAATCTTGTTGTGAACCTGTCCTCGTGGATAGAAGAACAAGACTTTTTTTTTTTCAAAATCAGCGTAAAAGCAAAAGAAAAAGTTACTGAAGTTTAAAATCACCTCCAAAAGTATTAACATCAGCATAATTTTCTTATGGAAAAAACCCCCCACTGAATTTAGCTTTAGGTGCCACTCAATGATCCCAAAATGCGAACACAGCCGAGCTACAGACATCAGAGCTACGCAAGCAGGTACTGAGCCACAACAGGAGCAGATTAAAGCCCCATTTTCTGGATAAATAAAAAATTGCACCCGAAGTGCAGGACTGAGCGCTACCGGAGGTCTTTCATACCCACGGCAACAAGACTCTACAACACATCAACATGACTGTAAAGCATGTTTTATAGTGTGATGTGTGCCGTGCGGTGAACATGTTTGCATGTATGTTGTTTTTTGTTTTTTGTTTTTTTGTTATTTGGCACTTTTGCACTTTATGTTTATGTTGAGATATGTACATCTTTTTCTTTCTTTTTGTACATAATGTATAATGTATAACACATTTTTACTCTTTATTTTTTTTTCCAACTGTTTTTTTCTCTGCTGCTGCTGGGTCACCAGAATTTCCCCACTGCGGGATTAATAAAGTCTTATCTTATCTTATCTCTTATCTTAAATTATCTTTGATTTAATAAAATGACAAACATGCCTCATCAATGTAGTAAAAAACAAAGTGTCAGAAGCAACAATATAGTGATAATAAATGTTTACTATTCACAACTTTGCCGTGTAGGTTTGTTCAGATGCTGTTCTCACAGACGACCAGCAGGCGCCACTGTTCTGGCTGCAGATGACGTTTCTAGCGGTGGGTCAACGTAACGCTTTGATCTCACCATCAGTAGAACGCTACAGAAATGTAGCCACGCCCCTCGACTGGCCACACTCCAACCAGAAGGTGGCGGTAACGCAGCGGCCGCCAATGAGCATCGGGGAGAAGAAGCAGCGCAGCTCACGACGGAAGCAGATGCTATGGCAGCTCTGAGAGCGTCCAGGTGGAACTAGCTTTGTTTGAGCGAGCGCCAGCTGGCTGACATGATTTATTTAATTTTGATTTCCGCGTTCTCCGGCGCGGTGCTTACTTTGATGTTGCAATTCTTGTTGCTATACCGGAGGAGCGCGGAGCCCGCAGGGCGGACAGTGCAGTATGTCAAAGTAGTGCCCGACGACGCATTAAAGGATTACTTTAATACGCAGCATGTGGAGCCAGGCCAGCAGCCGGACAGCGCCGCGTCCGCTGGGGCGAAGCAACAGGAGGCGGCTGCCAGCGGCGGCAGCCCCAAGCTACACGGCGAGTCCAGCGACGAGGCCAAGCCCGAGACGTGCGGCTTCCTGAATGCCATCTTCCTGTTTCTGTTCAGAGAGCTGCGGGACACCCCGGCCGTCAGGCACTGGCTCACCAAGAAGATCAAGGTGGAGTTCGAGGAGCTGCTGCAGACCAAGACCGCGGGCCGGCTGCTCGAGGGGCTCAGCCTCCGGGACATCTCCCTCGGCAATTCTCTGCCCGTCTTCAAAACGGCCAAGCTCATGCGGCCGGTGCCCGTGAACGAGGACGGCATGCCGGAGGAACTCAACTTCGAGGTCGACCTGGAGTACAACGGCGGCTTCCACCTCGCCATCGACGTGGAGCTGGTGTTCGGGAAGTCAGCCTACCTGTTCGTCAAGATGCGGCGCGTGGTGGGCAGGCTGCGGCTGCAGTTCACGCGCACGCCCTTCTCCCATTGGTCGTTCTCCTTCCTCGAGGACCCCCTGGTGGATTTCGAGGTGAAGTCCCAGTTCGAAGGACGACCTCTGCCCCAGCTCACGTCCATCATAGTCAATCAGCTGAAACGCGTCATCAAAAGGAAGCACACGTTACCCAACTACAAAATCAGGTAGGCTGTGGACGGATCCAGCTCCTGGCGTTGTAGCCAAGACACGACACACAAGGAGAACCACAAGAAAATCAATGCTGACAGGCTGGACGTGTCTCTGAAGGTTCGCTGCCACTCACGCCCAAATTTATAGTAGGGGAATGTAAGACTGGAGGCATTTCAGTGGTGAAATGATATCATTTAAAAAACCTGAAACAAGTTAAAGAAGCAAATGTATGAGTGAAACATGAATGCTGACAATTTTCGTACAACTTTACTTCAATAAGGACGGGCTGACGATAACCATTGTCACTGCCCAATCATGATGTAATACGCACTATTTATAAAATTCAGCTTCATCTTTTACTTTTACAAAGTATGACGAATGTCGAATAACATACAGCCTTACAAAATAATCGCAATCATCTATTTTAAGCACGTGTTCGATAATTTCATGATTTCACTCTGAAAGAACTGGCTCCAAACAATGTTGCTAACAAATAATGGCAGAGTAATAGGCAGAAAGCAAAGCATTCAGTTTAGCTGTTTTATTTTGAAAGGGTCAGGGGAACCAGTAATGGAGATGTCCAAACAGGACTTGATAATAACACAAGGGTATAAGAGTCCTGTTCAAGCGTAATGAGTGACACTTGGCATGTGTTTCTCTAGAACACAGACATTGATGGTTTGTAGTAGAGCTTATGTGCTTATCTGTGTATTTCGGTGTGGATGTCTACTCTGTATCAGGATTTTGACCCGTCCATTGAATTGTTTCGGGTCTTAATCACTTAACGGAGAAGCACTGTTGTCATGGAAACTGTTAGCAAAGGGCGAGAAAATAAAGCTCATTGCACTCAGTCACCCCAGTGAAAACTGATTTGGACCCTGCTAAGCCGACGTCTTCCAGCAAAGTCAGAGCTGTCACCAAAAAAACCTGACTACATGAAAGCCCAGACTCACACCAGTCGCTAATGAGCCATGTGAATTTCACGTCGACTGACACTTGTGGTCAAGTTAGAAATGTGTCCCCATCTGCTTCGCTCCCCAAAACAGGTTGATTGATTTATTTTCAGGTATCAGCAATGAGATGAGATGTTTCAGCAACTCGTGCAGTTGTTGTGAAATTAATTCAGCATATTAGCGTTTTCATGTTTGATGCATTGTTAATGTTGTTATTGTGCAACTAGATAAAGATGCTTCTGACTGGTTATTGCAGCCTAATGAGAGTTCAGTAGTCATTGATTAACTCATGTACAGCTGCTGGAGCAGTCTGACTCTGAAACACTGTGTTGAAGCTTATATCCACAGTAGATGTCCTAAATTTAGTTGACTTGCCGTCTCTCTCTTTAGGTACAAACCCTTTTTCCCGTTCCAAGTGCAGCCTCTGATGGGTTTGACTTGCAATTTGGACCTGTCAGTCCAAGACAGCAGACTGGTGGAAGGGCGACTCAAAGTTACCCTCATTGAATGCAGCAGGTGAGACGTTCCCTACACACTACGATACAACACGTTAGAAGGAAGGCTGCTTCTTAATCTGTAGTCAGAGTTTCACCAGTAGTTTGTCTGTTGAAGTCTGTTCAACTATCCCCTAGGTCAATACTGGCCAAACGTTTTCATACCTCTTGAACTTTTCCAGATTTAGTCAGGCTGCAACCACAAACATATTTTTTTACCAATAAATACCTGGCTGACTAAAAACGCCACATTTTCCAAGCATTGAGTCAGTACATTGTAGAACCACCTTTCTCTGCAGTTATGGCTGCAAGTCTGTGGGACAATCATGTGTTCAGGGTTCAGGCCAGAAGGTTTAGTTTTGGTTTCACCTGGATGTCTCCCACACACAGCTTGTCCCAGATTTTTTTTCTTTCAACAATGTCTCTTTTTCTTGCCACTTTCATTGAAGTCTAATGTTTGCCTGTTGGCACCTGAACTGTGCAGCTCCTCCAGTGTAACCGTTGGCCTCTTGGCTGCTTCTCTGATTTAATGGTCGTTCCATTCTCAGATGATGGACTGAGCAGTGCTAATGTAGAAACAGGTGGACTCTATTTAGTGACTTCTGAAGGCCATGGGTATTAACGTATTTTATTTAAGGATATCAGAGTAAAGGGTGTTGAATAAATATGCACGCCACATTTTTCACATATTTATTTGTAAAAAAAGAAAACCATTCATCATTTTCTTCTGTTATTTTACAGTATTGTACCACTTTGTGTTTTGTGTTCATTTATCTTTGTAGTTGTAACATGTCAAGATAAGATAAGATAATCCTTTATTGATCCCACGTTGGGGAAATTCAATTACTACAGCAGCTCCAGATAACGGTCAGTGCAGAAGACTGCACGGTTTTTACAATATTATTGTAAAATGGTGAAAAGCTCAAGCGGTTTAATCAACACTTCAAATCATTTGTACAGTATATAACATGAAGGAGGAAGGTTGTGAAAAGACTGAATTAGCTTTTTGTAACTGGTAATCATGTAAAATCCTATTGATTATGTTCTATATCACATACAGAACTGCTGTCCTGCATTAATCGCTTTTGTTCTTTAGACGCCTAGTTTAACAGATCGCAAAAGGAAGCCAAACAGCTTCTGGACAAAAGCTGCCATTTAATTGCTTATTCATACCTAATAGCATCTGCCAGGCTCTTTATTTTCAACAGTGTACCTCCCCTTTCTAAGACACTCACTAATAGAGGCCTATTCAGATGGGTTGGATGTGTCCTTTAAACCACGCTTGGATGTGGTGGAGTATTTTCCACAGAGCACAAAATGATCACTTCAAGTTGAGTTTTCTTTCTCTCACCTACCAGTCAGAGTACATACCACAAGCTTCTTGCCACAAATGTCCAGTAGAGGGATGTATATTCCCATGTATGTAATGTGGAAGCACGCTTTAGAGTTATGCCCATCCCACTTCTGAACATGGTTACTAGTCACCACTAGTACGTAGCACGACTCCTTTAGTAGAAGCCTTTAGTAACATAAAAGTAAATGGAGGATCTGTGTTTAAGGACATGCAGTATGTTTCCATCTGTATTACAGAAGCAAACTACTTGTATTGATATCTGCAGCACAGCAGGGGGCAGTGGTAGCCATTCTGACAAGTATTCTTTATTTCCCCCAGTTAGGTTCAGTGAACTGCAATGTTTTAATATGGGGCTGCTGGAAAGGAAAACGATAGAGATAATATTTAGTGGCCATTAGAGCTGAAATGATGCATTTATTAATCAAGTGGTATACAATCATCGAGTGATGATTCTTCATACCACAAACTGCCTGAAATTCATGTTCTTTTATTATTATTAACAACAAGACGATATTAACTGTTAATTATTGTGTTAAGTTAGTTGTGGACCTAAAAATAAATATTTATGTCCACACGGCCTTTTAATGATGATAATGGAAAAAATGGACATGAGAGACTTGCATAATTAAATTAAATACATTTTTATTCATATGGCTAAATATTACAAATCAGGAATTCGTCTGGTTAAACAGCATATGACGATTGACTGCAGTGGCCTTGTCTTCTAACTGGGATGACCCGTTTGAATTTCTGTTCTGTTGGACACTGAAGCCAACAACTGAGTTCAGTTTATTTATTTAGTGTCAATTTATGACCAAGGTAATCTCATGTTACTTTACAAAGATGGGTCTAAGACCTTACAAAACAAAAATACAATAGAAAATCCAACAAATCACACTTGAGCAGCACTAGGCAACAGTGGAGAGGAAAAACTTTAACAGAAGGAAGCTCCAGCAGAACCTGGGTCAGGGTGGGCGATCAACTGCCTCAACTGGAGAGTGAAGAGTAACGGCAACAGAAGGCAATAGAACAGTCAACAACAAGCTCAAGGCATAAAGTTATATAAAGTGGCACGTGTAGATAGAGCAGCCTACAAGGCAGAGCCTGGCTGGTTCAGAGACCTGGGCTGAATGGTGAACCTCCACAGTGATGCAGTGACAGCATCGCTGCTTTGTTAAGAGCCTCCAGAGATGTCTGTTGCAATGCCACATTGATCCACCAGGTGGAGCAGTGATGGTTGTTATAGGAGTCCAAACCACCATAAAACATGTTTTATTTGTCCCTTACTGTTCTGGTGAGCTCCCTCTTTTTATTCCGTCCATGGCCTTCAAAGCCACCTCCTCTAGAACACACGGAAAGGCTACTGTGGGTGATACGCAGGCATGCAGAGCCCAAACCACTTTGTTATAGTTTGAGTTGATAGATAGATAGATAGATAGATAGGACTTTGTTTATCCCGCAGTGGGGAAATTCTGGTGACCCAGCAGCAGCATATGCAGAGCCCAAACCACTTTGTTATAGTTTGAGTTGGACTTTGACCTAAGTCCTAAATTTTGCAGTATCAAGTCCACGTCTCTGAAGCCGTTTGGTTTGGCCAATGAAGCCAATAGATAGTGAAACACTTAGAATTAACAAGAAAGAAGACCAGCTGACATGACTCCCCTTCCACATTTATATTCAGTGATGTGGTGCATAAATTATTGCAGAGAACGCTGGATCTGACGCTGCCTCTCGTTAGTCAAATTAATATAAACGTGTCGTGGTTATTTTGGTGAAAGCACAAGGGAGTAGAAACCAACCAGCTTAGTTTCGCTATTTTCTTAAGGCTAGGTAGTTTCTTCTTTGCATGATTGGTTCAAGCACAGTTAGAGGACAGTGAACAGACATATAAGGTTCGTTCAGATAGAGCAGACACGTCTTTATGTTCTAGCCCTTATAAAATGCAGCCCAACAATAGATGTGACTGAATTGCTGTTCAAATATCATCTAGCATGGAAACAGTAGGAAGTTAGAGATTGTGCATGTCTCTCGTGAATGCTGCAGGGCAGAGGTGGCCTAACGCAGACACGATTCACGTAGCAATTCTAGGCTGCTCCATCTGTCAGATGCCACCAACACACAGATTTGGCTTTAGAGGCAGATAAAATTTGTAAAGTATTGTCACAATTGCTCGTGTTTCACAGGTGTCTTTTGTTGTCCTTACAGACTGTTTATTCTGGGCTCTTATGATAGAGAAACGCATGTTCATTGCACCCTGGAGCTGAGCAGCCAACAGTGGAAGGAGAAGGCTCGCAGCTCCATCAAAAAGGTGGGCACTGCCTAATTGTGTTGTTGAAAAAAAATGTTTTTTTTCTATTTCTGTGAAGAATTGCACTTAGTCCAGTTTAAAGTTGAAGGAACCTTTTGTTGAAATAAAGGCTGTATGATGACAGAACTGCCAACTCTCACAGGTGGTGCAGCTGTAATCCTGCCTACTTTACACCATTAATCAACATGCAGCAACCACTGGTGTCCAAAATGTTCTGCTCATCCTTTATAACTGTAGCAGCGTAATGTGTGATGGTTTGATGACTAGTGCTTAGAGCTCATACAGCTGTCTGTAACATAGTTTACAGCCGCAGGTCGCTCACCTTACAAAGGCCAAAACAGTTTGTGACCTATTGTAACCGTCTCCACGCGTGACTCCAGCCAACGTTAGACTGAGCGTTACTGTAGCGTCAGCCTGTATTCATTAAATCTGCCAGGGGGCCGGAGGGCCTTCAGGCAAACTGTCTGCTGAGGTGTGTGCATTTCTTTCATTAAAGTCTTGGCTTTGATGAAAGAAATGAAATTAATTTAATTGACAATGAACTATACCTGGGGCAGATTGGGTTGGGGTTATCGGTAACACCAAAATCCAACAACGTGAGGTGGGTTTGCAGTTCTTTAGTCATTTAGCAAATACCTTAGTACCACAATTCACAGCATTTCAGATGCAGTCGAATAAATATCTCTGTGCAGATGCTACAGGTTGCATCTTTCTTGCACTGTTGACAATTGTGCCATTGTTGGCATTTTGAGGAGCAATTTTCAGGCCGCTTTGGCAAACCTTTTCTAATTGCAGCAATTTTGAGATGTTACAGTTATCACATCAGGCTTATTTGGAAGTGACTAATGACATTTTAGAGTAAAATGTCAGCCCTTATTACTGTCTCTCTCTCCATCAAAGCCTGATGCTCTCTCCCTGCCACACACAGCAGGGAGGGAGATTGTTATGCTGCAATACATTCTATATTTATTCTGTAATATTACCCTGTATTCTCTTCCCGTGTTATCTTTAAAACTAAGAGTCCTCTTCCAGCAGAGGGCATTGAAACATCAGGTCTTTACACATCTAAGCACATGTGCCTGACTTTTTTTTTTTTCTATTCGAAAATGTGATTATTATATGGTTATTTTTGTGGTATGTGCAGAAATAAATCATAAAAATCATTAGACATTGTGTAAGATGGTATGACACCACTCAAAATAAACTTCTAAAGGAGTAACATCTGGTCAGGATCCAGCTAAAATCAAAATCCAGAGCTGCTGTCTCAGTGTGATTTCTGCTGCTGCATCTACAGGCAGTGTTTCAGTAGTGGCTGACATTCCTGTATTTGACAAAAAGTGTCACTTACACGTCACAAAATAACAGTTCAGAGGCAGAAAGAACCACGGTGTCTGAAAGAGAACAGTGCACCTCCTGGACTCCAGTAGTACATTGGAAAATTGTATTTAATAGAGTAACTAGACAGGACAACAATGGTTTAGATCTCAGGTCGTTTTACCTCAACAGAGTTTCCTATATTGGCATCACATCGCACACCCACAGACTTTGTGTCACACTTATCTTATGTCTTTGTTAATTCATCTCAGTCAGTACAAGTTCTCTTCATCACCAACCTTCTTCCCCTTGGCCCTTCCCTCTATTTTCCTAAAGTCAATATCCTTTTATAAGCGGACGCTCTTTCTCGTCACATTGGTGGGTTAGACTGTGCAGGCTGTAAGAGCCTCCATTGCGCCACAAGAGGCACCAAGTGGCTCCAAAGGCTCTCAGATCTCTGCTTCTCCGTAGCCACTTAGTGGTAAAAGACAGGCTCCTTTAAGCTTTGCTGTGTTTCGGGAGGAAAAACTCCCTCTATAGAGGAAGAAACCTCCAGCAGACCCAGGATCAGTGGGAGAACATCTGCCTTGACCGGTTGGAGTGAAGGGACAGAGAAGAGAGAAAAGAACAATAACAACAAGCAGCAACAGACTTAGGCAGGATGGTTGGACCAGCAGCTGAACACTGAGACACATGACTCTGAGTCTGACGATACCTGGAGATGAGAATAGAGACAGAAAGAGAGAAACACAACTAGGAGAGAACAGAGACAAAGTTAGTCACATGTGGACATGGAGGCATGTTAGTGGATGGAATAGGTAGAAAACCAGAGGAGCTCAGTGAATGAAGGAGGTTCCAGCATCTAAGCCTGTAGCAGCTGAACTAAGAGATGGATCAGAGAAACCAGAACCATCTGGAACCATCAGCTTTGTCAGAAAGGAAGGTTTCAGCCTAGTTTTAAAGCAGAGAGGGCGTCTGCTGCTAGAACCTGAACTGGAAGCTGGTTCCACATAGAGGAGCTTGGAGCTAAAGGCTCTGCCTCCCGTTCTACAGGTAGAAACTCTAGGAACCACCAGTAGACCAGCTCTGAGAAGCAAGGTTCTGTTGGAGCAGAAGGAGCCATGAGGTCTAAGACAAGATGGAGCTTTATTATGAAGAGCAGGACAGAGAAGCTAATGTAGGAGAAATGTGACGTCTCTTCCTGAGTCCAGTCAGACTCTGGCTGCAGCATTTGAATTAACTGGAGGCTTTTAAAGAGTCATTGGTTCAAACTATGAGCAGGGAGACACAGTCGTCCAGCCTGGAGGAACTAATGCAGGGATTCATGTTTCAGCATCACTCTGTGAGAGGATGCTCCTCATTTTAGCAACATTCCTCAGGTGGAAGTAGGAGGTTCTAGAGATGCTAAAATGTAGGATGTAAAGGAGAGAACTGGGTCAAAGATGACACCAAGGTTCCTACAGTAGAACCTGAAGCTAACGTTATGTCATCCGGGAAAGTTACTGGACATCCAGGATTTAATGTCCATTAAAGTTTGAAGTTTGACTAATTGTTTTGTTTTGTTACTCCTTGGTTTTGGCTCCACTCTGGGTCATGGTTTAGGGAGTCTAATAAACTTGGCCATATTACTAGGGAGCAGAGACTCCATCCAAGGTGGGATGGACGCCGTCTCTTCTAATCAGCCCAGGTTATACCCAAAAACTTGGGTATAGCTTTTTTCAAACTTGCTCATATTCTTTTGTTTGTCCATCTATCCTGGTTCTAACACGTCAACGTGAGGATAGAATGGACATTGTTGCTTTTTATCGCCCACCCACTTACAGGTGGCACGATGATGAGATAATGAGTGTTATTCACTTCACCTGTCAGTGGTCATAATGTTATGCCTGATTGGTGTATGATTACTGTAGTTATAGACATGAATACAGGAGCAGAAACAAAAGGTAGTGGGAGAGTGCTCTGGTTATGGAGTTATTATTGTCACTTCTATGGAAATTCAGATGTTCTTAAAATGGTTTCAATCAAACTAAACCACGAGCCATCAACTAAACAAGTACTGAATAAATAACCTGGTTTTTAACTCTCAGGCCGTGCTATCAGCACAGCCTTCTCCAAGTGGCTCACTTCAAAGCACCTGTGTTCCTTTTTTGGCATTTGGGCCTGAGTTATCAGCCTTCTCCAGTCTGCATGTCCTCAGCATGACTGTGTAGTAAGGATTAAAGGCTATACCATCTGGAAAAGGTCAATTTGCCGTCTTTCTCTCCCTTTTCCTTAATGACTCGTAGTTGTGGGCTTTTTGCTTTTATTTTCTAACTACCAGCGTTCTCTATCTCGCTGGTTTTCAAGCCAATACAAACTCATAAAGGTAATTTGAATAGGCCTGAGAGAGGGCTGGTTTTATTAAGATGATCACTATTGCCAAGTTTAGTTTTTGGTGGCCAAGTATTATCTATTCTCATCAGATGTTTTTTTGTGCTGAAAGGTTTTGACATTTTCAAACTCTCACGTCCTAATTCTCTGTTCTTTTTTGCACGTTTTATGAAGTTATGTACCGTGACTGTGACACATAAAGATGAACCTACTTCTACAAAGACTTAATCTGCCTTCTGATTCACTTGGATCACTGCCGTCTGCAAGATTCACTATAGTAATTTTCCTGCAAGGTAATGAACAGGACCTTAACTGTGAACTCCAGGACTCAGACACATTCTCACATAGGGAAATGGCCCCATTATGTTTGGGCAGACATGCAGGAGGAGATCGAAGGAACTCGTGTTGCAGTGTTGGCAGTGAGGCATGTGTATATACCCTCGAGTTAGTAAAGAGAAATACAGTACAACACAAGTCATGGTCAACATCATATAGTTTCTTTTGTTTTGCGCTAATGTCCAGGCTGACATTAAGCATAAGCAGACCATAAGCAAAACTCGTTCAAACGTACACATTTTGAAAGTCTCATTTGATAACCAAATAAGTGGTAACATAAATTCACCTGTTTATCAATGCAATATGCTTTTTGCCAAATCACTTTTACCTCATTTAAATTCAAAATGTTAAGCAGTTTCCACTGTTGCTATTAAGATTGAATCAAAATTAAAAGACACATTTTATATTGAAATTACGATTAATTGATTGGCTACAATTAAAAACTTTATGTGGGATTTATTGGGTTTTCACTTGTGTTATGGAGTGACTGTCAGTGTCAGAGGCAACAACCACACCTTGTGTTGAGGTGACAATGGAACAACGGTTCAGCTTTTAGGCTTACAGCGAAGACTGGAGAGGCATTTATGACTGAGCTTGATTAAAACAGTAGACTTGACCTGAAGATGGCAGTTTAGTCACTCGAGACTAAAAGTGAGAAATTATAGTTTTCGATTTAAATTTTTTCCCCCGTGTTCTGTATATTAAAGCAAATGTACATTTTCACTTTCATTCTGGACAGTTTGACCTTCATCATCTCATGCTATAATGGAAAAAAAAGCAACACTTGGTCTGTGCATCTGCACAATAGAGACCACCTGTGAGCGGGTAAATGAAACCCTGTCTCTCACTCTGTCAGGCGTGTTTGCACATCTGCTCTGTCAATTCACTGCTAGCCCTGAGTGCTAATGCTTGCTGACAGCTTTCCCGAAGGGACACGCAGTGTGTGTGTGTGTGTGTGTGTGTGTGTGTGTGTGTGTGTGTGTGTGTATGCACACTTGCAGCTTCCTATCTTATTGTATAACATTACATCTGTTAGCAGTGCATGCAGCATCTGTTTTATGATTATACCATGAATAGGAAGAAACATTAGATCTATGTATTTTGGGTGTATGATTAAAACATGAACACTGGTGCATACAAAAAACAAATACATTGTTGCGTCGTTGGCTGTTGATCTTATCCTATGCATTTGTATATTTACTATTATCTCCTAACAGAAGTCATCAATTATCTAATATGTTAGGTAATCTATATTTAACATGTAGTAGCTACAATGATATCACCCAAGATGTCCGCTTTAGAATGCCTTCCTATCTTTCCCTAGTATAATCCTCAAGCCTTCCCTTCTCGTTGGAGACAATATTCATTTCAGACAAGTGTACACACATACACGCACGGCACACCATGCAGGTTATTTTAGCATTTCTAACTAATTAATACATACCCTTCCCTGTGGTTGTTTGATGTTCCACTCAGGATGTCTTTGTGTCTTTAATCTGCCCCCGGACATGCGATGAAAGACGGTTGGTTGACAAACGCTTCACACACGCGCACACACACACACAGAGAGTCATCTAGTGCTTCAAGCACCGAATAGGCCGTGAAGTTGCACTGATAAAACACCAAATACTTTGACATACAATTATAGAAATGTATCTCCACATTGTCTCCATTATTTCCTCACTCATTCATTTGAATCCTTATTATTTCTGTTAAAGTTTTTATTACATATTCAGTGAACCAGTTACAGGAACCTTGTTTGTATATATTGAAAATAAGCCTGTCTGATTGCCATCCTCCTCCTTACAAATGGCAAATGCTCTGCACATCGACTCAGGTTGACCCATTCACACCAATGGTTCACGGATGGAGACCGGAACCAAACCACCGATCCTACCACATAAAAGTTAGGCCTTCTCTTTTTTGCGCTGTTACCCACACCCTCCCATCTCTCACCTACACCATTCATCTCACGTACTGCATGTGTCTTCCTTACTTTCTGCATGAAACAGCTGTTAGCTGAACAGCACACGTGTCGAATTGCAGCATTGCAATATAAATGTTAAGAGTTGTAATCTAGTTTACAGATGACGTGGGTACTACTGCTGCTTGTTGTAGCAGAAACAGCAGCTAATTCAGCGTAGTAGCTAAGCTTACCACTGGTTCACAACAGCTTAGATAATCACGGCCGTGTTCATGTTGTATTTATTTTTCAGACTAACAGGGAATGTGTGAGGGCAATGAGGGTCTGTCTATCTACTGGATACCAACGGAACGACTAAGAAATGCCAGAGGACAGACGGGTTAATTGAGCGGAGGAGTCCATGTCAGCTTATCAGAACAGGCTGAGAGAGTTGAGATCCCCCAGAATACAGAATTCTCTAGTAGTTATATAACAGAATATATATATATATATATATATATATATATATATATATATATATATATATATATATATATATATATATATATATATATATAACTCATCACTTTTTTCTTTTCTTTGAAAACTTTAGACAGTGAAGCAGGTTTAGTTTTGGATGCATTGCTTCTAGATGCTGTATGGGCAAAAATGACCTGATCCACACTTGCAACACACTGGATTAACTTCTGCCACTAGTATCCCCCACATGTGCAAAGCGTTCTTGCACTTTCCACACACAATTTCACATGAATGACTCATCAGACAACACATACAGGGCATCGTATTGTTATTTATAAAGCAGAATGTCTTCAGTGAGCTACGTGACCACAGACAAAATAAAGGTTTGGAATGTTGGCATGTAAAATAAGTCAATTATTCTAAACGAAACCTCACACATGTGCATCTGGACATGACCTTATATCACATCCAAAAGACTGTTGACTATCTTTGAAAGCTTCACTACTGTGAGACCAACTCAAGTCTCAGTCCTGAAGCTGTTTACAGAGTAAAGAAGCAGTAGATTTATGCAAACATTCACAATAAAAATTAATTATGTCAATTCCGTTTACCAAAATCACAACAAAAGTCATCTCAAGGTTTAAACCTTATAAAGTGTAATCTATAAAATTACCAAAAAGTCCTTCTTGAGCTGTGCTCCAGGATGAAGAGCATTGTCCTGATGTGATCCACTCTTCAATCTTTTCCCTTTCAACAGCTGGGGCACTAGGGAAGCAACTGTTCAGCAAATGGCCTCACATGCAAAGCTGATAAGATGAGATGGTGAATTTATGAGGAGTGTAATGTCACTGAAATACATCTTGGCCAATTTTTGTTTCTTGACGGAGGGTTATGTGGGGTTTCCCTGAGCCTTTCCCAGGATTTCTAACCCTTTCACCACACGGTCTGTGATCCAAACTAGGCTTTACTAGGCTGGTTTTTCTCTTGCCTTATAGCACGAAAGTCCTGGGTTTGATTCCAGGGTCGCCCAGCTGCCTTTGTGTGGCGCGTGCTTGTTGTCCCCGTGTCGCTCCGGGTACTCTGGTTTCCTCCACGGTTTGGTGGATTGAGGAGTCTAAGTTGTCCGTAGGTGTGAGTGATGGAGGGAGTCGGTCCATTTCCTCCTCCCTCGCTCTCTTCGTCCCACTCGGCCTCCTGTTCAATTGTCAACTGAGCTTCATGCCTGTACCACTTTGAGGAACAAGGTGTGAGTGATTTACGTCAAGACACTGTACCAACCTGACGCTCTGTGGGGCAGGGAACGAGTAGACATTGCTGTGAACTTGGCAACGTTCAACTTTCCAAACCCTCTTGGTGACTTCTTGTCAAAAGTGACTAGCAACAAATCTAACAAGTTATTCTTGTAAATTTTGGAGATTGGAAATTTTGAAAGCGTGTATCGTTCTGCTGTGACTGATCTTCAGCGATGCTGCCATGAGCCCTTCCCCTGTCCCACCGCACCCATGGGCACAGCTCCCTGGAGCACCCAGTCCTCTCCTGCCGAGAGGAGACCCACACCCCTCTACGTACGGCAAATGAGTCGCATATGGCCAAGTCAGCCTTCGTTCTTAGAGCAGTTTCCTCACTGTCACTTGTCACGTACTCACCTGGTCACCTGTGTGCGCTGGCTAGCTCTGTAGCTATCTAGCTCTTCATGTTGCAGTTGAACATGTGCACTCTCACCTATAGAGAGGAATGGAAATCCAACCCAGAATACAAAGGCTGGCGGAAGCTGTACATGGGCAAACTGCCTGCGTAATAAAGACTTGACTTATTAAATATAATAATAAAATGATGAAGTAGGAAGGTCAGATATATGGCTAGAAATTCAGACCAGTCTTTTGATTTATATCAGATTTTCTAACAATCAAACAATCAGCGGAAGCCCTCTTATTTGTCCTCTCATTAAACATATTTGATGTTAAATCTCCTGCAATGTCCATTGCACTTGAAACCAAATAGAAGCTTATGCGAATAAGGTAACAACGTCATTTAGGGACTCGTAGGACAGACGATAGCTACTTTCCTTATTGAGGAGTCGGACATAGTTTGCTGGTACTAGTGTCCTATGCACCAAGTGTGGATCCAGGTGTCACTGTAGCCTCTATGTGTTGGAATGGTCTGTACAACTATTAACTCTTATTACAGTTACGGTAGAGTCTTGAAGTCAGAGCCAGTTTTTTGTAGAGTAAAGTACGTTCGGCATTTTACAGTCCAACACCCCCACCACCAGCTGACCCACATGCTCATAGTATGGTTATTATGGGCTGTTCTATGGACCATTTTCACGTTCTCCAGGGTTGTGTGTTTCTGTGGTGCAAACAAGTAAACTAAATCATTTCCTCTGCTCCTTTGCAATTGCACAGAGAAACTGACAGCAACTAGATTGCCTTGTTCTAATTGTCCTGAAGAGTCCTGTTGGTGCAGCCAAGGTGAGAACGACCTCTCAAAACCTACACCATCCACACACGCATGCGTCGCTCTTCCAGCGGGCGTAGTGATGTGGTTAAATCGGCTCCAATAGTTCCGCTGACACACGGTGGAATAATGGCCCTACAGGCAGCACTGCTTAGCACAAAGGTTCGCCCTCCAACATTTGTGGGTGTAGTTCACCCTATATGGTCTCAGCAACGAAAAGAAAAATAATCAAATAACGAAAATCTGTAGCAACCTGTCAGTAAATGAGTCCTGTACATTTAGTGTTTTGTGTAGTTTACGTTTTTTCATGTACAATAAGAAAATGCATTTGATGATCAAACTGAATTTGATATGTCAGTTTAGCTGCACAATCACAGTTGGGAACCCTAGAAACATAAAATGACGTGTAGGGAGAGATGCCTTTCGCAGTACAAATGTCAGTTATCACAGTTCTCTAAACGTGCTGTGTGTTGGTAAAGATGACCAGCATGTACGGCAACTGTGGCCAGTACCTGTGGCAGAGGCTAAGCGCTAGGGCTGCCGAGACCACCCTGGACATACATCATCCATGAGGCGCTGTTTGACTGGTCAGACACGGTCGTCATCCATTTCCTCCTTGCTGTGCCTCTTTACAGCCTTTTCTAATCCTGTTTGACAACAGCTGGGCACACAGTGAAACGCAGATTAAATACATGAGAGGTTGGTCCTGCAAGCTGTTAGTTTCTAATCGCTCCTTCCACTCATCAATTTGCTTCACAGAAAACTCAATAGACAAGGTGCTTGTGCATGACGGACAGGACCACAGTCATATTACAGGCTCACAACACACAGGCATGGTCTCCCATTACAGGAGGAATTACCTGTTGTTGGTAACGTAAAGTCAAAACTTTACCTTTCAATATTCATTTGACCTGGTGTTTAGTGTCCAGTTGCCCTTACGTTAATGCATACTGCTGGTTTGGATGTAGTGGCAGACAATGGACACCATGGACAATGTGACCCAGTAGGGCCTGTGTAGGACTAACGTAGTAAATGTGCTGTGTGGACACTGGCATATCACTACGCAGTGTAAAGTATTCATGTAAAAAGGCGATTGTACATATGCCCGTTTTTTAATGTGAATGTTCCTCATGTCTCCACCACGACACTAAAGAGTTGAGCTGGTACGTCTATAGTTCTTCTATCTTTGACAGTTGGCTGGAAGGTATTAAACTGTACTTTGTAAAGTGCCTTGAGATGATGTTTGTTTTGAATTGGTGCTATATAAATGAGCAGAATTGAATAATACTAACCGTAAATCAGAGGCTGTTTTGATTTATGACTTTATTCTGAATGTTTTGAAAGATGTCTGTTTTTCTTCAGATGTGTCAGGGTTATTTAGAGTCAGTAACTAACAAGCAAACAAAAGTCCTGTTTATGAAGATAATACTGTGCAGCAGTAGGGCTAAATGATATAAAAGCACTTATTTTGTCATGCTCTTCCTGCCAGACTTACTAACGGATAAGTTTAAAGGGACAGCAGATACATGTTAATCTCTGCCTGAAATTAGATGAGAGGGAGGGAGGCAAAATGCTTCCATGACAGACGAGCAGTTGTCCTCAAAGGAGGAGAAAGACTGAAATGCCAACTTGATAATGAGAGAAATGGTCTTTGTTCTTTCTGAACAAGTGGTTGCAGTTTTGAAGATTGCTGGTGTTGATTCAGCTACAAGGTAATGGTCATTGCAGATCAATATTTTTACGTGTTTCAAAAAGGAACAGTGTGGGCAACCAGTCCGCTGCTGCTGTCCATACAAGTGCAAATTAGGCAAACTGTCTTTTGTGTGTCACCATAACAACTGCCTTGTTCTTAATGCTTTTGAAACCTGCTCCTGATGATAAAAGGCAACTTAAAAATGTAGATTAAGCTACACAACAAAAACCAGTGTAAAACTAAACTTCGGTTATTCTACAGACCACAGCTAAAGTGTGGAAGGTATCTGAATGAATCAATAGTTTAAGGACAGAAATACAAACAGAAGGACAGTTGACCATTCTATACCTGAACAAACACAAATTACAGCAGCAGGGTAACATGGTCAGCGTACCTTCAGTTATGTTATATAGACTTTACTCTATACTATGTTATATATGTCTTTTTGACTAAATAAATACACTGAATCGACATCTTCGCTGCATTAGCTTTACAAACTACTAGTGTCCTTAACGTATGTATTAGTTCAATAAATACAGTGAAATGATTTTCATTTGTGCAAGTAAGACTTTTACTCTTCTTAAGAAGGAACAACAGGACCTAGTCAGTGAGTGGTAAAACCAGGGCCATGGCTGAACTGAATTAGCTTGTGCCATTTGGAAAGTATTTGGTCATTAATATCTGCCTGTGTGTATTTGTCTCCAGCTTGTAATATCTTCCTGACATTTCATTTTGGTGGTTGGCATGGGTGAAGATATTGGATGTGAAAATGGCCATATTATTGGATTAATCAAGACAAAGCTGACAAACCCTCGTCAGTCCGTGGTGAATGTGTGGCGCTAGTGTAAACTCAGTTCTGTTTGCATTCATTATCATCTTTTTATTGACGGAGTAGCACAGTTATCACTGTGACATAGTACCATGCGGTGAATTTAGTGAGTTGAAATTGAAAAGTCTTGCTACATGGTAGATGTGGCAGGTGATATCTGTATGCTGAACTTATTATTCGGTGTTAAAAGGCAACTGGAAATGATTATTTTTTTATTTGAATAAAGAGAAGAAACATTTGTAAATATACGAGCAATGATAATCACCTTGATCTGTTTTTGGATAAAGTTCGGTCTTTGAACCGACTTTCATATCCAATAATTATTAGATGTATATCGGTGGCACTGTCGTCAAGCTAAAGGACACTTTGATGTTGTTAGAAAATCAAAGGTAGTCAGAGATGTGGCGGACAGACGGCATCTGTTTACTCACCTATGATAAAGGAGATCCAGAGAGAAATGCAGTGTGTTGCACAGCTGAGCAATCATGCTGCAAGCAGAGGGGTGTGAATGCTGGTGTGGGGGCAGGGAGAGTGTGACACTCTTGAACATGAATAGGAAGCTCACCAAAGGGTGTGTTCTTTTACAGTATAGATCATTTATTATGGACAATTCTAATTATATTGTAGGATTTGCTGAACGTACTACTTTCATCGTATTGTTTGTGAACCACTGCCTTAATATAGTATAATGGGAACCTCCAAACGTTTGAATGCAGATTTTTACTGTGCCTGTTGTGTCTAAGAACATGTACTACAGGCTATGCATCACCGCCTAATAAGTGCCCACATAAACACAAGAGCTGCTATTGGCCATGCAGCCCACCCCTTAGCCCACTGCACCCTCATCACGAGCAGAGCTACTAATAGGATGTGGCATAGAATTGCTGTGCACTTGCCTCGCAGCGACTTGTGCCCTATAACCATAAACAAATCGATCTGACATGTGGTATTAGATTAAATTACCAAGCAGCACAGTGACAGGGAAAAGGATTTGTTCAAACACACCCTACCAGACCTGCTAGAGAGCATGACGTCGAAGCAAGCAACAGGACACGGTGCTTACCCCACGCTGTACCAGATTATTTTCTCTGAAAACTAGAAAGACTGCTTACCAATGACACTGACTTCAGTAATGTAGCTCTTACTGTTTAGAAACTAGCCTTTTACAAACCTATGCACCAAAATGGACTTTGGTTGCCAAGGAGTAAGAAGATTGTTTTTAGTAGAACTAAGATCCAAACATATTGGTCGGTCACAAGTTCAGCATAATGACATGAGTCGTCGGTCCATCGTGAGCCATCAGTGTCTGTCAGTCCCATAGGATGCTTTCCTTCCACGGCTCAGTTGGAACCTTTCGTATCTTTACACTGAACCATCTTGGACTCCAATCACAGTATGTCTGAAGATTGAACAGGGCACTAAACACATTCAGGGTAACTGTCCAGGGCAGGGTGACAGGTGATAGCGACCGTAGAACCAGGCTCAGGATGGCCGACCGCCTTCAACCTGTTGAAGTGAGGACAGAACATCCAGCAGCTGCACGTGACACACAAAGCTGCGAGGCCAAAAAAAAAACCCACTGCTGCCAGACACAGACCTGGATAAAACACATTGGCTGAGAGAGAAGAAGAAGAGAAGCACATAAGCTATAGAGGAACACAGATTCATAGAATAGTACAATGCAAAGTAACAGTCACATCTTGTTGGCAGGACTACATGTGTTGTGCTGGAGTTTATTAAATCCATTAAGACTGAAAAAAGCCCAGCAGGTTCTATGGCTGAAGCAGAGACAAAACCCTGCCACTAATTCAATGTTACAGCATAGAAGTGAGTTTTAAGATTAGATTTAAAGATCTCTAAGGAGTCAGATTGTCTGATGTCAGCAAGAAGGTTGTTCCAAACAAAGGGCCACGTGCTAGGATTCAGACTGGTGTGATGGAGCCCTTCATCTACAACTTAATGTCATTAGGTGATGTGAAATAGACCTTTAGTCATCTGAGACGGCTTCTCAACCAGCACGAGTATTATCTGTAAAGCAATGGAATACATGCAGGTTAACAGGTTAAATATAAAGTCAGGTTAGTAGAAGGACTGAGCCCTGAGTTACGATGCAAGAGCAAACCCGGACATTAAATTTCTATTCTAACGCTAGTTCAGCTTAGGAAAAGATCAGTGGTCACACTGACGCAGTGATCCATGAGTCCACGACGTAATTCCCCACCTTGTAAGTGTAGTTTCAGTGGAATCAAAAGGTTCCAGGTGGATATGCCAGTCAAAAGCTGTTATTATTAGTGGGCTAGCGTAAAGCAGAGAGGCGTCATAGTATGTGACCAATAGAAGCAGCATTTCATAACACGCATGCACGTAGCTGATCAGGTGACTCAGCATAAATGTTCCATATATGTCTATATGGGTAGAAGTAAGTCTTTTAACTGGACACACCGTGTTAAACTATTTCATGGCTGAACTTTTGTGTAGCTCCCATACAGTTATTCGCGACACAAGGTGTTCTCTTGTCACAGGCATTTATTTTCATGATGTTCAGTATGCCGTGAGAACTAAAAGTTCAAATGTAAATTACACACAAGTATAAAACAATTCCTTTTTCTTAACACAAACAACTAGAAAATAAATACAACATAATTAACTTGAACTTATTCCAAACTGTGCAATTCAAATTTACAAAGATTGTACTTACATAAAATGTGTGACTAATGGTAGTTACGTGTATTTACATTCAGTATCGGTAATCAATACAAACTTCGAAGTAACAAGAACAACACAAAGAACACACGCTTCACATACCTCATTGGCTGCATTAACATACGGGAGAATATGAATAAGTCAACCCGTCTTTCTTGAAACCACCACAGCAACACACTCAAAACACATCTTCACTAGAATACGACGAGTCAGCAGAAAAATCTTGTATAACAAGAATGTCACATCCATTAATGACCGGTCTTCAACTAGACTGGCGAACATTGGTTCCGCTTAGGAAAACACGACACACGTATCTTAATAACACAAAATAAATATATTCTTGTCCATATAATTTCCCAAATACTGTATAGATTATATACTATTAAACATTATAACTGCTTCCAACAGCAGTTACATTTTGTATTACTGCAGAAGCATGAAGCAACAGGGCCTATTTCACACAGAGCATCATTCATGTTCACAATAAAAATCAATGCTGTTGTCTTACCAACCGTACAGCTTTTACGGATCAGCTCAGTGTAAAAAACGAACTTACATAAACAGACAATTGGGAAAGGTCCAGTTTGCCCCTGTGCTGAAAACCGTGTCCATGAAGCTGTTTGTTGAGGACAGTGGACAGCGTAGATGCATGGACACTAAAATGAGGCAAGGAGGCAACGCAGCTCATTCTACAGACCCACGTTATGACGCCGTCTGTAGCCTAGAAGCACAGATCCGCCTCTTGAAATACTCAGTCCCGTAGGTCATTTTTGTAAAGATGCATCCTCACCTCCACTTTACACGCAGTACTGTATAAATGATGTAGGATGTAACCCACAATCAGACGTAGAGTCTTTCAGAATGTTTCTCAGTGGTCAGTACACGTTTCATTCATTTTTTGGTTTAATGCTAAGTACACGTGAATGTCACTAATGAACAACAAATGAAATCAAACCTTATTGATATAGCACCAAATCACAGCAGTGTTGACCATGGCGCTGTACAACTAAAGCAACAGTAAGTGAGAACAAAAATTATATGTTATGAGCTGAAAACAAAATGTGGCCAAAAGTTAGCTGTGTAAAAAAACGTAGTTTGTAATATGTGCTTTATTGTTCTGCACAAAGATTCATTCATAGGGTCAAAGGAAGACTTGTTTCTGTCCTGGAGCTAAAGAAGAGCTTTAAACAGTGATAGCTGTCATTTGAACATATTAACCTTTCATTTGTTCTCTGCAGCAGTGCAGATAAAAAGGAAGCCGGGTTTGCTGATATAGATGGTAAATTGCTCTATTTACATCTGGCTGCTTTGTGCTTGCTGTGTTCTTCCCTTTTCCTGGAGACAAAAAAAACAAGAGCAGCCTGTTGTTTTTGTCAATGGTAACAAGGTTTGTTCATTCACTATTGCTTAGCCCTCACAGAAAGCACCACGACACATGACTTATACTCTGCAATTTAGAGAAGCTCCAAACAGCTTTTTCTCCCAAGAAAGTCCGTGATGAAAGGATTCATCACTGAGCTAAACCCACAAAGACGCAACAAGTCGGTCTTTAAAATTCAAGGCAGTAATGAACTAAATGGAACAGCGTGCACTGCTTCTCTTACCTGAACGGCTCGTAGCGTCAACAGAGAGACTACGCTTACTGTGCTAGTGGCCAGAATTAGTGAGCTGAACTTAAGTGAGCAGCTAGTGAGGTGTAATGAAAAGAGAATCTGATCTGTTCTGATCATTTGTGGAAGCCTGACAATGGAATACCAAGCGATAATACATCATCTATCCAAATATGACGACCTAGGGCCCATTTCTACATTAGGCTACAGTCACTAGATGTTAGAGGCATTTTATTATCCATTTGAAAAATCAGGAGTCTGACGAGACGGAACAAAGAGAAGAATGGAATTGGGTAGCGTTACTGTACCAGCCTAATATTGTGGTGGGCAGGGGCAACATGGAGCTAAACTGTCTCTTACTTCTCGTAATTCTATTATTTTCCTTACACTGCACTGAACAAGGCTCAAATCTTGTGACGGTGCTGGTAAGAACAGGTGGCGTGTTCGTCAACAAACTCGTTTCTCTCGCATGTTGTGATATGTGGCATCAACCAAAGTGAGTGAACTGTGGCCAACAGCAAAGTTAGACAAAAAGATTTGGTAGGCGTAGCTTTTTGTGAGCCCAGAAGATGGACTAGATTTGATTGACACCGAAGGACCTGTCTGATCACAGTGTTTCTGCCCTGTGTTTTTGACCAAACAATATAATTAAATCTGAAACAAAACACACTTGTTTTGATTGAAATTCAATATAGTTGCGTACAGAGCCAAAAAGAGGAAGATGATTATTTAAACGCGCACTGACCTGTGCGCGTTTAACACGGGCTGTACAATAGATGATCCGTGAAGCGGCTCGGGGCAGCCCCCCAGCCCGATGGAGCCCACCAACCTGGCCACCACGTGGTCTAGATGATCTGCTTGTTCAAGGCCAGCCCTAACTTAATCACTGCCTTTCACCAGCACTGCAGCAAATAACGACATGGTAAATTACAGTCATTCGTCTCTGTCTGTCCACATCATTTGTCTCCTCTTTTCTCTCCTAAAGCAGGACACCTGTATAAATTCTCTCTGTCTTAGGTCCAATCGTGTATGCATCCAGTAAGCAGACCATCTGCATCATAAACGCAAGAACAGTCAATTATCTTGTCACTTTACATACTGTAACACACGCTGCCGTGTCACAGCCAACCTGCCAACCAGGTCAGGTGCATTATGAGAAACGTGACTTGCACTGTGGCTGTTATTTAGGCGGGGGGTTAATTTCAGCTCGTCTTCTCCTTCAGAATAGTCGCATCGAGTTTTGAGTCTCAGTGAAGCAACGCGCTGTCGGCTGACGACATGATACGCTTGTTCTTCTGTCTGAACAAAAACAACATCCAGCCGTTTCGACTCATTTTTCAAATTCTACCGCTACCCAGCGCAGTGTATTGTGACATTTACTCATACTCAAAAAGTTAATAAAGTTAAGTTAATAAATAAGCTTTGTATCAGTGGGAATATAAGCGAGTTACTGGATTATTGGGTAGTTCAGAGTGACGAACATTCGGCGGAGAAGATGAGAATCAGTTTATTGTTTGTACTGAGTCTCCCAGGTGTTTGTGCTATGATACGGCCTCTACCTTGTCACCTTATTAGAGATAGGAAGGAACGGACCCCAGCACTACTTCTCTAGCTGATAGCTGCCCTGCTTCTGGTTCTCTGGTGGCTCCAGTTCAGACACTGTAAGAGACAGGGCATCTGCCTGTTTGTTCATCCAGCCCTACATTTTAAAATGAGACTCCATTAAATTTAATAATTTTTATCTTTACAGTTGATGGTTAACAAACTTGTTGAAAGCGCGTAACATTTGTATGTTGAATTCGCCTCCGTTTTTTACCAGCTGACCATCTGTCACTTGTGTCATTCAAAGTTTAAAGCTTGGTTTGAACACAGAAATGTATTTTGTGTTGAGGCCCTTTGATGTTATTTGTCATGTCGTTAGCAGAGGTTGTTACTTTCGTCACTTTTTGCTTAATGAAAATATAGAAGGGCCCCCTCTATACATTTCCTAGCGAGGAAAGCCAGGCGAACGAAACAATGATGACACCAAAGGTTAGCAGCAACTTTCTCATCAGCATTTACTAGTCGCATTAAGTTGAGAGCTATGCTGGTTCCTGATCAAGTAGATACTTTTTGCCAGCCAATTTAAATTTCATTTAAATTAAGCAAGCCAATAGTGTTTAAAGGCAGGCAAACACAGTCCGGTACCTGCACGTTCAGCACTTCCTAATATTGAATTAACAGTAAGAAAATCCCACATAAAGCAATCAGTAAGTTGTATTGTAAATCCATCATCGTAATGTACATATCGCACACCGTTCCAGTAGCACATGCTCTAGTAATTGTATTGGCAGAGCAGTAAATGTATAAAATATGTTTGCAGTTTGCAGGCCACAACAGCTTCCAAACGAAAAGTAGTCAAAGTAAACTTTGGACTCAAATTGTGCCTTCATACCTTTTCTTCTGTTCTTCTATATGCAGACAGAGGTCATCAAGGGGCCATGTGGCAGCGTGGGAATGACGTTTAGACATGTTCCTGCCAGTGAGGGGGATGCAGTCCACGTCAGCATTGAGACAGTCACACCCAATTCCCCTGCAGCTCTGGCAGACCTGCAGAGAGGTGACCGCCTCATCGCTATTGGAGGTCTTAAGTTATTTCATGTTATGTTCCAAATCTCGGTAGAGAGCATTTCACTAGGCAAAAATCAATTATATTTATACAGTGTATATATATTTCCTGATTCTGTTGACAGGTGTTAAAGTAACATCCTCGGTTCACGTGCCCAAGTTGCTGAAGCAGGCTGGAGACAGGGTGGTGGTTCTTTATGAGCGACCGGTTCGTCACCAGACTCCCTCTCTGGGAAGCCTGGGAACTCTTCAGGAAGGTTTTGGACAGCTAGAGGAAACCACTTTAATGCCCCAGCCAGCAGGTTATGAGGAAGACCCAGCTCCTATCACCACACTATCTGACATATCTGACAGCAAAGACATGGACTCTGAGTTTGAGGAGTTGACTGTGGATTCTAAACAAAGCCAGACATGTGGCGCTAACAACAGCAACGCAAATGCCAGCGATACTAAGGAAGATCTCTTACTTGCAGTAAACCAAAGCCCCAAAAGGACTGTGGTCAACTTAGCTTCTAAGCCCCTTGGTACTATCTCACCCATTCTCAACCGCAAGTTAAACCTGGTGGGTCTCCAGTCACCACTGAAGCCTCAGCCCAAAGAATCACCAAAGCCCTCACCACATAAGACGAGTAGTTTTCCAGGGGATGGACTGCAGCGCCCTGCAGTACCCCCCCCACCTGCGCCTTCTCGACCCCCGGTGCCACCAAGACCTCAGATACGGTTGACATCAGCCTCTTCAGAAACAAGTCTTTTGGAATGTGTTGATTCTGTTACAAGTTCTAATGTTGCTGTTACTCCAGTAATAAGTACCACCATCAGCACAGAAAAACCCCCAGAAAAAGTCTCTCTTACTTGTGCCAGTGAGGACAAGGCTGCTCCTGAGAGAATATGTGTCAAGCAGGCTGAGGTAAAGCAGTCCTCTAGGCCAGCAGAGTCCATTGATGACGTGGCTGGAGTCCCTACCGCTGTTTCCATGAGCAACAAGGCCGATCAAGCAAAAGACAAAGCTTCTGAGAGCTCCTGCAGCACACGGGACAGTCTGGAGGACCATTGCCTTTGGGAATCTCCAGAAACATTGTTTCGTAACCAGGCAGCACACTGGACCAAGGCTTCTGTAGTTTTTGAGGTGGAGAGCAACCATAAGTACCTTAATGTGGCTTTGTGGTGCAAGGATCCCTTTAAGTTGGGAAGTTTGTTATGTCTTGGTCATGTGAGCCTCCAGCTGGAGCATATATCACTAGAATGTATGGCCACATCATCATCAGAGTACCAGAGCACTTTTAGGTTGTGTCCCCCAGAGCCCAGAGCTAATGTTAACCGCACAGCGTTACGCAGCCTCAGCACCCACAAGGGTTTCAATGAGAAGCTGTGTTATGGAGATGTTACTCTAAACTTCTGTTATTTAGCTGATGGTGAGTTTGAGTTTCCAGGGGGCCTGGCAGAAAGGGAGCGAGAGGGAAGTCTCCATGACGAGGAAACAAGAGAGAGAGAGAGGGAGCCTCTCCCCACCACGCAGCGTGATGATCTAACCTTTGGCGCAATGCTGTGCCAAGAAGTTCGCCACAACTTCCAAGACACCCAGTTTCAGAACCCCACTTGGTGTGAATATTGCAAAAAGAAGGTTTGGACCAAGGCTGCCTCCCAGTGCATGATCTGTGCATATGTTTGCCACAAGAAGTGCCAGGACAAGTGCCTTGCTGAGAATCCTTTCTGTGTGGCAGCAACTGAACGTCGTGGGGCTGACCTTGAAGCCAAGTCCACCATTAACCGAGCCACCACTGGCCTAACTCGGCATATCATCAATACCAGCTCACGCCTGCTTAACCTCCGCCAGGTGCCCAAAACACGGCTGGTTGAGCAAGTGGCTGATGTGGTGCCTGGAGCAGTTGAGCCCTCACCCAAGCATACCCCCAACACTTCAGACAACGAGAGCAGTGATACAGAGACTTACACCAGCGGTGCCAGCCCCTCAAAACAAGCCTCTAGCAGCGGTGGAAGAAGTAAACTTGTACGCAAGGAAGGGGGCTTAGATGACAGTGTGTTCATTGCTGTGAAGGAGATTGGCCGTGACCTGTACCGTGGGCTGCCCACAGATGAGCGTTCCCAGAAGCTGGAATTAATGCTGGACAAGCTGCAGCAGGAAATAGACCAGGAGTTGGAACACAATAATGCCCTTATGCTGGAGGAAAGGGAGGCCACAGATGCCCGGCGCAAAGCTCTGATTGGTGCTGCCCTGGCCAAGTCTGGGGAGAGGCTCCAGGCCCTCACCTTGCTAATGATCCACTACCGAGCAGGTATTGAGGACCTGGAATCAGTGGAGAGCACTTCTCCATCAGAGCAGCAAGGCTTTAAAGGTAAAAGAGAAGGTCTGGAAGAGGAATCCATGATGGGAGCTGAGGTGTATGACAGTGACATATGTAGCCCTGTGGAGGTGCAGCTGCTAGATGACATTACTGAAGAGCAAATCTGTGTGGAGGCCCTCCACTGAGAGGACTAGTCAGTCAGGGATTAGAGTATTGGAGAAGTTGAGGTATAGTGTTTAATTAATGTAAAATAATTTATTTCCTAAAGACTCACATTACCTTTAAGTTATGTTTTGATGCTGTTTCTGTGCTCTAGCCTTTAAAGAGAAGCTTGAAAGCTCCACTGGTATCTGCCATTGATTGTGCTTCACGTTTGTCTATTTGTGTTGTGTCATCATTCATTGGTTTGCCTTCTCGTCTTGTCTGTCTCTTCTTTGACATAAGAACTTAATGTGGATAATGTGCATATTTCTGTCTAGTCTGAATCCTTCATTAAGTTGTTCTGTGTTCTTGCTGTGAGTACTTGATGGAAGCATACAGAAGAATTTCACAGGATGGATCACGTCTCCATGAATGGGGAGGATGTTATGTTAACCCTCCACTTGTTTGGGTCACTTCTGACTGTAATATATTTGATTTTTGATTTTATTTGTGGTTTCAGACTTTGCACACTTATTGTGAAATCCTGTATGATTTGCCTCTTTGTCTAGATTTTTCTTTATATTTAGGCCTCTTTCTGTAACCGGTCGTGGTTTCTCTGGAAGGTAAAAACGGAGCCTGGCAAGTTTTAAGTCTTTGGAAAAACAAGTTAAAGATTTTCTTTCTTTTACCTTCTGTTCACAGTGTAAGTAACCTGAATGTAGACCTATTTATGACAGTAAGCATGTTTTATTTTCTTTGGTAAATTTAAGAGCATCATTGTCTTTTTATTAAAATCATCCCTCCTACTTCTGAAATTGAATTAAGGCACATGACCTAATGGTTCAATGTGAGGAAAGCACACAGCGTATTTTTAATGGTTTCTGAATGTTTGTTGCCCAGAATCTCCCTGATCTCATTGGTGTGAAATGTTTGTGTAAAGATGTGACGCTTCAAATCATTTGATGCTGAATATTTACCATCCAGACTTGTTTTCTTGCCTCAATGAATGAATGAATGTGTCTTCTGCAGCGTTTTCACCTACATGTAGTTTTTGAGAATATCAAGCTTTGTTATGGGCTATAATGAAAACACATCAGTACAGGTCCACTGAGTTTGACAGACGGTATCGCTGTGTAAACATGGGCCAGGAAGCCTGCAGTTAGTCTAAGGAAATGGCCTTGAAGGCGTATCAGCCGTAGCAGTATATACTCAACAATACCAGAACAAGAGTAATACCAGGAAGCAACCTTAACAATCCATGAGATGAATCATGTTGTCTTTCTTCCTGAGCATAACTAGAGGAACCGCACTGAGTTTTCACAGACTTAGTGGAATTACCCAAAGCTGAGGACATGCAATGAAGATTCCACTGAGTGCATCCGTGTTTGTGATGTGGCGTCTATTTAGCGTTTTAATTGCACACTAGTGGACTTTCCAGAGCGTCAGTAGCTCAGTACATGGAACTGCACCGTCCACTGAGGACAGAATCTGCACAGGATTTTCTTAAAGGAACACTAGACTCCAGGAGTCGCAGGGATAAGATGTCGAGGAATTGTACAGTGCGTTAGTCGGTGATTGAATTAGGTGATTCAGACAAAACCGTAATGTAGGCAGATGGACGAAGTTAGATGGGGGCCAGAAGTATTGATAATGAGACGCTAAAAAACTCTTGAAATACAACTTGAAAAGTATAAAGACGCAACAAAACTAAGACAAGTATATGAAAGGTCCGTCCATGTAAATGATTATCACTAACAGGCCAACGATCTGTTGCCCTGTAGACATTGGCTCAGTGGCTGCAGTGTCTCAGTCTTTCCGAGTTCTTGTGCAATGTTTTTACAAGATTGCCTGCTTTGCTTGTCCTAGAACTAGTAGTCTGAGGGTGTTCGTCTGGCAAGCTCTGCTCTTACTACTGCTGCTGCTGTTCAAATGTTCTCTTCCACTAAACGTAATCACAGGCTTCTGCCAGCCCTTCTCCATTTTCTACCTTTAACACTGCACTCATGGTGTGACAGCTTTAGCGTTTTGGGTATGTGAGGGGTGTCATTCATGTTTTTTTTCCTGATGGCTTATCTGATGCAGCTTTATTGTACATAACCTAAATAAACAAGTCATTTGAAATGAATCCAGTCACTGTTTTATGGCTTAGGAGATCCTGGAAGGAGTATTGAAACAAAGAAAATTCAGTTTATTTAGGCTGAATTCCATCCAGCTTTTCCAGTTCATTTCCTTTTTCACTGTTACTCCTCCAGTATTTTGTTGATGTAGTGGCTCTGCCGTGTGTATTATTGGGATCCTGAGTTGTGAGGTGCAGCACTTCTACCTTCTTCAAATGCAGCATTAGGTTTTTAGTGTTTGATCTCTATCTGTGAGTCGGCTGCTTTCCTCTCAGCGTACTCTCACGCAGTCAGGTTCACTTTAAACTGCCCATACATGTTCTTAGTATGGTTGTTGGTCTTGTTGACTAGACCCTGGACCAGTCTACGGTGAACCTTGGCTCCCAGAGGCAGCTGGGATAAGCTCCAGACCTCACAACCCTTACTAGGATGGAGCGGTAGAGGCTGATGCACAGTCTTCCTTAGACTGAGGACGTGCACCTAGTTAACTCACACTGAACAACCGTGACCGATGAGCTTCACACCTACATCCATCTCTCTCATTACTCATCTCTCTACGAAGGAGAACACACAACCTGGAGATGAACAGTCTTCATCAGCCATTACTGAACTCATTTTAAACTACTTAAGTCTGAGATGAGACATGAACTGAACACATCTCATTCAGCAGTGGTCACTATCAGTTATTAATGTGATCAATAACTTGCTGCCATAACTGAATAAAACATGTATATTTTGCTTGTTCGCTTCAAGCTACTATTGCTAACAGTTATTACCTTCAGCTCTGACATCGCTATTGACACACGCAGATCAGTAAGGAATTTGAAGTATGGATGTCTTTTCAGCTAGATTTTATTATGAATTTTGCAAATGTTGGATTTTCAGTGCGTGATCTCAGTCTAGTTAGTATTATTCTGCTTGTTGTGAGCCAGTTTAGAAATAGATTCAGGAGGAAGGACAAACGTTTTTCAGTACTCACCAATTTTTCCTTGGACTAAGTGGTTTTAAATTAATAGAAACATTTACCTTTAAAGCTACAGTTAGTCTAATGTCAAATTGGGACAGACCTAATAACCTAATGTCCAGTCCAACACCTACAGCATTTATTCTTTTTTTATGTACTATAAGAATATTGCAAAAAACTGTTTGGGAAGGTATTTTGTAAACGCCTGTCCAAGGCCGAGTGTTTTAAAAGACCCTGCCAAGTTGTGTAACATGTTCAGTTGGTATGAAATCACCTCAACTGTGATATTTTAATAAAAGCAAGTGGCATACATACACTTACTCAGCTAAAGATTGGTGGAACCAATTGAGTCACATGACCGTCCACCGAACTAGGAGGAGCTGCCCAGGTGGGACAATCTGGCCATTGTTGAAATAAAGCCAACACTGAAACATGGAGGTTATGAGGATGCGTTTCTCCAGCAGGGAGCCTGGTCAGAGATGATGAGACGATGGATGGAGCCAACAACCTTAAACCTTCAGCCAGAGGAACAATGGGCGCTTTAGATCAAAGCAGGCTCCTTTGTTAGAATGGCCCAGGTGCCTGAACTGCACATGTGCTCCGCTGGTCGAGACATACCCCAGATTCCTGCTGTAGCTGCACTCAAAGGTGCTTCTACAACGTCTTGGCTCGGGGAGTTGAATACAAATGTCTACCACGCTTTAGAGATATTTATTTTATATTTATTTGAGATTCACTTCACAGTTATGGGTCACTGTTGTGTTTGTCTATCACATAAAATCACAATGAACACATTTTATGTAAAATCCATAAATACTCCAACATATAATGCCACTTTAATGTGGCAGAATGTGGAACACGTGGACGGGTATGAATAATTCTGCAAGGCACTGGACCTCAAAAAGCCCCACTACTGAAAACCAAAGGCTCAGTGGAGTCATTCAGTTTTAAACTGCTGGCAAAATGTAAGAAAACTAATTCTAATAATTCGTTCAGAACAATGAAAGTCACTGGTCTAATGTTGGTTGTTTTTACTAGGACTAATCTGACGCGACTTGTACTGACGTTGTGTCGTCTCTCTTCTTTCACCAGGCTTTCTGAAAAACGAAAAATATGTTCCTGAGCTTAGATAATTTGATTTGATTTAACAAAATGTGAAAATGTCAGTTTGAACACTGACAGTGTCTTGGCTTAGCTTAAAATCATTTGGTAAATAATCTTACACCCATGGATATAATTTAAATGTTGATCCGTTAATGAAAGAAAAACCCACAATGGTTGTGAAAATAACCTGACATGGACAAAAGTAATAATAAATATAGGTTTACTGTAAGTTAACAAATAAAATGGGACATTCATTTTGAAATTTGCTTCAACAGAAGCGCTTTACACTATGTCCAGATTGTGCGTCCAGTCTGGACTCAAACAAATAAAATGTGGGTGTGTGACTACTTTTCTCAGCCACGGTGCTTTTTTGCTCCATATGTTGTTTAGTCTACAGTTTGCATTGAAGTTGGCCCATTCAAATATTGTAAAGACAGCTTTTCAAAATAAACATAAGCTAAATTAGCATCAATGCTCTTGGACAAGACCACTGACTGTCAGAAGACAGAGGGTGTCATGCGTTTCCAGGTGAACGTGGAGTATTGGCAGTAAAACATGTGTTGCAGCATTTTCTATCTTCTATTTTCTATCCTCTTCTTTCAGACATGTTCCCTGACGGAAACCATTATATCTATGCTGATGTTGACCTTACAGCAAACGTGTAGGTTCAGTAGTTCCACTATGACGGTGTAGAAAATGATGGTTAACAAACTGTACGCGTCTAAATTCTCTGTGATGTCATGAAGTCTAACTATCGAGAAACATCTTTCGGAAGCTTTGTATGTCCAGACTCTATGCAGACGTTCACGTGTATGTTCTGTGGGTTCCCAGTAACCATAGACACGAAGGGAGGAACAGGTTCACATATGTCATGGATGCTTCTCCTGGTGGGGAATTCACCTCTACTCACAGCAAAACAAAGCGAGATATTTGGCTACTTTAATGGCTTATCCCGCTGTTTTTGAGCATTTACTCTGTGTCCTTTTGAGGTTACCAAATTGTTGATGGATGATGCAGCACAAACACATGTGGTTGAGAGGAAAGCATTTAACACAATTCCCACCCGAGTACAACAACTAGGCTCTGTGAAAATGTCCAGTCTGCTCCCAACACAGCTGAGCCAGAACCGCAGACTGAGCCCAAATGTTTCCCTGGAGTTTACACAAACATTGATTTCTTCACATACCACACGATAGTCCAATATGTTACCAGCATGCACAAAGGTTTGGGATAATTATACTCCAAGCAGTATCATGGCTATGTACAATATAAGACGAAACAGAGGCCTTGAATGTCGGAACATGGATTTCTGACAAAAGCCACGGGCTGAAAATATCTCTCACACATTTAACTTGCAAGCACACATCAACAAAACTTTTGGTTTGATCCAGTACAACCGCTAAGAGGACACTAAACAGTGAAGACTGAACACAGGACATTTACAGATCTTGGCTCCTTTGTTTCAATGCTGTGCAACTTTTTTGTACAACAAAATATATCCTCTGAAGGCTGAACATGGCCAGTGTCCTGTTAATCATAGTCGTCATATTCTGGATCCATGCTTTCACCCTGATAGTATGTTCCCTGTGTGGAGTAGGACTTCGTCTTCATTGAACAGTTGGTGTCCATCAAAATTGCCTGAAAAGACAATTGTGGGAAAGCAACGTGCATAAAAAACCATTTTCTGTTTCCATCATGCTCCAGATTTCATGTTGAAACAATAATTGAAGTTCAGCGCATTAAAGATCAGAAACTAAGTATTATGGTGCTATCAGTTTGAACAAAGTGTTATTAGACCATGTTGGGTTTATGCTGATCATTTTGTGGGATTTAAGTGTATTTTGTAGCTTACAATTTTCTCTTCTTGTCCTGGTGGATTCCTAAGGAAGATGCAAAGAGGAGCAAAGAAAATGTCCACTATCCCAATCAACGTCATCAGCCAGGGGAAGCCAATGCTCTCAGCTATGGAGCCTCCAATAGATGGACCTACATCATTAAAGGCAGATCAAATACTCGCTTAGTTTGGCTTGTTTGATGGAATCAATCCCTTGGCATCAACTCTAGGCACTGACAAAAACTACTATCAAATAACAACAAAAAGCAACTACTCATAGTTCAGTAACAGAAGTAGAAGAAGAGCGATACACTGAAAACATATATATCCTGTATATAAAGGTAAGTGTGTGGCATCAGACGGGTTGCTGCTCACCTAAAGCAAACCCCATGCAGAAGGCCACGTCTGCAATGGCGTACACACTTCCATAAACAGACACATGCCGCAGGTCCACCAGATATCCCATTATAGGCATCATAGAGGAGTCCACCATGCCTGCGTCACATCACACACGGTTAGGCTTTTCACATTCAGCTTCTATACCACAGGATGACGTTTACTCATTTACTTACCAATAGCAAAGCCGACTCCGAAGTTGGGAACAATCAGACCATAAATATCTGTAGCAAATGGAACCTGAATAAATAAATATTGCAAATGTTAATTATTTCGTTTTAATGTGCCATGATAAGACTGAGAAGCTCACAGCACTCAACAACAACCAGTCTGTACAAAACACCATTTCATCCCTAGTGTCCGCTGCTTAGAGAAGGACAAAGAACAATAGGGGGTGGGGGAAATTGAGCAGCGAGTGCTTACAACAGTCCTGATACAGTTCAAGTGAGAGAGAGAAAAGACGAGCAGGTGGCTGTTTAGTCTGTGCATCATGGGCCAAGGACTCCAGGACAAGAAAGGGAACGGAAACACCTGGGAGAACACTGGGCTACCTGCCTCGTGGTAGCCCTGGTCCGGTGCTGCAGGTGCTGGAGGGATTGTTCACTAGTCCGTAGTCCTAGCACCTTGAGGGTCAGTCAGTTGGCCATGAGGCATCATGGGTTGTAGACTTAAGGCCCCCCCCTGTGTCCAGGGTGACCAGGGTGGCCTCTAGTCTTAGGGTGTGACCCTTGTGCTGACAGTGTACCAATGACCAAATGGAGCCAAATAAGGCAAAACGTTTTATTAATGCAAAAGATTAATTTGCAACCTAAAAAAAATCTATTTTAAACTGAAAGCTGATACTTGAAAAAAATAAAAACACAAAAGTACAAAAACGTAAATGCAAAAAACGTCAACTGTAATGCAAATAAATTTCTAATAAAACTTATTGTATATTTGTTCAGACATGACATCATAAGTAAACTACGCCGGAGTATTACTGCTTTTTACGCACTGTCACAAATGTCACAAAGGTATAACTTTAAGTAAGTAGTGTAAGATCTATAATTATCTTATCATGACCATTAAACGACTTTGATAGCTCCATGTTGAACATGGGACAAAGGTCAAACTGAAAAAATAACATGTAGAAGTGAAAAACTATGTGAAAGTAAACAATTAAGATTTGAAGCTTAAAGACACTAAATGTAAATCTGAAAATATTTGAAAGTGTTTAATTAGGTATAATTTATATATATTATTCTATTATATATTTATAAAATAAAATATATTTTTAAATTTGCGTTTTCATCTTTTATGGTTTCAAGGGTTTCAGCTTCCAGTTTCAAATCGTTTTTTGTTTTCTACACTTATGCTTTGCATTGATAAAACAAGCCCGTGTGTCCACATGTCCAGCTGATGTCTGACCCCTACAATACGTAAGTGAGTGGAGGGGTGTGAACATGTAGTCTAGTCTACAACAACAGTTACAGTTCACAGCCATGTTTGGACAGACGTCAGCATTAACGCACTATGACCTGGTGCAGCTCACCTGTTTTCTGCGAGTGCATTAAAGGTGGAGTTTCTCCCTTATACTTACACATATAACACTGATTCCTACAACCATCATTCCAATGAGAGCACAAAGCCATCTGTAAGGTGAAGAGAAGATCAGCGTTATCTTGAACAGTAACACGGCAGCTGAATTAATCGCAGTTTATTCTGCACATTTTAACACAAATCTTTGGTAGCACAGAAACGAATAACAGCACTGACCCACAAAGCGAAGCTAAAGCCTGCTGTTATTAAAGTCTGCTATACAGCAGTAGCACTTCAGTGTCTTTTGGCCTCTTGCGCTGCACACAGCGTGTCAGCATCATGACCTGTAGGTGGCGATCAGCTACACTCGCGTCACAACATGTGTGGTGCTGCTACAGAAACCCACGCACCACGGAGGTCGCGTGGTTGGTATCGGGAATATTACTGAATGGAATTCAGGGCAGATTTGATATATCTAATCATTTTTTGTATCAGATGGTCTAATGTAGCCGCTGCAGCAGACTAACAGCAGAGACTTCACGATAAGGATGAAGACAAAGCTTGATAGAACGTCTCCTGACTACATCTCCAAACTGCAGCGGTTACCTCATTAGTTGTTTATGATTATTACTGAAAGCAGCCAAAATCATAGTAGGTTTTCATTTCTTTTAATACTATGTTTCAGTAACAATTATTTTTCCAACATAAGCTTGTGCTTAGAGCGAGGAGCCGACCTCTGGCCTACACGCATGTGTTTCGATCACTCAGCATCCGTCCACACTGTAAGTACTGCGCATTGAAAACAAAACTGCAGCTGGTTAGGCTATTTGTAGCAAACTTCAGACAATTAGTATCTTACAAGGCTGTTCTCCAGATTAAAATCTAAGAGGTAAACAGCAGGAATCAGCAGAAGCAAAGCGAGTGTGTTAACCCTTCATTTCTGAAGAAATGTTTCATTTTTTTATTTGTTGTCATTATTGTACTTTGTATGCTTCATATATAACCCGCATTTCCATTTGTTGTTATTGTTATAGTTAAATTCTATTATTAATACCCCTCTAAATGTTACTTTATCCCAGTATGTCCAGTGAATAGAAAAGGTGGCGCTGGTGGAGGGATTCTGCCGACAGACAGAGATGTGACAGCGATTGCTCACGTCCGTCATTGTCAGACACATTCAAGCTTCTCAGAGGATTCGTGTTCACTTTCTTCCTCTGCATGAGACATTTCAACAGTCACTTATGAAGTAAAACCGGCATCTGGCCGCGGTGACGCATTAGACTACGAGTGTTAAAAAAACGCTCCTGTCAGATGCTCCATGTGTTCCGGACGTTACCAGGTTAAGGGGTTAACCTCCGTTTCATTCCCAAGAACAGATTTTTAGGACACAGGACATTTATTTTACATGGAACCTTAATGCATTTAGGTTTTACCATGCAACCAATAGGTGTGTCTGTTAAAACCAACAAACCAGATGCAAAATTCCTGTTGTAATGACCCTTATTATTGGAATAGGTTTACAGTATAACATTCAGACCAAACAATAAGAATTTTGTAGAGAATATAATAATATAATTATATAATTTTCAGCTATCACGACACTATCCAGCTTCAATTCAATGTTAAGATCAATAAAGACTCCATATGCTATTTAAGTCATTTCAGGCTGTTCTATCTCCATCCAGTCACCATGGCAACTAGGTTGGGTTTAATTGGTCCTCTTGTGCAGCAACTTAGCTTCACAGTTGATCCTGGTTTTGTGTAACCAAGTCAAGTATACGTACAACTTCTGTTGTTGTTGCACAGCAGCCCTCAGGTCCGTAAATGTTTTTTTCTGTGAACTGTGGCGCTAAGCACAAGGACTTGTGGGATGCGGAATGTAGTGAAGTCTGCTCATCTGAAACAGTCAGAGGCAGGATCTCATGCTGCGGGTGTCTGCCCTCACCACACGCAGACAGAGCAATGCCACCGTGGCTGTAATCTTCTTTGTGCTCGCTGACCACCTGGCCACTTCTCCACAGCTTAGCTTCTACTACACACGCTCAGTTCACCTGTCATCTCCTCTAAGCGCCGTTTCTCTGGAAACGCCTCAGGCCTGGAGCCGCTCTGGTTTCAGAGGGTTCGCTTTCATGACATGTTCTGGTTCGTTTGCAAGGAAACCTTAAGTAGTTTGAGGGTTTGTTTCCTTTCTCTCGGGAAGTTTTGCATTTTTGGACTGTACTTCTATTAGGTAGTGTTGGTGCCTGTTTGAGCAGTGATTTGAAGTCATTTTTAGTTTAAATGTTTGTTCAGAACAGTGTTTTTGTACATCTGCTCGTCTGTGGCATGTGTGTTGGTCAGTCTGTCACGGTTTCCTCCTCCTAGTGCAATTTGTAACAAAAACACAAAATCCCTGGGCTTGCAGGAAACTAACAAAGAGAACAACAGAAAACACAGAAGTCATCTTTGAGGTTTGGCGGCGCAGCTTGTATGTTTAGTAACAATTTCTATTTCCAATACTGCGCTTTTTCCAAATTTGTTATCTGTCCCTGGTGCATTCAAAGTATTTTAAACAATCAAATATAAATCAATATAAGTTATAAATCAGTTGATAATTGATGATTGTTAACCCCTTCAATCATTATTTCTGGAAAAACGTCTCATTTTCAACCAATTTTCCATTTGTTGTCACTGTAGTATTTTTTTGCTGATTTCATATATAACCTGCATTTCCATTCTTTTCCTCCCTCTCCTCACATGATGCTGAAAAACTACATCACATTTGATGAACGTATTCGTCATATATATATACACATATTCAATCTTTAATTAAGGATTAATATTCACTTCGTTTCTCTGCATGAGACGTTTTGCCAGTACAATAGTAAATCAATGTAGTCAGTTGTCTGCTTAAATAAATATACATCGATTAAACTGGTGTAAAGCGCAGAATGACATTGAAACACCAGAAAGGACGAGCTAATAACCTAAAGTATAAACATACATGGCACCTCCGCTCAGGTGGTATAATACCAATTATTATAACTATTATTATTATCCATTACTCCAGTTTCCTCCCAAAGTCCCAACACATGCAATTAGGTTGACGATCATCCAACAGAGCTCTTCAGCCTTGTCCCTCACACACACAGATTTCTCCAGTTTCTCTCAATCTTTTGATCATGTTATGACTTTAGATGATGAGGTTTGCAACGTTTTTGCAGTTTGATGATGAGAACATTGTTTTTAAAATGCATGTGTGCACAATGTACACATTTGTAAATTGTGATTTTAAGTGCAGACTGTGTCCAGAATGAAACATGCTCAAATTAACTTTTACATACTGTATTTACAAATTGATGCTATTTCTAAATCAGTAAATATGCATTAATCAATTCTGATAATCAGCTATTAAATTGGGCTGTAGTGCTACACTGCACCAACCTACTGTAAAAACTCATGTTTTTGCCTTTTGGCCGTTGATGAAAAACTTTTGTTGGGTCAAAGTAAAAAGCAGAAATAACTGTGGTTTATATTAATGAAAACACTCAGCAACACTAAAAACACTGAAAACTCATTTAGAGCAGAAGATCCACAGAGGCAGAGAAACAAACAGACAAAGGCCAGATAAGAGTCATTTCCTTCCCTACCTTCCCATCTTGTGTGCCAGTGTGGCGAAGATGTTGGTTCCAATAAGATAGGAGATGGATGCCGGCAAGAAAGCAACGCCTGGGCCCCGCACACACACAGAAGAGAGAAGGAAGGTGTGAGCAGGCTTTCCAACATAAACAGATCTCTATCAGAGCTTCATCATTAAGCTGAGTTTCCACTGTCTGCTGCTAGCATGCGACACCTTAATATCCTGCTCTGCCTCCACTCTTTGTTATTTGACTTTTCATATACAACAAGCTGGAGACAGTGAGACCGAAGGCTGCATGGAGCCTCTGTAGCAGAGATAGGAGAGGTCTGAGTGACTCAAAATGATCATTGTTAAAGAACAGGCAGTGAAGAAAGGGAGTGGGTGACCCTGTCGTCAGCATTCAGTCCTGGTGGTTGGTACTTTTATCTACTGTAGAATGTGTATTTGCTGTGTTACGGCATGGTCTAAGCAGCAAAGTACCCAGCTGCCATTTCCTGGCACACATAGTCTCCATCATCCAGATCGGCAGAGTCGGCTCCATCATGGCAATGGCCATGTTTCCAAAGCAAATGGCACCTGGGGAGAAATAGGGTTCAGTTATTTATCGTACGTTTTGCCTGCACACAGACACACACGCAGCCTGATCCTTCCTCTGCGCTATTCTATTAGTTGTGGGTCAGGCACCAGTGCGATTGTGAAATAGGGCTACAAGTTGCCAGCATTGCCCACTGTGATTGCGTTTGGCCCTCGTGCTACACAGCAAACTCTACATTTACTCCAGCTTTGTGACCAAAATGACATTTATTTATAATCAGGTTTGGGTTTGTTGGCCAGTGATCGATGTAGGGAATTCTGCTAATTTACAGGTTTATAACGTACATTTTCAGCGTATGCAACATACTTCATGTGCTCTTCTCATGGATCATCTTGTATAACATGCAGCATTTGCTTTACAAAACAATTCTGAGCCATATAATAAATCAGTTGCTGGCTTTGTGTTTGGCTAATGTCCAATAAACAAAATAAATCAAATAAAGGCACACACACACACACACCCACACAACACACTCTCTTCCCAGCACCATTTATTAAGGCTACTGTACGGATGCTACTCCAAATTTGGGATTTATGAAGCTGTTGTTCTCTTAGGAAGAGAGATCACATTTCTCCTACATTAGCTTCTCTGCATTGGCTCCCTGTCAAATCTAGGATAGAATTCAAAATTCTTCTCCTCACCTACAAAGCTCTTCATAATAAAGCTCCATCTTATCTTAAAGACCTCATGGCTCCTTATGCTCCCAACAGAACGCTTCGTTCTCAGAGCGCTGGTCTACTTGTGGTTCCTAGAGTTTCTAAATGTAGAACAGGAGGCAGAGCATTTAGCTACCAAGCTCCTCTCCTATGGAACCAGCTTCCAATCCAGGTTCAAGAAGCAGACACCCTCTCTAGTTTTAAAACTAGGCTTAAAACCTTTCTTTTTGACAAAGCGTATAGTTAGAGATGGTTCTGGTCACCCTGAACCATCTCTTAGTTAAGCTGCTATAGACTTAGATGCTGGGGGACGTCCTTTATTGACTGAGCTCTTTTTTCTCTTTTTCTTCTATCCACTAACATGCCTCCATTTCTACATGTGACTAACTTTGTCCCTTTTCTCTCCTAGTTGTGTTTCTCTCTTTCTGTCTCTCTCTATTCTCATCTACAGGTATCATCAGACTCAGAGTTGTGTGTCTCCAGTGTTCAGTTGCTGGTCCTACCATCCTGCCTGTGTTCTGTTGCTGCTTGTTTTGTTGTGTGGTTGTGTTCTTTTCTCTCTTCTCTATCCCTTCACCCCAACCGGTCAAGGCAGATGTTCTCCCACACTGAGCCTGGGTCTGCTGGAGGTTTCTTCCTCTATAGAGGGAGTTTTTCCACTGTTGCTATTTAAATGTACAATTTATCGATTGGCTACAATTAAAAGCTGCTCTATGTGGGAATTGTTGGGTTTAGTTGTGTAAGGTCTTAAAACCTTACTTGTAAAGTGCCCTGAGATAACTGATGTTGTGAATTGGCGCTATATAAATAAAGTTGAATTGAATTGAATTGAATTACCAGCAGCAATGATAATGTATGGATCCTTCATCAGTGTCAGCAGTGGGGTCCCCTTCTGACTCTGCAAACGACAAAGACACACTGCTTGTGTATTTACCTTCTTAATGCATAATGAATAAAAATAATCTAATAGGTCATCATTTATACAACTAGATATTTTCAGGTGACAATATCCTTCCTGTCAACCACACCTGTAATTATCTAAACACAGGCTGACAGTGTATGAAAACACACACACCTCTTTACTCCAGGACTTTTAATTGTCCTAGAACCTCACAGTCTCATTCTGAGTCTACATCTCAGGTCACATCATAATAAACAATCTAGTGGTTTTTAATACATTTTCTTTTTCCTTCATTTGGAGAACAGACAGATGAATCCATCCATTTACTATTTGCCAGTTTTGAATATTTTCACGTCATCAATCTTCTACTTTAGTTCTCTCTAGATAAAATCCAGTAAATATAATCAAAGTGTTCTGCAGCTGTGTGTAAAGGTCAACTTAATGAAGTAAAGCAACCTGCAGGAAGTAATCTGTCAGGCCAACGGACTCACCTCTGGTTCAACCCTCGTCGGCTGAAGAACAAAGAGCTGCAGAGCTGAAGGCACAGTGAGTCGGGTTATTTCAGGCTGCAGCGTTAGGCTCACATGTTACTTTTAAGAAGCTATGTAACTGTAACTGTACCTCCGTCAAACAGAGCCAGGAAGGCCAGTATAAGAAAGGGGGCAGTCTTCCCAACGAACTCATACATCACGCTGCCAAATGGGGGTCCAACTATGGGGAGCAAACACTGGGACATCAGCTTTCCAACACAGCCTGTGACCATTATGCTTCTTTAACTAGTTGTACAACTTGAATCCAGATCAATGCGTTATTATTAGGAATTTACCAAATGTTTAATGGATCATGTAATTTAATGGTAAGGTCATACATACATTTAAATAAAACACATGAAACATGTTCAGTAAATTTGAAAATGAATGTAAATGATATGAAATATGTTAGTAATACATTGAATATGCAACTGTTATTTAACTGCGTGTGACACAAAAGCATCCTTTGAATCGACTATGAAAGGCTACACACCTAACACTCCCAGCGCCAGACCCCCCAGGGCGATGCCGATGGCGTGACCTCTCTCCTCATCGTCCGTGTACACACTAGCAAGCATCCCCATCCCTAGAAACAGGCAGACGGGCGGAAGGAGATGCAGGGTGCTACAGTTTAGTTCACTACTAAAGGCTGATAATGACACTGTAGACATGTTCACACTCAAAGTTACTTACTGATTTCTGTTCCACAGCTCACATACAAATGAGTGTAGTTAGTGAAAATGTGTGTTTGATGTGAGCTGCTCAAACTCGTGGAGGATGAAAAACAACATCATCATAAATGAATATTTGTAAAATATATCTATAAATGAGGAAAAGCGATGGATAGAGTAAACAGATTTAATTACATTATTTCTAGTTTGCTAATTCTATTTATTTTATCTTTCTCCTATCATTTGTGTTCATTTCCACCTGGGCGACCCTGGAGTAAACCCAGGGGTAGCTAAGCTACACCACCAGCTTCGAACTGAGCGCAGTTTGGCTGCAGCACTAACAAACACATTAGTTATTCCTGATTATTATCAATTCAATTCAACTCCACTTGATTTATCTAGCGCCAATTCACAACAGCAGTTATCTTTACAAGTGAGGTTTAAGACCTGACACAACTCAACCCAACAGATCCCACATAGAGCAGCTTTTATTCGGAACCAATCAATAAATTGTACATTTTAATAGCAACAGAGGAAAAACTCCATAGAGGAAGAAACCTCCAGCAGACCCAGGATCAGTGGGAGAACATCTGCCTTGACCGGTTGGAGTGAAGGGATAGAGAAGAGAGAAAACAACCACAACAACAACATAATCATAAGCAGCGTAAAAAGGTTAGTTTCTATTGTTTGTGTTTGTGGGATGGAGCTGATGTGTTGTTGTTAGTGACAACAATGTAGCTATTTTCAGTCACCACGTGAAATAACTTCGCATTTAGTTTACCTGACATGCCTGTATAAGCAGACTTCAGCACAGTGAGCCAGCGCTATAGTTTAAGTGGAGATGTGAAACCGACTCATTCGCACAGTTTCTCTCACACACTGTAAACAGCAATGAGGTGGCATGTATTCATACAGGACACCGTTCATCTGGAAGCATTTTTATAGTTTCTGTTTCGTGATACACATTGTTTTCTTATCCGTCTGGGAATTGTACAGTACATCACTTCAAGTCGCACACAGTGCAGACAGAGCGGAAGAAAATGTAAACAACAGAGTTATGTCGAGGCTTGTGTCTGTCAAACGCGTTTATACGTTTGTTGAGAACTTTGAATAATAACAATCATGACATCTATGAAATGTAATTATTATTTTATATTCTGATATATAATGACTGAATAGAAATTCTTGTTTGGACTGTAGCCTTGTGTAACAGTACATGTAGGTTACAGTACATCAGATACTACATAACAGAATATGTTTGGTACTATACCATGTTACAGTCAGAAATAAGAAACAGGCTACAGAGTGAAAACAACTGCGGCGCTTTGAGCTTGAACCGAGACTAGCGTCCAGATTTATTTAACCTGCTGCAGGAATTAAAATACTGACGCAACCGTACTGCAGTGAAACCAACCGTTTTCAGCCACTAGCACTGAGGGTGTGTGTGTATGAGTGAGGGAGGGCAGGGTCTCAAGGTGAGCAAGGTGTGGACGCATGTCTGTGTGTCAAAAGGTCAAATGGAAGTTCAGAACAAGGAGGAAATGAAATTTAGCACAGATCAGCTGATGTTTCCTCACGAGTGAATTTAAACATCTGGACTGTTTACACAGTGAATTGGATGCATTAATGTTTTGAGAAATGACTTTTCCCAACTTAACTGTGACGGTTTGGCCCTCCAGCCCCTGGAGGGCGCCCTTGTTCCCAGTTATTCTTTGTTGGTCTTTGTTTTCGTTCATTTCCTGTTTGCCATCATTGATTTCACCTGTTCGTCATTTCCTGTTTGAGTTTGTATTTAAGTTCCTCCCTGTTTCTTGTTTATTGCTGGCTCGTTAGTAGATGTTACCTTGCGTTAGTTGTGTTTGTCGCATCGATCACTTGTGTTACTGGTTGCTACATGTTTGTTCTTGTTATTTGTGTTACCATTTGCGTTACTGCTCGTCATCCGTTCGTTACCATTCACATTTGAATTATCGAGATGTCTGTTCCTTTGAGAGTCGGAGTAAGTGTTGGTTTGTTGATGTTCTGTATTTGTCTTTTGTGCTTCGATTATGTAGTAGTAGTTATACGTATTTGTTTAGTCCAGTCAGTGTTTAGGGTTGTTCTGTCCCGTTCAGTGTGCTGTGCACGTGAGTATGTGTAGACTTTGTGTTTTATGTTAAAGTGTGTTCATGCCCGTTAAGATTTGTTTGTACTGTCTTGTTTAGTTTGGTAGTTTGCTATGTGGGGTCTCGTTAGATGTTAAGTGCTGTCACCTTGTCCTTGTCTAGAGTCCTGTCGGTGTGATAGTCTGTCCCTTATTTATCTATTGTAAGTTTTGGTTTATTAGTATTTTGCTTAGCTATTTGTCTTCTCGTTTGTTCAATTAAAATATTGGTTAATCGTCCCACTGTTCTGTCCCGGGTTTGTGCAATTGGGTCCTATCCATTTAGTTCTGTCGTAGCGGGCACGAGCGCTTGGCTGAGCAGCCCTTTAGTTTGTTTGGCGCCACCGTGTGGCGATATTACGAGTCAGAACCAGGGGTTCAGGCGTCTCCTGCCCCTGGGACGCTAGTGAGTTAAGAAGCGAGTTGTAACGCTTAACGATTCCACTCCACCGGGTTTACGCCTGTCAACTCCACGGCTCTCACGGAGTTTCTTGCACAGATTTTCGTGAGAAATAGAAAGTCCCGTCACTGCCCCTTCCAATTTCCAACTCACTGGAATGCGTCGCGTTTAAACTACCCCGCACTTGTTTAAACACTCCGACCATAGCTGCAACAATCCACCGTCCCTCTAAACCGCTACTGTTGGGAGATTTCAACATACACATGGATTATAGAAATTTTCAGGACTCACAGCGACCAACTGTGCAGCTGATGATTTCCACGTGACCGACTGGTAGGATGACCTGGAAGACAAGAGGCTTGAGACCGAGATAAGATGCAGACCAACCAGGTGTTTATTCACTGACACAAAGTACAAACTGCCAAAAATAGAATCCGGCCTGAGGAAGAGGAGCAGCAGCCTCCCTTTTCCTTTTCTCTCTGAGTGAGCCGGCAGCCATTTTATACTGAGGGCTGCCCTGCCCTAGCTTCCCCAACTCAACGGAGATCTACAAACATACACACAACAACCACAAAATTATACAAACCCAACATAACCAACCAACCATCACCAACTAAACACTCTTTTCAATTCTCCACAATTAATAATTAAAGTTAATTTATATCAAATTGTATCTCAAAGAGTACAAACATCACCCCACACTAATCTGCAGTAGGCTCAGGCCAGAACCTTTAAAATGGGCCTCTGTTGCAGAGGGGACTCTTTTAGCCCAAACACACACGGTAAGTCAAAATGAGCTGCCCACAAACAGAAACATAATCAAGTGAGGAAGAGCCTTCATTACACCGACCACTTCCTCTTCACATTCAATGTTACTCTGTCTCTGTGACCATGTCTCATATTGTTAGGGAACATTAAAGGCACTGATGTTAATACGCTTTCTCCTAACATTATTACCATCCCCATCCTGGACTATTTATCCTCTCTGGATTGATTAGTTGCTCACCATAAGAATAACTGAACCAACATCCTCAACTCTATTGCTCCACTGAACCCAAATGGTCTCTTTCACTCACCCCTGAACTCAGGTCAATGAAAACCAAAGGTCGACAGCTTGAGCAACTCTCTAAGAAAACCAGTCTCACAATCCACAAAGAAATGTACAGAACCCACTTCCAGCCCCTCGAGGCCCTGTTTGTACAAACCAAATCCAACTATTACTCCAGTCTACTTTGCCATAATGAAGGAAACACCAGAGTTACTTTACTTACTAGACTGATCTTCTCATGGCAGCTGACCCTGGCTTACTCACTATTCTCATCCTTCCTGACCTGAGTTCAGCCTTTGGCTCAATCTTCCACACAATTCTCCTTAATAGACTTTCCTCTCTTGGCAGGTCTGCTTATTTTCATCTATGTACCATAAATCGTCTCCATCCCTCCCTTCCCCTTATTCAGCCTCCATCCTTGTCCGCATTGATTACTGTAATTCTCTTCTTTTTGACGTCCTCCATGAATCCCTTCACAAACATCACCTGGTCCAGAACTCAACTGCCCACATTATCACTAACACCCCCACACACACACTTCATCCCTATCCTAACTCAACTCCACTACCCTAAACTCAAAATCCTCCTATACAGTCACGGCCAAAAATAAGAAAGTATAGAAGAATCATTTCATTTGCAATAGAACAACACAGAAAAACAGAAGAGAAGTCAAACCTGACAAAGATTCACACTGAACTCAAATATGGACTGGACTAAAGGATTGGCTCCCTTAACTTTTTAAACTTCCGTTTGGAAACCGTCAGTGAGTTTCTTCCATCTCTACTACTGGAAGCAGTTTGTGTCATATAATTATCTTCTGTTCAATGCAAAGTTATAATCGCTGCGTCTAAGAAAGACCTACCTCCATTTTCCTCTGCTTTGGTGGCAGACGTCACCACTGCACCTCTGCTGTGACATAATATGTCCACATATTTCTGTGGCCATGGGCCGCAATGTAATTAATATGTGATACTTCTTAAAATGTGATTATAACAAATTCTATAATAATTCTGCAATAAGTGAGCTTCTGAGTACCGACTGCGTCCATGAAGGGGCAGCTCTGCCTCCTGAACCGTGGCTTTTCACTGGAACCCTTGATATCCAGCCTTCCTACCGCAGAAACTAAAGTCTATGGTTTCTCTCATCAGTGGAAAGTTTACCGTGAATGAGGCAAGACGTGTCGCAAACCCATAGACCAGCGTTTCCCAACCTGTGTGTCAAACCATCAGGTGTGACGTGGAAGATTATCCAATTTAGCGGCGTGTAGTGTCAGCAGAACAGAGGAGAGTAGAACGTTCCACTGCCGTCAACTGGAAGCATCACATAAATACAGTTCATAGGTGAGACAGCGCAGGTAAGGTAGATGGATAAATATTTGAAAGTTATCTTGCCTTTTAAACTTTCTTTTACTGGGGAACCGGTTCCACGTAAAATTAAACCATCTCAAGGCAAATCACACAAACTTCAAAATGCAGAACACAAACTATTTAGTTCAAATGCATACAAGTAAAAGTCAACTCCATGAATATATATTTTAGCTACAAGCACAAATTATATGAGGCCCTTTAGTGACTAACTTTGTCTCTGTTCTCTCCTAGTTGTGTTTCTCTCTTTCTGTCTCTCTCTATTCTCATCTCCAGGTATCGTCAGACTCAGAGTCGTGTGTCTGTTGTGTTGTGTTCTTTTCTCTCTTCTCTTTCCCCTCACCCCAACTGGTCAAGGCAGACGTTCGCCCACACTGAGCCTGGGTCTGCTGGAGAGTTTTTCCTCCCCACTGTTACTAGTGGGATTTGTGGGGTTGTTATAGTTGTTTTGTGTCCTGTAAGATCTCAAACCTTACTGTGTAAAGTATCTTGAGAGGACTTTTGTTGCCATACAGCAGCAGTACTTCACAATCTCATCCGTTTTCACTGCAGTATGTTAAGTATTTTAAGTCCTGCTGATCTTTGTGCTCGTCTCCGTTCAACCACCAGACGTCGCAAAGTTGTTTCCATTTGTCCAGTTCACAGAGGCCTGTTACTGCAGTAGTAGCTGCATACAAATGTTAGACTAAACGGATTATAAAGTATCTGATGAACTGTAACCTACAATTACACAACTGCTGCGTAACAGGATGGAGATAAAACAGTCTGTCATCGCTGACTGGAGGATATGAGGATGTTTCTGTCCTCTTAATGTTATGACGTAGACCTATTCAAACAATAAGACTCATTAAAACGGGACTTTATGTAGTTCTGCGTTCAGTTCCTTGGTTGCCGGCAGACAGACTTGTGAATATTAAGCACCAAGCTTTGTTGGAAAATGAACATTCTTGTCCTGTGTCCTCGCTGCAGCTGAGTGGCATTTCTGTGAATAAGTGGTTGTCCAACACGTGGGGAACGTGTCTCCATCCTTACTTTCTCAGATCGTACAGATAACAGTAGATAGATAGTGAACGACATGAATGAGTGAATGCTCACTCTGAAAATATAGGGTTTGTATATATTATATAATAATAATTATATTCTATTCACTGCAAAGTTATGATCGTTGTGTCTAATAAAGACCTATAACACAACATTAATGGGTTGCTTCCATTTTCTAGGTCTACATTTTAACATTAACGTCCTCATATCCTGCAGGTGATTCTGTTGCTTTGTCTCTGCAAAAGTGACGTGGAATCGCGGCGGAAATGGCAGAACAAACGTGGTGGAGCGTGACACCGCTGTACATACAAAGCTGAAATGAGTAAAGCATAAGTAACAGTGGCTTCACTCTCTTGGAAACAACAGGTCACTTGAGTTGATGCTACACGTCTCTCCTTCGTTTGCATGATGTGAAAATGTTCCCTTTGAACCAGGAAGCATTAGTTTGCGAGCAGGCTCCTGTAGCCAAGTTTAATTACAGGTGGAAATGTATAATTAAATGATAGAAGAAAGGTCAAATAAATAGATTTAGCAACATAAACATAACGTAATAACATGTGTTATAGAGTATAGGATGTGTGTGTGTGTCCTCCACATCCTCCAACCTGCAGTTACTACTCAATGTGCTAAATTAGATACAGCACTCATTTGAATGATCACAGCACAGTATGTAAGAACAGAGCAAATGCTTGTTGGTTAACTGAAGTGAATTTAGTTGCTCTAAACAACTTGACAGATTTAATATGATCATTCCATAGAAATGAACTGATGAGCTCTTACCAGCCACAGACGAGCAGGATGAGCCCACACCTTGAAACGATCTAGCCAGAAATAGCAGCGTGTAGCTCGACGAGAAGGCGAACACTGTGAGTGAGAAGAATAATGTTAAGCAAACGTAAGGCTTCTGGTTAGCTGACAAGATGTGGGGTCGTACTTACTAATAGTAGAGATGAACATGATACAGAAGCCAGCAAATATGGGAAGTTGGTATCCTATTCTAAAGGGGAAAGAGAACATCAACGTGTATATTAAGCACACACCTCAGTTTTGGTCTGCATGTACACGTGCAATGATATTCCAAAAAGATGCGTCAAATCCCTCGATTTCTTTAAAATAATAATACTTTCATTTATAAAAAACAGATGGAATAGTAGCCTGAAAGCCAAGAGGAGAACGATAAGTGTAATGGTGTGTAACGCCACGAACAGAGAGCCTGCAAGTCAGCAGCTGGCAGGATTCTGCATCTATAATTTTTGCCAGTTACTGGAGGAGGATGACATGTTGTTTCATTAAAAGGCTAAAAGCTGCCATGCACATCAAAGCTGCTGCATTGCCATAGTTACTTAACATGCCTGACTTGCCTTGTATTGTCCTTTGTCAGGAGGAGAAGGTGATGGGACTGTTTGCCTGAATGCCACTAACACTCCACACTGAACTTAAAAAGGCAGCGAGACAGTGGGCGTACACCTTTAAACGTAATGACCACTAGAAATCCTCAGTCCATAAACCCCTGCTCCCGTGTTGTTTAGGATGGTGGTACATGGTCAGTGATGTTCCTCACATGCATTCAACTCAACTAAACACTGCAGTTACTGTTCCCTGTAGGGAGAAAGTAACTCAATACAGCGCTGCTTTCAAAAGATCTTAGAACCCAGCTGGTCAGATGGTAACGGTAAAACATTTCCTCCCTGAGGTTTTTGACATTTTCACTTATCATGTGATGCCATGCGCTCAAAGGACCAAAGGCCACACGGGCAAAGCAGAATAATATGATGTGAAGAACCTCGGCTGCACTTTTCACATTAGATCATTTGAGCCAATGCTACTTAAAACTACTGACTATATTGCACTTATTTTAAATGCAATGTTATAAACCACTTTCTCAGTTGTTACTTCCTGCCATATTATTTCCAGCTGTCTCCCCTACACTCAACAGCTACAACACTTGTTCAGTATGATTCACACGAAGGTAAATGCAGCCACAGAGGTGCAAGATAATCAAAAATGACAGAACAGTGCTAAGCTACGTCTGGCTTTTCAAGGTTTGGTTTTGGGTAACGCTTGTCAGGTACCTGCCTGGATGCAGCGCGACTGTGAGAACTCTAAGTATACTTACAGTAACAAAGTCCAACTAAGCTGATCAGCGAAGACAATGATAAACATAGAGTCAAGTAAGTGAATTATCAAACTATCACTGCATTTTATAAATCACATTCCATAGTCATATTTCAGTACAAAAGACCTACCTGTTTGTTAGTGGCCCTATAAAGGGGTTGGTAATGAGCTGAACAGTGGCCTTGGATGCAAACAGCATTCCCACTTTGACATTCTCATTGAGCAGCTTTCTGCTGGACTGGGGGCAGTCGGAGGAATTCTGTGGTAGCTCTGTAGCTGCTGGGGTCGTAGTGACCAGCTCAGTCGCATTAGAGACGGATGATCTCACGCTGTTGTCATATAAGGACACGACGGTGTGAAAGGCTTCTGAAGGAGTCTGCTGTGATGGGGTATTGTTCTTCAACGTCACATCTGTTGACTCATCCAGGTTGTACAGGTAGCTGGGAATGATGGGAACTGGTGAACATGAAAGCACAAGAGGGCATCAAGTGAAGTATGACCTCTGCCTACTGGCATGATATTCAGGTGTCATGTAGCTAGAGTTAGGGTTAGAGAACTATTATTAGAAACCACCTCCTCAAACATGAAAACACATGAACACAAGAAAGAAACGCTGATATTTTCTCAAATCTTCCAGCAGAACCAGGCTGGAGGCCAACGTGGGCGGCCATCAGCATAGACACGACAACAACAGACGCAGGCACATCTTCCAGAAGGATCCAAGTTTTGTGTGTGGTCTTAATAATTGTAAAATGTAAGTACAGTACCCTAAAACACACAAAAGCTGAATTAATATATCCAAGATCAGTGAAACATCTTCTCTTAACCTACAATATTCTACTAAACTCGTTGTGGCTTATTCTGTTGCATGAAAGGAGGAAACACTAAGTCAAGTCTGGTGTGGACTGTCACAGTCTGGCTCGCCTTCAGAGGCACCGTTTTGCTTTGTTTGCTTCCACTGACATCATTTCCTGCGTTCTCTGCGTTGTCAGTTCAATCAATTCAGTCACATTTAATCGTTGCTTAAATAAGGAGAACAACCTGCGCAGCAAACCTGTCACTCAGAGCAGCTGCTTATTATGGAGACACGAAGCGGTGAAATCCAGGTTGTAAAAAGGGAAGTGAGAAAAGGTCTTTCCGATGACGGCGGGGCCGATGAATGTGCAAGTAGTCCAGAGATATGTCATAAACAATCGCTTTCATTAATGAACAGCTGTAGCATATAAATGCCTCAGATGTGACCAGCAGTCGGGAACATTAAAAGCTTATCCACTGCAACCTGTCCTGAACGCCCACGTATCAATGTTTCCTTGTCCAGTACATCATTAAGAAAGGGCCACTGTCCAGATAAACCTTTAGCCTTGTTATGGCCTTGACTGAAACCTTTTCTTTACTGAGAAACAAACTTTATTCATCAAACTACAATATCAACAGCAATCTTCATAAAACTAGTGCTATAAATCTAAGCCTGACAGTAATGATATTAGTAACGACCAGATCGTGAATATGAAATGGTCAAAATATAGTCAAAAGAGCAAACAGTCAATTTAATGCAGAATAATTAAAGTGAAGTCGCTAGAATGAACCTAACTTATCCTGGATGTTAACCTGCTCTGCACCAGGATAAGTTCAGAGAATGAATTTCAGTAGTAACTTAATTCAGCTTCCTTCAATCTGCTTTTGTGCAACTGCAGCTGAAGTAAATTAATCCAGAATAAATCCATGGTAGTTCAACCAGGATATGTGGAAAATCCCAGTTTAAACCCTTATGTTGGTTTGGTGCAACAGCCCTCAGAGTCAAACAAACCAGAACAGAAGGAGCCATTCAACCTGGGAGAAGCACCAAAACCTCGCTATTGTTGAAACACGGCTATTCAGCTGACGAGCATCTTAGCAGCAGGGACAGGGAGACAATTTTGAAGTGGTGAATGGAAGCAAACAGAAAGCTGTTCTTCAAAGGAAACCAGCTCCAGAGAACAAAAGAGAACGGCAAATCAACCAGGCGGCCATGGAACGGCTTCAGGAGGCTTCATACGCCAAGATTTACGCCCCATCTGTCCAAGGAGCAGTTCAGTGATGTAATATAATAAATACAAAGCCTATGTACAAACTTTATTATCATGGAATATAACTTACGGACACAAATATTATCATTTCGAAATAAATGTGCAACACAACTAAAATGAGGTGAATTCCTGCGCTGGACATACAGACACAGAGCAGCTTCCTTTGGGATGAGACATTAAAGACTCTGCTGTGTTACCTGTTGTGAAAGGTCAACATTGTGTTAAAAGTCCTAACACAGATGTATCATGACCACACACACGCTGTCCGCTGCCATCAGCATCATTCAGACGACTGTCAGACTGCGATGACTTGATGCTGGTTGTAGTCAAAGATTGCGTTAATAACCCAAACCGGTGTCCATAAGCCTCAGAGCCATGACATGATCTCTAAACATGCACCACAGCGGTTCCACTACAGAATCCAACACAACTCTGCCCAAACCCAGTTTACTGAACATGAGCCACTCATTACAAGAAACGGAAAACACATTTCCCATCAATGGCGTAGAGCATATGAGAGATGTTTTATGGCACCAGCTGTAAGCATCATGTGAGACGCTCGTCGAACCCTCAGAGTCCTAGTGAGACTCTGGTTCTTTTAACATGTTCCGTCTTCAGACAATGGAAACTCGCGAACTGAGCCCAAATACAGACAACGTTGTAGTTTTGAAGGCGAAGCGCATGCAGGTCATGAAACCTGGTCCATCGTTCGGTGTGTTTCATCCACTTTTGGCCGGACTTTGCGTCCGGACCACCTGTTGCACGTTAAACAGAGGCGCGTAGCGGGACCTACCGACGACGGTCAGCAGCATGTTGTCCAGGAGCAGAGCCACGAACACGATGAAGAGGATCAGCTTCCTCGACTGCCGCTCCTCTCTGAGCCATTTGAGCAAACTGAACTGGCGAAGCGCATCGAAGCTCCCCATGATGTGAGACGTCCTCCCGCAGAGAGCAGCGGCTCGACAACTTTCACCCCGCGACAGAAGAGGGAGGATGCCCGGACCGCGGATGACGTCACGTAACCTCTCCGCGGGCCGTGTCACGGCTGAGGCTCTGTAGTCACATCACACATGTTCACTTTATATAACTATGACAACAGGACGAACCGTCTCAGGCTAATAACGTTGGTATCTGTGCTTTTTTTCTCTAATATCGTTTGTTTTTCCCATCAGGCTCATCAGCTGCTTAAACAGCAAACCTAGACTCAGTTTGAAACACATTCATCAACAAGCGGCGAAAGGCTCTGGACCTGTTACACGTGCAAACGTCCACTTTGGTTTGACAGCACCACCTTGTGCTCTACTAGTACTAATGCAGCATCACCTGGACCAGGCTCGCAAAAACTGCTTTTATTTTGGTGAATGGATGTCAGATATTTACATTGTGTATGAAACAAGGGATGAAAGTGACAATGATGACTGAACTGCAGTGTAAAGTGGTTCCAGTGGAGAGAAGCGACAGTGACCACACATCCACAGTGTGAGCTCAAATCAGGGCCAGTAGAAGTATGAATCTGAAAACGTGTTAACATTTGAAATTAAGATCTGAATTAAAAATGCTTCATAGTTGCAAACCTAATTCACAATTATTCAGACCACAATTTAGATTTTAGACATTCAGCCTTTTGTTTCTAGTCTTTCAAGAACACTGCAAACGTTTAACAGTAACTTCTGAATGAGTGTTACCTGGTGGATTTAGCATTGAGGTCAGCACGTTCAAGTCTTGAACCATGTTTTGCGAGCGTTCTGTTCTGTCCATCCAGCTTCCACCCATTTCTTGCAGTGTTTTGTTGCATTTCCATCGGTCGGACATCAGTCAAGTGGGTAATGTAATGGTGATACGAAGCTTCCGTCCACACACAAAATGACAAGTTCAAACTGGTGAGGAAGCTGAAGCCAAGAGCCCGAACTTACAAATACAGCAAATATAATGACAACAAATGAATTTACAGATAAACAACAAACCAACAACCACTGAGGTAAGTTAACTGACTAGAAACTACAAATCACTCCATGAGCAGGAACAAAACAAAATAACAAACTGGAATGAAAAATTACTGCATTGCATGAACTGGACAATTGGTCTAAAACAAAACTATGTAACCAGTCACTGCTAAGGAGGAGTCAAACAATTCTATGCACTTAGAGGAAATGCTAAGAAATACCATGAATGCTGAACAAAGACACTGCTGAGCACCATAGACCTGGTCCTGCATAGACGGCGCGTGACAGTCCAGGGGGCGTGGCCAAGGCCAGCGCTATAAACCAGCCAGGAACACAAATAAACACCCACACAAAAACAGTGCGCGTGCTACCGGCTAACGTTAGCTTACTCGCACTAGTTTCTGGTGAAAATGCAAAGCTAATTACCAAGAAACGTTTGCTACTAGTTTCATATATTGGCTGATGGAAGAAAATCTCACTCATCTCTTCAGTCATGTCCATTTTACTGCACATTCCAGCGTATCCACCTCATTTCCATGGCTTGTCTCTTCCTTCCATTTTTGCCAGTGGACACAACAGTGCATTACTCCGGTAGCCGAGTGACCAGCATGCAGCGTGTGGCTGGTCCGTCTCTGGCTGAAGGCGTACACTGCTGCTTTGGTCCGTGAGGCGGTGCAGCTGGGCCACTGGGCCACTGGGTCGGGCTCTGCCACGTCCCTGTGGGAGTTTCTGGGCGCTATGGGTTTCACTTAAGCTGTTTGCAGGCCGTGGGCGTGTTGCTGCTCAGGTCAGATGTTTCTGCAGAGACACTGAGACATGGAGCAGCAGACAAAATCCATGTTCATTTCATAGACGGCAAACCAACCAAGGAACTACAGTAGCAGGGTTCTCTGTTCCAAACACTCGATTTTAGATTCAGACCACTCTGACGTTAGCAGCTCAGCTACAGGCACCGTAGCTAGGACAGAAGCCTGCTGTGTTACGCGTACAGTATGACAGATGGTGGTTGGTTCCCTGGCATCGTATTGAGCCGACACAGTCAGTATACGCCTCTTCAAAGGAATAACTCACGTTATGGTTTTTGGTGCTTCAGCATAGAAATACTTTCTTACTGAACAGGGCTCCATATCAGACATGACAGATAAAACACACCCAGCCTCAACCTTGCATACACATGGGATTTTTAATTTGGTGATGGACAGGGGTCAGAGGTCACTCACAAGATGCTGAGGAATATGAAAGGTTGATCATAATTCATTCCAGGAGGTTCATGCTGGAACTAGTTCCATGAATGCGTTCATCAGGCTTGCGTTTTGACAGCTGTGCATCCAAAGCAGTTGTTCTGAACATTCAAATGCAACAAAACAATACAAATGAAAATGACGTTGTTCTGACTTACTGAAATGTACATAGTGCTTTGCTACTGTAAAGCCGTGTAGATGTAGATTCAGATATAGAGACTTCATTGTTCTATATGACACACTTTCTTTGAAATTGCCAGCATAAAGATTCAAAGACAAGCCTGTGTAATTTCAGAGTAGATATTTAGTGACTTAGTTTTCACTTTTGAAAAGCTCCATATTCCCCCTGCTGATAAACTTAATGCACTTTCGATAGCAGTTTACAATTGGTGTTTGGCTCAGCTTAAAAGCCATAGACACAATGGCCATACCAATAATGATGAAGAGTGATGTAAGCATAAAGTACTTTGGGTGATTGGGTACAATGTCACCGAAACCAATGGTAGTGAGTGTTATAAAGCAGAAATAGTAGGGGTCAAAGCCTTTGAATTCAGTTTCCCACAATGGCAGAATCAAACCTCCCAACAATATGTAGGCAAACACGATGAAAAGAATCAACATAAGAGGTACATCCACCATGGTCTGGCTATCTGCTAAGTATGTGAAGTCCCATATACCAGACCCTTTGGGTGGTGGTGGCAGCTGGTCCAGCTCTGGGCAGGAAAGGGTCCTGAGCAGTGGAGCCTTTCTCAGTAAATTCTCTCTGGCAAGAAGCTTCTCAAATGTATCTTTGTTGTTTTGGAACAGAATGGACGTGTGTTGAACATCAGATTGACTGTGCAACACATGCATTATGTCAAGGGGCTCACGGATGACAGTGTCATGACTGAAAACAATGGTACCATCCTCCAGAGCCTGGTGGTTCGAGTCACTTGGCCGCTGTTGAGCCTTCCATGGTGACCAGGTACGGAAGTGCAGGGTTTTGCAGAGTGTGTGGATACGGCTGTAGGCTCTGGACATCATTATAGCGAGGAAGTCTCCCACATCCAGCATGACCAGAAGCATGAGAGGGATGCCTACCATGGCATACAAGACACATACAACCTTACCAAGAGGGGTAACTGGATAGATCTCCCCATATCCTGCGGAAACAATGGAGTAAATGAAAAGCAGTTCCTTATTATCATTTAGCTCTTTTATGTTTGTCATCTGTGCAATGAAGACAACGTGCTACAAAACTCATTGGCTATAAAGAGATAAATGTTATCCCCTACTAACAAAGCAAAACAAAAAAAGAATTGTCTCTAAGAATTTTGAATGTAAATTGTAATGTGAATTTATAATGATGTACAAAGCTTTCTCCTCTGAAATGTGATATGTTTCAGGCCTCTATTACTGCTAAGCCACTTATCACTGGTATGAATGAAGTAAAGCAAAAAGACATAATTAGATTACATTCTCTCTCGAAACTCCAAACCTCGAAACAGCTTACTGTAAAACTGGGAAACAAAATAAACTATGCACTGTTTTCTGCAAAATGCTACATTATGTAATTAAGAGAAACATGTTTTATTATTTCATTATATAGGAGCTCGGAGTAAAGCCGCTGCTCCTCCACATCGAGAGGAGTCAGTTGAGGTGGTTCGGACATCTATTTAGGATGCCTCCTGGACGCCTCCCTGGGGAGGTATTCCGGGCATGTCCGACGGGGAGGAGGCCCCGAGCAGACCCAGGACACGCTGGAGAGACTTTTTCTCTTGGTTGGCCTGGGAACGCCTTGGAGTCCCCCCGGAAGAGCTGGAGGAAGTGTCCAGGGAGAGGGAAGTATGGGGCTCTTTGCTTAGACTGCTACCCCCGCGACCCGACCCCGGATAAAGCGGAAGAAGATAAGATAAGATGAGATGAGATATATAGGTGACAGCTTGGAACATTAGAATATTCAAAATATATATTATAGAAACACCCTGTACTAAAGTAACTTTGCTAATTAACTCAAACCATGTACAGGCTCTTAGACCCATTCCCAACTACTACTCAAAACTGTGGCCTACACATACAATTTGACCTTGATTCAGCACATCCATATTAGATATCAGGTCTCTGCTAACAGGCTATGTAGCACATGCTGCTACAGTCAAACCTTGCGTCAACAATACCACACTTGACCCAAAAGGTTTAATTATAGAAACAGCTCTGATTAGAGTCACTAATGATCTTCTCACAGCTTCAGACAATGGTCTAGTTTCTGTCCTTGTCCTGTTAGATCTTAGTTCAGCATTTGATACGATAGATCACAACATTCTGTTGCAGAGACTGGAACATAGTTGGATTAAAGGCAAAGCACTGGATGGTTCAAGTCTGATTTGTTGAACAGATTCTAGTTTGTTCATGTTCATGATCAATCTTCCATCCGCACAAAAATTAGCTTTGTTGTTCCACAGGGTTCTGTGCGTGGTCCAATACTTTTCAGTCTTTACATGTCTCCTCTTGGTAATATTATTAGAAAATATTCTACAAATTTCCACTGCTATGCAGATGATACTCAGTTATATTTGTGTATTGGACCAGAGGAAACAAACCAATAAGTCAAACTTCAAACTTGTTTAAATTATATCAAATCCTGGATGTCCCGTAACTTTCTACAACTGAATTCAGATCAAACTGCAGGGTTGATGTGCAACTCTCTGATGACACAACGTTAGCTTCAGGTTCTACTGTAGGAACCTTGGTGTCATCTTTGACCAAGTTCTCTCCTTTACATCCTACATTATAGAATCTCTAGAACCTCCTACTTCCAGCTGAGGAATGTTCTAAAATGAGGAGCATCCTCTCACAGAGTGATGCTGAAACATGAATCCCTGCATTAGTTCCTCCAGGCTGGATGACTGTGTCTCCCTGCTCATAGTTTGAACCAATGACTCTTTAAAAAGCCTCCAGTTAATTCAAACGCTGCAGCAGAGTCTGACTGGACTCAGGAAGAGACGTCACATTTCTCCTACATTAGCTTCTCTGTCCTGTCAAATCTAGGATAGAATTAAATTCTTCTCCTCTTCCAAAGCTCTTCATAATAAAGCTCCATCTTGTCTTAGACCTCATGGCTCCTTCTGCTCCAACAGAACCTTGCTTCTCAGAGCTGGTCTACTGGTGGTTCCTAGAGTTTCTACCTGTAGAACGGGAGGCAGAGCCTTTAGCTCCAAGCTCCTCTATGTGGAACCAGCTTCCAGTTCAGGTTCTAGCAGCAGACGCCCTCTCTGCTTTAAAACTAGGCTGAAACCTTCCTTTCTGACAAAGCTGATGGTTCCAGATGGTTCTGGTTTCTCTGATCTGATTCTCAGCTGCAGTCACATGAGTGGCCCTGTGCTAGACCAGAATGGTTTCAGTCCGGTCCAGTTCTGGCCCACATAATGCACTTATATATGGCCCGCATACCGTAAAGAATGACCCAGACTCCTTTGGCTCAGACCTGGCCTCCCAGACGTGGGTCACACATGGGCCAGCATTTTCTGAACCGGTACCAGATGGCAGCTTAATGTATGCTTTAATAAAGCCACAATCATGTATTCAACCAGATTAAAAATGCCACAACAACAGTGACACAATTATAACATTTATTTTAATTCAATAACATTGAAGATACAATACAAGCATCACTGCTCTTTTCTTTTCATGCATTCATTTCTCTCACCATTTCGGTCGGGTGCATTTTGAAGCCATTTAGTGATCCTGGCCTCAATTTCTTGGTCTGTGGCATCAGATGTCAGGTGATTATGTCGCACAGACACTAAAACACACAAAAAAGCGATAAAAAAAAAAACTCTGAATAAGGCTAAAAAGACCTGCAGTGTATGTCAATCCATAAAAATGTATAGTTAAAGTAACTCTGCGAGGGAGTCAGTAAGTGTTAAGGCAAACTTACCGATTACAATATGTATGTATATGTATATGTATATGTATATGTATGTAAGCCAAGAACAACCTGGAGCAGGATTTCCATCCTGCTCCAGGTTGTTCTTGGCTTCTTGTGACCACTGCATTAGATTACAAATGCCATGCATCACAATTAATAATTGGACTAACTGTTGTTCACACTGGCCTGCATAAAAATTGATTATGCTAATAATAATATACATTGTCATAAGGTAGAACAGTGTGAAATATTGCACAAATCTTGAAATATATTGCCAGCTAATTTGACAACGAAAATGCGGATGGCGCCTCACTTGATCGCGGTTAGCAACTGCAGCAGGCTGCATTAGCGGATGCACATGAAATGTTTTACATATAAACCCTGTTTAGTTGTTTTAACAGCTTGCAGTATTTAAAAAACCCAGAAGCAGGACTATGGAGTCAATCTGTGCACGTTGAGTTATCTATGCACTAAGAGGCTAGTTAGCCGACATTACCTCTCCCCGGACTGTACGTGCAGCGTATCTTCCCGCTTCCCGGACTGTGTGCGCGTGCAGCGTATATTCCTGCTTCTCAAACTGTGTGCGCGTGCAGCGTATCTTCCCGCTTCTCGCACTGTGTGCGCGTGCAGCGTATCTTCCTGCTTCTCAAACTGTGTGCGCGTGCAGCGTATCTTCCTGCTTCTCGAACTGTGTGCGCGTGCAACGTATCTTCTCGCTACTCGAACTGTGTGCGCGTGCAGCGTATCTTCCCGCTTCTCGGACTGTGTGTCTTCCCGCTTCTAAGTACTTTCCTCTGTTACTTGCTATCTAGCTAGACCAATATTGTTATTATATATAAACGGCCGTCTAGCAAAGAAAGTAACTATGTCCCATAGACTATTACAACGCAAAACATGAAAAAGCATTAGCTTGCCAATGTTTCTAACAAACCTTCTCCTCAACAGACATGAGAAACTTAACCAAAAGTATTCTGTTACCTTTAAATAATTAAAACCGTTCACTCACCTTGACTTCTCTTGTAATTCTCCCCGAAACCTCTGGAGTCCAGTTCTTGCAATGCCCCTTATAACGGAAAGCAGTGAGAGCCAATGAAAGCGCAAGACACTGGGCAACTTGAAGGAGGACCAATGAGAGCGAAGGACGAGTGATCGAGTCATGTAATTGTATTGGTAGTTCCCAGCGAGGCATCAGCGGACCTCTGAGAATATATAGTATATGAATATTATATTATATTATATTATAAATCTCTCAGTGGAGTCTTGAGACACTTATGTCACAATACATATAAGTGTTAAATCTGAATAATAAGGGACTATTTGTTTACTCATTTATTCAACATGAAATAATTCTGAGAATAGGTTGTCAGTGATGGAAAACGCGCAATGTGTTTACGAGTTTGAAAACACTCTGAAAAGGTTCAATATTGGGTGTCAAAAAGGTAGAAAAGGTCGGCTATAGTGTCAGTTAGAGACCGATATGGGACAACTCAATCGGGCCATCGTGACACAGACAGATCTGGGCCACATAAACCAAACCACATTCGGCCCACATGCATGCCATCATATAAACAGTGCCAGATCAGGCCCAAATCTGGTTCACATACCACTTGCCATGCCAGCAGTCAGCCAGCACTGCCAGCTTGAAGCCAGATCTGGCCCACACCTGTCTGCTATGGTCTAGGCCATAGGTGTCAAACTCTGGCCCGCGGGCCAAATTTGGCCCGCAGCGTAATTATATTTGGCCCGCGAAGCCATACCAAATTACTATTAGAGCTGGCCCGCCGGTAATTATCATGTACCGCTAATACTACAAATCCCAGAATTCTCTGTTGGCGTCAATCGCGAGAGGACCCATTAACGCCCACTCTGTTGACCCCTCATTCTTCTGCCTGACTCGCGAAGCGGAAGAGACAGATCGATCGCTGGGAATTCAAAAATGTCTTTGGACATGAAACTCATACAAGTTAACAGATTAAAGTATCGGCTTTCGGGTGGTTTTTGTGATTCGTCTTACGGTTTTGCTGCAACGAGCCCGTTTAACGGGTTTCGCTTCCCTCGGCGAATCGCCACAGCTACAGCAGTCAGCTGTCACTGACAGGATGTCTGAGTGGCGCGCAATGACATTCCCAGCTGCTCAGATAGTCTAGTGGTTAGTCTGCTTCACACTACTACATGAGGCTACTGGTTCAAATCCTCCCCTTGTTGTACCTTTTTAAATGTGATGTTTATTGTCATCACATTGAATCTGAATGTTCTGCTTGTTGTAATAATGCTTTTAAAACTTCAGTAATGTCAGGAAAGTCCTGCAAAATCCTATCAACACGTTTTAGTCGTTTACTATACTTTTACTGTTTGGATCAACTCAACTGTGTTTTCTTTAATTTAATTATAAATACCTATTTAATATTACTTCATTATGCTTTATTTTGAAATTTAAGACTTTTAACTTGTTCTGAACATGTTTAGCTCTTTTTTTGGCCACTTGGATTTTTCTTAAACTACCTTTAAGAACTTTTTAAACTCTCCAGCTACCGTCAACGGTTCTTGGGAATAAATTCAGCATTACAGCATTCACAGAGCATTTTCTTACGGAAATAGTCTAGTCAAGCTTTGCTTGTTCCATATCCACTTTTTTTTCCCAGTAAATATCAATGTTGGCCCGCGACTTCGTTCCAGTTTTCAATTTCGGCCCACTGTGTATTTGAGTTTGACACCCCTGGTCTAGGCAGATGTTCTCCCACACTGATCCTGGGTCTGCTGGAGGTTTCTTCATCTATAGAGGGAATTTTTTCTTAACTGTTGCTATTAAAATTTAATTTAAGTTAAGAAATAACATTATTATTAAATCTTACTTGTAAAGTGAATTTGTGCTATTGGAACTGATGCTCATTTTTAATGCCACTATACAGACACACACACACACACACGCATATATATAGTGATCAGTCAGAGGCACAGGTTACACCCTACTTGTACTCTGTCCAGTGACTGTATGACATGGCTTGTATAGTGCCTTTCTACCTATTGGCACTCAAAGCACTTCGGCACAGAGAGCCAAGAATTGAACCACCAATCCTACGATTGGTGGACGACAGCTGAAATCCAGGTTTTGCTTTGCTGACTTGGATTTTCAGTCCTTGAACGTGACACTCTACCATAGCACAGACAGAGAATTATTATTGTTGGAGAAATAACCAGAAGCTTTTACTACTACTACCAACTACTTCACTAACTACCCTAACTTCCTCCATGTTTACTGGGAAACTAAACCAAGAGAGCACAGACCTCCTGCCATGTACAGTTTACACTTGGTTGACTGCTCAATACACAAAGACATGTCACCATGATATGCAGCAAGCGTTTTTACAGCCTGACGACAAGAATAGGAAGAGCTGAACACATTAGTACCAAAGTGCACCAAACCACAAGTAACAGAGCACTCTACACATCAATGAGAGGAACACAGGATCACAATCCCAGAGGCTTTCAAAGGCTTCAATGCTATATGTTTAAAGGGCTTTAGTCTTCTCAAATCCCAGCAAGTTTCCATTATGTGAACATGTGAAGCTTCAGTTATGTTGGCATATGCCTCAAAGGAAATGAATTGGAACGGATTAACATTAGCAGCAACACTATGAGCTAATGTCGACCTTGAGGACCAAATGAATGATTCACGGAATCACAGCCTTCACATGTTTGGGAGCAGGTTTTGGTGAAGCTGCAGGAACCAATGCATGGATGAAGCTGCTTCCACTGCTGTGTGTGTGTGTGTGTGTGTGTGTGTGTGTGTGTGTGTGTGTGTGTGTGTGTGTGTGTGTGTGTGTGTGTGTGTGTGCGTGCGCGTGTGTGTGAGTCAGCATCATTGACTTACCGACCGTTGTAAATACTGTGCAGCAAAAGAACATGGAGCCATAAAAGTCCCATCTGTCAGGTCTCTGGAGCCATATGGACTTGAACCCAGATCGTATCTTAGTGTCTACTTGCTGCTCTATAGTTTGATTTGTGTGAGAAGCATTATCTAAAAATAAAGACAGATTATTTCAATTGCCATAAAATGTGGCTTTTTAAAAATCAAACACAGCTGTGAATATTTGCTTTGCTACGTTCGATGTTCGCTATTTCAACAGTTGACTGCGGACACTTACAGCTGAAGTTCTGGACGGTGCTGACAACCTCACCCAGGAACCTGTAGTAGTCCAGCTTTGGTGACTCGTTCGTGCCTTCAATGCGCTGAAACACCACCGCACCGAGCGCTGCGTATGCGACCAGGGACAAGCACAGCGCCAGGTGAGGGAGCAGCCTCCAGCAGCGCGACGCGCACCTCCCGGGCTGCGCCTCGGCTCGTCCTCCCTGCGCCGCCGCTGACATCTTCTCCATCTGGCTCTTCCGCCCTTTGCGGTGTCAGCCGTGGAACTAGATGCGCGCGCGCGAGTCGAGGGGACGAGCCTTCCAGACAGAGACCAGGTCAGACCCGGGCCAACCTGGACCGAACACTTGGAAATCAGCTTTCAGCAGCGTATGGCACGAGGCTGCAGTCAGCTGAGCCATAAAGAAATAAAATAGAGTAGATGTTTGAAAGAGCCTTGTTTTATATTTGAGAACAGTATAAGGTCTGATTCTGTCTCTGAAAAGCTAAGCATCAAGTCTCTGCAGCGTTGAACGTCTGAAGAACTTCTGTAAAGGCTCTGGTCTAGTAATTAATCGAACTAGAGTGAAATCCTAACAGTTCATGATAAAGTGAGTGACTGTCAAAAACCCAGAGAACAGACAAATGTACATGACTTTCCTGCCGTCTTGGACAAATCAGAAAGGATCTTCAATGAGAGGCCACTATAAGGTGGCGTTTTGCTTTCGAGGGCGGTGTGTCCTGCTCGCTCTCTATATATTGACAACAACTCCTCCTTCACTTTTATTGAAATGTATGTGGAAAAATAAAAGACATCAGCAGAGACACTGGCCAGAAGGTGGGCTCAGAACTCAAATCAGTCATTCTGAAGCGGATTAAACGCCCCCTTCTTCAGGTGACAGAAACGTGTTGGCCTTCATTTCTTAATAAGCTGTGATTTCACTTGTAATGAACTACCCATTAAATTAGCCCGTTTCAAAAGACTGACCCTGGAATCATGGAATCTGCCTTATAAGCACAACCTTTTCCCTACAAATGTATAATCTGGAACGATCAGTATATTGTAAATTAGTCCATGTATCTCTAAAATACACCTCACCCATTTATTTGACAGTGATGGCAATCTGTTCCAAATCCTTTGATAAGATTGATAAGATCTGGGCTGAATGCAGTAAGGTCTTTGTTTCCAGAGATGAAGCATCAAGGAGAAAACATCCACTGAGCACAGACACTGTCCACAACCATCTGCTGAACCAGCCACTGACAGAAACAACACGGACAGAACAGACACAGACATTCATATACTCATTGTTGTATTGTGATTTGACACTGCTGGGACGAAGGTAGTGAATTAGCTGGAATTCAATGAATTCCTCCACCTCAGCCTAGAATCCTGTCCTGTTAAATAAATGCTACTAGGGTAAGGCTAACAGACAGTATATATGTGGTGTGTGTATATACAGTATATAGGTGTATATATATATATATAATTATTATTCTTGTTTTCTATTGTTTGTTGGTCTGTTTGGAGGTTTTCTTTGTCGTGGTCAATTCCTGCTGCACAGAGCGAGACCACCTTCATCACTCTTCTGTTTTGTTTGTTACTGTTTCTCAACCTTCTTACCCCTCAGCTCCACACATGGCTCCATTGTCTACTCCAGAGACCAGCTGTTAGCTCTGAGCTCCTCTCTACACAGAGAAGCCTGAGCCTTCACCTGAAATACAAAGGAGAAGGAGACGCTGCAGAGCAGGACAAAAGCTTGAGGAGCGGAGACGAAGCTACAGACCTTATGTTCCCTCCATCATTATGGAAACGTCCGATCCCTCTCCAATCAGATGGACGAGCTCACGGCGCTGACCCGGCTGCAGCAGGAGTAAAGGGAGTGTGACCTCATGTGTGTCACTGAGACATAGCTGAACGTGCCTGCGGTCGCCCTGGATGGATCTAAACTGGTTTGGAGGGACAGGAGGTTGGGAGAGCGTGGGAAGAGGAAAGCAGGAGGACTGGTTGTGTTTATTAACGAGAGATGGTGCAACCCGGCGCACGTCTCCGCTAAGGAACAAGTCTGCACCCGGAACGTTGAGATTCTCGCTGTGGCCATTCAATCTTATTGGGACTTAAATCACGCCGCACTCTCTCCTATTCTCCCCACTTTTACCCAGTACGTCCAGTGCCACACCACAAACAAGATGCTGGACTTGCTGTATGCGAATGTGAAGGACACATACGACTCCCCCCACTCGGTCGCGCTGATCACAACCTGGTGCATCTACTCCCTGAACACACACCCAGGGTGAGATGAGCCTGAAGAAGAAGTCAGTGAAAGTGTGGACTGATGAGGCCAGTGAGAGACTGAGAGACGCTCTGCAGCTCTCATGGAGAAGACATCAACATCCTGACCCACTGCGTCACAGACCACATCAGCTTCTGTGTAGAGAACACGGTACCGACCCGAGGGCTGCGGTGCTTCTCTAACAACAAGCCCTGGATGACCCCTGAACTTAAAGGGCCAGAACCTGGCCAACGAGTTAAACCTGTTCTTCAACAGATTTGACTCCGCCCCCTCCACTTCACACATCTCCAGCCCAGCAGGTACACCCACCCCCACGCATCCACACCATCCTCCGCCATGAACAGCCCATGACTGCCCCCCACCACCACCACCATCCCTGTCTCCCTAACATCGGACCAGGTGAGGAGAGAACTGAGGCGGCTGTAGACCAGGAAGGCCACAGAACCAGGTGGCATCCTGCTCAGGAACTGTGCTGATGAACATCTTTAACCTGAGCCTGAGTCTGGAGACGGTCCCTGTCCTGTGGAAGACCTCCTGTGTGGTTGTCCTAAGACAGCGCACGCTAAGGAGCCAAACCACTACAGACCAGTTTCCTTGACCTCCCACCTGATGAAGACCATGGAGAGGCTCATCCTCATCCTCCTTTGCTCCGTGATGAGCACCGCGATGGACCCGCTGCAGTTTACCTACAGGCCGAACATTGGGGTGGATGCCGTCATCTACCTGCTGCATCAGGCGCTGACTCATCTAGAGGCTGGAACCACTGTGAGGACCATGTTCTGAGGGGAACGAGCTGGATACAGGTCAGTCATCAGGGACTTTGTGAACTGCTGTGAGAGCAACAACCTGCTTAAACACCAGGAAGACGAAGGAGATGGTGACCGACTTCTAGAGGAAACCACCACGTCACACACCGGTGAGCATCCAGGGCTCAGACATGGTGGACCTGGGTGTTCACCTCAACCGTGAACTGGACTGGACTGATAACAGTGACTCTGTACTAGAAGAACCAAAGTCTCCTCCACCTGCTGAGACTGACTCCTCTGCAGTGAGGACACTCTGTGACTGTGGCCTCTGCTCTCACTACGCTGTGATCTGCTGAGGAGCAGGCAGCAGGACACAAAGAGACTCAACCAGCTGCTCAGGAGGTTCTGTCCTGGCTCCACTGGACTCTGAAGGATGACGTTGGTCAAGCTGACGTCCATCATGGACGATGCTTTTCACTGCGTCAGACAGTGGAGGCTCTGAGCAGCTCCTTCACTGGAGACTGATCTAGAGTCAGTGGGAAGGAGCGATACCACAGGTCCTTCATTCCACTGTTGGACCAGACAACCAACCAGTCCAACAGCCACCGTGCAGATTATCTGATGTTTACTGGGGACTTTATGTTCAGTCTCTGGTATTTGTAAAAATTGTTAATCACAACAGTGTGTCCAACTTATTGTGGCCTGAGTGTTTCAAGGTTTTAATAAAGTAATTAAAGCAATCGATTAGTGAACAGATTAGACTGCTAAACCTTTCAATTATCTATACAAGTATAATATTATTGGATTAGTAATACTAATCACATCTTGCAAGGTGAGCTAATGTGAGTGTTCCTCTACACCCTGTGGATGGAGCAGCCTCAGTGGTTGGCTATCATCATCTGAACACCAGCTCTCTCCCAGGAGAAAGCCTGTGTTTCTATAGCTAACAGCTGAAGACGCATAAACAATACTGTCTTATTGTTCACTTGTACCAACCAAGTCAGTCATAAAAAGGATCAGAACAATTCCAGGAAGTTATAAAAAACAAGCATAGAATAATAGAAGATGTGTTTTAAGTTTTATTATCTGGATTTAGTATAATTCCAGTATTTATTATGACATTTCACTTTCTCATTTGAAGCTGGCGATGAAGGCTGTGCTGTACTGTGGTAGGGCAGTTCTCCGCTTAATGGAATAATGACCATACAAGGTTCTAACAGTGGTCAGCCACAGCACTGGGGAAATCCAGGGAATGCTGGCTCATCTCTGTAAAAGGCACCACTTGGACAGCTATTACATCTGCTCAGTGTCTGTGGCATAAACAGCCGTCACTGAGTAGTGGTGCTTAGGCTCCAATTCGTCTCTGTGATTTGTGACACCAATCCAAAGCACCTACTCAGTGACGAGGACCCTGGGCCCCTGGCGACGCCCTCACACAATGCTCAAGCAAAGTCAACGTCAGCTTGGAGCAAACCACGTGACGCTCTGACGCTTCAGTTGTCTTCCACAGCGGTACGAAGGCTGGGCGGCGCTGACTGGTGTATGTTTCAGGAGGCAGCCTCCACGAGATCCAAATCCATGAAACTAGGTGTCATTTCTCACATACCTGTAACACAGAACAGAGCTCAGCTAATTAGCTCTGCCTTAGCCTCCTTCAGAAGGCCATTGTTGCTCAGAATCCCAAAACAGGGAATGCCTTACATGAAGGGAAAAAAGAGGATAAGATGTCTGCTGGTGAAGTCAGCTTTGCCAGCAGGCGCTCGCTTTCGTCATCCCCGTCTAGAACGCGTCTCTATTCCAGGGCCCTATAAACTGGTGATGATGAGCTCTCACCTCTGTGTCATCTGTGTCCTGCTCCCAGTTGGAGCTGAGCAAACTAATATCTCCTCTGGTATCTTCATTCATTTTTCCTGCCGTTTCTTTAATTGCTGCTTCTTTCATTTTGCTGCCTCTGCTCTTTTTATTTAATTTCTCCCCAAAAGCAATTATATTCATGGGTCAGCACAGAAACGTTAAACACGATCGTTCATCTTCTCATGGTGAAAACAAAGCGCATCATTTGAGTTCAACACAATATCACATCTCCAGTTCAGTAATTCCATGTCTCGCGGCTCTCAGCCAACTAATAAGAATAATGAAACAATCATTTACAATTTTAGAAAATCGTACTTTTTTTCATATATAGGTACACATATACAGATTACATAGATGCCAAAACTCACTTTCCCACAACAACTCCCTATCTATGTCTTGACGGCATGACACCTGCTAATTTAGAAATGTATTTTACATTAGTTTTTTTTTCGATTGTTTTGAATTTGGAATGTGCTGGATAGCTCAGTGGTTAAGTCAACTGACTTGCATGTCAGAGAAAAACCTCTCTATTGGGTTGATGATATATATTTATATATATACCTGTTCACAACAAGTCTAAAACAAGACACCTGTTTAGCCTTTCAGCTGAAACTGCAATCAGCAGTGTTTGAAAGGCTCAGGGTTGAAATCTATTCTGTTTTGAATGTGTGGTTCACAGTTTTGACAGCGTGTGATAGCATTAGCATTTACATGGGTAGAGCTCAGAAAGAGTAATTTTGGAAATGGAACAAGGAAGACGGGTTCGTGGAGGGAGAAGGGCAGCACGTTTTGTGCCTGCCTGCATATTCACCCTTCCTCAACCCAATAGAGAGGTTTTTCTCCACCCACATGACTAAATGTCTCTTCTGGTAGCCATGCTAACAGTGACAGTGCCGGATGTGAGGACACGAGTCCAGAGGATCCAGGGATGGATGAGGTTCTTCCCCAGGTTCATGGCAAGAGAGAACTTTAGATGTGATGTTGGTGAAAACCTTTGGCCTGATGCTGGAGAGAGGCAGGATTAGCACCTCAATTATTTCTTCCAATTACAGTATGTACAGAATGTTTCTACCTTTTTCTTTTCATTACTGTAATATTGTAACGTTTGTAATTACCATCTGCTGAAAAACCAAAACAGAAAAGTATGTGCAGACCCTTTTAAGACAAATACAAATGAAAGAAACTCAGCAGTCAGTCAACGGTTTTCCGATAAGCGATGGTAATGGCGTGATACGTGGTCACTGCTTTAAATAAATTTAACACAATTAAAATAATAAAAATAAAGCTACATTTATAGATGCTATCTGGGTCCACTGCTGCTCTGAATCTGTCTCTAGTACAACTTTCTACCGCAACACTTCTGCTTCATAGTCTGCTTTAAACCTTCCCCTAAACAGTTCTTAAAGATTTTAACCTCGCTATGATCTTGAGGTGATGGAAGCCAGCGAGAGCCTGGAATACAGCCACAGGATGCCAACATCTGGTTGAGATTTCTTATCACTTTGTGTGTAAAACAACCTCACGATGCGGGTGAAGTCGCCCCTGGAACTTTAATGTACCTCTACTGTATGTCGCTGGGCGAGAAATGATGAGGCTCATCCCCCAGGAGATGGCGAAGCACATATAAAAATAAAAATTTGGGGCTCATCCAATGAAATTAAAATGTTATGTTGGTGTTATATTGTTTGCCATCACAGCCCTGGGCAGGAGGATTCCAGTAAATAAAAAAAATAAACCAACAGGGTGCAACAAAAACTGCAACGGTGCACAAAGAACCCACACAACCGATGTATGATAACGTCACATTATCTGCATCACCTGGTACAAAGATGATCTAACCCCATTCTGTGCTCTACCTGCCTCTATCAGTGAGACATTCAAAGGAGTGAGTGCAGTGTCACACCACATAGCCACAAGGAAGCCACCAAGGAACTTCTACTACCATGTCTCTGTTGGATTCTCCTGAGATGATCCTGTGAACGTCCTCCGTCTTCAGTCTTCCTCCTGTGATGTGATGAGCATAGAATCCTCCAGCAGCTTTGGTCTGTGAATAGATGGGAGAGAGATTCCAGTCAAGCCATGGTCTGTCTGCAATGTCTGCATGCGGGAGGAAGGTTGAGAGTGTTGGCGCGAGAAGGTGGAGATCTCGCCTGTTGCTCCGTGGCTGCTACAGACTGGATCTAAGTTGTTCAGGTCAGCTCCGTGTTCACAGCAACAACGCATTGACTCTAGAGCTGCAGCTGTTCAACTCTGTTTCCTGGCAGTCTAGTCTGAAATCCACCGGCTCAAGAAAGCAAGACAATGACATGCTGCTTCTTGTTTGGGCTCAGCAGCAAGTTGACTGGCAACAGGATTTTAGGTTTCTGCCCAGATGAACAATAGTACACATCATTGAGCTGAAACAAAACGCAGGATCAAAGCAACACAAGCATCGAAAGACTGTCTCAGAAATTAACATGATTAACATTCAAATGATTCCATCACTCTTCAGCTGGCTGCAGTAATTTAGCTGAGGAATAAACCACAATGTAACAAACAAATGATGTTTTCTTTCAACAGCTCAGTCTGTAGAACCTGTTTCACTCAGTGATGCTGGCTTCATGAGGTGTCTGTTTGTGAAGTAACATTTCAGTAAGAAGTAAGTAATCCAATGTGGGGAAAGGGTCAGTTTGTTCTCCGACCCCTGGAGGGCACTGTGGAGTTTTGTCTTCGTCTCTAACATCTTCTCTAGGTTTCATCATTATCATTTACACCTGGTCCTTGTTTCCTGCCTGTTATGTGGTTACAGTACGTGGCTCCATGTGTATGTGTCATTTGTCGGTTTGTGGCGCTTTTACTCTGGTTGGTCCTGTGTCTTGGTTCTCTTTGTTCTGTGTGATTATCAATTGTATGTATACAGTTGCAAGAAAAAGTATGACAACCCTCTGGGATCACATGTTTTTCTGCATAGATTGGTCATAAATGTTCTGATCTTCATCTAAGTCACAACAATAGAATCAAATCTGTTTAAACTAATACTGATCAAACATGATATGGTTTTTATTGAAGATAATGTAAATATTCACAGTCAGACTGTCTACAAATGGAGGAAGCTCAGCTCTGTAGCTACTCTCCCTGGACCTGGTCGTCCTGGAAAGATGACTGAGTCACAGCACAGAATGAGGAGAAGAAGAATCCAAGAGCATCAGCTAAGACTCACAGGAATCTCTGGCACGTGCTGACATTTACGCTGACAAATCTACAAGTAAAACATTAAACCAGAATGAAGAATATGGGAGGAACCACGGAGGATAATCCACAGAACTACTGGCAGAATATAGCTGTGGACAGATGAACCAAAACTGAGTTGATGGAAAGAAGACACAACACTATGTGTGGAGAAAAAGGCCCAGCGTGAGCAGTGAGTTTATGTTCAGTGCTCATCAATTTTCCCCATTGTTGTTAATAGCCTTATATATAATATACCTTGTCCTTTGTTCATCAAATGATTTATAACGTGTGGTAACGCCTTTGCTTTCCGTAAAGATGAGAACAGGGACCTGGAAAACAACCGTCTGATCTGCAGACCTGCCTATTATGGCCTCATTTGAGGGCGCACTCCCTCCTGTGGCGACTTTCTAGCACCACACCCTCCTGACTTCCCACTCAGCCAACTACTCACGTCTGTGTCGAAACTAAAGCAATCATGTATGCAAATATTAATACAATCCACCACAAAGAAATATGTGGCAGGAAACACACAAGAACAGAACAGAACACAGGTGAAACCAATTAACAATCAAGTTAACAAACCTACGACAAGGAATAAAGAGAAAGAAGACCTTTCAAAATAAACCAGGAAATCAATCTAACTTCAATCTAACTAACTAAGATTGATCATGAACATGAACAAACTGGAATCTGTTCAACAGATAAGACTTAAACCATCCAGTGCTTTTCCTTTAATCCAACTATGTTCCAGTCTCTGCAATATAATCTTGTGATCTATCGTATCAAATGCTGAACTAAGATCTAACAGGACAAGGACAGAAACTAGACCATTGTCTGAAGCTGTGAGAAGATCATTAGTGACTCTAATCAGAGCTGGTTCTGTCTGTGATGGGTCTGAATCCTGACTGGAAATCTTCATACAGGTTATTTCCAGGTTAGAAATAAAGGGCAGATTAGATGTTGGGCTATAGTTTCTACTTCTCTAGGGTCAGTGCGGGTGTTTTTATTATGAACGTGCTGATTAATGGAAGAACTTCTCTGAGTGATCTAGTTGGGATTGAGTCTAAGAGACAAGTAGCTGATTTAGCAGAGTTAATTATTGAAGTTAGCTCAGTCTGATCTTAAAAGCAGTTTAAGTAAGTTTAACCAGAAAATCTAAGGCTGTTGGATCTGCAGATTGACTTATGACATTTTTTCAGGTTTCAGTGAGACTGAATAAATCTATGTGACGGTCACTGATCAAGTCATTTATTAACAGAGATCGGATATTTAATAGAGCACATTTAATTATTTTATTGTTTCTTTGTTCTGTCTTGATGTTTATTAAATTCCTGTCGCTGACTGGGGAAAACCTGTTAACGTGAAGCGGTTGGTGGTGAACCGTGGGCGACTACAACTACGATCCTACGAACCGTCACCAGTCACATCCGGCTGCTCGGGACCCGCTGAGGGACGAGTAGCAGCCAAGCTAGTGGCTCCAACCGGATAACGGGCCGGACGAACTGACTGGTTTTCCACAGTGCGAAGCCGAGAATCCACATCAGTCAGAGCGCTCCAGCGCTGCAGCCACCTCACACTGATTACAGATACCACTAACTAAAGGAGGCAGAGGACGAGCTAAACATAAGGCACCGAGTAAGAACAGGAAGCAGACAGAGTAAAGCTTAGCTTAGCTGAGAAGACATTAGCAACAGCTGTCAGCCAATCAGGAGGAGTCTGACACACCTGGATCCTGATGGAATCTTCATGCAGGTGGTCTCATAGTTGTTTTCAGTATGTCGGCCTATATTCCTAGTTCTCCGGGGTCGAGTGTGGGTCATTGACACGGTTCCCTTCCAGACCTTCCAGACTTCATGGTTTGCACTCAGCAGTTCTATAGTTGCTGGTGCTTCAAGCAGACTGGATACCCTCAGCAGCCACGTGGTGTCCCCAGAGGCTTGATGATCAACCATCTCATCTGGCTGCGTTCAGCGACCTGCTGTCCAGTGCTGTGAACACAAACCCGGCCGTGCTGTCTGTGAATGCACATGTCAGCACCGTCAGGCATAGAGGCGAACCGGCCTTTTAAATAGTGGAATGGAAGGACAGCAGTCCGTCATCAAATCACACTACAATACATGTACAAATGACAGCCACAGGTTTAGTCCTGCAGGCAAGTTCAAGGTTTGGGTTTTTAAGCAAGCAGATATTATAACTTGTGTTTAAGGGACATCGTAGTGGATCTTCTCTCAGTCAGGCCAAATATAAGCAGGACTTTTGGAATTACAACCATCCATCCAGATTTGCTGAACTGGATGTTGCGCTTGGAGCTTTAAAGCCGTTGCCTATTATTTAGTTAAAACAGTGTTTATTAAATAAATGTTTTCTTCCCCAAGAAGGACAAGCAGACCTTGACATGATATTTAGAAATGAAATTAATAAATACAATTCTGATTTATGAATCAATTAAATGAAAAGTGAAACTGTGTCATGTCAGTTGTGGGCTTCACTATATATATATATATGAAAAAATAAGGAGAGTTTTATATGATTTAAATGTGTACGAGGTTAAATACTGTATTACATACGGTAGAAAGGACCATGTTTTTATTATTCACTCATCTGACCAAAGATATTTAGGTTTTAAACATATAAGGCACAATATAGATAAAAATAAAATGTTCATGTGATAACTCCTAGTTTGATGACAAATACAGTTTCAAAAGATGTGAATTAGTTTGGATTTTTTTTGCATTTTAAACTCACCACTATAATATAATTTTAATGGAATGTAATGCTTATTTTTGTCACTATGTGCTTGCCTGCATCTCCAGTTATTCTCACACACTGTTGTGAGAATAAAGATATAGTGAAGGAAATGAACGTTCAGTCATTCACTCTTAATAGAATGTTTGGCCAACTTTTACCAATATTTGTTTGTAGCAAAAAATGCTTCATTAATAACTAATACATTTTTCAGAAAAATGAAAAAAATGTGATATTTATTTTTGATTGTTGTTAAGTATGAAATTGAAATAATTCCTTTGCATTGGTAATCAAGGGTCCTTGTTTATTAATTAGAGTAGGTTTTAATAAAACAGTCTCTTATCTGAAGAAGACCATGAGCTAGTGTCAACCTTTGGGCTTAACTATAAATAAATCAATAAAATTAACAATAACAGTTTGAAGAACAAAATGTTAATGAATCTGCAAAGAACTAAAATTAAATAGAATGGTTTGACTACATGAGATATTACTACACTCGGTCATATTCCCTATATGTGTTTACATGAAGAAAAATATGGATTATTAAAAAGAGTCCAGCATCCAGTTAAGCATGGACTGGGACTACTTTTGTTTTTCTTTAAAATATGATTTGTTCACATCGCTCTGTTATTTGTGTTTGATGGGAGCAACCTGCCATAAAATCAGTATGTGTTGAAAATCGTCAGGGACCAAAACCGAGACATACAGAGCTCAACTCATGGTTCATTTATTCGCTGTTGTTTGTGTTGGGGCTGGGCGACTGCTCTGTGGCGACTGGCTGCTGGTTATCATGATCCTTTTTTTTGTACTTTGATGTTGAATATATGAAGGAAAATGACTGACCTAAGACCAGTTGTATGATGATGGACGAATATCAAGCTCATCTCATCTACAGGGGACAGAGGTAAAGGAGACATGAAACTTGTAAAGTGCCTTGAGATAACTGTTGTGAATTGGCGCTATATAAATAAAAGTGAAATGCATTGAATTACAGCATCATTTCAGTATGAACATGTCTAAATCTATATTGCAGATGTCACCCTCCTCCACCGCTTGTGAGCTAGGTTTGAATTTGGGCTTGTTTAAATCACATGAGCACAAACTTACTGTTGTTTGTTGTATTTCCTCTGTCCTCATCCTTTACAATTTTACAGTATTCATCTGTCTTTTGTCATAGAACACGTCCAGTGATCAGCCTAACTGATGAAATGCTGCACTTCTCTGGCCTACTGTTAAAGTGAGGAGTCCCCCAACAACTGCAGACATCAGCGCACTCAGAATATAACACGGTGCCAGTGTTTCATCCAGACATCTCACATCTCGGTGTTTGCTTCAACGTTGTCACATTAAGTGTTGTCCCTTGAGTCTTGCCTCTCTTGTGCGTGTTGTCTGTCCTACCCTCCCCTATGTCCTTGTGATAAAGAGGAGCTGTTGGAGCCTAAGTCTCTGAATGCTGTCAAATGTTCCTGCATAGTAGATTAACTACATTCTTGATGCACATGTGTACACAATAGGAAAACATGTATGACATGTCTATCTGCTCTTTTATTAGATAATCTTTTATTAACAGGTCATATTTTAATTGTACTGAACACTATTAAGTCCTGTTGTCAAAAGGATTCGATTTACTAAAAGCTAGTAGTGCTAATAGCAGGTCCTGCCATTGTCCCAGTTTCAATAGAGTACGTCTGTATGTGAAGACGATCCAGGCTATTTTTACAACGCGATTACAATTTTAGATTTTTCCATGCAATTTCACTTGCGTTACACTGCTGGAGAACTGCTTACTGCTGCACCCAGTGTGGATTAATAAGAAGCTGAAACATCTTCATTTAATCTGCTTCTGCATCAATAAATGTTCGTCTGCAACAAAAGAAAACCAGAGAAACACTGAACTGGGCCAAGACTAATTACCAAGAACTTACCGACGGAAACACAGCGATTCTGTTCTTGACAGTTAACATTAAATGGAAACAACACCTATACTTTTATTTGTTTTTGTTCCTTTATATAATACATTTAAAAAGTATACAGGACCCTTAGAACTGTGTCTTCGATAATATAATATAGAAATTAGACCCATATATAGACATTATCTCTCTCTCTCTCTCTATATATATATATATATATATATATATATATATATGGTTTGAAGTCATTTGTGAGAGCAAGAGGTGCGGATTGAAAGGCTTGGTGCTAATATGTAGGTCCCCTCAAACAACGTGCCGTTTTTTTAGACTCCCAGCAGGACTAAGCTGCTGTAATTCTGCAGTTGGAATGAGGTTAAGCAGAGAGCAGCATGGCTTTGTAGATGAACGTGCCATGTTTCCAAACCTCCCAAAAGATCTGTCCCAATATTAAAAAAATTCAATCCATCGCTGTTCTGTAATGGTGGGCTGGGTTGTGAGAGAAAGGAGGAAAAATGTTCAGAAGCGTCTTAGTGCTTTCCATTGTTCTGCCCAAGCTTTAGTCTCGATGCACATCACAACTGCCAGTGGAGACGTAACTGTTGCAGAGATTCAAAGGAACTGCTCAAATTACACCTGTGACAATTATTACAACAAGGCGCTCTCTGCGGGACAAAAGAGTGTTATCTAAAACCACTCACACCGACGGTACAGAAAAAATCAATTACTGTTCAGGCTTTGTTGCAGGTGTTTGGCTGTCTGGTATGTCACACTTAAAATATTGTATTGTCAACAGCAGATTAGTGCAACAGACAAATATTTTCTGCCTTTAAAATGACAAAATTACATGCACTGACAAAAACACAATGGACCTGTGGGCTGTGTAGCACATTAGTCACTATTTGAGCTACATTTTTAGACCTCCGCCGCTCTGAGCCACAGCATAATGTAACAAGATAAGACCATTTGTTTAAGGCTAGCAAATTTATAGAAGCAGCCCAAACCTTAAAATGTTTCAATCACAGGATGCTATCATGTCATCTGGAGGCGAAACAACACGTTGTTTCCTCCTGTGTCACTGAGAGCCAGGTAGGAGACGCACTGTAATCACAGCATATACTGTGTAATACAGTAAACCCATGAGCGCAGTCACACGTCTTCACCAGTTATTCGTACCCTTAAAGTCGGACTTTCCCACTGAGGCCTGAGTAAGAGACGGCTTTGTTCATGTTTTTTCACTGGTGCCAACGGTTATTTAGCGACTTTATTCAGGAGCAGAACCTAACCCAGATGTATTCATGCATAAACCCAGTCAAATATTTTTTTCAGTAAGAATAGTGTTGTCACTGGTGTAAGAACACAGAAAACAATTGATCCCAATTAGCTCAGTTGTAAAAACCTAATCTTGAGGCTTCAACTGAAGCGAAGGGGAAAAAAGACACAAATTCCAGGCCTGCAGTGAAAACCATCAGCGCTCAACAATGCGTGAGCTCAGCTGCCGGTGCAGCCGTGTGACAGATGTAAACAAGTTCTTTACTCGAGGGTTCAAGAACAGCTTGCTCTCTTACTGTGGAACATAATCACCGCATTTGTAGATATAAAGCATGGCTTTAAATGCAACCATTCTTGTTGCGCCACTGTGTTGTCAATCACACATCAAGGCTCTCCAAGGCCCGTGCTCTTCACAGCAGCCTACCTTGCAAGAGAAAGCCAAAAAAGCTCTGCTAAAAGTGCCAAGTAGCCACTGCTCACAAAAGCAGGACTAGAGCAAATGTACGGCAATAACAGCAGCAATTAATAAGACGTTGCGGACGGCCAGCTTCCACTGCGTGAGACAGTCCCAGCAGACACAGGCTGCCGGTATCTCAGCTGGTCCTGCAACCTGAAACCTAGAAACCATTTTCTGGCTGAAATTACCCTGAAATTTCACCCCATCATTCTGTCCACCCGACTAGAGCAGTGAAGGGTTTGATTTGATTTCCTTGAACTCACTTAAACGTGTCAGGGAGCAACTTTAATTCCCACTGCTGAAAAACAACAGCAAACTGTTGTCTGAACAAATGATGACTGTGACAGTGCTGTTGATTCTCTGCGCTGATTCGACCTTTGCAGGAATCTGTATCCGTGATGCAGTGACGTAGAGACATGTAAATGTTGCTGTGGCGAAACAGGAGACATTTCAATATAGTTTAGTCTTAATATTAAATTTCAACGTTTCATTTTTAAAACCCATAACTGTGACAAATATTACAATGGTCAAGTTAACAATTTTAGTATTAATAAACATGCAGAGCATCAAAGTCATCTGACTTCATGAATGTAAAGGTAATGGAGGTTCTGTCTAAATGTAAGTTTACTCTGAACACTGGGACAACGTGTGCAGAGCTTTCACACGGATACAATACGACCAGCTTAGGTTTATCTCTGCTAGATGAGAAGTACTGCTCCTCAGTGGAATCGTTATTAGGCAAATTGTCTATTTTGCCTCAGGGACATTTGAGGCCCCTGCCCTCCAGCCCCGATGACTTTGGGTGTTAGTCGTCAGCATGGACGTGACATTCTAGGACATTTCCAGTTGACTGTGCAGTGATGTGGTCAGAACTGGATCTTTGACATCGCGACATAAATAGTGTCCACACAAAACAATTCTATTCGATCCGACTGTCAATGTGTGACCGAATCCCTCAAGTCAAGGGCTGGTGGTGGTGAAGCAGCAGGATTAGCATCTATAGAAAAGATGTACTAGAAGACAGAAACGTCGCCTTTACTGCGTCCCTCAGCTCCTTCAGCCTCTGCTACTAACACGAAGAAGCATGAATTCAAATATGAACATCAACTAAGGTGCAGATAAAAAAGGAAACGGAATGTGAGACATTTGCATCAAATTCATTATATTCTATGTGGTGAAACATAAACAGCTGCTCAGGTCTCAGTCTAGAAAAAAGTTACATTAGCTTTTTTTATACTTCAGAGTAATTAATGTCTTTTAAGGCAACGCTGGCTTAGTTAACTGTTATGTGTCAGAAGCATCTAGCTTCTAATACCACGTTACCTTTAAACATAGCTAACATATGTAACATGTAGCTACAGCTTAGCCAGCTAGCTCGCTAAAATCGTTCACGTGACTGCGAGCATAATATATTGTTCATTATTATTAAGAACCACTCATCATGAACAGACAAAAACAAATGTGACAACACGGTTTGACTTTTACTTGTATAAATAAATAAACTTTACTAACTAAATGTGTGAGGGTGAACAGACTTTAGCCTAAACTTGTGCACGTCCGTGTTTCTTTGTTGTCAGTAGCAGTATAAACGGGATCGTGCTCTTCATGGCCAAATGGTTTGTGGAATCCTTTTGTGAGCATGTAGCTGGTTATGTAAACACACGACGACGTCTTCAGTCTTGCAAATCTAAATATTTGCAATAATTTAAAATTTGCAATAGAATTCTAAATTAAAGATGGAGAGTAGCGGTAAGCTAATATCATCCATGCTCATAAAACTGTAATGTTTTTGAAGATCCAAAAACTGAACATAACAGTCTTTTCTCCCGTGCAGCCATTGTGTGTTACTGAGAGCCTAAGACTTTGCATCCTCAATCTATTTCCCAGGATGAGGATCTGCACTGCAGCTTAAGAAGCCCAGGTCCCCTTTAGTCACTCCCTTTTTAGCCTCCTTTTTACCTCCCCCTAACAATAGATCTTGCTCCACTCCAAGCAGCAGCCCTCCAAACACTCAGTGAATAAAGTTAGTCCAACATGCAGCCCTTAAACCCACCCCAAGACTGCTGCCGGGCAGCCACACTCGTAGAATTGTTTGTTAATAGTCCAATTAGATAATTGCCATCTTTCGCTCCCTTTTCTCTCTGTTTCCCATAAAGGCATGAATGGCACTCAGGGAGGGGGGCAGCTTGAAGAGGGCTTCTGGCCAGCTAAGGTGACAAGAAGGGCCAGGGAATGTTCCTTGCACTAGGCCACTAGTTTGAATTGAATCATTGTGGCCTAATCAATGGTCTTATTGGATTACTGGCCACTGCTGTGTTCAGAGATATTGTTGCACTGACAATGAAAATAGCTACGAGTTGGTGGTTGGGTGGGTGGGTTACTAGTGGGTTGGAAGGAGAGTGGAAAAGAGAGGTAGGGGCCAATCCAGGGGTAAGCATTTGTGAGCGAGTGCAGGCAGCCTAGGCACTAATGAGAAGTTTCGCTCCCCGTCTTTTTTAAATGTGCAGGTTAAGATTACGAGAGCTGGAGATGGCTTCTGGGGGGCAGTCATCGTAACACTGAAGAATGTGGCAGTAGAAGCCCGGACCTCACTGAATAAACACAACACAGGAAATATCACCACAATTGCCCTGAGAGAAGATCTCGGTGTCGCTGTACTGCTGAAACTTGCTGAAACTTGCTGGCCAGTCTTCTCAGAATTTCAGAATTTTGATCAGCCTGGATATCTTCCTTGTCCTTAGCGCCAATCTCTCCCTTTCCCTTTCTGCCACTTTCTCAATGTCCCTTGTCTACAATAGCGTAGTGGTGAGAGCTGCACATTGCAGTACTGCAGATTGGTGAGAGAGCCAAAAGGAAAATGAGATCAAAGTTCAGTGACATGCTGCGGCAAACAGGTGCACCATGAAAAGTCTGGGGGAAAAATGTCTGGCGGTGTCCTGCAGACAGAAGAATGAAGCGCACTGGAACTTTTTTCAGATCTGGAAGACTCGTACCCCTGTGATTGTGAGCGTTCATGTTGAGTTCAGGAAGGCTTGGTTGCGAGACAAGACCAATCATTTGTCTTGATGCGAACAGGCAGACTGAATGGGACGGGGCGAGCAAAACCTCTATCAAGAACTGATCTATTTTCTCAAACAATTTAGTGTGTTCACAAGGTTACGCAAATGTGGAGGCAAGCAAAATTACCGTAATCAGTTGAAACAGTAAGTGCGCATCCATTGCTCTGATTATTCAGAGCTCGTCTATCAGCCTGTTGTCTATGTAAGGAGGAAAGGGGGGATTGAATTACTGTTGAGTTTTACTTAGAAGTGCATGATCATTGGGTAAAGGGAATTTGGTCAGTGATAATAGGGCTCCTTGGTCCAGCAACCAAAGTATTTTACCAAACATTAGATAGCTGACTCTGCCCAGGTGCAGTTTGAAACTAAAACCCACACTGTCTAGACAATCTGGTGTGCTGTGGTCTCGGTGATAATCTTTTTTTCACCTGACAAAGGAGAAAAAGAAGAGCCACGGGTCTCAGAGGATAAACTGAGCATGGAGGTCAGGTACAACCAAGATTCGGAAGGGATGGTGATGAAGAATGGACTAAAGGAGGGAAAGGACGGCAAAGATTCCCAGAGCAGCTTGTCCAAAAGCTTCCTGAAGGAGCAGCAGGACGCCTTTTCCCCCTCTGTGACTGTGGACAACTGCGAGAAGAACAGAGGGAGCACGGGCGACCCAGAGTACTGTCGGAGAATACTGGTTCGAGGTAAGACTTGTGTTTCGTGTTTCATTTTGGAAACCTACATTGCTCAACAAGGTTACTGTGAAACTGTGCCCGTGGTTACGTTTAGATGCGTTTTAGAATCATCGGAAAACAAGATATCTCTTTATACATGTAGCTGTAAGGAGCAGGATGCACAGCAATGCTGTTTTAAAACTCGGAGGTAAAAACCAAATATCCTCCTAAACTAAATCAGACATTTGTGCAGATACACAACAATGTTCCATTTTTTATTTTTGAAAAAGAAGGCCAGTCATTTTTAACACTGCTATCAGCTCAGTGTTTCTTCAGAATTTATAGATATACTCTAATATTATATTACACTACAGAAATGAATAAACAATTTAAATGAACAAATATTAAAGACATAGTAATTATTTAAATAAGCAAATAGCTTATGTCTCTCTATTTAAATACAAAAACATACAGTGTGATCATACACATAAAAATATTATAATTACTAACTTTATTTAAAACACATTTGAATTTACATTTAGGCTATCAAATAACCTTTACATATTATTAAGTTATCAAATACTATGTGGAACTGTGTATAAATGTCAAATTTACGGAAATTGGCTAATACTGCTCAAATATGAAAACAAAAAATAACTGACAAAAAACCCACAACTTTCTGTTTGTTTTTTATGTAAACATAGTTATAATATTAATAATAATAATATTTTTTTTTGTTTTATTGTCATTGTTGTTGATGATGGTGATACAAAAATGTAATTGTAGTTTGTAAAGGTCTTTACATTCTGTAAATGTTATTGTTTTACCAGATTTTTATTGTTTTTGGCTTAACATAGTTAACAGATCACAACACACTTATATGGTGGCATATTTTATAATTCAACAGGATTGAATTATAGAATTTTATGTATAATTATATGATATTTCAATCTATTTTATTTATATGCCGTTCACTAACTAGTTGGTGGGGGGATACGTTTGTAAACACTCAAATGCATTTCTTTATTAAATACAGATTTGTATTCTGCACTGATATATTTGGCTTTATTAATTAAATCGGGTTCTGTCAAGTCATTGATTTAAATGAATTGTTATAAAAGTCCTTTTTTCAGCAAACCTACATGATCTCAGATGAGTAAAGAACCTCAACTTAACAACAACAATAATAATAATAATTAGAAGAAACTGAATGTTTACTCTGTATGTTGTGTATGTGTGACTCGGTTGTTCTTTAAGTCCACATCCTTAACTTGAAGTGCTCATGGTTGCAGATGCTAAAGGATCTATCCGAGAAATAATTCTGCCGAAGGGTCTGGATCTGGACCGGCCGAAGAGGACGCGCACCTCCTTCACTGCAGAGCAGCTCTACCGGCTGGAGATGGAGTTTCAGAGATGCCAGTATGTGGTTGGGAGGGAGCGGACTGAACTGGCGCGGCAGCTCAATCTGTCTGAAACTCAGGTGTGTATGCACGGCACTACACTGAGCAGTCATCCATTAGGTTCATGTAAATAATGGTCCGAAGACATTTCCTTCTGACTCCTTTACTGTCACGTCCCCTTTGTGTCTCACTCCTGCTGCTGCCACTGACTTAACAGGTTAGAGTCTATTCGGGAGCCTTAACAGAAATGAATGTTAAAGGTAAAATTGTGTTGTGAGTTTATAACCTCAAGTGGTTCACAGGGGGTTAAAATGTTTTACAGAATTAGTAACCTATTGAAAGGACATGCAGACCAGCTCCTACAGAGCGTGGTGTGTGGCCCCGCATCCTGGCATCTGGAGGTAGTAGCTGTATACTCCACCTTTTCTATCTATCTGTTTATTGATTTTTAACTACGCTACGGCGCCATCAGCGTCGTCTTTGGCTGTGGTTGTGGCTTTGAACTAAGAAGTTGACCTTGTCAGCAGGAGGTCATCTTTTTTGTTGCAAACAGGATTTTGTTGAGGGTAGAAAAGCACAATATTCCTTTTAGTAACAGCTCGATAAATTTGACTTATTTAGGTTAAACTTCTTAGCATATTAAATGTAAAAAAAACTTTTTCCTACCTAATTTTCAACCAAGTTCATTGAGCGTTTGAAGATGTTGCATGGCTCTCAGAAAGAAACCAGCGAAAACAACCTTTTCTTTCTATTCAGGCAGGACCAAAGGTGCAGGACTTTCTTTTTTGTTGTTGATGAAATGCCTTTTAACAACATGGTGACATTAACATTTTGTTCCCTAGCACTCACAGGCTCTAAAATGACCTAATCAGCTACCAGCTTCGACTTGTGGTTCTCCTTGCACAATGAGCCAAAATAAATTAAATATAAATATTGGACCAGGTGCCTTTCTGTGTCACGTTTGCACGTTCTCCCCGTGTCTGCGCTGAAGTCAGGTTAGCTAAAGAGTCTAACTTGCCGTCGTGTGTCCTGACAGCTGAATGAATGTACTGCTACTGAAATAACTGGCACGAGTAAATTCTGCTCTACAGGAACTGGAGACTTGCAAGGATAAGTCATGTAGATGCGGGAGTTTGTTTCAGTGGGGATGTGTGTTTAATGTCAAACTGAACAATGCACTGCTGGCAGGTATTTTCAACAAAACTGGTTATTTACTTCATTAATAAATAATCATAATAAAAGCAGATAAAACAGTTCCAGCACATGTCTATGTGGTTGCTGTTTACATGTGGCAGCATTGGACTGAATCAGTGAATACAGTTATGGAGGCTTTTGATCAATGGAAATCATTACCTGCTTTGCCACATTTAAGCTGCTGTATATTTGTGGGCATTTGAAAGTGGAGGTGGTGGGGGATGGACAAATGCTGGATGAACAAAGGCGTTCGATAAAAGCTCCCTCGCACTGTTTGATAGTTCGTGGAGCTATTACCTATAAGTACTCAGGTTGTGTCAGAGTATTGCTACTCTATCGTTTTTGTGTGTTTTACTGCAAGACACTAGGTCATCAACAAACAATAGAAGAATGAGCAATATACCATAACAGATTAAGTCTATATTGCTGTCCGTCATTTGTGTTCCCGGCTAGGTGAAGGTCTGGTTCCAGAACCGGCGAACTAAACAGAAAAAGGACCAGGGAAAGGACTCTGAGCTGCGCTCAGTGGTTTCAGAAACAGCAGCGACCTGCAGCGTCCTCAGACTGTTGGAGCAGGGCCGGCTGCTGACTCCTCCAGGCTTGCCAGGCCTCCTACCCCACTGTGGCAATGGCACCATGGCTTCTGCCCTGCGCCCTCCTTCCATGGCCATGGCCAGCAACGGTAACAGTAGCAGCGGCAGCACATCAGGCAACAGTCCCCCTCTCCCTACCGTCACCAGCTCAGGGACAGTGGCAGGCCTCCAGAGTTCCCCAGCGGCTCACAGCCTCTTCAGCTTCCCCATGCCCTCTTTACTAAGCAGCGTCACTACTCGAATCTCTGCCAACCCGCTGTCCATGGCGAGCTCACTGGCGGGAAACCTTCACGAACTTTCTGCCCGATACCTGAGCTCTTCTGCTTTTGAGCCTTACTCGCGGACCAACGGGAAAGACGCCGTGGACAAAAAGATTTTGGAATGATGCCTTGTTTTTACATGGATTCTCGTTTCCCATGGACACCGTTTCTTTTTGTCTTTCTTGGATTGCGCTGTCTTTGTTGGGTTGCTCTCTTTCATCGGTCTGTGTCATGTTCTGTGTCCATTCATGTATGTTCATGTTCAGTAGTTAAGCTGCTCGAGCCTTGTACACGGAAGAAAACAAAGACCAGTGCGAACACCGGGTGATGGTAGGAAACACACCGACATGGAGCTTTGTTACCGATGTGAACTAAAATAAAAAATAAGAATATCCATGGGGACCAGAAACACGGCAGGGAAGCAGTAGTGTATAGTAGAGGTGTGGCATAGGATTGGTGACAGATAACGTGAATAAATGAACGGCACCTTTCTGAATTATGATTTATTATTTGATTGTGTTCTGTGTCCACAGTGAGTAGATTAAGAATAAGAAAGCAAGTTGTCAAACACCAGCAGCAGCTGCAGCAGCAGTTTGTGAGACGCAATCAGCGAATCACAACATTTCAGATGGAAAATTCAGCAGTGAAAGAATGTGCAAGGTCGATTCTTTAACACAGACGTGGGAGAGAAAAAAAGTGTCTCTGTTTGAAGGACACTGCAAGGTCGCAGTGTGCGCGCACAACCCAGGCAATAGACATGTGAATGCAATTTGCTTATGCAGGTGCCTCACAAAATTCAACTCACAAAAAGGTGTTTGTCTGTTTATTTGCATTACGTTTGGCGTAGTGCAGAGAGATTGATGTCATGCAGTATGATGGATCAGTGTTGTTCTCTCAATGGTTAACTTTTTACAACGAAAGTCTTCTCTTTGTGGCATTTTTCGTCTTATGCAGTATCTGACTTTTTGCATGTAATTTTAATTCCACTGTGAGTTGACAGGCTTGTTGTGTACAGTTCTCTCCTGTGCAGGGACGAGTCCAGAGAAACACTTTTCAGCATTAGTAAGCTGTTCGCTTAGTCAAACTCTCCAAGGTAACAGCTTTCACAACCATTACGACCTGTCCTTAACGTGGGAATTTTTCAACAGTCTAATCAAATATTTAGGCATGTGAAGACTGAGTGGAATTATTGTAGTATAAAAGTACTGGACATGAGAACATGTACCTTGAAATGGTTATTTTATTGTAAATTATTCACTTCTGTAATTAATAGATTATTAGTATGTGGAAAAATTATGACTGACTGACTGAATGAATGAATGACTGAATGTACTAGCAGGGTTGGGGAATCAGTTCAAAGCTCTTTGGTGCTGTTGTTGTGAAATATTTGGAGTTTGTCAAATGTGCGTTACAAATGTGCATATCTATGATGTATATGGCTACAGACAAAAACCAGTTTGTTTTCATTGCTTTCTTTAAACATGTTGCTATAAGTATTAGTAACTGTTGACTTCACGTACACACTCATCAACGTGTTCTCCTGTTTTTACTGTTCATCTTGCGTCGCACCATTTAGGTCAAATGCTGAGGTTATTATAATTATTTATTATGACAATGATTTGATAAACAAATCAATTATTTGCTTCTGTTCTGTTCTGAGATATTAAGATATTTCTGACTGTAGGAAATGAGATACAAGTTGCAATAAGAAAAGATTCCAGTCACTTAAAAATCTAGTCGCATATATTGATTTATGAATATAAAAAATAAGGCCCAAATTCTGTTCCTAACATCCTTTTGTCATAAAGCAACTGCATTAATAACACACAGCATTTCACTCATTTTCATAAAACAGATCACGACGCATAAAAATTTATATAAATGCACAAAAGGCAGCTTCTGACTCTAAAAACATCGAGGTGAAGATCAATAATGAATATTTTTTAGTTCACACCGTTTTTTGGTTCCAATAAAGACAGTTCAGATTCATTGAGTTCTTCACAAGCCTACGTCTGTTATTGCACGCTCTTAACATAATTGGACTGAGCTGAATTGGTTACGAGACAATCCCCACTGAGCTGTAGGGGAAGGGCCTTTTGTGTGCAGCAGGACAGTGAACCATTAAAGGACTAAACCTGCAGAAAGCGCCTCCAAAATTAACTGGAAAACAATCACAAAAACTCCTCATTATGTTTCACGTTTATGTGAAGTCGTACAGGAGAACAACATGATGATTTAGCAGTTTGTGCCAGTGTAAAAACCAGCAGGTTATGGTGTGTGTGCCACTTAGGGAAAGCAGTTGCATAGGAAGACTATACATCTTATGACGTTTTAAATATTCAAAGCTTCTTGATAATTATAGTCAGTGTGTAGATTGGTCCCACCACTTAAAGAACCTGTTTGCAGACAAACACTAATGCTACAGTACCGTGAACAGAAAGTTTGGAATATTTCGAGCCCTGTGTGACACAGAAGTAAAAGAAGTGCGGGGACTGTCCAGTAACACAGGAAACTCTTTTGTAAGCAGAGGCAAAAAAATGCATTCATCGCAACTGTGGCTCAAAAATCTCTGTGGAGAAAAAGAGGTCAGATTTATGCCTCGTAGCCTTTATCTAATCCCCACAACCAACCCCCGCCCACTCCGTCCCTTCACCCCATGTCTAATTAGAAGGAAGGCAGGGGGTTGGGTGTGTGTATGTGTATGTCTGCGTATATTTTGACCTGTCTTTAAGCTCAGGTCCTAGGTGTTGAAAGAAAGGCTACTTCCTGTCTTGTTTTACGTAACTGCTTTTTGGCCTTTTCCTCTTTGTACCAAGCAGTGGATGTGGGAATTAACATACCAACAAGCCTGACTAAAGAACGGACCCCCTGATCCAGCCTATAAAAACCTGAAAAGCGTAGTCACTGTGCTTCTTCACGGGATAATTAATCCCATTAAGTAATCAACCCCCAGCCCGAAAGCAAGGGTTCAACTTCTGGGTCTTTTATGAAACTGTGTGTGTGTGTGTGTGTGTGTGTTCTCACATACAGCTACGAAGCTGCAGGGTTCTAGCGCCGCCGTCCTCTTCTGGGGCGAGCTAGGACAAACTGGACAGAGGTTCCTGTCACTAAATATGGCAGAAACTGGATTTCACAAGAGTGAAATATGTATATATTTATTTTATTGTATATTCATCTTGTTATGTAGCTGCACTGACAGTCAGTGGCAGCGGTTGCCTATTAATGAGACTTTCGTTGCTCAGGCATTTTTACTCTGAACCGAACCAAGACGGTATTAGCAGTGTGACCGTCACCTCACGTCAAGTTGTGTGGTACGGCGTCACTGCTTATTACAGCTGGAGTAACAATGTGGTTGAACATAAAACGCAGCTGTTTGGACTATGTCACCAGAAAAGCTCACCACCTTCATTCAACGTCCATCGCGCTGGTCACTCGTGAATCTCTCTCCTTCTCCAGAGTAAACCTGCTGTGAAATGACGCAGAATGTTACCGTAAGTGCTACAGTAGTTACGTCCCTTCCTCCCACATCCTGACACCACCTTGGGTCTTTTCACAAAGGCGGTGGGTGAACTTGCTTTGCCACTGACGTCATAACAAACACATCAAATTGACTAGAAGTACATGGAAAACTTCCACATAGGTTGATTCAAAGTAAAAAATTACAAACTCTGCCTTGTTCCTTTTTCCTTCATTATTTTTCTCTTCACCCAGTAGGTTTAAAGAAGCTGCAAGATGATGAAAGTTCAAAGTACATTTGCACAAGTCTTACACTGTGGAGGATTAACACACGATACTGATGAAAACTATTTTAATTCCATCAGAAATATTCATAGTGGAGCAAATGGTCTAAAATACTGTTACAATGGCATAACTTCTCCTGAGACAATAAAGACATATGTATAGTGAATTATAATGACACATTCATTGAGTTCATTAGAATGAAAGAGACATGTTGCAGCTGCAGTATCATAAACATCTTACTGTTACAATAATGTCAAGTAAATTAACAAGGTTGCAGAGTTACCAGAGCTTTACACACAAGACAGGGGCCTGATCAACAAAGACAAACAAGTGTGGACCCAGAGGCGCACACCCTGAACTTTCAAACCAAAAAAATGAAAACATTATATGAAAACAATAATTTACATATAGATACATGGAAAATTATGATGCAGACATTTACTAGTAATTTACTAGTAACAAGCTAGAGACAGGAACAAAAACACCCTCAGGAAACAAACAGAACCTCTAACGAGAAAATGCTGAAACTACACATAGTATCCCTTTAAATATCAGCAGCAATGACTTGATGAATTTCAACCATTAGAGAAAAATCATCTTCATCATCAGTCTTTTAACAAATGTCATAAATCAATCTGCAGATCCAACAGCCTTAGATTTGCTGGTTAAACTCTGTCTGACTTAGAAGCTTTCCCCTGTAGAACAGGCTTCAATAATTAACTAGAATAAGAAATAACCTGGATGAATATTTCCAGTCAGGATTCAGACCCATCACAGACAGAACCAGCTCTGATTAGAGTCACTAATGATCTTCTCCCAGCTTCAGACAATGGTCTAGTTTCTGTCCTTGTCCTGTTAGATCTTAGTTCAGCATTTGATACGATAGATCACAAGATTCTATTGCAGAGACTGGAACATAGTTGGATTAAAGGCAAAGCACTGGATGGTTTAAGTCTTATCTGTTGAACAGATTCCAGTTTGTTCATGATCAATCTTCCATCTGCACAAGAATCAGCTTTGTTGTTCTACGGTTCTGTGCTTGGTCCAATACTTTTCAGTCTTTACATGTCTCCTCTCTGTAATATTATTAGGAAACATTCTATAAATTTCCACTGCTATGCAGATGATACTCAGTTATATTTGTCCATGAAACCAGAGGAAACAAACCAATTAGTCAAACTTCAAACTTGTTTAACAGACATCAAATCCTGGATGTCCCATAACTTCCTTCAACAAAAGGTGAATGACTGAATGACATAAGCATCCTCTCACAGTGTGATGCTGAAACATGAATCCCTGCATTAGTTCCTCCAGGCTGGACGACTGTGTCTCCCTGCTCATAGTTTGAACCAATGACTCTTTAAAAGCCTCCAGTTCATTCAAATGCTGCAGCCAGAGTCTGACTGGACTCAGGAAGAGACGTCACATTTCTCCTACATTAGCTTCTCTGTCCTGTCAAATCTAGGATAGAATTAAATTCTCCTCCTCTTCCACAGCTCTTCATAATAAAGCTCCATCTTGTCTTAGACCTCATGGCTCCTTCTGCTCCAACAGAACCTTGCTTCTCAGAGCTGGTCTACTGGTGGTTCCTAGAGTTTCTACCTGTAGAACGGGAGGCAGAGCCTTTAGCTCCAAGCTCCTCTATGTGGAACCAGCTTCCAGTTCAGGTTCTAGCAGCAGACGCCCTCTCTGCTTTAAAACTAGGCTGAAACCTTCCTTTCTGACAAAGCTGATGGTTCCAGATGGTTCTGGTTCCTCTGATCCATCTCTTAGTTCAGCTGCTACAGGCTTAGATGCTGGAACCTCCTTCATTCACTGAGCTCCTCTGGTTTTATTTTTTATATCCACTAACATACCACCATGTCCAGGTCTCAAACCTCACTTGTAAAGTGCCTTGAGATAACTGCTCTTGTGAATTGACGCTATAGAAATAAAACTGAATTGAAATAAAGAAAAGGAAAACCAACATAGGCTTAGAAGGGTGAAAGGAAATAACTCAAGTCAACACAGTCAAGTCACATTGCTATGAGGTAACATGGTTACAAAACAACGTGGCTACAAGGAAACAGGGCTCACATGACTGTGGCCATAGACAATAGAAAGACATAAATCAAGGATCAGCACAAAGTTTTATTACAGAAACGCTGTAAGGTAATATTCCTCCAAACTACAATTCACTTCACAGGGCAGGACAAAAACTGCTGTACTAACAGTTTGGAGAACTAGAACAAATGGTCACTGGAACAACAGGTAACTAACAATTCACCTAAAGAGACAATAACCTCTCTAGACAAATAACAGAAAATCACTGCAAGCAGGAACAACAATAGATCCCTGAAAACAAAACTGACAATGACACCGAAGCAAGAAAAAGAATGCTGAATTAAATGGGAAACTAACTAACAGACTACAAACCGTGGACAAGATCAACTGCGAAGCCAGAGGCCACGAACCACAGCAGCAGTCACTTAATCAGAGCCTTTTCCCTGTTCACACTTTTTGACAGATTTTTTTCAACCATGCAAATTTCCATGTCTGCGTTTGTTTGCAGCGCTGGACTCTTTTATTGTTAGGCCGACATTTTTGAAAGTGAGTTCGACGGCGCTGTTGAATCAATTGAATTAAAAATGAAATTATGTATTTGTGGTGCTGAATTAGAGCCTGCTCAGGTGGGATCTGTTGGGTTTTCTATATAAAGCCTGCTGTACTTTGGAAAGTACCCTGAGATGATTGTTGTGAATTGGCACTATATGAAAAAAACGAATTGAACTTTCACCATGAAGGCTAATTTTACTGCATGTTCACTGTGAATTGTGTTGACTGATGAGAAAAGCTAGTTGTAGTCTCATCAGTCATTTTCCGTACAGGTGTTTCACTTTCTCCAGCGATGTACCCAAACGCTTTTAGTTCTCAGTCTTACCGTTCACCCTCACTAACCCTATCCTTAACCATTGTTCTCTCTAATTTCTAGGGCTTTGTTCTCATCCTTTTATTGCTGATTATTCACCTTCTCCTTGTAATAAGTTATTGTTCATACTTTCTCTTCCCTGTGCCCACGCGTTTAGGTCATAGCAACCATTCCTGCACCTTTGTGTATTCTATTTTGCGAACACACTGGATTTTACACTTTGTACTGTACATTTTTGATTGGGTTTTTATCGTGATTGTCTGTTTTTCCTTCACCTCTCAGTCTCCCTCTTCACTGTGCATTTAATGTGTTTGTATCTGTCCTTCTTAGATAATAATAAACCTTCACCTCCTGCTCTGATGGCATTTATAAGTCATTCCAAAACCACTACATCACAACAGCCTTGTGTCCTTTTTTTTGTATTTATGAAGTTTCACCAAACCGTGAAGAGTGTGATTAATTCTAATTTGAACCCATTTCATGTGAACTATTCTATTCCTATGGAGGTTAAACCATAAACACACCATCATCTGTGGAGCTTTAGAAACACAACAGAAGATTCAACAATTATAGGGAGAAGGGAAGCAGCGTTTAGAACAGCCTTGCCCAGCCTGGAAAAGACGACGAGCGCTTCCAGTTACATACTAAGGGTATGTGTAGGTAGACAGACAGACGGATCGACCGACAAGGGCGGAATGTGAAGAACCAAACCAACCAACTACAACAAAACCAGCACCCCTGAAGGCCGGAGGGCAGACCCCTGACAGGACGCTGTTGTTGTTCAGCTGTTCGATGGAGCAGTCGAGTGATGATGCTGCTGCGGCTCCGCTCAGGCAGGTGAGTGGGAGAGAGACTGAAGTTCCGGCCCGTCCATATAGCCCTGCAACCAGAAACGAGAGCAGCTCCTAAGGAAAGAAGATCCTTTGGTTGCTGCTACAGCCAAGGCGACAGGTAAACATTAACATATGACTGCATCCATCTTCTGGTGGGATCAAACTTTCCATTTAGCTGCTTTCACAGTGTTTTATGCTTTTTATTTCTGTATGAGGCTTCATTTATTGTCTACAGATGAAATCCAACAATCAGGCCAAGTTTACTTAACAACAGCATTTTTGATCACTTTCATTTTTCGAAATGAACTATTTCATGAGCGTTTAGTGGATTATGTATCACTGGAAATACCCTCCTGACCTGAACCCTTCTTATGTACTCACCCAAGTAGAAATGTTTGCTCCCATGAAGCTTAGCAGCTGGCAGCCATTTTGACTGTGACTATTTTCCCTTCAATGCGATGGGAGGCTGTTGTTTTGATCTTCATTACAGACCTGGCCAAGAGGTTTGACCTGGATGAACTGTCTCCAGATTTTGGTGTTGAGAAAACAACCTTCACTGTCAGCTACTCCTCCGCTGTTACCTCGCCTTGTTTCACCCCTGGATCAAACTCACCTTTGCCAAAGCCTCACTGCTCAGAGGAACAGACAGGCAATGTGTAACGTTTTTATTATCTTATTTTGAAGCGTTTAGTTGCGTTTTTTCCTCCTTTATTTTGGTACTTGTTTGCACCTGCGTTCTGTCTCTTCCTGTTAGTATTTATTTCCTCAGTCCAGTCCGCCAGTCTCTGTTCAGAGCATCAGTCATGCAAGTGTTACCATGTTTCTGACTTGAACCTAGTGATGGCGAAATCAAAGTGTTGCACACGTGGAAAGATGAGGCAGGATGTCGACGTGCTTTGATGAGGTCTTTCTTAATAATAGAAATAAACAACAGAAAACTCGACAGAGGTACGATGAACAAAAAATAAATTTAGAAACAAAAGCTGCCGCTTTTGGCTGCTAACGCTTCAGCTCTGCATTTACCCTGCATTTGTCCCTTCGCATTACGCGGAGATTTCCACGCACAGCACACTGCCCCCTACTGGTGGGCATTGGATATCGCTCCACAGGTGGCATAACGCAAAGCATTTAACATAAGAAGAATCCACACAAGTACTAGTGGGTGGGACAATGAAACACAATCACTCTGGACATACTACAATAATACAATAAATGTCCAGGGCGCCAGAAAATCACTGAACAACTCCGACACAGCTGGGCTGAAATTAACACACTGCACTAAACGTTAGATACAGTCAGAACAGTGACACCTGCTGGTTGTGTTGTGGATTTATTTTAATCAAAAACTGTTTCTCTTTCTACATTTATTTGAGGCCCGAGGCACAGATTCATACAGAGTACGAGAAGCTCCCAGCACAATGGGCACAACGCACATTTACACTGGAATCTCCTTATGCAGAAACAAAACCAGCAGGCTACAGAGACAATAGCAGGATCACTGGGATTCACAGCAGGATGGACTGAAGCTAAACATCCTTTTCTCCCTAGCAACAGTTTACAGCGTCTGCAGTATGAAGATGTTTTGTCCCCTGTGGTCAGGATGTAAAGCACAATAACAGAAACCTGGTAGGAACAGGAACTGGAAGCTGGTAGTTGTAATGATAGAAGGTGTTGCCTTCTAAAGTAGTAAAGAATCGTGATATTCAACTTATTCTGCTGAGCTCAGAAAAGTTAATAAACCCAAGTAATAGTAATTTCTACTGAGGCTGTACAATAGAAAAGTCCCTCACAATATCGCCCCTTTCCGTCAAACAACCGACACCATTATGAATAATTGTACGCAACAGAAGGATAAATCAAGTAGCTTCTATGAATACACTCCAGTTATTGTCTGCCTTTCGCCAGCTGGGATATGCTGCTGCTCAAGAAGCGTTAGAAAATGAATGAATTGAGTTGCATAACTAAGGGATGGATTATCAATCATCATCAAACAGGATAAACAGGATGAGGATGATGTCAGTCCTCTCCATGATATCCTCATCTTTGGGGCTGCAACACAGAGTTTTGGACAAACAGAGACCGGAATCCAACATATCATGTTCACAGCATGGTGGATGCTGGTTTAACCTGATCAGGTCGTGGCCCCGTCGCCATCCGTGGAGGGGCGGCAAAAAGGACCTCATGTGGACTCACAGGTTCAGCCTAGCTCTATTTCACATGCGCATGTACATCAGTTTGGACCCAGTTTAGGTTGCTATCTGCAAAGCATTTGACTAGTTTGTTTTTCAGACTAAGATTCTCGTTCTACTGCTCCACTGCTGGCCGGGTGGTAGGCACAGTGTTTCATCTATGCTGGGAAAGTTTCCCAAAGCTGGGATCACTGCATTAGCCACATGACTGCCATTATCGCTGGAGTTTTTGACGGGCAGTACCCATCTGGGTTAGGATGGGACCATTTCTTTGGTTAGGATTTTGGTTCGTGCATCCTGATGTTTTGTAGAGAAAAGCTTCTACCCATTTTGACAACATGTCTGACAAGGCAGTGTTTCCTACCTTCAGCAGGTGTGAGCTCAATGAAATCCATCATGAGGTGTTGAAATGGGCCTTCTGGTGGTGGATGAGCTTTACTTACCATGGGTGCTGACTTACCCACACTGTGTGCTAAACGTTCCAATGACATGTCACCTCCTGTATCATCCCCTTTACTCACATGATCCTTTGTTTGAGTAAGTTTTGCATAGGCAAAAAAGAAATGATTAGGGAGGCAGGGTCTCACATCAGAAGACTCACAGATCTTGGATCGAGCATCATAGATGCGTCCAGATGAGCACCAGAGGGTCTTATCATGGTCAGAAGCAAAAGATTGAGGGACAAAGAAGGAGTGGTAGGCTGAGAAGCCATGAGGAATGTTGAGACAATCGCCCCATGAGCTGCTGCTTTTGCAGCTGCATCAGAAGAAGTGTGAGCGGCGCATTTGCACACAGCAAAGCGAGCTGGTAAGAGAAAGGCTTCCAGTAAGGCTGCAACCTGAGGATGTCCAAAGGACAAGTGTGAATCCACGCGCAACTGGATCAAGAAAAGCAGAGAAGTAAGCCACAGGTCTCAGCTTGTCACCATGTTTCTGCATGAGAACAGACGTTGTGATGCCTTTCAGATAATAAGAGTAGTTTAGTTAAAGAAACTGTTAAAAATCTGTTAGAGTAAGTGATCTTTGTTTTTGAGTTCAGAGCGAGTGCTCGTTCGTATGTGTTTAGGAGAAGATCTTTGAGGCACTTTCTCCAACGGCGGAGTTAACGGCAGTTAGCCGTTGTGTTAGTTATTCCTAGTAGCTCTTGTCTGTTGAAAGTCCTAAACGTTTGTGCCTTGGAGAATATTCGTCTTTGTAAGTGAAAACGTGTTTGTGAAGGATGATAGAACCCTGTAACGTGTGAATGTATGTATGCTATACGGTTTAGCAGTGTGTAAGCTAAGCTATTGTGTAATGTGATACGTTATGTGTAATTTGTTAATTTACTACTGTCTCTGTTAATTTCAGTTACAAGAAACCAAAGATAAGAAAAGAAAAGATAAGATAAAAAGGGAAATGGAACCCACCCCACCCTTGTGTGGCCTTATTTTTATTTCTTATTTTTGTTGTTAGCTGGCTGTCTAGCGACACACAACCAGTGTTGTGAGGACAGCATAGTAAAAAGACGATTACACGGCGGGCTCAAACAATACAGAGCAACTTTTTACAAGCATGAGTCTACGCTCAGGAAAAAGTTACCACAGGAACGACAACACGCGGCAGCAGAATGAGGGAGGTGAAGCACAGGCAGAGGTCTCAGATCAACCTGTACCGATGCAGCCGTCTTCACCACCATTCGACACCAGGTCGCAGTCGTCTAGAACAACAACACGCTCTCAGCAGTCATCGACAAGTTCTGCAGCAGCAAAAGCCTTTGCTGAGGCACAAGCAGCTAGGGCCCAACTTGCATTTGCAGAAAGAGAAGCTGACGTGATGAAGAGGAGAGCGGAGCTAGATGCTAGCCTTCACGTTTTACAGTGTCAAAAAGCAGTAGCAGCAGCTGAAGCTGAAGCCACAGCCCTCGAAGAAGCTGTAATTCAAAGCGGGGAGCTCATGAGAGACACCAACAACAAAGCAGAGTCTTGCAGTTCAGCCCACCGCACCAGTGAATATGTTCAGCAACAACATGAGTTGCTTTTCCCAGACACTTGTGTCCAACATGCCACAATAGAACCTTCTAAAAGGGAAAACAACACATTTAACATTGTTCCTACTGGCCCCTATTCACCTAAAGCTTCTAAACATACATTAGACTTTTCAAACAACCACTTACATGATTCCAGTGGAACACAGGACTTTGCAAGATATCTCATCCGCAAAGAACTGGTGAGTTCAGGGCTCTTACAATTCGACGACAAACCTGAAAACTATCATTCATGGAAAGCCTCATTTATTAGTGCAATTAAGGACTTAAATTTATCTGACAGAGAGGAGCTAGACCTGCTGACAAAATGGCTGGGTCCCAATTCGTCAGAACAAGCTAAAAGGATCCGAGCTGTACATAACGTCAATCCTTCTGGAGGCACCAAGGTGGTTTGGCAACGCCTCGAGGAGTGCTATGGTGCACCAGAGGTTATTGAAGATGCACTCTTGAAAAAGTTGGAGGAATTTCCCAGGCTCACCATCAAAGACAGTGTTAAACTAAGAGAGCGTAGTGACGTCCTGTTGGAATTAGAATGTGCAAAACAAGACGGTGGTCTCCCAGGACTCACTATCCTAGATACAGCTGGAGTTAGACAAATTGTCGAAAAACTGCAATTTAACTTGCAGGAAAGATGGACAACTGTAGGAACACAATACAAAGAGACTCATAGTGTTCCGTTTCCACCTTTCTCTGTTTTCACACAATTCATCCAGCAACAAGCAAAAATGAGAAATGACCCAAGCTTTGCCATGTCCAGTCCCAGCCATATCGCCCCACGAACAGGGAAGCCCACACTATATAATAACAAACCCATGGTGTCGGCACACAAAACGGACATTGCAGCCGGTCCAGAGTAGCCCAGTAATGAAGAAAATGGAGGAACCGGATCGACAGTGCCCGATCCACAAGAAACCACACCCACTCAAAAAATGCAAGCTCTTTAGAGATAAACCCATCGAAGAACGGCAAGCTTATCTCAAAGAACATCGTATTTGCTATAGGTGCTGTGGATCTGTGCAGCATATTGTAAGGGATTGTACAGCAGCAGTCAAGTGCACAGAGTGTAACAGTAGTAGGCATATGTCAGCATTACATCCAGGTCCTGCTCCAAAGTACACAAAATCAGCAGCTAATGACAACGAAGAGCAGAGTGATGACCCTCCTTCAGTAATCTCAAAGTGCACGGAGGTATGTAGCTCAAGTGGCAGCTCACGGTCTTGTTCCAAGATCTGTCTAGCAAAGGTCTATCCTGTAGGGAAGAAAGAGTCAGCTATCAAAATGTATGCTGTGATCGACGAACAGAGCAATAGGTCACTTGCAAAGTCAGAGTTTTTTAACCTCTTTGAAATTGAAACCAGACCTACTCCATATCCTACCTGCTCTGGAAGAGCACAGGTATTAGGAAGAAGAGCTCAGAACTTCTGTATAGAGTCCATGGATGGAAAATTAAATATCCAGTTACCTCCCTTAATTGAATGCGACTCTGTGCCAGACGACAGGACAGAGATACCCTCTCCTGAGATAGCACACCATCATCCACATCTCCTTGCAGTTGCAGACAAGATCCAACCTGTGGATCACCAGGCTCCAATCCTTTTACTCCTGGGAAGGGACATCCTAAGGCTTCATAAGGTACGTGAGCAAATCAATGGGCCTAACAATTCTCCATATGTCCAACGACTGGACCTAGGCTGGGTTATCGTGGGAGAGGTGTGTTTAGGGAAGGCTCACAGTTCGTCAGAGGTCAGTGTATACAGAACACACACCACTGACACTGGCCGTGCATCTTACTTTGAGCCGTGTCAAAACTTTATTCATGTAAAGGAAAACTACGGGGTCACATCGCAGCAGCGCGCCCCACCAGCAGCAAATCCTGTGGACACAATGCACAGTGCTCAGGACACAGACAGCCTAGGGAACTATGTGTTCGATAGGTCAGAGTGTGATAATAAGCCTGCACTGTCAGTAGACGACAAAACTTTCTTAGCCCTCATGTCCAAAGAAGTCTACCAAAACAATGACAACAGCTGGGTTGCTCCTTTGCCTTTTCACTCTCCAAGAAGAAGGCTTCCAGACAACAAAGAACAGGCATTAAAACGCCTCCGCTCACTGAGGAAAAGTCTGGAAAGGAAACCAAAAATGAAGACTAACTATATCCAGTTCATGCAGAAAATGCTGGATAATGATCACGCTGAACCTGCACCACCTCTACCTCTAGGTAAGGAACACTGGTATCTACCTACATTTGGTGTATACCACCCACGGAAGCCAGACCAGATACGGGTTGTATTTGACTCTAGCGCAGAGTGTGATGGAACATCACTCAACCAAATGCTTCTTACTGGACCTAACCTGAACAATACACTGATTGGAGTACTCCTGCGCTTTAGAAAGGAACCCATAGCTTTGACAGCTGATGTGCAGCAAATGTTTTACTGCTTTGTTGTACGGGAAGACCACAGGGACTATCTCCGCTATCTCTGGTTTGAGGACAATGACATCACCAAGAATGTGATGGAGTATACTGCATCACATACTGCATACTGCATATACTGTTTACTGCATGAGAAGAGCAGCTCAAGAAGGTGAGCAAGAACATGGCTCAGATGCAAGACACTTCGTTGAGAGACAGTTTTATGTTGATGATGGGCTCACATCAGTTGCCACGCCAGAAGAAGCAATTGACCTCTTCACGAGAACCAGAAATATGCTAGCAGAATTCAACCTGCGACTTCACAAAGTGGCATCAAATTGCAGTCAAGTGATGGAAGCTTTTCCTGTCGAGGATCGAGCGAAAGATCTTAAAGATTTAGATCTTGGAGTAGATGCTCTTCCAGTTCAGAGGAGCTTGGGAATTGGTTGGAACCTACAAACTGACAGCTTTACCTTTTTTGTGTCCGATGAGGTAAAGCCATTCACACGGAGAGGGGTGCTGTCAACAGTTAACAGCCTATATGACCCGCTGGGTTTTGTGGCTCCTATAATAATGCAGGGAAAATCACTAGTCAGAGAACTGTCATCTGAAGAGAGGGACTGGGATGCTCTCCTACCTGCAGAAAAGGAAGAGATGTGGATCTCATGGAAGGACTCTTTAAAAACCTTAAAAGGTCTACAAGTACCGAGGTGCTACTGTCCAGGTTCCTTAAGCAGAATGGAACGAAAAGAACTGTGCATTTTCTCCGATGCCTCAACAGTAGCCATAGGGGCAGTGGCTTACCTGTGTGCTGTTGACAGTGATGGACATCGTCATGTTGGATTTGTAATGGGGAAGTCAAAACTAGCACCTCGCCCTGCACACACAGTACCACGCCTGGAACTCTGTGCTGCCGTGCTCGCAGTTGAAATGTTTGAGCTGATCAGGGATGAGTTGGATATGAAAGTGGACAACGTCAAATTTTTCACTGACAGTAGGATCGTGTTGGGATACATACATAACTCTTCAAGAAGAGTCCATATGTATGTTGCCAACCGGGTCACGAGAATCAGAGTGTCCACACACCCCAAACAATGGCATTATGTCCCAACTGAGCTAAATCCAGCTGATCAAGCTACAAGATTTATTCCAGCAGCACAGCTTCAAAACAGTAACTGGTTTTCAGGCCCGGCCTTTCTATATTCAGACAAATCCATAGAGTCACACGAAGTCAGTAAGTTCGGGCTGATTGAACCTGATGCAGATAAGGAGATACGTCCAGAAGTCACTGCACTGGTAAACTGCAGCATCAGAGTGTCAGCTGGGTTCTCAGCGTTTTGAGAAATATTCCTCTTGGACTACACTTTGTCGAGTCATAGCCAGACTCATTTATGTTGCTGCATCCTTCAAACAAAAGAGCAGTGATCACAGGGGATGGAAAAGTATCGCTGAAAGTCCAAGCATCAAGGAACTTACACAGGCCAGGATCGTTATCACTGTAGCAGTTCAGCGGGACACTTTCCAAGACATACTCAAAAACAAAGAAAGAAAGCAGACAAACACAAGACATGACACTCTAAAAAGGCTGAATCCGATTATAGACAAAGATGGCCTCCTACGGGTTGGTGGACGCCTTTCTTTTGCCAACCTCACAGAAAACGAGAAGCATCCTATAATCATCCCATCTGCCAACCACGTCGCCACACTGCTTGTAAGACACTTCCACAAACAAGTGGCTCATCAAGGACGTCACATAACTGAAGGAGCTGTCCGCAGTGCTGGATATTGGATACTTGGAGGTAAACGTCTTGTGTCTGCAGTGATTCATAAATGGGTTACCTGTCGCAAACTCAGAGGCAAAATAGAAATTCAGAAGATGGCAGACCTACCTGCAGATCGAGTCACTCCTGAACCTCCTTTCACTACTGTTGGCTTAGATGTTTTTGGACCATGGTCAGTCATTACTCGTTGCACAAGAGGTGGTTGTGCCCAGAGTAAACGATGGGCTGTGCTCTTTACATGCATGTCTACAAGGGCTGTACACATCGAACTGGTCGAGACGATGTCAACAGACAGCTTTATCAACGCCCTGAGGAGGTTCTTTTCTATTCGTGGACCAGCTAAGCTTCTGCGCTCAGACAGAGGGACCAATTTCATGGGAGCTTGTAAAGAATTAGGTCTAGAAGCAAATGCTGTGGAAGTCGAAAAGTACCTGGAGAAGAGAGGTTGCACTTGGGTGTTTAACCCGCCTCACGCATCAAACATGGGAGGATCCTGGGAACGTCTAATTGGTGTAGCCAGACGCATTCTTGATGCAATGTTGTTGCAGAATGTTTCGACGCGTCTCACTCATGAAGTTTTAAGCACCTTTATGGCAGAGGTAATGGCAATTATTAACGCAAGACCTCTCGTTCCAGTATCCACTGACCCAGACTGTCCTACAGTGCTCACCCCAGCAATGTTACTCACACAGAAGATGAGCACAGTTTCTGCTCCCTGCGGGAACTTTTCCTCAGGACAGTTGTTTGGGAAGCAGTGGAAACATGTTCAGCACCTCGCTGACACCTTTTGGAAAAGGTGGAAAGGAGAATATTTATCAAGCTTACAGGCTCGCAAAAAGTGGACTGACAAGAGACCGAATGTTCAGGAAGGTGATGTAGTCCTGTTAAAGGAGGCCCAGACCAGCAGGAATGAATGGCCTATGGGAATAGTTGTAAAGGCTCCAGCAAAGACAATAAAGTTTGCAAGGTGGAAGTGCGGATTGTGAAAGAAGGGACTGCCAAACTGTTCTTAAGACCAATCTCAGACATTGTGGTTCTTGTTTCACAGGTTTGTTCTCTATGAGTATTGTTTACTTGATGTTAAATCACATTTGATGTAAACCGTTAAGTGTGTTTCATTCAGTTGTGGTGATATAATATGATTATATCAAGTAGTTTAGTTAAAGAAACTGTTAAAAGTCTGTTAGAGTAAGTGATCTTTGTTTTTGAGTTCAGAGCGAGTGCTCGTTCATATGTGTTTAGGAGAAGATCTTTGAGGCACTTTCTCCAACGGCAGTTAGCCGTTATGTTAGTTATTCCTAGTAGCTCTTGTCTGTTGAAAGTCCTAAACGTTTGTGCCTTGGAGAATATTCGTCTTTGTAAGTGTGAATGTATGTATGCTATACGGTTTAGCAGTGTGTAAGCTAAGCTATTGTGTAATGTGATACGTTATGTGTAATTTGTTAATTTACTACTGTCTCTGTTAATTTCAGTTACAAGAAACCAAAGATAAGAAAAGAAAAGATAAGATAAAAAGGGAAATGGAACCCACCCCACCCTTGTGTGGCCTTATTTTTATTTCTTATTTTTGTTGTTAGCTGGCTGTCTAGCGACACACAGCTACGTGTTGTGAGGACAGCACAGACGTCATGCAGCCTGAGATGTTGGTTTCTGGTTTGATGTTGCCCGGAGGAAGAGCTTCATTTCCTACTTGAGGTGTATGATGGAGAAGAAGGAACTGGGCCAGGGTGTGCAATCGAGTAGAGGATGCCAAACCCCTGTAAAAGAAGAATAGAGACTGGTGCCAGCATTATGTTTGTCACTGAATGGGTTCTTTGGACTGAATTTATTCAGATTGCGTTTCTTATGTCTGGGGGCCTTTATTTAATGTTCTTTCTAATTTGGTCATTTGAGTTTGCATTTTCTTTCTCTCTCTGTTTTCTGCTTCTGTCTCCTACACCTCAAGACACTTTTTATGCAATTTAATCATTCTCAATGTTTCAACCTTCACTGTCCTTCTTTCCACTTTCTGTTCTTCCCTCTTCAACCGAGTTTTCAGTTCTCTCAGATACCGTCCTTTGGGAAAATCAAAGTTTTCACACCATTCTCTTACACTTACTCTTGACCTCGGTTCCGATCTACATCAGAACCGACTTTCAGCACTGCGTACGCCCAACTACTTACTATCGGTATCAATTCATTATTTTGACTTACTCTTAGTAATGAATCATTCACAAAACCTACATTCGGTCTTATTTGACACCACTCGGTACAATTTTATACCCACCTCTATTCTGACTCCAAGTCGAATCGACACTTAGTTTAGTTTAGTTTAGTTACCTAAACCCGACCTCATGTTTGAGACCGTCGTCCAAACCTTGACTGTGACTTAAAAGTCACGTTAAGCCGAATATCAATTTTAATTTGATATTCTTAAAGACAACTTGGATTGACTTAGCTGGTAGTTTTATCAATAGAAGGTGTTGCTTTAAAACAACTTGCCTTGGATTGCTACAAGGCCAGACTCTCCAAACGTCTCTTTGTACAGCAAAAGGTTTCTTTGCCTAATCATCACAGCAGTAGGTCTGCTAGAGGGAGTTCAGAATCTTCCTAAACATGTAACAAAGAAAAGCTGATGTCTTGTTATTGCAACTATGCAGTTGGGCGAGAGGTGGGTTCACCCTGGGCAGGTCGAATCAATGTGTGAAAATACCTTCCATTCCAACACTACAAAGTGTAGTACACAGTGTGCACAGAACATGCCACACAAATCAGGTTTTCTTCCTCGACATTACTCTGCTCAACCTGACAGAGGCTGCTGAACTGGCTGGAGATAAAACCGTAAGAGTCTGGGCTGATTCTCACTATGCTTTCAGTGTAACACAGCACTGTGGAAGCATAGGAATGTTCTAAAATCACGCTGACTCTGTTTCCAAAGGTAACCAAAGAGTAGATGCTGCTGCAAAGGCCTTCCTGAGCCTCCTGAGTCTGTTTCTACAGTTCAGGAGAAACCAAAGCTTTCAAAATGTGTACACAGTCCTATATGATTTGTGTTACATACGACACAAGACACACCAGCACAACAAACAGCCAACAAAAACTATTTGAACATACAGTCCCATCACATGAAGAGACGTGGGAAACCCTACATCCACAGAAGATCTGTGGTTATTTCTCTAGATGTTGAACAACCTACAGCCCAGTTCCTTCAAACACTGTGAACCTGGAAGATCTGCTGCTGTTTGAAGACAAAGGGTGGACACAGCAAACACTGATGTGGTTTAGATTCTCTGCTGTACATTCACTGCATTTGGTTCATTTATGAAAATAAATATTTAACACAATTTTTGAAAGCTTTCTTTGTTTACAGCAGCTGTGGGACCTAACAGCCACACGGTCTGTTTTATCTCCATCCGGTTACACAGCAGTTGTGTAACTGCAGGCTGTACTACATCGGATACTGTATAATAGAATATGTTTGGTGCAATAGCTGTATGATAGAAATGAGCCGCTGCTGCTTTAGCTGTTGTGAACTGGAGACATGGGAACAACTTTGATGCCTGGTGGTTGAAACAAGCATTTTATTTTAGGCCTGGTGGAGTGACTCTGCCATGGAGACGTCAGTGTCCTGCAAGTGTTCAGTAAAATAACTTTCTGTGCTATACGTGTGCTGTACGCAGCCCCTAAAGCAGGGGTGAACAATTGTCCTTCCTTCCTGCTGGTTTTCCACCTTGATCAGGTGTCAGTTGGCTTTTCCAGCTCATCAAGGTGACCAGTATTAACTACAGTTGGAAAACCAGCAGGACAGTGGCCCTCGAGGTCTGAAATGGGACGTGTTTTTTTTTGTTTTTGTTTGTTTGTTGAGGGCAATTTTTTTTCTCTTGCGCAAGCAGAACTTTCCTATGCACGGTCACGGGAGGCAACGACATGTCCCCTTAAGGGCTCTCATGTGCAAATACATATCCCCTACCTCAGCAGAGGTGGACGCCTCAGACACAACCACATTTTGACCTAGAAGGACGCCCATATGCCAGCACTCAACTTTCTGAATTGAATTGTATTGTATATTAGTTGTTGAAACAATTATTAATTAAATTAAAGAATTCTCTTTTTCTAAATCATCCCAGCCCTGCTCCAGTTGCGTGCTCACTTTGCTATGGCTGTCTTTAGCCACATTATTGTTGCCCTACATTTCTTATATCCTAACACAAAATCTCTTGTCAGCCTCACAGCAAGGCCACAGGTTAACAGCCCAAAACAGTATGTTAGGTTGTTATTGTTACAGTCCGGTTGAAGTGTCTACTGTGTTTCATTTCCTGGTTGGTTGTATTTACGTGTCTGTCCTTTGTTTGTTGGAAAGCTGTTACCGTCACGTGAGTTCTGAATCATGTTCCTGAGCCAGTCCAGTCCAGGGGTTTTGTCATGTGACATCGTGTAAACGTTCTGGGTCATGCAGCTCCAGTGCTAGTCATAGTGCCCTGTTTTGTCAAGTCGAGCTCAGTCAAGGAATGTATGGTTCAGGGTTTGTGTCATGTAGTATGTGTCAGTGTCTTCAGTCTGGTCACAGTCTTGGTCTATGTCTAGTATGTTTGTAATTAAGTTACATTTTCCTCAGTGTAATCCCTACTTGTGTGTGCAGTGGGATTACTGCAGACCTCGTTACTTACCAGTGTGTGTTTGGTTTTCCTGTGTTGAGTTATTAAAATGTATATTCTAGTCAAGTCTGTCTGTCTGGGTCATGCTATTGGGTTCGCTCTTCTGTCACAGCTCCAGTCAGGTCTAATCATTCTCTCCAGTCCAGTACTCAGTATTCACAGCCTCAGCTCAAGCCAAGTCACAGTTCGTAACAGTTATGTTATTTTGATTTGTTATTCTTTTACAGGATTGTTTTCCAGTAAGCACCTATGCTGAGTCTATAGTTCTCTTACAGGGGTCATGACAGAAGGGGGACAATCAGCTGTGAGAGATGTTTTATTTGTAAATTTTCAGATGACAGATTAATGGTATTGGTTATGATTGTAACTACATTTTACATTTTAGTTGGTGTAAGTTAGTTTTAGTGAGACTAATTCACACATGAATTTCAATATTTTGGTAAACCTACCACTGCATTTTCAACTGAAGCTTGAGAATGGCTCTTCAGCTGACCAGAGGGAGATTGACAGCTTTACTGCATCACAAGCACAGTTGATAAGTATGAAAGGGGAGTCAAGTCGTCAAATTATCTAAATATAAACAGAATAAATAGAATCTCAGAAGCGTAAACATGCCATATGTACATTTATACCATTTATGCCATAAACTATACACAGAACTCATACACACTAAAAATTGGATAAATTAGGATAAATAAGAAACCTGGATCTGCTCTGTGACATCCTGTATGTATGATGTCAGAGCAAGTTGGGATCAGAGAATTAACTGGATTCGACCACTGGTGGTCAGGGCGCAGTACACGTCCCTTTTGTTTGACTTGCTCTGATGCCATGCATACGTGTTCAGTAATAATGACTCAATAATCAATAACCAAATTATATACATTTTGTTTCTTTTGTTTATGTATTTTAATAAGAAAGCTAATTTTTAGTTTAACGTTTCATGGGAAATTCTTCTGGATGTCAAACTCAGCACATCATCAGCTGTAGAGAACAGAACATCTAATATTTATGACCACATCACGTTCACAAGTACAATTTCATCATCTCTGTCATGTCTATAAATCCATTTAGCAGTTGAGTATGTGCTACAGCTACATGGAACCTTCCTCACATGACCATACGGTACAATCCCTGCAGAGCTTTCACATGTGCGCGCATGCGCGCTGCTCGTGCAATTTAATCGCTTCTCCATCTTACTTCCGGTTACTCAGTGTCATATGACCAGCGCTGGACTGTCATTTATCTCATTCGGTAGCAGTTAGCAAAGACGTCGACGGACTTTAACTGTCTCAGTTGTCTTTTCCGACAATGGCAACACTGGTAGCAAACCGGGCGATGGACATCAATGGCTTGGCGGCAGCTGCGAGGACACACACACAGGCCGTGACCAGGAATTACATCTCCCAACCCAGGCTAAGTATGTCACTGAACGTTAGCAGGCTGCTGCCATCGGCTCGACGAAGCGCTGTGACGCTGGTTCTCTTAGAATCTAAGGTTAATGCCAGTTGACTGGGAAACCGCTGTGTGTTATGCTATAATCATGGTTTGTGACGTAATCGCAGATATTCCCAGCGAACGAGAAACGCAGCGTCACAGATGAACAAATATTTCACATTGCCTGTTAATTGAAGTCGCTGTTCCAAGGTGTCCTGCGGCGGACACAGAGCTTTGCAGCGTTCTGTTGCATGTAAAGCGACCTGTTTGAAACGCTGCGTGTAGGCCGGTCGCACTAGCATGCTAGCTAGCTTTAGTGGTAGGTCTCTAGCAGAGAGGCTGTTAGCCGTTCAGCTGCAGGCAACGAACTGTACCAAGCAAAATATTGAGACGGAGCTTGTGTTGAGTTGTGTCGGTACAAAGTGATCTTTGCCTGTTTACAATTGCTCTGAGCGAAGTGTCAGGAACGTAGTGTAGTAAAGCGTTGAGCACAGTCATGTGACTAGTAGCCACACAAATGAATGGGACACCATGAAAATGGTTTTATAAGCTGACTTCTGAACGCAACTGTGAAATTACTTGTAGTTCCATAATAAATAACCTACTTGTGCTTTTTGGACTATTCAGCCTGCTGAACAACAGAGTGGTGACAGATGGATGATCTGTCATGTGACTATATCACATGAGCGGTTGAGAAAGCAATGGCGTCTGGCTGACTGAGGAGAACAGCCTCAGTGGTAGAGTAGCTTAGTGAAGCCTACAGGTAGAATAAAGCAGACAATAAAATTGTGCTGTGACTTACTGACCATATTATTTTAGCAGTGTTGTTGCTGTAGTGCTGTTAAACTGAAACATTCAAACAATTATGCAAAATGAGTATTTCTTTAATCTAGCATATCAACATCTGTGGCTGTTGCCACAGTAGGTGATTTGATCCTCCATAGGATGTCTCTACATAGATGTTACAGTCTACAACATTTTAAATACTTTCTTATGGTTGTAAGTCAACTAATGCGAAAGGCCATTAAATTATTCTTCACTGCAAACATGTCCAATTAATAGAATCAACGTATCAAGGCTGTAACATTTGTGAATGTAACATACACCTGACCCAAGTTGTTCATCTGTGCTTTGTCTGGAAACAAAAGTGTTGCTGAACCTCACATTTACACCAACTAAGTAGTTCTAGAAAAATAAGGGCAGAGTAGTTTATCTATAAACAGTTCCACAAACAAATAAAGGTCATCACTTCCTGTGAGGCCGGGGTCATTGCTCATGCATATAGTTGAGTTTACATCGTATTTCACATGCCAGTTTATGTTGCCTACCATAATGCCCTGACTAGGTACTAAAGGTCATTCATATATTTACATGAATATGATGAACAGCTGAAGGTGAAACTGTGATTGTTCACAGTGTGAGCTATGCTGCCAAGCATGACCTGTGATCTGGAGACTGTGGAAGTGACATTGTGGAGTTATTTATAGATAAACAGTCTAGAGGAAAAATCAGGTCACCTTGTTCATTGGCATGTCCTACAAGGACATTTGTTCATAAATGAGCTGAATCAGATTTGTGGCTTATGTTATTTGTTGTTTTACGTTGACTGAATATTGACTATGATAATGATTCTGAGCCTGATCCAAGACAGGAGATACAGGGCATCAACATTAATTATGCATATGGCTATGATGCTTTTGTCACATAATATAACAAGCAATTTAAGACTTGCATCTAATTTCTCCAAACTACGCTGAACATTCTACTAAACCAAACCGTGGCGGAAGTATCCCAAGTTTCTCACTTCCAGGTATTCGCACAGTTACATACATTCTACAAAACGTATATGAACTAAAAACATGCTAAATGAAATATTTATCTAATATCCGTTGACCTCCTGTCCTATCTCTCTGTACCTAAAGGTGTCCTCAGTTCTGGACCTTAGAGTTCTTTCCCCGAACATGTTCTTTTCAGTCTTCACTGACTTCACAACTTATTGAAATCCCAACAAGTCAGGGCAGTTGGTGTCCCATCCTGAGCCGGGTTCTGCTGGAGGTTGCTTCCGTTAAAGGGAGTTTTCATCTCCACTGTTGCCTAGTGCTGCTCAAGTGGAATTTGTTGGGTTTTCCCTATAACTTTATATATTTGTGTGATGATGAAGTACCTTGAGAATACTCCTGTGGTGCTATATAGGTAAACTGAATTGAATTTATGAATAAACATTCATAACATAATCATTATACACAAGAAAAGACTTGTCTAAATTGCACTAAGAAGAAAGTGTTGGTCAGTCAAATGAGGCCCCTTTACCCATCACGTTATACGTGGCTAAATGGTTTCAGCTCAGTTGAACATTAGAGCAGCACAACAGCCTCTCTGTACACAATCCAAATCCCACTTTGAAGAGAGTATCTACAGGTAAACCTGGTCTGTCTGCCATATAAATCTTTGGGCACTGGTTCTCTGACTCTAATATCAGAAGCTTTGGTGTTGAGGGGCCTGTCAGTAAAAGCTAACGCTAAAGACCAACGTTGGAGTTCACGTCTGGGTGAATCACCTTTCACTTTACTGAATGAATAATACATTCACTGCTTTACTGTGATCTGTAAACATTAAAATGAATGAAATATTATCAGCATTTGCCTTGCTATATTAATGTTAACAATACCAGATAATGGAATAATGAACTGAGTGACTTACAGAGATGCTTGATGCTTTGTGGGTTTTCGGCTCTAGTAATACTATGTTCCATGTTTTATTAAGAGCTCAAGCATTGTTCTTGTGTAAAGCTATAATTTTACCTATAGTTGTATTTGTTTAGTGACAAGGTTTTTGGATTTCCAGTTTGTTAGTACTATTTTCTTGGTGATAGCAGATAGATGAGGTATAGGTTTTGAATTTAATTTGGGTAAAGTGAATGTGTAGGGAGCTCATGATAGTGGAGTTACCACAGTGAGTAAGTGGTGTGCACGTCCATGTGACGTGAAAATCATCATCCGTCCCTAGTTACGGGGTGAGTAAGATCGTTTTTCTTTTATGACCTTGTAATTATCGTCTACTTTTATTTAGTTAGTAGATTTTTTGTGTATGGTGGCAGCCATTTGTTTTGTAAGTAAAAGCCAGAGTTTATTGTTTGTGGTTTCATGATGGGATAGAGATTGTCGTTCTTTGCAGTGAGAGAGACAACTTGCTGCTAGCTGAAATGCAGAGCTTCCTGAGGACATTAGTGGAAGCACTAACGTATTTTAACGAGCAACACTGTTGTCATGAGAAAAGCACCAATTGCGCACTTAACTTAACTAATTGCTATAATGGCTTGACTATAGAAATGCATATGGCGGCTCACTGGCCATACTGGTACGTCACATTCTGGAGCACAACCACATCTTTTTGATCCTGACCAGGTTTTTGCTTTGAGCTCAGATGTGTATGTATTGTCATTGCTCGATTAGTTAGAGTTTGGCGTATATCTACGTCAGCAGGGCGACAAGGTGGAAGCTGCAGCCTGACAGGCTCGGTGCAGTTTCTGCAAAGGAACGCCAACATGATTCAGTAATGATCTATTATTTATTATTGATAGTGCAGAAACTCTGAAAACAGGGTTTAGGTAGAACACAGATTTGAACTTGGTTTGCTGGTGTTCAGTTTCTGTTTCTCAATATAAACGAAGCTCAACAAAATTGAAACAATTACTGAAGTTTCGTATACAAAGTCAAAATTTGATCGTAGTGTAGTTGACATGTTGGAAGACTCAAAATGCCTAAAATAGAGCTGTATAAATATGACAGAAGATACCTGTTGTAAGACATGATTGGATCATTTACAATGGAAACCTATAAAATACAAAATGGCCATTTTCATGTGTTGGTGTTTACTATTTCTACATCCCATCATCTGATACAATAATAAGCTATATAAAAATAATAAATCTGATCCAGTGTCCAGTGTCTGAAACCCTGAGCACGACTTCTTCGCGTCGTACTGTAATAGAGCTACGCGTTGTGAATGCACAGCGTGATAAGAGTGTACGCTGAGCGCCACCCACAGGTCACAAAGTGTCCAGTAACCGCACTAGAGGAGGACACAGATGAGCCTCTACTGACAAATAAACAAAGCTGAAAACACTCACATCTCATTCACATCCATATTATCTGTTTAGTGTGCAAAACAAAGCAAATATTGGTCAGGCCAATCAGGCTTATTATTATTAGTCATGATTTTAATAACCCATGAATGTCTGAATACTTGAGCTTGATTTTCACCCCTGGCTTCATCATTATGGCACACGGGAGCGAGATCGTACTTTCACATGGGTAATTGTTTAAATTGAACAATAATCATTAACGCTAGAGTTGTTCTTCCTTTAAAGCAAACCTGGAATTCGATTATTGGTTTCCTTTAGGAAAAAACAGACATATTATTCATATGTCTGTCTACCAGCGTGATTAGTTGTGTTTGTGTTGTGGCTTTGCTTAGTTTTTTGTATGTGATGATTGTCATTTAAATCAACATTTGGACTGCTGTAGTTTAGCACCTTGTTCCAAGTCTGGTGTTGAGTCTTTTCTGACTTTGATTATGTTGTTGGACGCAGTCTGAGTCATTTTTTTTTTCCTTGCACATGTCAGAAAGGCAAACTTCGACTAAAAGCCTTTTAGCAAACTCAAAGGAAATGACTTAATGGAGCTTGGACCATCTAAGAGCTAAAAGGAGAGGATGCAACATGTGATAAAACCCTTGTCCTAAAAACATCTAACCATTCTGCTCCTGAAATTCTCTAATTTTGTTTCAGTAGAATAGCTGGCCATTTTTCTTTTCATCAAACACATTACCAAACAGCAGCACTCCATTCTAATGATGAGGCAGCAATTTGCAGCCGAATGATAATCTCAAGTAACAAAAACTTTTCATGTGCTCCTCAGATACTACATGTGTCTTGCATGTGTCCCTGTTGGTGTACAGGAGAGGGGATTTTGTCCTTGTGCTGCTTTAGGTGAGGCCTAGGGGTGCAGGTGCAGTGTTCTGTTCTCTGAGGCGTTTGCCAGGGCTGATGTAAATACCCGTTGTTTAGAGGTCTTAGGTTTCGAAGCCAGATGACAGGTGAATTGCAGTGAGGTCACATTAAGAGAAGTAGTATGTCTTTACAGTCGACCAAGCATCTTTGCTTGTGTAGAAAAATCGAGCTTTGTGCTGAACTGTTGACATAAACAAATAATTAAAAAGAAATCGTTTTTAGACTGCAGAGCGACGTGGCCAGAGCAGACACGGAAAACAGTCAGACAGTGGATGAATAATCATGGATTACAGAGAAGCCTTTGTGTTGTGCCACACCTTCTTCCTTTCTAACATCTGATCCCTGGGCCATGGCTCCTTTACACACCAATGAGAGGGAGAAAGAAGACTATTGTCACTTACTCTACAGTAAGTCTATAGGGCAGAGGGTGGCTGTGGGTTGTTGGTTGAATAATAAAATAAAATTCATAACCTTAGTTTTCGTTAAGGTGGAATTTTAATAGGTGTGATGCCTGCTGCAGACCTTTCAGATTCAGGTAGCTATAATAACTTTTACATGAGATGCATTAGGAATGAATGTTTCTCAATTTTGTGAAACTGCAGATTATCAGTATGGTATAGTTACACTTTCAAAGCACTTGTTTGAGAAGGGGTTGTGTGATTAAACTCTAGGCCCAAACAGTTGTATTTTTATTTATTTTTTTGCATTTTGACCATTAAACACAATGAATAGTCATGTGTGAGGAAAAAGAGCAAATCACAGGTGAAAAACAGTTGCATTAAACATATCACACATTTCCACAGTGACAAATGTCTGTCAGAGCCTCACACGCTATTTTACTACTGTTGTTGAATCGTTTGACTTGTCATCGTTTGTGCTGCTATATCTCAGAGCAAAGGTCTGACGGTTACAGAAGACTAATCACATGTCTGTTGCTGTAGGTTAAAGCAAACTCAAATTAGGCTGTTTCTTCGATATAGTGAGCATATGTATCTATAAGATCACAATGTCGAGATGGTTTTCTTCGACCCTATTAAACTTGACAGAGCTCTAAGAGAATCTACTATTGAAAAGCCACTTTAAGACTGAGCAGGCAAATAAACAAATAAAGAAATTTCTCATCAGACCAAGTCTTTTCTGATAAGAGGCCTTTGTCTCTCTCATGTCACATTCAACAAAAGCTATTAGCCCACAAAATGGTTTGTCTTTGTTTTAGTAGAGCATTCTGTCACTTGGTGCTATGAAAAGACATGGAGCAAGGCACTACATTTCTTTAAGATTTAATTATTGGTAATAATGTAGTCAAGATAAACAAATGTCTCATCTGTCACTATTTTCTATGAAATCAACGTTATTTTTGTCACGGTTTTATAACTTGACTTGACTTTTTTGCCATTCTGATGCTAGTGCAAAACAGTTGGGATAATATTTGTGTAGAACACTGCGCTGCTTGGTCCAAGCCAGGTTCAGGACAACGGTTCAGGAACGACAGTAATACCACACAGACAAGAGATTCCACTCTGCTTGCAAATTTAGTTCTTGGTTTCAGCCTGATTACGTTCTCTCATAATCAGTGCAGTGAGGTGGGGAGTCCTTTCTTCTGTTTCAAAAGTTGTGTATGTGTTAACAACAAAACATTCAAAATTAAATGAAGTAAACTTTGATGCGTACACTCAAACTATAAATAGTTCTTATGAAGCATATGTATTTCTCAGGTGTACATAGTTCTGATTTAGCAAAATATAGAAACACTATATATTTGAGCAAGGCACCGAACCCTCAACTGCTCCTCTGTGTATTCACTTAAGGACACATTTACCCATTGTGGGATTATATAAGGGTCTACTTTACACATATATACACACACACACACACACACATACTGTTTGTTGAGCAGTGTCTTGATCGCCAGTGACCTATGCAACACGAGGTGTTTGTGTTACTGTGTCCAGTATTGGTACAGTTATTTTAGGACCATGTCTACGCTAGAACGCAGCTCTGCAGTCCTCGTTTCATAACCTGTTCTTGGCAGAGTCAGGATAATGAGTTGGATGTTGTTGATACAGCTGTCTGTCCATCTGTTGCACTGTGAGAAACAGTCTGTCAGAACATCATTAGTGAAATGGATAAATCTTAACTTATTGACTATTGCAGTTTTATTGACTCTGTGTTTGTGGCTGTGTGTGGTGAGGAGAGCCGGGGCTGAGGGCTGGTTTTAGGGTTGAGGTAATTAGCATTCCCATGTCCAGCGGGGCTGTGGGAAACCCTTGAAGTAGAGGCTAAGACATGATTGTGAGGCTGCACATCACAGCATCCACTGCTTTGTAACTCATTTATTGTCAGAATGATGATGTGCCCCATCTCCCTCCCAGCTACGACCTCTCTCCTCCCCTTTCGTTTCCCTCTCTTTCAGCTTAAAAATTGAATTGTGTTGGAATGCTCTGTGCCGCTTTTCTCTGGCACTTGAATGGGCTCTTTAGTATTTCACACCAAGGTGTCCTTCAGGGTACGAGGTCAGGCTACCAAAACAGCTTCTAGTGGCGGATTAGGACCAATTAACATCTTTGTACACAAAGGACTCTGGCAGCTGAACAGGCTGCAGGGTGACCCACACTACCGCTGCATGCCAAGCCAGGGGACCACCGCACTTCAGCTGAATTAGAAAAAGGGGTGGAGAAAGTTTTCAAATCTAATAGGAAATGTTGCTACTTCACACCTCATGAACATATAGTCCATTGAGCAATTGTTACCTTTTGAAATGAGAGAGCAAACTGCTTTTTTTGTTATCACACTTGCATGTTAGAGGGTACTGTCTGTTTCCCTTTTCTGTAGTAAATGGATTAAGGCAAAAGTTGTTTAAAATTTCCCACATTTAAGATACCAGATGGCTGCCACTAAGATGAGGCTTTCTAAGAGGGTCATGTAATTTCCTGCTATAATTTTAATTACGGTTTTCTTTTGTAAATAGCTATATGTATCTGTTTTGAGACCTGTAGGTTAAGTGCAGTGATTTTTATTAAGTACACCTCTAAGCGTGGCCGACATTGACCGTTTGCTATTAACGAGTGTATCAGCACTAGCCAAGTGTGGTAAAAATAAAGAAGTTCTCTAAGTAATCCTTAATCATCCTCAGAGCAGTTGGATCCGTTCTTAATTGTTGTTTTTCTAGGACAAGTACTTAATTTGGAATCTTTGCTTATGTATTGGAAAAAATATTTATCGAAAAATAAAAAAATAATAATGAGAGACCAAGGCTTTTTTTGCCACAGTAAACAAATTTGTATGGCAACAAAATCAGTCATATTTACTAAAGAAAATGTTTTCATTGTGGGCTCCCTTGGTTTTTATCATCGCATGTGATCAATGTGTTGCTCAGTCTTTGATCCACTAAACATTAATGCATCTTTGGGCCTCCACCGAACTCCACCCACCACTCTCACCTAAAGCCTAATATTAATAATACTAACTTACAATGTCAGAGAACCAGCCTGTCTGACAAATAGAGGGGTGAATGCAGTGAGCAGGTGAGTGTATGACTGCAGTACATTGACAGGCTATTTTGTGGGGGTCCTCCTAATTAGCGGCATAGTGGATGCACCCCGCTAAGCTTTAGTGTTTTATGTTCATAGCGGTCTGCTCGAATTTCCTCAGTACGAAGACTGACAGTTATAATAAAGACGAACACCAGACCATGATAAAATTCCCTGTGGAAACAATGTCCCCCACCCCTTCATTTCCCTGCATGTTACCCTCCTTCAGACCTACAGATGTGCAGTGGGGAGGTGATGAGAGGTGTCAATGGAGGTTTTGCAAACTGGACTAATTGGTTTGACAGTCTAGACAGAAGAATGATTCCTATTGCTTCATCCAGAGAACCGAACCGGTCAAGCTTAGGTGCTGATTCTCTAGTCTACTAAGGATGCTTGCACTCATGGTTGCGCCAATGATCCACTTTACTTCCAGCCCTGTTTTGTTTTATTGCTGTTATTTAACCTGATGTTGACTCTGGTAGGAGAGAGACTGCATCTCTTGAAAATATTTGATTTATTGCTTCGTCTAGATGAACGGTTGGCTGAACTTGTTCATCATAGACCCACACATGTTCATGGCTTGGATGTAACACCCACCAAGGCTGTTTGATCCAACCCTTTGTGTGTGTGTGTTTGAGCTTTGGCGCCCCCTAGTTATCAGTGGGCTTGTTTTGACCCCTCCAAAGCTGCAGGTTAAGGTTAAGACCCTGTATGTTAGAGCTTGGATATTGAGTACTTTGGACGGAAGGAAAAGGATTTAAATTGTCAAAATTGAGGGAAAGAAATGTGGCCTTGTGCTAAATCCATAGACTAGTTTACAGCAAACTAGCCTACTGATTTAACCAAACAAGCTAATTGTGGTGGAAATAAAAACACCAAAGTGCTTGCTGTGCATACGATTGCCAGAATTGGTCATTCACTGGTGGACTCAAGTTGCTCAAATAGCCAAATGGATCCCAACCATTTCAAACGTCTGGCGAAAGATGTGTGTTCTAGTAGTAATCAGTCCAGGGGACATGAATTGCCTGTGTCTTACTAGAATGGCAACACTATGAACACGACTTCATCCATAGCTGGCCAACGGTTTAAATTATGTCTCCAGGTTTGGTGCTTAGAACCCACTCCTCATAATGGTCTTTGATTAGGATGGACCTGTGTGTTCAGTCTGTCATGGTATTGACAAACATTTACTCCAATTAAAGCTGAGTCTTGTCCTTAATATAATAAAAAGTGCCTCTTATGTTACTTCAAGTTAACTTGGACTGAAGAATAGGACATATGCACCTGTCCGAACTGATTTGTAGTTTTCACAGAGCTCTAGTATGTTCTTTCACTACATGTTCCTGCTATTATGGTCTAATGTTGGCAAAGGCCACCTTCTGCTAACCTTTATGGATGACGCTTCATCTGGCACTCCTTTATTGTAAGGCTCAGAACTAACCACACTCCTGTGTAATTGTATACACCGTATGTGAACAAGTGAATTTCATGCATTTTCCTGACATTTGCTTGCTTGTGACATTTAGGCCTAGAAGTGCATGGGAGCTGTTTAAGTCTCACCGTGAAAGGTCAGCTTGTGATTATTAACAGTATTAACAGCAGCTCGCCTTTTTTCCTTTTGGTGACTTTCAGCTGCACAAGAAAAAGGCAGCATTGCTAGTGTATTTCCCTGTCTTGTCATATTGCATTAAATAAATGAGCTCTTTCTTTTCTTCCAGCTTACTCTACTGTATCAGGTGTAAATGGACCGCTGGTGATCTTGGATAACGTGAAGGTAAGGCTGTTAAGTACTTGTATATAACTCCATATCTATGACATCCATAAGCTGAAGCTATTGGTGAAATGCTGTAACCTATAATTATTGGACTAGCAAATCAATATGAAAAATGTATTAGTAGAACTGTAATTGGCAACAATAACAAACTGCGCTTTGCTTTCAGACACCACAAGTCAAATGTCTCTTATTTTACTTCTTGACTAAAACTGTATCAATATGTTCAAAATAGTTTCCCAGATATGCAGAGATTGTACACCTGACTCTGCCAGATGGTACCAAGAGGAGTGGACAGGTTCTAGAGGTGATTGGTAGCAAGGCAGTCGTCCAGGTAAGAAACAGAACATACAGTATAATGGATGACAATCGTATCAGGACAGATTGTAGGCGGACAGTCAAACAGTGATTTACTACTACAGGTGGTAATACAACGTCTCATGTAATCGATCTGAAATGATACCATCAGACTGATTATACCATAAATAGATGTAATGAAATATAGATTTAAAACAAAACACACATACACAAATATGGATCATATAAAAATAATGTTTATGGGATGACCATCCGTCTTTATACTGTACACCATCACAGTGATGTTTAAGCGATTGCTCCATTAAAACCAGCTGGTGTGGTCATTGGTGAATATTAAGTTTCATTGCTCACTTTCATCAGTACAAAGAATATTCAGTTCAGGACAAGTCAGTTCCAGTTGTATTGGGCCAGTTAACAACACATTAATCTCATCATTTTATCTTGTATAGTATGTTATTCTTGCAAGCCACACCGTGCACTGGTCTCCCATTTGGCTAACAACGAAACATTTCATGTTTCATCTGACAAACAAACAAAACAAGAATCAACTACTCTGGTACTTAACTCTGTCTTAATATTTGTGTGTTGATGTATTTGCTCAGGTCTTTGAGGGAACATCAGGCATTGATGCTAAGAAGACAGCCTGCGAGTTCACTGGAGATATCCTGCGTACCCCGGTGTCAGAGGACATGCTGGGTATGACCAACGCACAAGCAGATGTCATTCTCCTGATTAGTCTAAAGTTCAGGTTGTGTTTATAGCTGTGCAGTCCAGGCCTTTTGTTCTTTTGTCTTTGTGATACAAAGTGGACTAGTTTAGCATGCTGAATGCTGCTGGGCCAGCTTTTTCTTTAATGTGCTTATTTCACTTACTCGAATCTACTCGGTGAAGGGTAAAAGCAAAACAACGCTGAATGAAACCTCTTCCTGAACGTTCTTGACTGGCTCAGTCAGTGTGATTATCTCAGTACAGCACAAGGTTACGTATATTTGAACAGCAGTAGAAAGTAAACCTGCTTTTGTTTATGAAGTATCATTAAACATGTCCATGAATTTATAATTACTTGTACTTGTTACTTGTAGGCTCAACAAGAGCTCACAGAGCCACTCGTATCTGTTAGAGTCTGACACAGAATAGAATGGATCAGATTGGTTGAGAGTGTCATCTAATAGACTCTATTATAAAAATATAAACTATTTTATTGGTTTTTCTTACTAATTACATTTTTATTTAACTACCAGACAAACCGAATAGATGTTATTTAGCAGATTTCTGTTTCCTCTTTCAGGTCGTGTGTTCAACGGTTCAGGCAAACCCATCGACCGAGGGCCCACTGTTCTAGCTGAGGACTACTTGGACATTATGGGTACAACCTCAGTGACCTGTGGATATTGTTGTATTGAGAATTACAACAATATTCTAGAATGCTAGATGACTTCTACATTTTTTTTAATTCAATTTTTTGTTGGGAACAAGGTTAATCTCTAATATATTACAGTGATTAGAAAAAACCTGTATAGAATAAGGTGAATAGATAGAAGGAAGAAAAATAAAATCATCTTTTGTTTACATTGTGCACATGCCCAGGTGCATATCTGCTCTATAAAGGAAAAAGAAACAATGCATAAATAAATAGAAGGAACAAACCTTTACGGGCTCTCTGCTCAGACTGCTGCCCCCGCGACCCGGCCCTGGGTAAAGCATGGATGGATGGGTGTCCGACATTCAATCTCCTACTTGAGATACTAGACATCATCTACTTGTGTGCTGTTTTTCCAGAAAGAAGACAAAAATAATTTTACAAGAATGATACAAGTCCATTTTGTTTTAGGAATTGCTTAAGCACCTTCCACTGAAACGGAATAATCTTTATTTAGACATAACTGAAGTATTCCTGCATACCTTACCTTGGTCTCTGTGTTGCCATATATCGACCAGTTACTTAATATGAAATTATCATCATTTCTGTCCACCTGGGAGGTCTAAACAGTTTTGTGTTTACCAGGCCAGCCCATCAATCCTCAGTGCCGTATCTACCCTGAAGAAATGATCCAGACCGGCATCTCTGCTATTGATGGCATGAACAGTATTGCCAGAGGACAGAAGATCCCAATTTTTTCTGCAGCTGGGCTGCCCCACAATGAGGTCAGCACAATCGTAACCAAATCTAATGCTGTTAGACACATACTTTATTCATCCCATTCACAGTGAGTCACGAAAGACCCACGGACCTGCTCGATGTTAACTCCTACGGTTTGTGTTGTGATGACGCTGTCCGTCTAAACGGTGTTCTCAAACAGAAAGGGCTTCTTCACTGTTGTGGCAGTAACCGTAGTCGCTCCTATAGCTCTCATGTCTGTCATGTCGTACCACCTATAGGTTTGGCAACTCTCAACTTAAGTGTAGCAGTTGGAACATGGCCTTCACTAGCGTCAATGGCAATGTAAAAACATGAATCTGTTGGAAAAGCCATGATTTTTGATTTTTGTCTGTTGATGTCAGTAATGTTAAATTCTATACTACTAGACTATACTAAACTATATTATGTTATACTACACTAAACTATATTATACTACAATATACTACTACTATATTATAGTACAATAGACTACTATACTCTGCTAAACTATATTTTACTACAATATACTACTATACTAAAACTATATTATACTACAATATACTACTATACTAAAACTATATTATACTACAATATACTACTATACTAAAACTATATTATAGTACAATATACTACTATGCTAAAACTATATTATAGTACAATATACTACTATGCTAAAACTATATTATAGTACAATAGACTACTATACTCTGCTAAACTATATTTTACTACAATATACTACTATACTAAAACTATATTATACTACAATATACTACTATACTAAAACTATATTATACTACAATATACTACTATGCTAAAACTATATTATAGTACAATATACTACTATGCTAAAACTATATTATAGTACAATAGACTACTATACTCTGCTAAACTATATTTTACTACAATATACTACTATACTAAAACTATATTATACTACAATATACTACTATACTAAAACTATATTATACTACAATATACTACTATGCTAAAACTATATTATAGTACAATAGACTACTATACTCTGCTAAACTATATTTTACTACAATATACTACTATACTAAAACTATATTATACTACAATATACTACTATACTAAAACTATATTATACTACAATATACTACTATACTAAAACTATATTATAGTACAATATACTACTATGCTAAAACTATATTATAGTACAATATACTACTATACTCTGCTAAACTATATATTACTACAATATACTATTATACAAAACTATATTATAGTACAATATACTACTATACTCTGCTAAACTATATTTTACTACAATATACTATTATACAAAACTATATTATAGTACAATATACTACTACACTAAACTATATTATACTACAATATACTACTATACTCTGCTAAACTATATTTTACTACAATATACTACTATACTAAAACTATATTATACTACAATATACTACTATACTAAAACTATATTATAGTACAATATACTACTATACAAAACTATATTCTACTATACTCTGCTAAACTATATTATACTACTATACTAAAACTATATTATACTACAATATACTACTATACTCTGCTAAACTATTTTATACTACTATACTAAAACTATATTATAGTACAATATACTACTATACTAAAACTATATTATAGTACAATATACTACTATACTAAAACTATATTATAGTACAATATACTACTATACTAAAACTATATTCTACTATACTCTGCTAAACTATATTATACTACTATACTAAAACTATATTATACTACAATATACTACTATACTCTGCTAAACTATATTTTACTACAATATACTACTATACTAAAACTATATTATACTACAATATACTACTATACTAAAACTATATTATAGTACAATATACTACTATACTCTGCTAAACTATATTTTACTACAATATACTATTATACAAAACTATATTATAGTACAATATACTACTATACTAAAACTATATTATACTACAATATACTACTATACTCTGCTAAACTATATTTTACTACAATATACTATTATACAAAACTATATTATACTACAATATACTACTACACTAAACTATACTATACTACACTAAACTATATTATACTATTATAGTGTACTAAACTATGTTATAATACTATATACTACACTAAACGATATTATACTACTATACTAAACTATATTATACTACACTATGTTATACTGCTATACTATATTAAATTATATTATACTACTATAGTGTACTAAACTATGTTATAATACAATATACTACACTAAACTATACTATTGTACACTAAACTCTATTCTACTACAGTATACAGCAGCAGTACTTCACAATCTTTTCCATTTTCACTGCAGTATGTTTTCGTTGCCACGACGTCGTCAACTAAATATTTTAACTCCTGCTGTGGGCAAAAAAAGAAAACTTGGTGCTCGTCTCGGTTCAACCACCAGACGTCGCAAAGTCGTTTACATATCTGCAGTTCACAGAGGCCTGTTACTGCAGGGGCTGATTACCGCAAACATACAAATGTTACACCAAATCTATTTTATTATATAATATCTGATGAACTGTAACCTACAATTACACAACTGCTGTGTAACAGGACGGAGATAAAACAGTCTTTCATCGCTGACTTAAGGAGGATATGAGGATGTTTTTATCCTCTTAATGTTATGACGTAGACCTATTCAAACAATAGGGCTCATTAAAACGGGACTTTGTGTGGGTCAAATCAATTTCTTTTGTGCTTCCTGCCTTCAGATCGTTGGTTGCAGACAAACTTGTGTTGTGGTCAAATGTGGCGATTATTAAGCACAAAGCTTTCTTGTTAAATAAAAATCCTTGTTCAGTGTCATCTGTCACTTCCTCAGCTGAGGGGTGTTGCTATAAGGTGGGTGGTCGCCACCCCAAAAAGCAAAGCAACCCCAAAACATCTTTGAACCTCCACCATGTGTGACTGCAGGTGTTCTTTTGTCTCATCTGTCCACAGCACGTTCTCCCAGAAGGTTTGTGGTTTTGTCACATTCCAGTCTTGCTTTTTGTGCCTTTGTGTCAGCAGTGGAGCCTCCTGGGTCTCCTACCATAGCCTCCCTTTTCATTCACATGGTGACGTAGTTGTGCCCTGTGTCTGCAGATCAGCTTGAATTGGTTGGAAGTTAATCAGGTTCTTTATCCACCGTTCCAACAATCCTTCCTTGTAATTCTTCATTATTCTGCTCTTGCGTCCACGTCCAGGGAGGTTAGTAGCTACAGAGCCTGGGCTGTAAACCTCTGGATGATGTTGGCACAGTGGACACAGGAACATTCTGATCTCTGCAGATGGACTTGTAGCCTTGAGATGGTCCATGTTTTTCCACTATTTTCCCTCAAATCTCCATTTGCAGTTGAAACAATTTTCTGAAAGAAGTGTTGGATTTTCTGACAGAATTGCAAGGGTGCGATATTTTTGGTCTTCAGTTATGGTCGTACCTGGGCCAAGCTGTAGAGGAACTCTGGCACTCAAATTCAATTCCATTCAGTTCAGTTTTATTTCTGTAGTGCCAGTTCATAACAGCAGGTTTAAGACCTTACATAAAAACTACAGTAGCTCTCACTAACGAAAAGTTAGCATCTCAAAAATCAACTGTAACAATTCAATTAGCCTGTGAGCCGACTGGTGGTGGTGTTGTACTATAAAATGCCTGTTTAGCAGTTTGCAGATTGTACTGCCAACAGTAGGATCTGGATGGATGTGACAGCTGCACTTTAAATGGCGGGTTAGATTTTACCAGACCTTTAACTGAGGGCAGTAGTAGCGGTTTGTCAGTTCACGTTATCACTTCCCTGCAATTCTACTGAATTGATTTGCTTCCTGTAGTTTGGTCTGTTGTTTTTCTCAAGGTGGTTTTATTGAATACGTAGTGGTATTGCCAACTGTACAGCAAAAGCCGACGACAGACGAAACCTGTTAGTAACAGTGTTCAGCAACTAAAGAGCTGGACATTTTCCTCTGGGATTAGAGACCAACAAAAAGCACACCCAACAGATCCCACATAGAGCAAGCTTAAACTACAGTAGCAAAGGTTAGAGACGAGCTGCTTTCACAAATGGATGGCTTGATTATTGTTTCTGGTTATTTTGTGGACAGTTGAAACCGTATAAAATCATGTGTGTCCTTTATGGTCACCCTCTTAGTAGTCGTAATGTTATTCAGTTCACATAGCAGACTTTGTTTTGTGGCACAAGATATTTCATATCGTCCAATGACGTTTATTATCTTGTACAGTTTGAAAAATGGCTCATGCTGAAGATGCCTAACATACATGATCTCCCAAGTTAAGACTCTATTCTGTTTGTTGTACTTGTTTCCAGATTGCTGCCCAGATATGTCGCCAGGCTGGGCTGGTGCAGAAGTCCAAGGATGTGATGGACTACAGTTCTGACAACTTTGCCATTGTCTTCGCAGCCATGGGGGTAAGTGTTCTGACTGCTGGTTCAGTAGACACCTTTATTTTGCCTCATCTGACACTATTCATTTTTTGACCCTGAGCCAGTCTCACCTGGGGTGAAGGGAAACAATGACACCAGAAGCTACTTGTGTCCAGTCAGCTCCGTCATTTGGTTTTGTCGCTGTCAAACACTAGATGTTGGAAATGGAAGCAAGACGTTCATTGCTTCTTGGTGATCTCTGGATATTCTGCCTTGATCTTAATCCAGAACATTGGCACAGTTGTTGTCTGAAACATTTAAGGACGTAAACATTTCAGGCCACCGTCATCTCCAGCTGAACTGACTCATTCATTGGTTCGATTCACCTGGTTTGTTCACAAATGGGCCGAGTGCGAGTGAGCGTTTTTTCAAAATAAAACATCAGTCAGACGCTGGTAATAAAATATTTTTTCATTCGGCCTTTCTGACGGCCCGGTACCAAACGACCTACAGACCGGTGCCGGCCCGTTTTTTAATCTCTGGCAGTCATACAGCATCAGGTTCTGTCCTCCTCAGCTGTTCCTGTTTTGTAGCTCTCTGTGTGGTGTGGCACATTGACAGAAACTCCCATCCTTTGAGGTGTTTTTGTGTCCCCATTTGAGGTGTCTTGAATGGATTTAGCTACTCTACCTCATAGTAAACAGCCCGTCTCCGCAAAAGAAACAAAGTTTGATTTGTGTGTCTCACTGATCAATCACATCAGTGAGACGACTAAACACTAATGTTGGGTACATTGTCAAATACAGTGGTTGAAGATTGTACTGCAACTGTTCCATAATACCATTATCTTGTGTTTTATGTCGGACAGGTCAACATGGAAACTGCTCGCTTCTTTAAGTCTGACTTTGAGGAGAACGGCTCCATGGACAATGTCTGCCTTTTCCTGAACCTGGCTAATGACCCAACGTAAGATTCAGCAATGCCCTCAGAGGAGATTATTTTGCTTAATTCTGTTCCAGGGATGACGCATTGTGCCAGTGTTGTCTGTTATCTGGCTGGATGATTCTAAATGTAAAATCTTTTGTGGACGTTTTTGTCACATCTACTAAAAACAAGTAGAAAACCAATTTAAAAATCATGTTTTTATGTGGACATTTGACTTGAACTAAGAGTTTCTGTGATCACACAGCATTGAGCGTATCATCACCCCACGTCTGGCGCTGACTACTGCAGAGTACCTGGCCTACCAGTGTGAGAAGCACGTTCTAGTTATCCTGACTGACATGAGCTCCTACGCTGAAGCTCTGAGAGAGGTAACGTGTCAGTCTTGCTTGAAAATGTTTGTGTTGGCCTGAAAGGCTCCATGTTGTTGATGATGTTATCACTGAACACTGAGTAATGCATCATGAGCTCTTACTTTTCTACCTCAATCAAGCGCTAACAAATGTTTCTGTAGTAATGAAGTAAAGGAAAGCACACAGAAGGGCAATTAAACTGTAAACCGCAATGCCTTGAGCAGCCTGAGAGACCAAGCTATAAGGGTGTCCTCAGAGTTTTTACCTCCACCATTTACTTTGTGAGAGTAAACTGTGAGTTCACTATTACTAAATGTCGAGTATATTCAGCAATACTCCTTCAATGAGGAAAATGCTGGGTGGCAGCAGCAGTTCAACTACCAAACGTGTGACATGATGAGGAAAAACACATCAGCGTAAATTTTCTGCAGTATTTGCACAAAGGTGATAGACTCACATAAGTCTTGCTGAAGAGCAGTATAATATGCCCTTCATTTGTGTAGGCAATACCTTAACTTCAGCATTGTCTGCTTTGCTTTAAAAGGAAATGGGCCCCCTCCCAAACCCTCCACCTACTGCCCTGCTTTCTCCTTGTGGTGAGGAGTTAAGGCCTTCTCTGCTCGCTCTTTTGTGTCTCCATAATAATCCTTTCATGTTGTACAGTTGGCTGTCTCAAAAGTAGGTTTTAAATGGTGTTTTCCCTTCTTGCATTAGCTGGCCATAACCTTGGCACATCCATGCTGCACCAATTGTCAGACTCTAGCAGCTTGATGGGTGTTTCAGCACATACAAAGAGCCAAGAGGACTTTAACATTTAACTTCTGTCCCTTTTCATGTGTGTGAAGGTTTAGTTTTGCATTGAATCTACAGTTCACAAGTGTTTAGCCTTCCCATCAACCTTTGAATCTATGGATGAATGGGAAGCGTTTTCATTTCTGTTTGTTCTGAATTCACTTGACTTTGGGAACAAGGAGATTTGGTCTTTGGTGAGTTTGGTCATTTTTTAGAGGGTCTAGAAGCAGAATGGCAATACTTCCAACCAGCTGTTTGCCTCTTCTGAAAGAAACTAAAGCAGTTGACAACGCCTGAGTCTGAAAGTAGATGGTCTTAGTCCATTGTTCTTTGTTTAGACAGATTGGCATAGCAGGACGTACAGTAAGTTGAGGTCTTAATAAATTGAATGTTTTCTAGTCATCTCTGCTGCATGTTTCTCCAGTGTTCTGTTGTGTAACATCCATGTGCAGCTGTCACTTGTACTGTGCCCTGCCATCCTCACATAGAGTTGCTACAGTTTTTCATTCTAGTTTGCCAGATAAGCAGCTCACCGTAACAACAAGTTCATGTTGGCATCAATTGTTATTTATAGACAGGTAGAATATCAGATCTATCGGTTTTTTAGGGCACAGATACTTTTAAGCAAATAATAGCTAAAAGCTACAAGTGGCAAATAATGTTGAACTCTAACATGGCTGCAGTCAAGAGCAAAGCAACAGGGTTGAAGCGTGTTTTCACACATCAGTGCATTAATTTAGTCTGCAGCAGATGATGGCTTTACTTCAGACCATGCTGCAGCTAATGTTGATGTGAAACTGGAGAAAATCTTTTCACAGTGGTACATTGATTTATACGCCATTCAGGATTTAGGGATCGGATCCAGCTTAGACTTGTTTATAACAACAATAACGGTCAGAGTTAAAGTCTGCGAACCCTCTGGGATGACGTGTTTTTCTGCATACATTGGTCATACATGTTTCTAATCTTCATCTAAGTCACAAGAATAGAAAAACAGTCTGCTTCAACTAATACTGAACAAACAGGTAAACATTCGCAGATGAAGATCAGAACACATGTATGACCAATTTATGCAGAAATCCATGTAATCCCAAAGGGTTCACAGACTTTTTCTCGCAACTGTATAATGTAGGTTTCACCATCATAACTCGCCATCACAGGACTCTGTACTGAGACAAGGGAAATGTAGGCAGAATCAGTGAACATGTTAAAGATAAGTGACTCTTGAGCTGCTGTGTTGTTGTTAGTAATTATTACTAACAGTATTTTCCATCAAAATAAAAGATCACATTCCCTGGAGCCGTTCAGTGTCGGGACAGGAAATAACTCACTGTTTGGATGTCATTTAGTTCTCATTAACTGAATTTCATGTAGGGGAAAATTTAGCGTCTCAAAAATCAACTGTAACAATTTAATTAGCCTGTGAGCGAACTGTTGCTGGTGTTGTACTATAAAATGCCTGTTTAGCAGTTTGCAGATTGTACTGCCAACAGTAGGATCTGGATGGATGTGACAGCTGCACTTTAAATGGCGGGTTAGATTTTACCAGACCTTTAACTGAGGGCAGTAGTAGCGGTTTGTCAGTTCACGTTATCACTTCCCTGCAATTCTACTGAATTGTTTTGCTTCCTGTAGTTTGGTCTGTTGTTTTTCTCAAGGTGGTTTTATTGAATACGTAGTGGTATTGCCAACTGTACAGCAAAAGCCGACGACAGACGAAACCTGTTAGTAACAGTGTTCAGCAACTAAAGAGCTGGACATTTTCCTCTGGGATTAGAGACCAACAAAAAGCACAAGTGACAATCAAACATGTTCAACAGATGTGCACAAAGTTCAAATCCATTTTATAGTAGACATGCCAATGTGCTGATCTGTGCATTTATGCAGGTTCAAAGTAAAAGTGGAAATAGAGAAGCATTTAAACATGCAAACATGTAAACATGCATTTTAAAACCGTAGGTCTCTGCAGCGCGAGAGGAAGTCCCCGGCCGCCGCGGCTTCCCTGGCTACATGTACACTGATCTGGCCACTATCTATGAACGTGCTGGTCGAGTGGAGGGCAGGAATGGCTCCATCACCCAGATCCCTATTCTCACGATGCCCAATGATGGTAAGACTTGCAGCAATGCAGCTAAAGCTCTTCTAGCTTTGTGTTGGATCCAAATGATCTCTTCACGATAGTAGACTTGTGCTGACCTAAAATTTGAAACTGCGTATGGATGATTGTTTGATTGCATTAATGGATATTTTGGGATTGGCATTATCTCACATATTATACAACTGTATTCTGTCCTTAGATTCCCAAATAGTTTGAATTACTGGCGTAGGCATGTGAAATGGACTAAGGAGACTTTTGTGATGCCTGCAGTTGCCATAGGAACATGTATGAAGAGCCTACTCCTATCTAGTTGAACAGGATTCCCCCATTATAGCATCACAGGGAGGTGATTGTGTCGGCATTTACTAAACACTGCTGGTGTTTCTAAGGGCTCTCAGGCTCTTGATTTAGAGCAAAGGTCTTTAAACTGGGAAGCTAACAGAAATTCTGTTTCTGTCCTGTGTCGTATTGTTTAACGCCTACTAATGAGTGGGTGATTTGAAGAGTGTCCGTCTGTCACAGAATGTAAATCAAAGCATTACATGTGCTGTTAATATTCATTGCGCTGCTGTGTTTAAATGTAACGGTCTTGTTTGTTGGATATATTGTGATTAAATACTTGTTTCTAACAGACATCACCCATCCGATTCCTGATCTGACTGGATATATTACAGAGGGTCAAGTCTATGTTGACAGACAGCTGCACAACAGACAGGTATTCATCAGTTGTTGTCTGAAGCCACGTGAGGCCTTTTGTTTTTCAAAGCACAATTCATCACACTAAGAACTGGTAATCACTCTGGGTTATCTGGTCACAGTGTTCGCTTTAATTCAAAATGCAATATAATGTTGGGGTGATTTTGTGTATATCCATCTAAAATGTCAAACGCATCTACAGTTTAAGCGATTTACCAGGTGAGAGTGACACATTCCTACTTCCCTCTCACCCATCAAGCTGAAGATCGTGCATTGCCGTTTTGTTGATGTGCATCTCGTGACCTGCACGCTCCCATTTACTTAGCAGCTGTCGCAGAAGAATGTCTGGGTACTAATGCTACAAAGAGGCCTGCTATGATTGGCTCAGTCATGACTGTACTGTCACACAGCAACCATCCCAGAGTGTGATGGTGTTGGATGAACAAAAGACAAAGCCACATGGTTTCCTGACTTTTAGACAGTTGAACTCGTAGTCAACCACATCCGCATATTTATGGCAATGCAAATACAGGATACACAGAGATGCATATGGAAAACCTTTGTAATTACATGGCTCATGTTGTTTGATGCTTGCTTCAGATATACCCACCCATCAATGTGCTGCCCTCACTCTCCCGTCTGATGAAGTCTGCTATTGGTGAGGGGATGACCAGGAAGGATCACGCTGACGTTTCGAACCAGCTGGTAAATGGTCTTTATAGTATATAAGGCTATTGTGTATCATATTAGAAAGACACGTTTCTGAGACACAATCTGCCAGAAGTCATTTATATTGTTGTTATATGTTTTCTATGTAAAACATTGTTTTGGGAAAGAAATGACCCAAAATATCAAATGTGGTTAGTAACATTTGTAACAAAGAATTGGGTTGAAATGTTGAGTAGACATGTCTGTTCCAAAACATTAGAATTCTGGTGTGTGGCATTAAATCGCCTGACTTGTCTCTGCAGTATGCCTGCTATGCTATTGGTAAGGACGTCCAGGCCATGAAGGCTGTGGTAGGAGAAGAGGCACTCACCTCTGATGATCTGCTCTACCTGGAGTTCCTACAGAAGTTTGAGAAGAACTTCATTGCTCAGGGTAAGAAGACTTCTAAGGAATTATTATGTGAACCTCATGTCCATATTTGTGGTCACTTGTTATACAGCCAAAATTCTACAAACTCTAAAGTGATTACATTTTAATATGCTTTAATCAATGAAGTCATTTACTGAAGAAGAATTTTCAACCATGCTTGTCAGGGTGCAGATGTGTGTTTTTCCCTTGGTATCACTGTGAATCACAATAGGAGATTAAGACAACGCTTCCACTTATTCTGAATTGGGATTAAGTTGGTTATAGAAAAGCAGCGTAAAGCCAACCCAGTCAAGTCACTAGCATGACATCGCTGCAGCTTTTTGTCCTGCCTCACCAAACATCAGCCGCTTTGTGGTGATTAAAGTAGGTCACATTTGTAGAATTAAGAAGGAACCTCTCTGGTCTGTTTCATACAAAAGAGCTGCTTTTCTCTACTAGCAGCTACATAAAAATCGCTCTCTTTTATTTAGCTCCAGTTGTGTGGGAGCAAGAGAAGTCGGACTTCTATTCATAATTCCACTGGTATCACACTCATTCACTCACTTAATCCTCGTAAGGGTCGTGTGCTGCTGGAGCCTATCACCAGCTGTCAATCGGCGAGAGGCGGGTTCACTTTGGACAGGTGTCCAGTCCTTCACACTCACACACACCTATGGACCATCTAGACTGTCAAGATATTACAAAACAGCTACACCAAATAAATACAAATGTTGTATATAATAAGTCTTCCCCATTTATTACATAAAAACACATGGGTAGATTGGTATGACAGCAAGGCAGGGTGGGGAAATTGAGATGTTTTCATTTTCTACCCCAAAGCGGGTAGGAACAAAGATCCCCTGGTAAATCAAGAGCTTCATGTTTCAGCCCGGCTCTTCCTTCACCACAACAGACTGATACACCGACTGCACTAGCCTCCAACCGTCACTCTCTGCCAGTCTCACCTGCGTCCTTCCCCCACTATTGAATAAGACCCCAACAATACTCCTCCACTTGAGGCAGGACCTCTTCTTCGTCTTGGAGAGAGAGCAGGCCTTCCTTTTCCAGTACTTCCACAGCACCCCCCACACAATGGAACACCTTCTCCACATTCACAAAGCACGTCGCTGGATGAGCAAACTCCCACAAAGCCTTGAGAACCATTGTGAAAGTATGCAGCCGGTTCTACTATCAGCTCACTTCTCCTCTCCAGCACCCTGGCATATTTTTTCCTGGGGAGGCTGAGACGCGTTAGCCTTCTGTAGCTGGAACACTCTCTTGTCCCCCTTTTCAAAAAGTTGGGGAACAAAGGAGCATAAATTCTGATAATTATATCTGTAATTCAGAATTCACACATCAATTATAAATGATAATCACTTGAGATTGGATAGTTCTAATGAATTTCAGGGCACCTCCCTGTTTCCAGGGACCAATAACCAATTTGGGAAAAGTATGATCTCAAATAAATGGTTACTAACTACACAATGTTATGAAATATTAAATAAGCATAGTTAAGTTAAAAACTTTCAAGATCAACTAATGTTGCAAATCATATACCAATAATTGTAGTCAATGACCAGTTAAGCTATGACGACTTTATTAGCTAAATAATATTGATGACGATCAACAATCATCCAGGAAACCAGCAATATCACAACTTCAAGTAATAATGGGGCCACTACTCTACGGTGGACTGTGTGTCTCGAGGTGACGATGGATGGGTGTTTGAGTGAGTGTGTGGGAGAGAGAGAGAGGAAGTGGATCTCATGTAACCAAGATGGCCGGTGGCCAGATGTGTTACTTAACATGGCGGCCATGTTCGATGTAGTGTAGAGTGTGTTTCAGTGCTCAGAGGAAAAAGGAAGTTCAGGAATCGGAGGGAAAGAATAAACCACAGATCAAGAACACAGACGTTTCACCACAAGGCCTCAGAGCAAGGCTGTGTAGTTTGTCTGCGTTGGCGAATTCACACGTCTAGCGGGAGCACGACCAGTGAAATGCTACGGTAAACGGCTGGAAACCATACAGTCACCAAGACAGTGAAACATGGAGAAAACATTAACTGACCAAATCTAAAGTCCTTAATTCTATAGTCAGACCTAACCCTCCTTGTTGGACGGAGAGGCAGATTGAAGCAGAGGTACGGGCTGGGGGTGTCTTCGATCGCTCGTAATCAATCAGTCAGTGAGGTTGCGCTCGTGATGCCGATGGATCCTCTGAGCAGAGCGTGTGACCAGGCTCATTCCTTACCAGGCAGTTTCAGTGTCGTGGACCAGTTTCTCTTCCAGAGAAGGAAAAAAGCTTTTCCCTGTCTTAAGCACAAAACATCTGCATTTCCCATGTACTAATATTGCACCACATACTAACTTGACCGTGACAAAATAAGTTGGAAAAGCTCAAACTTGCATGGTAAAATCTCTGGAAACCAAACTAAATGTGCTTTTGAAGACTGACCAAACAAAACCGATAAACTACCACAAGGTCAGATTTGATTTCTTATGGGCCGTTCGTTGCTAACTATGCTCCTTGTCTTCCTTAGGCCCGTATGACAACAGGACTGTGTATGAAACCTTGGACATTGGCTGGCAGCTGTTGCGAATCTTCCCCAAGGAGATGCTCAAGAGAATCCCCCAGAGCACCTTGGCTGAGTTTTACCCGAGGGAGTCCACAGCCCGTCACTAGCCTTTGTTTCATCTCACCCTTCACACAAAGAACCAGTGTTGTCAAGTCTTCACTCACCCCAGGTCCCATCTCTTTCTCTACTGTTCTCCCCCCTCTCTAAGTGTACTGTAGTGCATCTGTGTCCTGAAGTCATTTATGGAAATAGTGGTTATTAAGTGTTCCCTTGATTACAGACGTGAATATAACTTTAACAGTGATTGATCAGCTCTTTACTGGAGTGTGTTACAGCTTGATCTCTGTCTTTTTTGTTTTTTTATTTGTGTTTAAATAAATATTATATACTGTTCGTTCCAACTAAAAACAAGAGCTTTCCAACATAAGGAAGATGTCAATAATAGTAATATCAATAAATGCGAACCTTCAGTAACATTAACAGACTAAATACATATTTTTACCTGGGGTCCACTTTTATTTCGTGAGAAACGAGCTGTTCTCCTCGTGTCACCGTGTCCACGGTAAACCGAAACATTTGGACCACAAGCACAGTTGGCTGAATTCTCCAGGGACCTCCAGTTGACTTCTTCACTCTTGCTTCCCTTGTTTGAAAGAAAACAGTCCATCTTTGCAGGTTTTTTTCTTTGTTTGAGTTGGATTGAAAACGTGTCAGTATACAAAAGTATATTAAACATTCCTGTGTATTTGCAGATTTATTTGTTGCAACTGTAATAGATTTGTGAGCTTGTATCTAAATTAAATTATGTGAGAATCATGTTTCATGGTCTGGTTATGTTCCAAGTTACTGCATAACTTCATTTGGGAAACCAGGGACGTTAAACCTTGTGTGACGGATTGATTTTGTAGACATGAGATGTAATTGTTACACTATTAACCCAGACCTTAAGCTCTTCCAGTTGATTGAAGTTTGAGCTTAAGTTTGTTGGTCATACAGTATGTTAGTAGTAGTAGTAGTAATGTAAAGTAAGTGTTTTCGACAAGAAGGAACCAACCAACTCATTAGTAAAACACGGTTAATCAAAACAGTAAATACAAATCATAAGAGAAATATCTGGGAGGAAAAAAAATAGTAAACATCAACAGAGATTGTTGATGTTGCCATATGTACGTGTGCAAGGTCCAGAGTGGGAGTGATGTAAAATTAGATTTGTTAACAGAAGTTATGATATAATATATTAATATTGCATAAATGGTGATGGTTATGGTGATGGAGTTCAGAGTGTTTCTAGAAGTGAGGCAACTGTGATGTTAAAGAGAGACTTGTCAGTACATGATTCCTGGACACTTCGTGGGTGTGTCACGGCTTAATGACTGGATTGTGGAGATGATGGCCAACCACTGCCAGGCTGAAACTAGAGCTAACTTAGTTGCCTACGGTCTCCAGCTGCCATAGCTTGAGATGGGAACTGAAACCTCTGCTCTCTGAGAAGTCGCTCAAACAAACTGCTAAAACTGCAAATGGGGCGAGTGAGAGACAGAGGCCATGGCCCTGATCCAGAACCTGCTTATGACCAGAGCAGTGACGCTAATACCACTGAAACAGCTAAATCTAAGACCAACGCTAGGACTAACATTAAGAATGATGTCATGCCTGGCTCAAGCTGTTCTCTGCAGAGAACAGAGTGTAGTGGTCAGAGACGTCCCAACTCAGAAGAATTCAAGCCGAGGCAGCGTTAGGTCTCAGCCAATCAATTGTAGATTTATTCTCAGTGCTGAGATGAAAGGATGTAAAGGCAGATGTGCGGAGTCTCCTTCTTCCCTGCAGGGAGGATGCTTGCTAGCGTGCGAGGAGCCCCAGGCCTGACCACAGAAAAGCGAGTTGTCTCTAAGGCAGGATGAGAACTCTCCTCTCCAGATTCTTAGGGAGCGGGTTTTAAACCCCAACCCTGCATCAGCCCAAATTCTAATATTAACCCCGACGTGTTCTGCTCTACAGGCCAGACGTCCTCGGAGCCGCCCCAAGGCCAGCAAATGTCCTGTACAATCATAGTCCCTGGAAATAAACAAGGCCTAAACGAAGTCTATTCCACTCCGAATGGATCCTAAACCCACTAACATAGACCAATGTTTTCCACCACAAGAGAAAAAAATGGTCAGGTGAACTGATGTCCCAGTGAAAACAGTATGGCTGCCCCACCTGGACTGCAAATCAGCAGATAACCTGCAATCACTGCCTGTGCGGAGGAGAAACGGGGACGGCTACTCAGTCCCAGTGGTAGGACCTGTGACCAGTAACAACACTGCGTCCGACACCACCTCCAGCAAAACCTCAGTGAGTGGCTAAGCTCATAGGACGACAAGTGCAATCTGAGTGGATATGCTGTCACTGTCCTGATAGCTGATCATAAAAACAAATGTTCCTGCCTCTTAGTGAGCTGTTAGGAGACAGAGCGCTACATCTCACTGCAGCCAACGGGAGCTCATCCTGTGTGATGGAAGGACTGAACTGCTCTCTTCCCAGTCTGCCATGCACGTGCTTCTACGTAGTCCAGGAGCTTATACTGGGAAAAGGGAGAGTATTATGGTAGTGGTTATTTCTCCTGCTGTCGTTCCGTCTGTGTGGAGTGTGCGTGGTCTCCTCGTCCTCAACCTGTCCAGACTGAATCTCGCCTGATTGACACCTGGGATAGGCTCCATCATGCCCACAACCCTTACGGGGAATGTGCAGCCAAGATAATGGACCGGACATTGTCATCTATGCAGGCTGTGTTATCCACGTCAAGATCAAGGTCCATAACAATTTCTCCCCATCTGTCACACTGAAGATGGTCATTCGGAGCCCAAACTGGAAGAGCTGGTTCAGGGTGTTGGTCTGGTCAGAGTTCATCATACATAGATCCCAGGGAGCGATTAAAAGCCAACATCCCATATACTCCTCCAGTGGTTCAGAAGGATGGATGTTTCCAGCTCTGCATTGACTTTTGCCTCCTGAACCAAAATCCTTTCAGATAGACACCCTCATCCACGGATCCGAGATTTCATTGATACACTGGGGTAATACAGCGGGTTCTCTATGTGGATCAGAGACACCATTGCGTTCATCACTCCCTGTGATGAGTGGACTCAAATCCCCTTTGGGATGACTTTGATCAGACTTTGACTTTCAGTTCAAATACAGAGCAGGCAGAACTAACACAGGTGCTAATATGCTGTCCATACTGCCAATAGAAATGAACAGACATATGGACCCGAGGCACCCCAGCCCCCAGGTTCCCCTCCCACGCACACATGCCAGACACAATACAGAGCCTCAGCCCACACCCATCAGCACCATGAGGTGGACTCAATCACTCCAGTCGATGATTTGACAGTTTTTCCACGGTTGTATAATCGGACAAATGCTTAATTTGTTTTTTTGTTTCCACTTCATCAGGATGCTTTTGTTTGAGCAGTAGTTCTGATGTGTTTGTCTCTAGGTCAAACCCAATTAGATCCAAAAGACACAGGGCAGGTGTTACTGGGACTTACCTTAACCAGGTTGATAGGCGCATACTCCTTGCCAGAACAGGTGGACATGACCGTAATGCATGTAGGTACAGTCATGGACAACTGTGCCCCAAAGTTCTTTGGTCATCATCAGATTCCATGACAGCGTTCACACAGTCAAGGCCTCCAGTGGCAGAAGCAGCACAGCAGCCCCAGAACATCTCTGAGCCTCCACCATGTGTGACTGCAGGGACTGTGATCTTCTCTTTGAAGGCCTCATTTCTTTTTCTGTAAACATGCCATGATGTCCTTTACCAGAAAGCTCTGCTTTAGTCCCATCTGTCCACAGCACGTTCTCCCAGAAGGTTTGTGGTTTTGTCACATTCCAGTCTTGCTTTTTGTGCCTTTGTGTCAGCAGTGGAGCCTCCTGGGTCTCCTACCATAGCCTCCCTTTTCATTCACATGGTGACGTAGTTGTGCCCTGTGTCTGCAGATCAGCTTGAATTGGTTGGAAGTTAATCAGGTTCTTTATCCACCGTTCCAACAATCCTTCCTTGTAATTCTTCATTATTCTGCTCTTGCGTCCACGTCCAGGGAGGTTAGTAGCTACAGAGCCTGGGCTGTAAACCTCTGGATGATGTTGGCACAGTGGACACAGGAACATTCTGATCTCTGCAGATGGACTTGTAGCCTTGAGATGGTCCATGTTTTTCCACTATTTCCCTCAAAATCCCCAGACACCTCTTCACACTTCTTTCTTCTTCCAGGTTGAGGTGGTTTGGACATGTTCAGAGGAGAGTTGGGAAGATATCTGTAAACAGATGCTGAGGTTGGAGCTGCCAAGCAGGAGGTCTAGGAGAAGACCAAGAGGAGATGTATGGATGTAGAGAAGGAGGAGAGAAGAGGAGGCAGAGGACAGGGTTACATGGAGGAAGATGACTCGCTGTGGCTCCTGAAAGGGAAAAGCCCAAAGGAAAAGAAGAAGAGTTCAAGCAGGGTGCAGAAACAAGACAAAAGCCAATAAATCTGAGTCCAGAGAACAGTCCAGGTAAGTCTGCCATTGTGGCACAAAGAAGGAATAGACCTTATAATACTCTCAGCCACAGTAATAAAACCACAGTCCAAACTATTCAACCCAACAAAGGATGATTGTCCCGGGCAGAGATTAAAACATAACGTGAGGCAATAGCTCAGGGATCAAAGTATAATAATAAAAAAATAATAAATAAAATCAAGTTGTCAGTAGCTTGACTTCATAATAATGATGACATGAAGAGCGAAATGGTGACGATACGACAAAGAGCATGTCACTGACGCAAACTATCCGTAATCAAGTGAACAATATTAAGGCAGGTACAAAACAGAGCAGAAGCACAACTAGGAGAGAAAAGACACAAAGTTGGTCACATGTATCACCTAGTTACTAAATAGAGTCCGTCTGTTTCTACATTAGGCTCAGTATAAACACAGCTGTTTTGTGAAGCCCTCAGAACATTAGTGAACAAACTGCATCATGACGTCAGGGACCAAGTTGCTTTGAACACGTCACTGCTCAGTCCATCATCTGAGAATGGAACGACCACTAAGCAGAGAAGCAGCCAACAGGCCAACGGTTACACTGGAGGAGCTGCAGAGGCCGCGAGAGACACAGCAAACAGCTGTGCTCACATGACATCTCGCCATCACTGGTGATGTGGTGCAGTAAAACACAAGTCGTACGTCCTCCGTGTTACATTAGAACAGCAGCGCAGCACCCGACGCCCAGTGACGTCAGCCGTAACCACGCACAGCAGCAGAATCACCACCGTTCTGAAAGATTCAGCTAAAACACTGAGATGTTACGGCCTTATAAAAACTGAACGTGGATGTATGCAATTGAATTTTGCTGAATGCTTTGCTATGTGAAAGCGGCCACTACATGTCAGAACATGGAGCAAATAGTTTGCCTTTGTAATGGTGACAGCTTGTGAATTTCCATGTGTATAAATCCCGCCTGCACTTGTGCATTCAGCAATTCTCCAGCCAAAACACATAATGTGTTTGACTTTCCCGTTAATAGAGGCTGCCTCACTGTGCCAAGCAGCTGCATATTAGGACCTATTACGTGATTTCATAGCTCTTACAAAATTGCTCCTATTCACAACAAAACGGCTGGGGGTGGTGGTAGGTTTTTATTGTGGGGTGGGGGAGGAGGGGTGTGGGTAGTGGGAGGACAGGAGAAAAAGCCCCCAACACACAATCATGCTTTTTCTATTGGATGGCAAGGTTGATGACAACATGACCATTGTGTTATAATGATAACACCACAAAGGCATGTGCCCCCCTCATCAAGGCTTCACAGTGGCTGCAGATACAATTTAATTCACTGCTCCGTTGGCGGCCCTGATACCATTATGCAGCACGTCGGCACAGGGGTAATCACTGTCTTTTCTGAGAGGAGGGTGAAAAAAGACAGACACAAAAAAGAGGGGAGAAAAAAGATGGAATGATGATGATGGGGAGGTCGAAACTTACAATTAGGACTGCCAGTTCTGACGCGTCAGAGCCCCTGTTGACTTGTGCTCATACACTTTCAGCACTTCCACCGCTGTTTATTTACCATGGCTACCAGTAATTATAATTAACGTGTCATTTAGTTCAAGGCATTCTTTTGTAGGTTGTCGAGTGTGGCCACAGTATTTTGTAGAAAGGCATAGGGGAGCAGAGAAGAGGCTGAAGAACCAACAGCCAAGTGCTACTGAAGGACTAAAGGAGGGACTAAAGGAGAAGGGTGCTGGCAGAACGTGGATCTTCCCGACGCCGGGGTTCATCAAGTTCAATCAAGCGATGACTAGGTGTCACACAGCAATGGCAGCAATGCTTGAAGTCGCCCATGCTAAACCTGGATGTTTAATTAGTTAAGTGGCAGGGTGTGTACCTACATTTCTGTAAAGCTAATCAGTGTTTTTTATGATTGCAGCGTCACACACTGCTCAGCTGCTCTCAGCCAGTGGAGCTTTTAGTCTATCATTAGCCCATTTCACTGTTTTGGCTGCTTTGCTGCGTTCCAGAAGCCAGTGGGTTATTTTCAGTAGCTATACTACCAGCCCAGAAGCAAATAACTCATTTACATCACATTACAACATTTACTACATTGACACGTTTCAAGAATTGGTGGAGACCAAAACAGAAGGAACAGAACCATCACAAAGCCTTAGTAGAGGAAGTGTGACTGCGAAAAATAAGCTTCCCTACTTACCTCTTATCCTCGCATGCTGGAGCCTATCCCAGCTTGGATTGTGGACAAGGCCAGGGCAGCCAGAGAAAACTCATCAGAAGCCTGAGCCCATGCAGTGTGGTGGCAGTGCCTCCTTATTTTAATCAAATAAATGCGCTTAATTCTTGATATTATGCGTTTTTTGATCATAGCTCCATCATTGCACATGCTACAGTTGTAGTAGTAGTAGAAGGAAATAGGAAAATGTTTCCCTTCACCTTGGGTTAAGTGCTACATTAAATGTGGGAACGCTGAGCCATTTTTAACAAGAAGCCCACATAAATTAACAACCATAGTCTTACACTGTTAAGTTTCTGCCTGTATTCATTCTATACTTAATACTCATTGACCCTGGTTGATGAAAATTAAATGGTAGAGAATATGATTTGAATAAGAGACACATTGGTAAAAACATTTAGTTCACTTCCTTTTGAATTCAAATCACAATGACGTACATAGGTCCCTCATCACTGAGGCTACTCAGATGGCAGACACAATAAAAAGTAGACACTCTCATCTCAATTAACTCTGCGATGTCACAGGTGTGGGCCCATTCATTTATACAGTCCTATTTACATTCCTTCCTCGATGGCAATTTGATCAGGCTGGATGGCCATGAGTTGACTTTTTAAGTTTGCACTGGCATAATTCATTCAGTCATTGCATTTTTATATCCTGGGAATGGAAGACAGATGGGAAAAAACAGGAAGTGGGAGTGGGTGCATGCAGAGAGAGAGAGGACCAAGCCCGGACCGGGGATCACGTCAGCACAAGTTTTCCAGATTCCTCTGGTCTTACATGAAGCCGATCCATGACACAGAAAAGGTTGGGACCACTGCTCTGAGGGCTACACGCCGTTGACACTGTCAACATGGAGGCGGCGTCGAAGTTTGAGGAAAAAATTCACTGAAAAACACATACTCCTGAAAAAGCAAGACTGGCATCCAGCTGAAAAGCTGCTGGACAGGACACAAGTTGTTTTTAAAAAAGACAGTGAGGCCAGTAACAGAGACAGTTTGACAGTGTCAAACATTCTGGAAGCTTCTGTCCGGTTGCTCCTGCTGCCTCCCACGGTTCAGGTTAAATTGTGAGTGTGAGTGCTGTGTGTCCGTGTATGTGGTCTTGGGATGGGAAGGCGACCTGTGCAGGGTGGACTCCACCTCTCACCCACTGACAGCTGGGATAGGTTTCCACGCACCCGCAACTCTTATGAGGTAAAGCGGTAGAAGATGAGTGAGACAAAGATGAACCTTTACCAAAGCGATGGAAAGGAAAAGTTTGGAGAAAGGATCTGCTCCTGATCCCAGTATGTAAATACCTGGAAAGAAAGAAACACTGTTGGCCTCACGTTCACCCTTTGGTTCCAAACCCAGGTGTTTTCAGCCTACTCCCAGAATAAAGGAACTGGCCTCACTGTTTGCAGTGTAACTTCAGCTTATGTCTATTTATATTGACCCATGCAACCAGCTTCTACTCGTTATTCATTTCCTGTCAACATGATGCTGAATGTCTCCATGGCCACCTAGAGACATTCAGAAGCAAACATTCACAGCTTTGAATTCTTCTTTGTTGAATTCATTCTGAAGTTGTTGAAATTCAGAGTTAACAGAAGACAGTTAGCAGCGTTAGCAGTGTTTTTTCATGCTTAATGGTTTAGTGTTGACGAGAAAGAAAAGTGACTGTTACGGTGACCTCTGGAGCAGTAGCCCTGGTGCAGTGCCTGCCTTGATTTACCTGACTATGTATTTCATACGTCTCTCACCAATTGTAGATTATTATCAAAAGAATGCAATTCCATGTTTTGTATTGTTGATTGCATAAAAAAAAAAGATGCAGCTTGAAGGGCATCATCAAAAGATGGAATTGCAACAATCTGCTCCCACCAGGATGCCATTAAAAATGTTTTACGTGGCTGTTTCCCTGTCTTTCCTTCAGCTCCACAGGCTGATTTCTTCATTCAGTGACAGTAATATGCATAATTGGCACCCATCAATTTTCCATAGGCTTCATTCATGTTTTACTCAGCAATAGCCTCCTTAATTGATACATATGGCCATGCTGATAACTGAGCTTGTAAGGTTCAATGGCTATGGTGACATTTTACCTTGTACTGTAGTGGAACTGATCAACCGATAAGGAAACAGCACATGGACATGTGTTAACCACACAAATGCAAGATGCAAACATGTGTCAAATCAAAAGCAGAGACTTTCACCAGCTCATTTATGCTGCCTGTGCACGGCTGATGATGACCCTCTTCACGCCGTATCCTTGCTGCTGCATCCTGCCATCACACTGATTGCAGGGCCGAAGAAGAGAAAATCAGGACAACGTGTCATCTGCACTGTGTTTCTCTGGTTGTTTATTTCCATGCCTGTCTGTCCTTGTCACTCTATGCAGATTTGGAAAATGAATGTGTTGTAGGCTGTGGCTGTTTTTTTGGATTCATGTCATCTTGTAAAAATGTGATACATTTTGAGAGGGGCTGTGCTTTCAGGGGCCTGGAGCACGGCATCTGTGAAAAGATTTTTAATTCCAGTCTTAACTATTTGTACATTTGCTACTCAATGAATTCTTAATCCGGTAAAACACATGGGTGGTGCCTACAGGAGCACTCACTTCTACCGCATCGCACATTCACAAGGAACACGCAAGCTACCCGCACAGATTACCCCTGGGAATCAAACCCAGGCCCCCCTTGCTGTGGGTTAATACAATACAGAATACAATATACAGTATATATATACAATATAGAAAAATATGAGCAAGCAGCAGGCAGGTGGAGAAGAAAAAGTCTCCAAGAAACGTCCAGCAGCACAACCAGGTTCCGGGTGGGCGGACAATTGCCTTGACTAGCTGAGGTGAGAGGACAGAGAAGAGAGAAAAAGAGCAGAGAACGGCAATAAGAGCAAGAGACAGACAACAGAACGCAGGCAGCCGCACACTGGCAAGACAATACAGCCCCAGAGTTAATCACATGCAATGCAGAGGTGGAGAGAACAACAAATAGAGGAGCTCAGTGTGTTAAGGAGGTAATTCCAGATGTTCAGTGAGTTACCAGCGAATTCTTTTTCTTTCTATTACTGTCTCTAAATGCCATGGTCAGTTCCTATAGTCAGCCAGTAATTATAGCTTGGGTGATAATGGATTTGTACTCCATAATTTTCTATCATGTTGTTGAAGGCTGTTGGTATTGAAATGGGGTAATCATGCGATTTGCAAATGGTATATTTCTATTCAGAATGTGACTGAATACAGAATACGTTGACTTGCTCAGAGACTGGGTTAAAAGATATGGTTAATGCAGAAAAAAGTCATAATTACAAGCTAATGGAGGACTAAAGCAGTCAAAGCACTTTCTGTCAGGGATCATTTTAGACTAAATATTTTCACTTTGACCGTATATACTGTATATTTAACTTGACTATTATTGTAAAACCAGCCAGCTGGTCAGAGACAAGACGAGACAAGACAATTCTTTATTAAATTAAATTCAATTGTTACAACAGCTACAAACAATTAGTAAGTGCACAAAGAAAATGACCCTTTATACAGATTTACAATTTTTACACATACAAGATGCTACATATAATTTCCCAAATAAACTATAGCAGATGATCTGTTTGGTTGTGGAATGAAGGACCTGTGGTATCGCTCCTTCCTACACTGACTCTGGATCAGTCTCCACTGAAGGAGCTTCGTCCATGATGGACGTCAGCTTGACCAACGTCATCCTCCAGAGTCCTGTGGAGCCAGGACAGAACCTCCTGAGCAGCTGGTTGAGTCTCTTTGTGTCTGTCTGTGCTGCCTGCTCCCCACAGACACAGCGTAGTGAGAGCAGAGGCCACAGAGTCACAGAGTGTCTTTAACTGAGACATGGATGAAGCCAGGAGATCTTAGCAGTTTTACCGAGTTTTTACAGCACAACGTGCTTCAATGCAGGACGCCATGGGGGAGGTGTGGCCGTTTTTAAGAATAGTTTTAAGTGCAGACCAGTTTCCTTTGGACTATATTCCTATTTTGAGGTCCTGTCCTTTTATTTTGGAAATAAATCCATCAGTTTTATATCGTCCACAGGGATTTAACTCACGTTTTATCCAGGAGTTTTCAATCATGTTGAAACATAAACATTTCATTCTTTGCAGGGATTTTAACGTCGGGCTTCCCACTGGTGAAAGACTAGCTGGGTATCCTGGACTCTGTCACACAGCCCACCCACAACCAAGGACACACACGGCATCTTTTCTATTACACACAGCTTGACCATCACCCTGACGAACATCACAGATGTGAGCATTACTGACCACTGACCCAGCGTGAAGTGCAGATACCAGTCCAGCCACGCTGCTTCACTGATGCCTCCTCTGTGACATTTATGGAGCCACGAAAGCTTAACGCTCTCAAATGTCTTGACTACTCTGTTGCCTGACGACGTCCTTGGTGTCTAGAGTCATCTTTAGTTATGGTTGTGGAGATCATCCAGAGCAAGGATCAACCCACAAGTACAGATGAATAACTGAATGACTGTCGTCAAGCCGAGCAGAGGTGGGTGAAGCACGGACTCCAGGTTTTTAAACAGACTCTGGACACCGACCCCATGCTTTACTCAAAACTGTCTCTGCTTTTAAAAGATGTCCCCCAGTTCTTCACAACCACAAAAGACCCAGAACTTCTAAAGAATGTATACGCATTGATGTGAACCCATCTGTGAACCAACCAGGTGAAGCTGTCTGTGGAAGATCAACTGCTGCAGAACGCAAATGATTCAGAAACCTGTTGGTGTCCTGGGTTAAGATCAAGGCAGAATATCAAGAGGTTGCTAAAAAACAACCAAATGCGGAGTTGACCGGACACAAGTAACACTCTGCAGCCAAGGTGAGAAGAAATCAAAAAGATGAGTCCAGCTTCACCTGGAGGACTGAGAACTTCCACAGATGGTGAGAAGAAACGTTTCCATGTGAATGGGACGACCTGAAAGTGTGGGAAGGGATGTGATGAACGTTGCTGTGAGTTGAGTCACAGCAACTGGACTCCAGTCAGTCCCTGAAGCTGCTTCCAATACCTGAATCCAAACAGCAGCGATGGATCTTGGAGGAGGCTTCATACAGGAATGAAGTGTTTTTACGCTTTTTGTCGCTAGATGAAGCTTAATTTATTCTCTTCAATATAAAATCCAACAATGAGAAGTTCACTAACACAAACATTGAACACACAACAGTTGAATTATATTCACATTTTGGAAAACTGGAAAAGTGTAAAATATGAATTAAATCGCGTTTAAATTTTAGAAGGGAAGCACAGGATTTAAAACCAGGCAGCGAGGATCAGAGTGAAGGGAACAAACCACAGGAGTAGATGCTGGTTTAACAAGCTCAATGCAACATTCACCACCTTCACATGTGTCTGCTACAACGTATGTAAAGTGGTGGTTGTGTGGACTTTATCGATTTAAGGTCTGTGCGCAACAAACCAACTAAAGCACGACGCCCACAGGAGGAGAGAAATTCTCCTACAGACGTTCTCGTCATTTTTCAATAGGTCTACATCTTGTCTAGTGTGTTAATTCACACACACTTTTGTGTATGTGTGGTGCTCTAGTCTGAGAGTACAAAGTCTTAAAAGGAGATCTTCCTACATAAATTCCCATTTTAGTGAACCTTTCTAGTTGTCCACATTGTAACAAATAAACAGAGAAATGCTGAATACAAACCCTTGGTACAGTACTTGAGTCATGACGGGCTGTGAGTGTCAGGTCACTTAGACATAACACACGCGGTGTCTCTGCAGATCTGACGTGGAAGCAGCGGAAATGTCAAACAAACGCGGTGGAGCATGTTGTGGATTTTTATCAGAAAGAATCAGTGAGAAAAACTATTTTCCCTCTGCACAGACATTTATACTGGAATCTCAAAACCAGGAACTTACAAAACAATAGAAGGAAAAAAGCAGGATAATAATAATTATGTTCTAATAATAATTATAAGAAAACAAGTAACAATAATTGTGCAATAAAAAATTCCATTACAATTTTAACAGCCACCATTGTAACTGTTACGAATAAGGGAATGATGTTACTACGACTGGACTGACTAAACAGACTTTCCATTCTCATCCTGCATCCTTCTCCCTGTGGTTTTGAAACTCAGTTCCCACATAGTGCTGTAACTGTTATCATTCATATTATCAGACTCCTCCTGATTGGCTGACTGACGGTCAGCGCGCTGCGTTACTTCCTGTTACCGAGGCTTGTTGCTGGTTGCAGGACTTATCGCTTTACTTTTATCTGTTTTCTAACTGGTTGCGGCGGCTTGAGGGTCACAACACACACTTGTAGCCCCCAGGCCCCTTCATTAAACGCTCTGCTAATTCCATAGTTAGTGACCATCACATAGATCCATTCAGTCTCACTGAGACCTGGCTGCAGCAGGATGAATACGTTCGTCTGAATGAGTCGACTCCAACCAGTCACATCAACCATCATGTTCCTAGAAGCTCAGGTAGAGGTGGAGGGGCAGCAGCGTCTATAGCTCAGATCTATTAATGACTCCTAGACCTGAACAGCTTTAATTCATTAGAGCCTCACTCTAAGCCTTTCTCACTCAGACTGTAAACCCAGGAACCAGTTGTGTTCTCATCGTCTACCGTCCTCCTGGTCCATGTTCACAGTTCACTGAATGTTCACAGCTTTTATGTGACTTAGTTCTTCCACAAATAAAGTGACTGTAGTGGGCGACTTCAGCATCCATGTAGATGTTGACAGTAACTGTCTCAACACTGCGTTTAACTCACTACTGGACTCTGTTGGTTTTAGTCAGCATGTGAATGAACCCACTCACTGTCTTCATCATCCTCTGGATCTGGTTCTGACTTATGGGTTGAGATGGATCATTTAACAGTTCTCCCTCAAAACCCTCTGTTATCTGACCATTTCTCACTAACTGTTGAATTGACCACAACAGACCTGACAACAGTGAATCAGAGCAGGTTGGATCCATGGTCCAACTCAGATCCGCAGCCTTAAGCAGAGGACCCAGAAACTAATGAGGTGAATCCTGTCTAGCATGGAAAGACAGTTTAATACTATATAAAAAAGCACTTTGTGCTGCTAGAACCACATATTATTCATCATTAACTGAGGAAAATAAAAACAACCCCAGGTTTCTTTCAGCTCTGTAGCCAGGCTGACTAAGAGTCATAGTTGTGTTGAGCCTAGTGTCCCTTTAAATCTCAGCAGCAACGACTTTATGAATTTCTTTACCAATAAAATCAGAACCATTAGAGAAAAGATTTATCAGAATCTGTCAACAAAAGTCATAAACCGATCTGCAGATCCAACAGCCTTAGATCTGCTGGTTAGACCTATGTCTTACTTAAACTGTTTTTCCTCCATAGATCAGAGTTAACTTCAATAATTAACTCTGCTAAATCAGCTACTTGTCTCTTAGACTCGGTTCCAACTAGACTCAAAGAAGTTCTTCCATTAATCAGCACGTCCATATTAAATCAAACCAACCTGGCTCTGCTAACAGGCTACGTACCACAGGCTTTAATGTTGCTGTGGTCAAACCTTTACTGAATAAACCTACTCTGACCCTAGAGAACTAGAAACTATACGCCAACATCTAATCTGCCCTTTATTTCTAAAGTTCTGGAAAAAACTGTAGCTAAACAACTATGAGACCACCTGCGTAGAAATAACCTGGATGAAGATTTCCAGTCAGGATTCAGATCCATCACAGACAGAACCAGCTCTGATTAGAGTCACTAATGATCTTCTCCCAGCTTCAGACAATGGTCTAGTTTCTGTCCTTGTCCTGTTAGATCTTAGTTCAGCATTTGATACGATAGATCACAAGATTCTATTGCAGAGACTGGAACATAGCGTTGGATTAAAGGAAAAGCACTGGATGGTTTAAGTCTTATCTGTTGAACAGATTCCAATTTGTTCATGTTCATGATCAATCTTCCATTCACACAAGAATCAGCTTTGTTGTTCCACAGGGTTCTGTGCTTGGTCCAATACTTTTCCGTCTTAACATGTCTCCTCTTGGTAATATTATTAGAAAACACTCACACTATAAATTTCCACTGCTATGCAGATGATACTCAGGTAAATTTGTCCATGAAACCAGAGGAAACAAACCAATTAGTCAAACTTTGTTTGTCAAGCTAGTTTGAACCAATGACTCTTTAAAAAGCCTCCAGTTAATTCAAATGCTGCTGTAGTAGAAAAAGTTTATGCATATAAAGATGTTTGTAATGGAATATATATTTAGCACATATGCATTTAGTTCAGGCTAAAGGGTTTAGAATAGAGTAGAACAGGTCCTGTCTAGGCTGTGCAGGCTTGCTGGCCTTGGGTCCGAGGACAATCTGGCTTTTAGACAAAACAGTCTGAGCTGTTGAACAAAGGAATTTGGACAAACAATTCTTGGTATGAAATCTTCACATTTTGACGCATGTTCAGGGTTTAAAAACCACCTCCCTAGAGGGAGACGGGGGAGATGTGAGCTGTGCTGGGCTCCGTCCTTCCCCCCGCGTCTGTGAGCATCTCCCGCAGGAGAGAGAGGTGACTTTGTTTACCTGTCTTTGCATATTTTCTCATCTCACCACTGAAAATAAATTCATGTTTGATTATTTGAACCTAATGCTGCCTCGGCTTGAATTCTTCTGAGTTGGGACATCTCTGACCACTACACTGCAGCCAGAGTCTGACTGGACTCAGGAAGAGACGTCACATTTCTCCTACATCAGCTTCTCTGTCCTGTCAAATCTAGGATAGAATTAAATCCTTCTCCTCACCTACAAAGCTCTTCATAATAAAGCTCCATCTTGTCTTAGACCTCATGGCTCCTTCTGCTCCAACAGAACCTTGCTTCTCAGAGCTGGTCTACTGGTGGTTCCTAGAGTTTCTACCTGTAGAACGGGAGGCAGAGCCTTTAGCTCCAAGCTCCTCTATGTGGAACCAGCTTCCAGTTCAGGTTCTAGCAGCAGACGCCCTCTCTGCTTTAACACTAGGCTGAAACCTTCCTTTCTGACAAAGCTGATGGTTCCAGATGGTTCTGGTTCCTCTGATCCATCTCTTAGATGCTGGAACCTCCTTCATTCACTGAGCTTCTCTCCATCCCCTCACCCCAACCGGACAAGGCAGATGTTCGTCCACATTGAGCCTGTGAGTGTTTTATGCCTGCAGCAACACTTATGTGGGCTAATTCATCTTTATCGTTCTACTGCACATGTTCTGCTCCATGCTAACATACTGGGCTGGTCCTGCTCTCCGTGTCTTTGCCGCCAAGCTACATGTAACTCCTTCCCTTTGAAAATCATGTCTTCCTCTGAACTAGCTGTTTTGAAAAACTCGCCTTTTTATGCTAGCTAACCAATTTGTACTTGAGTGGGGGCTTGACACGTTTTGTTTTCTGCTGATATTATTTTTGTCTTTACTAGCGCTACTTCATTCAGTTCTGAAGGTTTTGTTTTATTACCTCTTTCATTGTTGATTTACTTGTACAGCGCTTGGTCAACACTGCGTTTTGATTTGGTGCTGTATAAATAACCTCATGCCCATGTGTCCAGGCCTACTTTGAGTTTCTTACTGACCTGTTCACTAACCACCCATCTACAGTTACTGGACCATTGATGAGCCGAGCTTTCAGTGTTTAAATATTGTGATTACTGTGTAAACTCCAGATCAGCCAACCACCTTGTCAAGTTTAACCTCTTAGCCACAAACCTGTCAATGGCCATAGTTGGTCCAGTCTGTGGCTGGTGCCAGGCCAGCCGGCTGCCATCCACAACCTAAGACCGTTTGGAATCAGATAAGGTGGCGTGTGCCTGCTATTGTCATTTATTCAGCCCTTTGGCAAGGACACTGGAAAAATTCACGCTTTACAGCCATCAGCAGCAGGTGAAAGGCATGTTCAGCTTGTTAGTGAGCTTAGATTGGTGAGCAGAAAATGCCATTTCAAAGAAAAGGTATAACACGAGTTTGTGGGTTTGGATAATGAACGCATTGTTTCTTCTGCATCTCTCTGGTCTTTCCATCACGTGGACAAGGGTTCAGTGTAGTCACATCAGCCGGTAATGTTCCACAATATTTGTTCATCTTTGTGGCGGACTCCTCCCCCTTTTCCTCACAGTTCTGTTATTAGCGGATGTAACTTTGTTCTGCGTACGTTTGTATTGGCTGTGGCCTAAGTTTTGTCTTTTCTTCTGCTTCTTGCATAGCTGTGATTCAGAGAATGTCATTCTGTCGAGTCATTTTCGTGTGACGTGCGTGAGATATGGCGTCTGCATGTGACAACACAGGGACACACGCATCCATTTTTTGATCCATTCCGTCTCAGAGGCATACATTCCATTCAGACATCCACGCACTCTCAAACCTTAGAGTCTCCAATTAACCTGAATGCACGTCCTCAGGTTGTGGCTCGGGGGGAAGAGCATCACACTGTGAAGGAGAAGAGAGTGTCAAACTGGGAGGTCTGAGGCTAAGTTTTATAGAGGAGGAACTGACCCATCAAGGAGTCCTGGGTGGGTTTTTGCACTCCTCCCTCATCTCTCCTTTTAGTCCCAGAAAAAGAGGTCAAACAAAGAACGAGAGAGAGATGTGCAGTTATTCAAGCTTGGGCTTGAGAACACGTATCTGTCTCTCTCCCTTTCACACAAATGTGTTTTGTGTGTGTGGAAGTGGAAGAATGAAAACGCCTTCCGTCGGATCTGTTAATTGGCTGCCTACTTACACAGGGACAAATGCTTTCCCATCCATCCTTTCCAAATAGCAGGCAGAAGGGCTAGTGGGTCTGATCAACTAACGTACCATCGTACGACGCTGACTGAACTCTTTATGGCTTTTTAATGTTTGTGGTGATGTGAAAGTAAAGCTTCAATGTGCTGCAGCACCATAAATATAATTTCAGAGCATTTATTAGAGTCATATGTGATCCAGCTTTTGTCCATTTACTTCCAGTCTCCAAGGAAACGCACTCCCAACACTGTCACAAGACCAGTCCACAAGCGAAAAGGAACGGTTACACATGAAGACACACTTATATGTCTGAGGAATCAGAAAACATTATAAACGAAGCCAGATCATTCAGTTTTCCTGAAAAGTTATAGGAAGTAATGCAAAGGCAAACGCAGATGGGCAGAGTATTTCATTGGCCGTTTACTGACCCTGCATCACAAAAATGAGTGTTAGCAGTCAGGAAGTCTCACTGTTAAACGGTTGATACAGTTCAAATGGTAAAGAATCATTGGAGGTTATTATTTCATTGAAGTTAATATTTAATTAATCACATCACTATACAGTCATTTGATTAATATAGAAGAGAGTAAAGGCAGGATAAAAAAGTTCCCCTTTACTGTCAAGTCATCTGTGTTTCCACAGACTTTAATCACATGCAATTCAACAGTGGCAGAGATGTAGACAAGGAGCAAAGTCCTGCAGCATCTAACTCACAGTGACCTGACCTGCCTCAGGTTCATCATCTTTGTTGAGAAGGAAGGTTTGAAGCCTGCCCACAAATTATAGTATCTGGGATTATACCATGTGAGAGAAGGTGCAGATTATGTTTAGATGTTATAGGCTTTTATTATTAGCTGAATAATAACAGATATCAGTGACAACTGTCTGTAATCTCGATGTTTAAAGACTTAAATACAACTAATGTTGCCAACCCTATAAAAATTAACTCAGTAATAGCAACAGTACTTCAAATAACAAGGCTCATCTCAACAGACCTCAACATAATAACAGACAGATTCAGGTGTTCATTTAGAATTAAAAAACGTTTTTAATTTATTTTATGAATGATTGTTTTCTCTATTTCTTATCATGCAGGCATTGCACAAGATAAATAATTATAATCTGTTACACTAGGTTCAGTGCTGCCAAATGTGTGATAATTGCCATATTTATACGATAGTTTAGACACCGTAGACCAAATACACAATAGTTTGGACATTTTGCACCCAAAAAAATGTTTGATGCGATATTTGACCAGCTCTCTCCTGGTTGGCTCCCCCTCACTGTCAATCACATCAGCAGCGTTCAGCTCGTGTGTTAGCTGGAACCAAAAGACACAAAAAAAAATAAGGGAACACGAATCAGAGGAAAATACTACGAGAAGAAAAGAGTCCGGCCCAGCAGCTTTATTGCTGCTGCCCACAGTATCTCTGGGAGTTAGACTCAATCAAAAAATGACTTCAATCAAGGCTAAAGCTATTTGCTGCTGCTGTGTTCAATTGTTTTCAGACATCACAGCGAAATCATGCCAAGGTAAAGAAACACCCACACAAAGAATGCACTGATATACCAAATAACAATAATGTTATGATGGATGCTGGCGTTTTTCCTGGTGACATAGTTCTGTCTTCCAGTAACAGCTAGTTTCCAGCTTTGTTTTTAAATGTTTTAAAAGTCAGGTTTAGTTTCCTCTTTCCCTAGTTTCCGAAGCTGTAGACGGTGTAGACTGGTGATGTCTCGGTCCTGTTCTGTCCTGTATGCTCTGAGCTTCGTGTGCCATGTGTCACGTCCTGTCCTGTCCTGCTTCCTCCTTCCGGGGCCCATGCAGCTGGGCTTACCAGGCTTTCTGCAGAGGAGATGTGTTGCAGGCTGTTGGGGAGTTTATGCTTCCACTGTGCACAGTCAGATAACAAATAACTGAAAGACAAAGATGGTTCTTCTTCTTCTTCTTCTTCTTCTTCTTGTTTTACCCCATAAAAATCAAACAGAACAGATTTCAATGAGGCTAGAGGTTGGGAAAGTGGAGACAGACAGAAACAAACAGGGTGAGTCACTAGCAACTAGTGCTAGTGAATAACAGAAATACTAATTGACAGATTACATGATTACAGAGAAGTGTACAGAAACTGAGACCTGTGACAAAACAGAGAAGAAGAAAACAAAGTCCACATCCTCATCTAGCAGCAGAAGGCCGGGTTGCCACAGCTACATTCAGAGCTTCTCTGCGTGTGATCTGTAAAGTCTGCTGTTTGCAGAGTGATGTACAAATCGCTAAACAGGATGATGAAATTAAATAACGATAAATCCTTCTTCTTCATTAGGACTAATGCTGTGAGAATGTCTGAGATTCTGCGAGATTTCAACAAGACATCACGCATTTAAAAGCAAACAGTTGTCCGTCAACACACGTATATAGCAGGGTAATAGGGTAATCCTGTCATGACCCTGGCCCTGGTTCTGTCTCCTTTCTTTTTACCTATTTCTTCCTTTTGCCAGTCGCCCCCTCTTCCTCCCTCTGCTCTGCTTGCCACTTCAATCACATACTGTACCTCATGCATATCTATCATGGGATCATAGGATTCATGCTGAACGTATTCCAGAAGAATCGCTGAAAGTTGACAAAGCATTTGAGACACAGCTGAAAGTAGCTGAAGAGAAACAGGAGTTGTTTTAACAGAGCTGAATGTTTGCAGAGGCTTAAGCAGCTGAATTTCAAATTAAAGAATTTTGTTGAATGGTCAAATGGCGTTTGAACCCTGATCTCGTAGAATCAGAGACTGAAGCTGAAAAAGCTGCATTTTAAAATAAGAAAGTTGAAATGACCCACTGCCTTCCACAGCAGAGCGCAGCCATAACCACTGAGCTACTGGCAGCTGGAGGTGAAACAGTGATGAGTCTAGTGTCTTAAACCACACCTCCAACAGCTGCGTTGGAATCATTGGGAAGTAATTAAGTCATTCATTCAGTTCTTCCCATAAGTGAAATGGGTAAGGACGTATGTTGAGGTTAGCTTCTATTTCAGGACAGTAGTTTAGTTCTATGAGGTCTGACAGCCTAGAGGAGAATTCAGTGCCCAAGTACCTGGTGTCCCCTGAGTGGACTGTGGCAGGAGCACGAGCACGAGCCAAAGTTAAGTGGTAGCACTGTAGTAAAATGATCCCAAACCGTGGATCACCGGCTGCTGCTTACAGTCATCATGATATTCTCAAAATATCTGCTGATCGTGACCCTCAAGAGATGTCAGTATGGGGATAAGGTGTTTGTCCTCAAAGTCCTAGTAGCAGCTGAGGAAGAGACAGTGGAAACTGTCTAATTCCTGTGTATAGTGGCTTGAGACAAGATCACTGAACACTTCTCTTGATCCTTCCCATCATTTCACCACTGCCATGCTGCCTGACGTCCACGTCTGAGAGCAATAGATACAAAAGAACTAAGCTGTGGTGATTTCCATAAACAGGCCTGCGTGTTCAGTGGCTTCGTCTGTCTCAGTGGAATACACTGCCAACAGCCAAAGTGAGTTTAAATGATTTTGAGAGGTACGAGGCAGTGTGTAATCACAAGTGTCATTAGCACTGCAACTGAAATCAAGCTCATTTGGATGTAAAAGCTTCTAAATGACACAATCCCCCAGGACCATTTAATGAAGTTTTGTTGGGGAAACTCAAGGGTTTTTCACGTAATTATGCAATAAATACTGACTGAATTGTGCTATTGTGGATTCTATTTTAGGATGGATCTGTCTGCAGTCGTAAAACAATTGAGTCCTGCTGTGGCTGCTGGATCTGTAGTATTCAACGTACAAAATAAAATGTTGTGTAAAAACTCTGGTTTTCAGTTACAAGTTGTGGAAGGAAACGAAAGTTTCTCAAGTTCAAGTCATTGAGAAAGAAATGTGAATATTTAATTTTCTAATGCCAAACATTCAGTGACATGCACAATGGAATTATTGTCAATAAAATGCCTTTAAATTGTCACAAAGACTATTTCATGTTAAAGTAATTGTAAAATATTTTCTCCAAAGTGCTTAAAAAAACACTGTTATTGAGGCGGCAGAGCAGAAGATCCTTGGGTGCACAATTCCAATTCCCTCCCATATTCAAAAAGTACTTAACGGAATGAGGACACAGTGTAGCCTGTTGAGTTGACATGGATGTTTTACCTGCTCTAACAAGTCAAGGCTTTATTTTTGTCTGCACAAATTAAAGAATGTAACATATTGACCTAATAGGCCAATGAAGGAGATTGGAGTTTAGATTTCTCATGCACCACTTGCTGCAACATTTGTCCTTCTACACATAAGTGACAGGTTTACAAAGTTATGTACGAAAAGGATACAATCTCAAAAGAAAAAGACAGATTTAAGACCAGGTTTTCTCTGAAAGGCTTGAGGCTAAAGGACAATAAAACACCAGATTAACGTAATTTGACTGGGAAAGCAAGTATGTGTTTACATCTAGAGTTTATGTTACATTTCCAGACAATAATAAAATGTAGTGTTGGAAATAGGTGGTTGGCGAGGAAGAAGCAACTGGAACTGGGGAAAGCGATGGGTTAGTCAGACACATGCCACAAAGCAAGAACACATTTATTACAGCGACAAATGTGAAGCAGTCTTGGTGTTTCATCCTTATAGAACATATTCACATTCTCCCTGGTTACTATGGTTCCGTCTTAGTGACATTTGACAGAAATTACAAATCATGAGCAAGCGTACGGCCCAAGGACATTCTGAAATGTTGCTTTTCCACCTTCCAGGCTGCAGCTCGCCTGGTGATGTGTGAAATGTGGGCCTGGGGAGCTGATATCATCTGGTCTCCAACCTTGTTCCTTAACCAGTCTTTTAATTGTTTCTAAAATCAAGGGCATGTTTCATCTCCGTCCCAGCATCAGGATGGATCAGCGATCCCACTCAGGCCCTAATTGTTTTTAATCAGTGCCAGAGGAGGTGGGAGGGAGTTGGAGACTATGCTTCTGCTTTTAATTATCAATCTGGCAGGTCATGGCCATGATAACTCTCCAAGCATTTCCACAACATCTAATTACCTCTTCACTAATTCTTGTTTGGACCTTTTGAATTACAGACACTGCAGCTGCAAATACAGTTTCCTTTTATTCATTAGGTGGAGTGCACACAGCCACAGGAGCCATGAACCTGGCCTCAATTAACACTTCCCCAACAAGGTTCATTTTAGGAACATTAACATTTGAAGAGAAATGGGAAAACAAGCCCAGTGTAGTAACAGTTGACCAGACTCTTCCTGAATGTTCAACAGATTTTGATACAAACTCACTAACCAAGACTTTGACCGGAATCAGGAATCACACGCAAGGAGGTGTCACTTAGTTTGAAAATAAGAATATGTCTTTAGAGACAACAAAAAATCACAGCAATGCTGTTAATGCTCAAACACGAAATATAGGAAACTATAGACAGCAGAGTCTTGATCCCACAAGAGCATCTGAAGCAAACAGAAAGGAGGACAACCAGCAGTGAGCTGTCAAGTTCCGACCCTGTGTTCAATGAGAACTTTCTCCAGCTCAACCAAGGAACCAAGAGAAATTTATATTTGACTCTAATCTCAACTTTGAATTTATCAGGACCATAAGCAATAATGCATTTTACCACCTCAAAAACATTGCCAGAATGAATTTCTCTCTGGAGCCAACACAGAGAACTGACTGCAATGCTCTTCTCTCTGATCTCCCCAAGAAAAACATCAGTATCAGGTCAGTTGCAAGTTCTACAAGCCTCCCGCCAGCGAACCGACAGGAGCAGAAAGAGAGCTCACATCAGTCCTCACTTAACGTCTCTGCTTGGGCTGCCTGTGTCTTTTATTGGTCGACAAGGCTCTTAATGGTTTTAGGCCTCGATACTGGTCAGAGCTGCCTTTACCCTCCGAGCCTTGTAGAACCCTCAGGTCTGCTGGTGGGACTCTGCCTCTGGATACTTAATAATAAACTCAAAACCAGCCGTAATATGCTTTTATCTAACTCTTATTCACTTTCATTAAATTCACTAAATCTTTACTGTATTTTCAATTGATTCCAGTGTCTGGAGAGTTTAAAACATTCCTGAAAGTAGCTGAAGAGAAACAGAAGTAGTTGAAAGTAGGTGAACGTCTACACAAATAGCTGAACTGTTAAATTGCAAAATAAAGCATAAAGAGATAACATTAAGTAAGTATTTCTACTAAATGTCTGCCCAGACCGACGGACGTGCTGTCGGCTGTGTTGCTGCAGGTGCTGCTGTCGGCGCTCGAGACAGAGGCTGTGAAATGAGGGTCTTTCAACTCATGCAAGTCAGAAATGTTACATCTGTGCTTCACATATTATAACAGTTGAACGATTTGTTCACTTAATACAACTGAGACAAAGAATTGTGAAAATAGAAACTATAGAAACTGAAATTTAACAGAACGCTCTAATATAGTGGTCAGAGCAGATCGTGCGTTTCAGGAAAGGCTCGTGGTTCCTGGTCCTGTCCCTGCACAAGGCGCTTGGTGGTCCGCTGCCCTTGACCACCGCTTGGTCCTGTTCGTGCCTCACCTCCGTACCAGGGCTCTGTGGGACCTTGTTGGTGGACGTGTGAAGCCTTATGTGGGTTCTTGTGGTTCTGTGTTGCTTGTTTGTTTTATTCTCACTTTCAACTGTTTGCCTTGTTTGATACAGTCTGTTCTGGCCTATTTTGTTCTATCCAGTTGGTTCTGTTTTTGGTATTTACTCTATTATGTATTCAGTCATCTGTTTAGTCTGGGGGGGGGGCTTTAGTTTGTTTCTCTCCTCTTCCTGCCATTACATCATTTCCTGTATTCTGTTGACGTTACCCTTGTTACCAGTGAGTTAGTTAGTTCCATGATTTGTGCTGTTACCTTGTTAGTTTCTTTCTCTGTGTAAGTTAGTTCTTACTTTGATGAGTGTGTTGGTTCGGCTCTTCCTCTTTTCTTCCTGCCTAGCAGTGACTGTGTAGTATTTTCTTTTTGTGACATTTGTTTCCTGCTTCATGGAGCGATTTTGTTTGGTTTTATTCCTTGTCCTTGTATTTATTCACTCACCTTGTTAGTTTAGTTGCATTCTTTGTATTTGTTTAATTCTGGTTTCCGGCTTGTGCGATTATTATTAGTTATCTTACATCTATTTTCACCTTGTTTGTATTTCATAGCCCTTTATTCTATTAAATGATTTATTTTGTAAGTGTAGCAGGTTCAGCATTTGGGTCCTCACGTCATTTGTTTGTCTGGCCTTCAGCGCTCTGTGAGCAGGCCTTGTAGTTGTAAGGAAACCTATTCAGTCAGTCCAGGCCCATTTCGTTTCATTCACGTTATAATCCGAGAAGCCAGTGTGGTTGTTGTAACTGTAACAATATTGATTATATCAAAGGAAACACTAGAGATTAGAATTAGATAAAGAAGTAAATGTTGATGATACAACTGTGAACAAAGAATATAAATAATAGAATAAGCAGGATAAATAAACAGGTCAATTTAGAGGCACAAATTATGAATATAGTATGAAGGTGTATTCATGTATGGTTATAGAGATATGAAACAAATTAGAACCTAAGAAGTAAAAAGGTTAGTAAAAGTAAAATATTTTGAACTAATGAATACATAAATAGATTAAGTTTGGTGTCCAGGTGATTTGCATGCTCTGCTCTGACCTGCTCTGTGTTTTATAGTGTGTCCGCGGTTTGGAGGACTGCTGTTCTGGCTCGTGTTTATCTTGCGCCACAGCTGATTGATCGCTGTGGTGAAACTGCTCATGTTCTGCCTAGTAATCTGATCATTTTATATGATAAATTTGAACTCTTTTGTGTGTGATCCTTGTGCAAATTCTTTGAGGAAGACCTATCAGCTCTATTGTATTTAATTGCTCACCTGTGTAAAATTCCTTGACCACCCTGTCACCCAGACCATTGGCGGTTCTCTCTGAGCAGAGCATGGTCAGACTCGTTCCCTTTAGGTGAATGGTGACTAGAGTCGGCCTGAATGAGTCTCGTTCTCTAGCGACTTCCATCTCAGAGCTGGTCACAGTGAGACCTCTCCCCAACGATCTTCAGGCGAATGAATGTTTAAGGAAACAGAGTCTGGTTTGTGTGAACTGGACTGAAGGGTCCCCTGTAGTGGAGACACAGAGTCAAAGCGCTTTGAGTACCATAGGTAGAAAATCGCTGCAGACAATTTACCATGAGCCCTATGTTGGAAACATGGTTTGAGATACAATCTGTGTGATTCCCTTTTCGTTAACTCCTCCCATACATCTCCTCTTTTGGCACAAAGTGTCAACCAAATTTGTAGTAATAATACTTTGTAGTTATGTCATTATACAACAAATTCTACAGCTAGTATAACTACACAGAATCAAAAACGCAACACAATACATAATAAAAAAGAAAACAAAATGTCATACTAATACAATTTGTCACGATCCACACTTCAGGTCCGCTGGAGACTTTTATTTTGAAAGATTATTTTGGAGACGCACACCACACCGCCTCCGTTCTGTTCATTTTCACCTGGTTCCCTGATCCTCTACCTAAGCTCTCTCCACACACTCGTCGCAGATCGTCAACGTTACTTGGACGCACCCGACCCATGACAGACCCTGCTTCCCGCCACCTGAACTGTGAGTTTTTTCCCGTTTGCTCCTGTTCATTGCCAAGACGCTCACGGCGCCGGTGGATTCCTATGCCTGGTCTGAGCACCTGAAAACTGAACTCTCTTTTCCCTGTGCCCTGGTGGCTTCCTGCCGCTCCTGTTCATTGCGGTGGCGGGTTTGCTAACGCTGCTCACTGGAGCCTATTACGAGCGCCTTTGGTGCCGTCTGCGCTCAAGAAGATCCCTGTGATTCACCAGCCGGTTCGGCTCGCTTTGTGTTTGTTTTTTGTTAACCGTTTTTGTATATTTTTTGGACTCCTGGCCTCTTACCCTTCACCCTCAAGCCACAGGAAGGAACGTACTCGTCAGTTCCCGCGCTGCGAACCAAACCCGGAACTCCTCGATTCCATCCTCGGCTGCCCGGTGGAACGTACCCACGCTGACTCCCGACCTACTCACGCCTTCCCGCTCTCAACCCCGGACCACACCACCCTCTCCTATAACTGCCTTGACATGACTTACTCCCTTCACCCGATCTGGTAAGTCAGTCCCTCTTTGACTTATTAGACGCACCCCGACCCGCACCTCCACGCTAAACTGGATTATGGACTTTTACTCAGCCTGTCCCTGGTTAAAATCCCACACAAGGTTCCCTGAGCTTCTGACCACACAGGTCAGTCTCAGAAGGAGGGAGGTACCCCGTTCTCAGCCTGCTCCCTCGCCACGATCACAGCCTGCCCTCTCGCTTGTCTCTCCCACACCCCGCCCCCTTACATCCCCAGGACACCTCTCATCATCATCCTCTGTGCCGGCCACGTGATTCTTGGTTCGTGCAGGGCCGCCGGATCTGGAAAGAACTAAAACATCAGGCGGACCCTGTCCATACTCCTCCGGTTTCCCCGATCCCTGGTCCCAAATCTCTGCCTCACGCTCCACGCCACCCAGAGCCTGCTGCTCTTGCTGGTCCACGCCACGCCGAGCCTGCTGCTTAAGCTGGCCCGCTCCTAAATTACCCCCTGGTCCTGTGTTTCCCTGGACCGTTACCAACCCTCGCCGTAGGCAGTGGAGGGAGGTGGTGGACCTGTGGAGATTATCTTGAAGTGACGCTTAGACTCCTACGCCGCGGCAACCACCATCGGCGCCAGCCGCCCAGGCCCTCATGTCACAACAAGCATTGTCGTCTTCAAACGTTCCGGACCATGGTCAATCCTTGTCATGTGTGACCGCGGGAGGGTCCGCTCCCTGTCCTCGTCATGTGCGGCCCAATGGAGGGTCCGCTTCCTGTCTTCGTCATGTACTCAGGTGTCCTGGTTTTGTGCGGCCTGGAGGGTCCACACAGGCTACTGTTCCTGTTCGGGCGGCCCGATGGAGGGTCCGCTCCCTGTCCTCGTCACGTGCGGCCCAGAGAAGTGTCCGCTTCCTGTCCTTGCCATGTGCGACCCCAGGAGGGACCCGTCTTCTGTTCCGGCGACCCCAGGAGGGGCTTGTCTTCTGTTCCTGTTCCGGCAACCCAATAGGGGATGGACTGTATTTTGTTTGCTCAGGAAGATTCCCGTGATTCACCAGCCGGTTTGGCTTGCTTTGTGTTCGTTTTTTGTTAACCGTTTTTGTATTCCCTGGACTCCTGGCGTCTCTCCCTGTCACGATCGGCAAGACTGCCGATCAGTTCCTCACTGGGTGAGACTCCACCCAGTGGAGAGGTTCACCACACCCCGGTCTTTAGCACACATCTGTTTGATTACCTGCACCTGCCTGATTACATTCACCTGTTCACCTGCCTTCATAAGCTCTCTGCCCAGTTCACTCCCTGTCAGATCGTCGATGTTCACCCAGGACTCAAGACCCCGGACTCTGCCCTTCTCGACCACGAATCTCGATCGTCATACCACGGACGCCCGACCCCAGCCTGATCTTGATGAACTGTGAGTGTAAATCTTGCCTAGTTGTCGCCGCCTTCGCCTTGACGCTCACAGACGCCCTCCTTCACCTGCCTGGAGCGTGTCTGCTTCTCTCGGCAAGCTGCCAGCCGATGCGGCTCGCCTCTCGTTCCCGGAGACCCGATACCAAGTGTTGTCCCGCAGAGAACCGTATGACTGAACTTTTTCTGTTATTCACCAGCCGGTTCGGCTCGCCTTCCTTTGCCATTTTTGCCCTGCCTTGGTTCCGTTTTGCAATAAACTCTGTTCTAATTCAACTTCACTCTACGATTCAGCCTGTTCCATCTCACGACACCACACCCCCGTTGAATCCGTGACACTCCCTTCACCCTCAAGCCACAGGAAGGAACGTACTCGTCAGTTGCCACGCTGCGAACCAAACCCGGAACTCCTCGATTCAATCCTCGGCTGCCCGGTGGAACGTACCCACGCTGACTCCCGACTTAGTCACGCCTTCCCGCTCTCGACCCCGGACCACTCCACCCTCTCCTATAACTGCCTGGACATAACTTACTCCCTTCACGCCTGCCATCTCTCTCTCTCCATTATCGAGTCCACTCATCCTTCCTGAGTTTGTTTTCTTCGCCACGTCCTCTTCACGAATGAGGCCGGTAGAAAATCCGGAAGCCCCGGAGATCTGTCTACCGTCAACCCCGCACCTAGTTCTCACCATTATTGTTATTTCAATAAACTCAGTTACACTCAAAACTCCAGCCTTGGTTCAGCCTGTTTCATCCCTCTCACTTTCCTATCCTGGTAATCATACACAATATACAAATACAAATTGCTTTCACTGTAGGGATTTCCATTTTGATGTAGGAGTCACAGTTGTTTCTACTCAGCTGGTCGGTATTCTAACATAAAGTCATGTGTGTTCTGTTAGGGATCTCATGTACTCAAGAACGTAGATCCTTGTACATGGGAATCAGTGTTTTGTGCTTACAATCCGTTGAGGCCTACATGAAATCTGGAAACCTGACCAGACTCACCCTTAAACAAAGAGCCATGAAATCTGCAGGATGAGGGGCCCCCGACCCTGGATGCAACACCTAGGGACCCATAAACGCCAAACCTGTAGCCCCTCACTTTCTTCTTACTGTGGTTTCTTCTTTGGTCTCTTACTGCCTCTCCTCTGCTTGGGAAGATGGAGGGTAACCACACCATGCTACTGCAACCGCCTGGTAGGGAATGAGCCTGATCACACGCTCTGCTCAGAAAATCCATCGTCAAATCTGCTCATCTGGACCCCAACTGCAACTTCACACAGAAGAATTTAAGACATGGTCATTTAATGTTTTCTCCAAGTTTCACTGTCTCAGTAACTGGCTTCCAGCTGTGTGCCGTAGCGTTACCGGCCATCTTGGTTACCTGAGATCCACTTCCTCTCTCTCTCTCTCTCCCACACACTCACTCAAACACCCATCCATCGTCACCTCGAGACACACAGTCCACCGTAGAGTAGTGGCCCCATTATTACTTGAAGTTGTGATATTGCTGGTTTCCTGGATGATTGTTGATCGTTATCAATATTATTTAGCTAATAAAGTCGTCATAGCTTAACTGGTCGTTGTCTGTGATTATTGGTATATGATTTGCAAAATTAGTTGATCTTGAAAGTTTTTGGCTTGAAATTCACCCTTAACTATGCTTATTTAACTAGTTACCATTTATTTAAGACTGTACTTTTCCAACTTGGTTATTGGTCCCTGGAAGCAGGGAGGTGCCCTGAAATTCGTTAGAACTATCCAATCTCAACTGATTATTATTTATCAATGATAACGTTCAGCCAATAACCAAAATTTGGGGGATTCTGATTATGGATATAATTATCAGAATTTATGCTCTTTTGTCCACAGTATTATTCTCTTCTAATGATCCTAAAAGGAGAAAACAAGCTATACACAGGGATACTACGAATAATAATGAACAGAGACACGGAGCTAACCAACTGAAGAGGCAGGAACAAAAATGAAATAAAATTGACAGGCAAGGTGAGACACAGAGCACAAGGAATGTATCAACAGAGAAACAGAAGCATAATATAAACTCAAAATGCCCCAAGGACAAGGTTAACACAGCACTTACAAACTCAGGAAGAGACACAACGGGAAGTATGAATATTTATTTACTATGGCAAAACATAAACTGCCAACCAAACCAACCCAACTATAAAGTCTAATGTTGAACACTCACATTATTTTTTATTATGAAGCTCTGGTTGTATTATGAGGATGAGCTTGTCTGTCAGTGTGTGGAGCTCATGCTGTAGCTGGGTGAGAGAGTCCTAATGTGGTCTGGGTCCTGCTTCTGTAACTCGTCTGTAAAATATAGAATCAGAGGATTTTTATTGGCATTTCTACTTCTCATAGTCATAGTTTCACTGTGTTTCTTCTGTTTGAACACACTAAGGCAACCATTCCATCTTTAAGGAACTGCATCTCGTTTGACTTTGACTTGGTGAGAGGATGAGGCACTGCCTGTTTTGTTTCACCATTATGAAAGGTTAGCACTAGCAACAGCATTATTCACACTGCAGCCATGTGTGTATTGCATTGAATTAAATTCAGTTCAATTTTATTTCTATATCGCCAATCCACAACAGCAGTGATTTGAAGGCACTAGTGAGGTTTCAGACCTGACACAACTAAACCCAACAGATCCACATAGAGCAGCTTTGAATTGGAGCCAATCAATAAATTGTATATTTTAATAGCAACAGTGGAAAAACTCCCTCTATAGAGATGAAGAAACCTCCAGCAGACCCAGGCTCAGTGTGGGAGAACATCTGCATTGACCGGTTGGGGTGAAGGGATAGAAGAGAAAAAAGAACAACAACAACAACAAGCAGCAACAGACCTCGTCAGACTCTGAGTCTGACGATACCTGGAGATGAGAATAGAGAGAGACAGAAAGAGAGAAACACAACTAGGAGAGAACAGAGACAAAGTTAGTCACATGTGGACATGGAGGCATGTTAGTGGATGGAATAGATAGAAAACCAGAGGAGCTCAGTGAATGAAGGAGGTTCCAGCATCTAAGCCTGTAGCAGCTGAACTAAGAGATGGATCAGAGAAAGAAGAACCATCTGGAACCATCAGCTTTGTCAGAAAGGAAGGTTTCAGCCTAGTTTTAAAGCAGAGAGGGCGTCTGCTGCTAGAACCTGAACTGGAAGCTGGTTCCACATAGAGGAGCTTGGAGCTAAAGGCTCTGCCTCCCGTTCTACAGGTAGAAACTCTAGGAACCACCAGTAGACCAGCTCTGAGAAGCAAGGTTCTGTTGGAGCAGAAGGAGCCATGAGGTCTAAGACAAGATGGAGCTTTATTATGAAGAGCTTTGGACGTGAAGAGAAGGATTTAATTCTATCCTAGATTTGACAGGACAGAGAAGCTAATGTAGGAGAAATGTGACGTCTCTTCCTGAGTCCAGTCAGACTCTGGCTGCAGCATTTGAATTAACTGGAGGATTTTAAAGAGTCATTGGTTCAAACTATGAGCAGGGAGACACAGTCGTCCAGCCTGGAGGAACTAATGCAGGGATTCATGTTTCAGCATCACTCTGTGAGAGGATGCTCCTCATTTTAGCAACATTCCTCAGGTGGAAGTAGGAGGTTCTAGAGATTCTATAATGTAGGATGTAAAGGAGAGAACTGGGTCAAAGATGACACCAAGGTTCCTACAGTAGAACCTGAAGCTAACGTTATGTCATCCAGAGAAACAATCTGATTCAATAACGAGTCTCTGTGGTTTTAGCACCAATTATAATAACCTCAGTTTTATCTGAATTTAGTTGTAGAAAGTTATGGGACATCCAGGATTTGATATCATGTAAACAAGTTTGAAGTTTGACTAATTTGGTTTGTTTCCTCTGGTTCAATAGAAAAATTTAACTGAGTATCATCTGCATAGCAGTGAACATTTATAGAGTGTTTCCTAATAATATTACCAAGAGGAGAAATGTAAAGACTGAAAAGCATTGGACCAAGCACAGAACCCTGTGGAACAACAAAGCTAATTCTGCTCGGGACCCGCTGAGGGACGAGTAGCAGCTAAGCTAGTGGCTCCAACCGGATAACGGGCCGGACGAACTGACTGGTTTTCCACAGTGCGAAGCCGAGAATCCACATCAGTCAGAGTCGCCTCCAGCGCTGTAGCCACCTCACACTGATTACAGATACCATTAAATAAAGGAGGCAGAGGACGAGCTAAACATTAGGCACCGAGCAAGAACAGTTAGAAAACAGATAAAAGTGAAGAGATAAGTCGTTGACAACAACGTCGCTGCAACTAGCAACAAACAGGAAGTGACGCAACACGCTGACCGTCAGTCAGCCAATCAGGAGGAGGAGACCAACCAGGAGCTTTGGGTTATGACCAAAAGAACACTCATGTCATGCCTCATATCATGTTCATCCCTGGGTTGTGGTGGCTGTGCACTGGCCAGGGCAGCAGAGACTTTAAGCCATAGTTGTTCTGACACTGGTAAGTTGCAGGCAGGTGGTTTGAACGTTAGAGAAGCGTCCAGAGAAACAGCCCCTCTCTCAACAGATGGAGGCTCAGACACAACCTGCCTCCATCTAACATCTGCCCTGTCAACTATGGAGGAAGATCCAGATTCACCATGAAGGACACACCAACCACCCTGTGATGGTGGAGGAGGAGAGCTCTCACCTACTCACTACCTCAGGCCTCTGTTCTCTACAGGGTGAAGAGAAACCTATAAATCTGTGTCTCTACCAACTTTCTATGGAAAACAAGTCCAGTTGCCATGACTCCCTACCACTACTTCCTTTGTGCCAACACCAATTTGAACAGAAAAGTAATGAATTTTCCAATCTGATATAACAAAGACATAACACATCTCAAACATATTTTCTCAAATGACAAATTTACCCCATCTGAAGAGCTAGTGTCCAAATACGGAAATACCTTTTTTTAAGAATAGCAACAACCCAAGTCGATAATTAAAGCCAAAAACAAAAATGCTCCCATACAATGACAACCTCCACCAGCAGTAGAACGATGTATGAGAATTTCACTGACAAGAGTATTATCAAAAAATATTATCTAAAACACAGTGAGTCTCTCGATCTCTAAATGGGAAACTGAATCGGGTATAAAATTCACTACAGCAAAAAAAGTTCAAGATTAACGGACTTTAGACAGGATTAACAAGGCAGGAATCTAGCAAAGTCAACCTTCGCTTTCACCAAACGTGTTTGCCTTGCGCTTTTACACAGCTAACAGTAAATACATAAAGTTACAATGTTCTTTCCTCTGCCTTTAGATGTTTAGAAGTAGCTTAGAAGAAGCAGCATGTAAATTATTGTAGGTGAGTATTATTCATGAAAGGTTATGACCCACTCAAACTCTCTGTCTCTCTGAGTGCACTGAAATACTGAAAATAACTGTGTAGTACAACGCAGTACAAATGCTGCATTAACCCTTTCATGCATAATTTATGAAAACTTCAATCAAGACTTTTTTTTCTTGGTGTTTTTATTTCTCTTTAGGCATAAAAAACAATGCAAATCAACTTTTTTTTTAAATAAACCTATTTGTCATGGAATTACAAACATGTCCACTCAGTTGGACGCCATGCGTTTCAACTTCGAACCAAAGATGTACTTAACAATAGAATTGTAGATCATAATATATTGTGTGAAGACTAAGTCTAAAAAATATTTGTGTTGCTATTAATGTTATTTTTTCTCACTTTTTAACTTATGATCTAAATGTAATATTCTTTAAAGCAATAAAAAGGGTAACTCATGAACTGCAGACACATAAACTAGTGTCCACGCCTGTCTGAAGTCAGGAAAGACAGAAAGCTGCATAGTCTTATTAGTAAGCTTTCAGCAAAATGGATGGATGTCAGACGCTCCTCAAATCTGTTCACTGGCATGACATCAGCTATCAAATCAAGGCGACGTCCTGCCTGTAATGACCAGTAGTGGATGTCTTACATACGACCATATTTATTCCTAGAAAACTCTTCAGTTCTGCTGTTGTCGGGGCCAGGTTTTCTTTTTCATCTTGGGGTGCATGAAGATATAGATATAGAAATAGACAAAGACATAGACATAGATATAGACATAGACATAAACATAAACATAGACATAGATATAGATATAGAAATAGACAGATATAGATATAGAAATAGACAAAGACATAGATATAGACATAGACATAGATATAGACAGATATAGATATAGACATAGATATAGACATAGATATAGATATAGACAGATATAGATAGATATAGACAGATATAGATATAGATATAGACAGATATAGATATAGACAGATATAGATATAGACAGATATAGATATATATAGACAGATATAGATATAGACATAGGTATAGATATAGACATAGATATAGATAGATATAGATATAGATATAGACAGATATAGATATAGACAGATATAGATATAGATATAGACAGATATAGATAGATATAGACAGATATAGATAGATATAGACAGATATAGATATAGACAGATATAGATAGATATAGACAGATATAGACATAGGTATAGATATAGACATAGATATAGATAGATATAGACAGATATAGATATAGACAGATATAGATATAGACAGATATAGATAGATATAGACAGATATAGATATAGACAGATATAGATATAGAAATAGACAAAGACATAGACATAGCTATAGACATAGATATAGACAGATATAGATATAGACATAGGTATAGATATAGATATAGACAGATATAGATATAGACATATATAGATAGATATAGACAGATATAGATATAGACAGATATAGATATAGAAATAGACATAGACATAGCTATAGACATAGATATAGACAGATATAGATATAGACATAGGTATAGATATAGACAGATACAGATATAGATATAGACAGATATAGATATAGACAGATATAGATATAGATATAGACAGATATAGATATAGATATAGACAGATATAGATATAGACAGATATAGATATAGACAGAGACAGATATAGATATAGACAGATATAGATATAGACAGATATAGATATAGATATAGAAATAGACAAAGACATAGACATAGCTATAGACATAGATATAGACAGATATAGATATAGACATAGATATAGATATAGACAGATATAGATATAGATAGATATAGAAATAGACAAAGACATAGACATAGCTATAGACATAGATATAGACAGATATAGATATAGACATAGGTATAGATATAGATATAGACAGATACAGATATAGACAGATATAGATATAGATATAGAAATAGACAAAGACATAGACATAGCTATAGACATAGATATAGACAGATATAGATATAGACATAGGTATAGATATAGATATAGACAGATATAGATATAGACAGATATAGATAGATATAGATATAGACAGATATAGATATAGACAGATATAGATATAGATATAGACAGATATAGATATAGATATAGACAGATATAGATATAGAAATAGACATAGCTATAGACATAGATATAGACAGATATAGATATAGACATAGGTATAGATATAGATATAGACAGATATAGATATAGACAGATATAGATATAGAAATAGACAAAGACATAGACATAGCTATAGACATAGATATAGACAGATATAGATATAGACAGATATAGATATAGAAATAGACAAAGACATAGACATAGCTATAGACATAGATATAGACAGATATAGATATAGACATAGGTATAGATATAGACAGATATAGATATAGACAGATATAGATAGATATAGACAGATATAGATATAGACAGATATAGATATAGATAGATATAGACACATGTAGATATAGATATAGACAGATATAGATATAGACACATATAGATATAGATATAGACAGATATAGATATAGACAGATATAGATATAGAGAGACAGATATAGATATAGATATAGACAGATATAGATATAGACAGATATAGATATAGACAGAGACAGATATAGATATAGATATAGACAGATATAGATATAGACAGATATAGATATAGAAATAGACAAAGACATAGACATAGCTATAGACATAGATATAGACAGATATAGATATAGACATAGGTATAGATATAGACAGATATAGATATAGACAGATATAGATAGATATAGACAGATATAGATATAGACAGATATAGATATAGATAGATATAGACACATGTAGATATAGATATAGACAGATATAGATATAGACAGATATAGATATAGACACATATAGATATAGATATAGACAGATATAGATATAGACAGATATAGATATAGAGAGACAGATATAGATATAGATATAGACAGATATAGATATAGACAGATATAGATATAGACAGAGACAGATATAGATATAGATATAGACAGATATAGATATAGATATAGACAGATATAGATATATATAGATATAGATATAGAAATAGACAAAGACATAGACATAACTATAGACATAGATATAGACAGATATAGATATAGACATAGGTATAGATATAGATATAGACAGATATAGATATAGACATAGGTATAGATATAGATATAGACAGATATAGATATAGATATAGAAATAGACAAAGACATAGACATAGCTATAGACATAGATATAGACAGATATAGACATAGGTATAGATATAGATATAGACAGATATAGATATAGAAATAGACAAAGACATAGACATAGCTATAGACATAGATATAGACAGATATAGATATAGACATAGGTATAGATATAGACAGATATAGATATAGATATAGACAGATATAGATATAGATATAGACAGATATAGATAGATATAGACAGATATAGATATAGATATAGACAGATATAGATATAGAAATAGACAAAGACATAGACATAGCTATAGACATAGATATAGACAGACATAGATATAGACATAGGTATAGATATAGACAGATATAGATATAGACAGATATAGATATAGATATAGACAGATATAGATAGATATAGACAGATATAGATATAGATATAGACAGATATAGATATAGATAGATATAGATATAGACAGATATAGATATAGACAGATATAGATATAGATATAGACAGATATAGATATAGACAGATATAGATATAGAAATAGACAAAGACATAGACATAGCTATAGACATAGATATAGACAGATATAGATATAGACATAGGTATAGATATAGATATAGACAGATATAGATATAGACAGATATAGATATAGAAATAGACAAAGACATAGACATAGCTATAGACATAGATATAGACAGATATAGATATAGACATAGGTATAGATATAGATATAGACAGATATAGATATAGACAGATATAGATATAGATATAGAAATAGACAAAGACATAGACATAGCTATAGACATAGATATAGACAGATATAGATATAGACATAGGTATAGATATAGATATAGACAGATATAGATATAGATAGATATAGACAGATATAGATATAGACAGATATAGATAGATATAGATATAGACAGATATAGATATAGACAGATATAGATATAGATATAGACAGATATAGATATAGAAATAGACAAAGACATAGACATAGCTATAGACATAGATATAGACTGATATAGATATAGACATAGGTATAGATATAGATATAGATATAGACAGATATAGATATAGAAATAGACAAAGACATAGACATAGCTATAGACATAGATATAGACAGATATAGATATAGACATAGGTATAGATATAGACAGATATAGATAGATATAGACAGATATAGATATAGATATAGACAGATATAGATATAGATAGATATAGACAGATATAGATAGATATAGACAGATATAGATATAGACAGATATAGATAGATATAGACAGATATAGACATAGGTATAGATATAGACATAGATATAGATAGATATAGACAGATATAGATATAGACAGATATAGATATAGACAGATATAGATAGATATAGACAGATATAGATATAGACAGATATAGATATAGAAATAGACAAAGACATAGACATAGCTATAGACATAGATATAGACAGATATAGATATAGACATAGGTATAGATATAGATATAGACAGATATAGATATAGACATATATAGATAGATATAGACAGATATAGATATAGACAGATATAGATATAGAAATAGACATAGACATAGCTATAGACATAGATATAGACAGATATAGATATAGACATAGGTATAGATATAGACAGATACAGATATAGATATAGACAGATATAGATATAGACAGATATAGATATAGATATAGACAGATATAGATATAGATATAGACAGATATAGATATAGACAGATATAGATATAGACAGAGACAGATATAGATATAGACAGATATAGATATAGACAGATATAGATATAGATATAGAAATAGACAAAGACATAGACATAGCTATAGACATAGATATAGACAGATATAGATATAGACATAGATATAGATATAGACAGATATAGATATAGATAGATATAGAAATAGACAAAGACATAGACATAGCTATAGACATAGATATAGACAGATATAGATATAGACATAGGTATAGATATAGATATAGACAGATACAGATATAGACAGATATAGATATAGATATAGAAATAGACAAAGACATAGACATAGCTATAGACATAGATATAGACAGATATAGATATAGACATAGGTATAGATATAGATATAGACAGATATAGATATAGACAGATATAGATAGATATAGATATAGACAGATATAGATATAGACAGATATAGATATAGATATAGACAGATATAGATATAGATATAGACAGATATAGATATAGAAATAGACATAGACATAGCTATAGACATAGATATAGACAGATATAGATATAGACATAGGTATAGATATAGATATAGACAGATATAGATATAGACAGATATAGATATAGAAATAGACAAAGACATAGACATAGCTATAGACATAGATATAGACAGATATAGATATAGACAGATATAGATATAGAAATAGACAAAGACATAGACATAGCTATAGACATAGATATAGACAGATATAGATATAGACATAGGTATAGATATAGACAGATATAGATATAGACAGATATAGATAGATATAGACAGATATAGATATAGACAGATATAGATATAGATAGATATAGACACATGTAGATATAGATATAGACAGATATAGATATAGACAGATATAGATATAGACACATATAGATATAGATATAGACAGATATAGATATAGACAGATATAGATATAGAGAGACAGATATAGATATAGATATAGACAGATATAGATATAGACAGATATAGATATAGACAGAGACAGATATAGATATAGATATAGACAGATATAGATATAGACAGATATAGATATAGAAATAGACAAAGACATAGACATAGCTATAGACATAGATATAGACAGATATAGATATAGACATAGGTATAGATATAGACAGATATAGATATAGACAGATATAGATAGATATAGACAGATATAGATATAGACAGATATAGATATAGATAGATATAGACACATGTAGATATAGATATAGACAGATATAGATATAGACAGATATAGATATAGACACATATAGATATAGATATAGACAGATATAGATATAGACAGATATAGATATAGAGAGACAGATATAGATATAGATATAGACAGATATAGATATAGACAGATATAGATATAGACAGAGACAGATATAGATATAGATATAGACAGATATAGATATAGATATAGACAGATATAGATATATATAGATATAGATATAGAAATAGACAAAGACATAGACATAACTATAGACATAGATATAGACAGATATAGATATAGACATAGGTATAGATATAGATATAGACAGATATAGATATAGACATAGGTATAGATATAGATATAGACAGATATAGATATAGATATAGAAATAGACAAAGACATAGACATAGCTATAGACATAGATATAGACAGATATAGACATAGGTATAGATATAGATATAGACAGATATAGATATAGAAATAGACAAAGACATAGACATAGCTATAGACATAGATATAGACAGATATAGATATAGACATAGGTATAGATATAGACAGATATAGATATAGATATAGACAGATATAGATATAGATATAGACAGATATAGATAGATATAGACAGATATAGATATAGATATAGACAGATATAGATATAGAAATAGACAAAGACATAGACATAGCTATAGACATAGATATAGACAGACATAGATATAGACATAGGTATAGATATAGACAGATATAGATATAGACAGATATAGATATAGATATAGACAGATATAGATAGATATAGACAGATATAGATATAGATATAGACAGATATAGATATAGATAGATATAGATATAGACAGATATAGATATAGACAGATATAGACAGATATAGATATAGATATAGACAGATATAGATATAGACAGATATAGATATAGAAATAGACAAAGACATAGACATAGCTATAGACATAGATATAGACAGATATAGACATAGGTATAGATATAGATATAGACAGATATAGATATAGAAATAGACAAAGACATAGACATAGCTATAGACATAGATATAGACAGATATAGATATAGACATAGGTATAGATATAGACAGATATAGATATAGATATAGACAGATATAGATATAGATATAGACAGATATAGATAGATATAGACAGATATAGATATAGATATAGACAGATATAGATATAGAAATAGACAAAGACATAGACATAGCTATAGACATAGATATAGACAGACATAGATATAGACATAGGTATAGATATAGACAGATATAGATATAGATATAGACAGATATAGATATAGATATAGACAGATATAGATAGATATAGACAGATATAGATATAGATATAGACAGATATAGATATAGATAGATATAGATATAGACAGATATAGATATAGACAGATATAGATATAGATATAGACAGATATAGATATAGACAGATATAGATATAGAGAGACAGATATAGATATAGATATAGACAGATATAGATATAGACAGATATAGATATAGACAGAGACAGATATAGATATAGATATAGACAGATATAGATATATATAGATATAGATATAGACAGATATAGATATAGAAATAGACAAAGACATAGACATAACTATAGACATAGATATAGACAGATATAGATATAGACATAGGTATAGATATAGATATAGACAGATATAGATATAGACATAGGTATAGATATAGATATAGACAGATATAGATATAGATATAGATATAGAAATAGACAAAGACATAGACATAGCTATAGACATAGATATAGACAGATATAGACATAGGTATAGATATAGATATAGATATAGACAGATATAGATATAGAAATAGACAAAGACATAGACATAGCTATAGACATAGATATAGACAGATATAGATATAGACATAGGTATAGATATAGACAGATATAGATATAGATATAGACAGATATAGATATAGATATAGACAGATATAGATAGATATAGACAGATATAGATATAGATATAGACAGATATAGATATAGAAATAGACAAAGACATAGACATAGCTATAGACATAGATATAGACAGACATAGATATAGACATAGGTATAGATATAGACAGATATAGATATAGATATAGACAGATATAGATATAGATATAGACAGATATAGATAGATATAGACAGATATAGATATAGATATAGACAGATATAGATATAGATAGATATAGATATAGACAGATATAGATATAGACAGATATAGATATAGATATAGACAGATATAGATATAGAGAGACAGATATAGATATAGATATAGACAGATATAGATATAGACAGATATAGATATAGACAGAGACAGATATAGATATAGATATAGACAGATATAGATATAGATATAGACAGATATAGATATATATAGATATAGAAATAGACAAAGACATAGACATAACTATAGACATAGATATAGACAGATATAGATATAGACATAGGTATAGATATAGATATAGACAGATATAGATATAGACATAGGTATAGATATAGATATAGACAGATATAGATATAGATATAGAAATAGACAAAGACATAGACATAGCTATAGACATAGATATAGACAGATATAGACATAGGTATAGATATAGATATAGACAGATATAGATATAGAAATAGACAAAGACATAGACATAGCTATAGACATAGATATAGACAGATATAGATATAGACATAGGTATAGATATAGACAGATATAGATATAGATATAGACAGATATAGATATAGATATAGACAGATATAGATAGATATAGACAGATATAGATATAGATATAGACAGATATAGATATAGAAATAGACAAAGACATAGACATAGCTATAGACATAGATATAGACAGACATAGATATAGACATAGGTATAGATATAGACAGATATAGATATAGACAGATATAGATATAGATATAGACAGATATAGATAGATATAGACAGATATAGATATAGATATAGACAGATATAGATATAGATAGATATAGATATAGACAGATATAGATATAGACAGATATAGACAGATATAGATATAGATATAGACAGATATAGATATAGACAGATATAGATATAGAAATAGACAAAGACATAGACATAGCTATAGACATAGATATAGACAGATATAGATATAGACATAGGTATAGATATAGATATAGACAGATATAGATATAGACAGATATAGATATAGAAATAGACAAAGACATAGACATAGCTATAGACATAGATATAGACAGATATAGATATAGACATAGGTATAGATATAGATATAGACAGATATAGATATAGACAGATATAGATATAGATATAGAAATAGACAAAGACATAGACATAGCTATAGACATAGATATAGACAGATATAGATATAGACATAGGTATAGATATAGATATAGACAGATATAGATATAGATAGATATAGACAGATATAGATATAGATATAGACAGATATAGATATAGACAGATATAGATATAGACAGATATAGATATAGACAGATATAGATATAGATATAGACAGATATAGATATAGAAATAGACAAAGACATAGACATAGCTATAGACATAGATATAGACTGATATAGATATAGACATAGGTATAGATATAGATATAGACAGATATAGATATAGACAGATATAGATATAGAAATAGACAAAGACATAGACATAGCTATAGACATAGATATAGACAGATATAGATATAGACATAGGTATAGATATAGACAGATATAGATAGATATAGACAGATATAGATATAGATATAGACAGATATAGATATAGATAGATATAGACACATATAGATATAGATATAGACAGATATAGATATAGATATAGACAGATATAGATATAGACACATATAGATATAGATATAGACAGATATAGATATAGACAGATATAGATATAGACAGATATAGATATAGATATAGACAGATATAGATATATATAGATATAGACAGATATAGATATAGAAATAGACAAAGACATAGACATAACTATAGACATAGATATAGACAGATATAGATATAGACATAGGTATAGATATAGATATAGACAGATATAGATATAGACATAGGTATAGATATAGATATAGACAGATATAGATATAGATATAGATATAGAAATAGACAAAGACATAGACATAGCTATAGACATAGATATAGACAGATATAGACATAGGTATAGATATAGATATAGACAGATATAGATATAGAAATAGACAAAGACATAGACATAGCTATAGACATAGCTATAGACATAGATATAGACAGATATAGATATAGACATAGGTATAGATATAGACAGATATAGATATAGATATAGACAGATATAGATATAGATATAGACAGATATAGATAGATATAGACAGATATAGATATAGATATAGACAGATATAGATATAGAAATAGACAAAGACATAGACATAGCTATAGACATAGATATAGACAGACATAGATATAGACATAGGTATAGATATAGACAGATATAGATATAGATATAGACAGATATAGATATAGATATAGACAGATATAGATAGATATAGACAGATATAGATATAGATATAGACAGATATAGATATAGATAGATATAGATATAGACAGATATAGATATAGACAGATATAGATATAGATATAGACAGATATAGATATAGACAGATATAGATATAGACAGAGACAGATATAGATATAGACAGATATAGATATAGACAGATATAGATATAGATATAGACAGATATAGATATAGAAATAGACAAAGACATAGACATAGCTATAGACATAGATATAGACAGATATAGATATAGATATAGACATAGGTATAGATATAGATATAGACAGATATAGATATAGACATAGGTATAGATATAGATATAGACAGATATAGATATAGAAATAGACAAAGACATAGACATAGCTATAGACATAGATATAGACAGATATAGATATAGACATAGGTATAGATATAGATATAGACAGATATAGATATAGATATAGATATAGACAGATATAGATATAGAAATAGACAAAGACATAGACATAGCTATAGACATAGATATAGACAGATATAGATATAGACATAGGTATAGATATCGATATAGACAGATATAGATATAGATATAGACAGATATAGATATAGACAGATATAGATATAGACAGAGACAGATATAGATATAGATATAGACAGATATAGATATAGATATAGACAGATATAGATATATATAGATATAGATATAGAAATAGACAAAGACATAGACATAACTATAGACATAGATATAGACAGATATAGATATAGACATAGGTATAGATATAGATATAGACAGATATAGATATAGACATAGGTATAGATATAGATATAGACAGATATAGATATAGATATAGAAATAGACAAAGACATAGACATAGCTATAGACATAGATATAGACAGATATAGACATAGGTATAGATATAGATATAGACAGATATAGATATAGAAATAGACAAAGACATAGACATAGCTATAGACATAGATATAGACAGATATAGATATAGACATAGGTATAGATATAGACAGATATAGATATAGATATAGACAGATATAGATATAGATATAGACAGATATAGATAGATATAGACAGATATAGATATAGATATAGACAGATATAGATATAGAAATAGACAAAGACATAGACATAGCTATAGACATAGATATAGACAGACATAGATATAGACATAGGTATAGATATAGACAGATATAGATATAGACAGATATAGATATAGATATAGACAGATATAGATAGATATAGACAGATATAGATATAGATATAGACAGATATAGATATAGATAGATATAGATATAGACAGATATAGATATAGACAGATATAGACAGATATAGATATAGATATAGACAGATATAGATATAGACAGATATAGATATAGAAATAGACAAAGACATAGACATAGCTATAGACATAGATATAGACAGATATAGATATAGACATAGGTATAGATATAGATATAGACAGATATAGATATAGACAGATATAGATATAGAAATAGACAAAGACATAGACATAGCTATAGACATAGATATAGACAGATATAGATATAGACATAGGTATAGATATAGATATAGACAGATATAGATATAGACAGATATAGATATAGATATAGAAATAGACAAAGACATAGACATAGCTATAGACATAGATATAGACAGATATAGATATAGACATAGGTATAGATATAGATATAGACAGATATAGATATAGATAGATATAGACAGATATAGATATAGATATAGACAGATATAGATATAGACAGATATAGATAGATATAGATATAGACAGATATAGATATAGACAGATATAGATATAGATATAGACAGATATAGATATAGAAATAGACAAAGACATAGACATAGCTATAGACATAGATATAGACTGATATAGATATAGACATAGGTATAGATATAGATATAGACAGATATAGATATAGACAGATATAGATATAGAAATAGACAAAGACATAGACATAGCTATAGACATAGATATAGACAGATATAGATATAGACATAGGTATAGATATAGACAGATATAGATAGATATAGACAGATATAGATATAGATATAGACAGATATAGATATAGATAGATATAGACACATATAGATATAGATATAGACAGATATAGATATAGATATAGACAGATATAGATATAGACACATATAGATATAGATATAGACAGATATAGATATAGACAGATATAGATATAGACAGAGACAGATATAGATATAGACAGATATAGATATAGATATAGACAGATATAGATATATATAGATATAGACAGATATAGATATAGAAATAGACAAAGACATAGACATAACTATAGACATAGATATAGACAGATATAGATATAGACATAGGTATAGATATAGATATAGACAGATATAGATATAGACATAGGTATAGATATAGATATAGACAGATATAGATATAGATATAGATATAGAAATAGACAAAGACATAGACATAGCTATAGACATAGATATAGACAGATATAGACATAGGTATAGATATAGATATAGACAGATATAGATATAGAAATAGACAAAGACATAGACATAGCTATAGACATAGATATAGACAGATATAGATATAGACATAGGTATAGATATAGAAAGATATAGATATAGATATAGACAGATATAGATATAGATATAGACAGATATAGATAGATATAGACAGATATAGATATAGATATAGACAGATATAGATATAGAAATAGACAAAGACATAGACATAGCTATAGACATAGATATAGACAGACATAGATATAGACATAGGTATAGATATAGACAGATATAGATATAGATATAGACAGATATAGATATAGATATAGACAGATATAGATAGATATAGACAGATATAGATATAGATATAGACAGATATAGATATAGATAGATATAGATATAGACAGATATAGATATAGACAGATATAGATATAGATATAGACAGATATAGATATAGACAGATATAGATATAGACAGAGACAGATATAGATATAGACAGATATAGATATAGACAGATATAGATATAGATATAGACAGATATAGATATAGAAATAGACAAAGACATAGACATAGCTATAGACATAGATATAGACAGATATAGATATAGATATAGACATAGGTATAGATATAGATATAGACAGATATAGATATAGACATAGGTATAGATATAGATATAGACAGATATAGATATAGAAATAGACAAAGACATAGACATAGCTATAGACATAGATATAGACAGATATAGATATAGACATAGGTATAGATATAGATATAGACAGATATAGATATAGATATAGATATAGACAGATATAGATATAGAAATAGACAAAGACATAGACATAGCTATAGACATAGATATAGACAGATATAGATATAGACATAGGTATAGATATCGATATAGACAGATATAGATATAGATATAGACAGATATAGATATAGATATAGACAGATATAGATATAGACAGAGACAGATATAGATATAGACAGATATAGTTATAGATATAGACAGATATAGATATAGATATAGACAGATATAGATATAGACAGATATAAATATAGATATAGATATAGATATAGATATAGATATAGATATAGATAGCTCTTAACATCATGGGGACCCGTCCACCCCTCACATCTACAGGCTGCTGCCGTCAGGGAGCAGACGACGGAGCCTCAGAGCCAGAACCAGCAGACTCAGGACAGTTTCCTCCACCAGGCTGTGAGGGGGCTGAATTCCCTTCCTGCTCTGTCCTGTCGTTCATGTCCACCTCCTGCAATCTCCACACACATACCTCATAAGGGACAGAGAAGAGAGAAGGCAACACAGCTTTTCTTTATGAGAGTGTTATATATCTTCTTGAGACCTGGGGGGAAATGTGATGCAATTTCTCTTAGTTTATTCTCCACAGAAGGTTGAAAATAGCATGTCACCACAATTTGTTTTGCATGAAAATCTTTTATGGAACGTCCTTTACAGTGGACAGTGGGACTGAAAAACGGTATCGCTGGAAAGGCCAGGATGTCCTCTGCACTGTACAAAAGGATTTAGCCTTGCAGATTGTGTAGGTTTTAAGAGGATATTTTAGGTAAATCATTTTCTCAGAAACTCTCTGACTCAGGACTCTATTCGGCTCACAGACCACAAACTGGGCCTGGTAATAGGAAAGAGAAAACGGAGCCGATTCTATTCTAGGATGGAGAGAGGATGGCTGCAGTATGAGGATTTCTGGGTAATGTAGTTCAGCTCTCAAATTCAGGAGCTGATCTCCAATCTGTGCACGATCATCCTGTTTCGATATGCGCCAAGAAGAATTAAACAGCAGAAAGGTGGGAGGGACGAATCGACACAAAACTGACGGCAGCCAAGCCCACGGGGGAAAGCAACTCTTTTTACTGCTGACGAGAAATGGTAACGTGATCAAAATCAGCTGGTCCACAACTCTGCTATTTACTTAAAGAGCACTAACCCTCTGTCCGTTATTCTTCTTGACCCAAACCACTAATGTCATTGTAATAGGATGGGCGTTATTAATTTTGTCCACCAGGTGGCCGAGTGGAGCAAATTGATGAAAAGTCTCAAGGCCTCACAAGGCGTCATCTGGCCATCACCAGTGAGTAGCGTCTTTGATAGGTTGGGTTGCTGCCTTCTTGGTAGCATTGCAGATGATCTGGTGGCTTGGTGAACTCTGAGCCAGGTAAAGGACGTGAACAGCGATCAGTGAGCGAAGTGCGAGGGTTTTCTCCGCTTGCTCCGACAGTCCAAAGACATGCAGTCAGGTGACTGGAGTGTGTTTGTCTAAATGTGTCCCTCTGATGGACTGGCGGCCTGTCCAGGGCCCCACCGCTCAGCTTTCCATGAATTGGTGCAACACTATTTTATTCCTAGTTTCAGGTCCTCTGCTATAAGCTGCACATCTCTGGGTTATTATGGGGTTTTATCAGATGAACATGTAGTGTAGTGGAAGGTCTGTAATGGACCATTCAGATGTTCATACAACACATGCAAGTACTGTAGCTCCTGTAGTAGGAGGTTCAGGCTTCCGTGGCTCAGATTGGACAAGCTGGGTGTTTTTCCACCAGCTGAATAACGCAAGTCGAAGACATTGGCATTTACAGGAAGAAGGTTCTGTGGCCTAAGACCTCTTTCACTTTGACATTTCACGTTGGAACAAAGCCACACCAGGTAACCACCAGTGTCTTCAGGGTTGTGGATAAAGGTCTCCTTTGTTTGTTTCATACTAATTCTGTTCCCCAATAAGAATTTGTCAAAGTGTCGCCTGTGTCGTCTGAAACCATGGAAACATGTCAGAAAATGAGAGTAAAGCCACTCATTGCTTTTCACGTTTGTTCCAACCCTGTTTCCTATAAACTATGATCGTATACAACTAAACTGCATTTCCAATTAAATTCCAATTTTATTACAATAGTCTCTTTTAGAGGCAACATATTTTCTGCCATGTTGGTAAAGCTGTAGTATAATATTCAATGGACATTCAGCTGGTGTTCACTAGTCATGGTACAGGGTCACGCAGCGTTGGGCACCATCTGTAAATTATTAATATGGCCTTTTAATTATTATAGGCCATATGTCATGTGATTAATATATTCAGAATTTGTTTTAAAATGTGCACCTACATATGTCACAGAGGGCAAACCTTATATTTCAATATTTGTATATTCATGAAAAACAATTATAAATGTATTACTCCAACATGTAACTTTTGTGTGACCTATATATAGGACGTGTTCAGAATTTGCCTTCAAATGTTTAGTTAATGGTCATGCAAAGGGACAAATCTCATAACTAATAATAAAATGTACTCTTGTAAAGAACTGCTATTTAATACAAAGGAGTGTGTCCTCTGCTACACAGATAGTCATAGAAGTTAGTCAAATATTAGATCAATATTTTGTAAACATATGCTAAGTGTCAATATGGAATACAAATGAAATGTGGTCTCTGCAGGAAAATAACATCAAGGTTATTGTTATATAATTCATAAATAAACAAAGCACCAAGTGTGAACACAAAGGAATTGTGCAGCTCCTCATCTGTGACCACAAGGTTTTATTGCCCGACTAGTGAACGTCAGACACGGATCCACAAATGGGTTTTGCCTGGAGTCTGAATATCTGTTGGTTCTCCAGTTTCAAATCTAATTGTGTTTCTGTTAACCTAGTAATGATCAGTCACATCTAACAAACATGTTGATGAAATGTAGGCACAAACTGAGCATCTAGTCACAGACTAGGATAACGTGTGTGTGGCCTTTCAGCCACCAGCAGATTATATTGACCCATTCATCAAATTAGACGTTTTGATGAATGTCTATTGTACAAACGTGTACAACAGAAATTTCAGGAAGTTTTATTTTTTTGTAAACTGAAAAGAAAAAACACAAAAACCTAAAATTATGCACAAAAACACTTACGCTGTGTGGGACTTTCTGAGCTCAAGATACGCTGCAGACGTCTTCTGCTGGTGTCACTTCAACAAAGACGACGTTGGCCTGTCCCTGGAGACTTAACTGTGCTGCTCTGCTAAAACCACACGTGGTATTTATGGCGTTAAACGTTTAAAGAGAAGAAGAATAAGTCATTCTCGCTCTTTTTCCAGTGAAAATAATACAATACCTTAAACTCTTCAGACACTTTATTAGGTACATGCAAGCAATTTAATTCCATCCAGTAAATATTTATTATTTAATGTTGCTGTCAGTCATACTGAAAGCTTTATTTTTAATATTTTATTTTATTTGATAATTTTTTTAGTTTAAAAATCTGCTCTAAAAAAACAGTCCAATTTAACATACTTAAAATAATACAAATGAAAAAAGCTATATCAGGTATTGGCAAACAAAATCTGTTTTCAATGAACGTATTTGAATTACACACCAACCACCAGCAGAGAAGGCGTCAGGCCCGAACCCAGTCAAGTTATTACCAGGCGAAGTGCACCAGCAAACGTTCAGGCTGCCCACTGATACACCAGCGACCACAAATTAGGAGCATTTCTAATTGATAACTGTTTACTTTTAAGATTGGGATAACTCAGCGTGGGTGACTGGGATGCAGCGAGTCTGTGGCACTGACGATATGCGAGACACACTCCAGCATTTGAGCGAGGACCATTTCACCATAAGCAGCCAGAGTTCAGTAAATGAGGTTTATGCCACAGCATCTGACTAAAAATCATTTAAAAAACCACAAATGTAAGAATGGACCTGAGGGGCCACACCACATGTCCATCTCGTACACTGTAAATAATCCATAATAAGATTTATAACAACATCGTCTAATGTCATTTCACATGGCAAGTAAACAACAGTGTCAGCTTTCAAAGATTTGCCTGGTCCAGCTGCTCCAGGGTCACCCGCAGGGTCAGGAAGCAGGCAGAAGACGCCAAGCACCACAGTGACAACAGTATCTACAACACAGTGGAATCAGAGAAATAAAAGGGCCTGATGTCGCTCTCATCAAACCAGCTCCATCCTCTATTAAGAATCACATCACATCTGTTTGTGTTGACAAACTACGGCAACTGTTTAGTCTGATCAGGGTGATACAAGCAAAACACCAACATAAAATGCATGAAATTAGTTTTCCAACACAAATCTCATGTTGTTCTACCAATCACTAATTACTCATGAACCCTTTAAATCTTGGTTCGTCAACACGTGTCTACCTCCTCATTGCTCTGTTGCAGGCTGTCCTGCTCTGACGTGCTACCGCCACCATCTGGCTGCACAGAGAAGAGCCGTCCTTTTGTTATCTGCGTCTGCTGTTTGGTTGGTTTAATCCACTTTGAGAAACTCTGAACGCCAAACAATTGAGACAAGTAAATTCTCTTATATTTCTACAAGCCTTACCTGCCAGCTCTGGCGAGCCTGGAGCCACAGTTTGAGCCACAGCCTCGAGGAAAACATTCAAAGAACAGACCCCATTATAAGGCCTGTAAAAAGAGACAGTTTAAAACGGTAAACCCTAAGGGAAAGCTTTCAGCCAATGAAGCCCAACTACCAGGCTCCTCCTGGATACTGGCCTCTCGAGTCGTTAATAGGCCCATCATTTTCCTCCACAGACAGCAGGTCATCACAGCAGGGTGCCTGCAAACTTTCAAAACCGCAGCTGCCGCCCAAATGATTCACATGTGATGAACAGTTCGGTGCAAATGACACAAATGCCAGACAAAACTAGGCTGCGTGAAACAAGTCTACAGCTACTTTGTCATAGGAAGAAGTGATGACGCAGCAGCCTTTTAATTGAGGGCCTGAGAAAGGCTCTGTTGGATTAATAAGCACTGCTTCTATGAATTACTATGCACACTAAATATATCATTGGCTCAATATTTACACTCACTGGCCACTTTACGAGCTACACCTCATATATATGTTTAAATATAAGATAGAACGTGTGCAGCAACCGCTGTGAGCTCAGTAAGCAGCAGCGTAGCGAGTGACACGGCAGCGATGTCTGCTGAAGAACTGCACGTTGTCTATGACCTGCTAAAAATGTTCACCTGTTGCTGTCGGTCCATTCACACAGACTATTCACGACTGCGTCTGTTTGCATCAACATTCGCAGCTTATTCAAACTAACACTCGTTTTAATTGAAAGCGCGGGTCACATGAATAAAAGCATCTTGTGGCGTAATTAGCACATCTGAAAAGCGAAGGCACGTCCAGCTCTCGGGCGTCATCTCTGTGTCTAATTACAATCCTTCAGTCATGTTTTCAGTCTTGAACAGGTGTGGGGTGAATGGGAGCATTGGTCTGTAAAAGTCTGGTTTCAGAATCGCTGGTGATCCAGAGCCACTGATGGAACCTTCTCACACTTATAACTGTTGTGTGGTTGTGCTTCTTCCCAGAGATACATCAGGCTGGAATGTCTGTGATTATTGATTAAATTAGCAACATGAGTCGTTTACTCAGTTTATTTCTGCTTTCGGTGCCTTTCATACCTCATCAGGTTTTTCCAACACGTCTGCACTTTTCTTGACGGGATGCTCCTCTTCCCAATCTGTAGCCACAGTCTCAGTGTTTGTTGTATTAGAGTCTTAATGGTATTTGATATGGCACATGTTCAGGGGGGGGTGTAAGAATTTCCTTGCTACAACCATTTTTCAGTTGTAAAGTGTTTAGCATAAAAATGAGCCAAAGCAAAATGACTAATGTAACGTGACCTGCCGGCCGCTGTCAGCTGTCCCAGTCTGTCAGGTCTCTTTGTTCAGTTGATGTAACGCTTCCGTTGTGTGCGTATGGTGACCTGCGATCCAGTTTGTACACTTGTATTCCCCTCTAGTGATGCACAACAAGTACTGCAGCTTTGTTTCTTCCCAAATGGTGTCCAACACTAAGCACCAAGCAAACTTTACACCGATGTTGTTTTACTCCCCAAGACCAGAAATAATTTGTAGCGTAACACGTGACTGATGTGCAGGATGAGTGCAGCCATGAATAGGTGTTATTGACTTTATTTGTCAGTTGTAACTCAGCCAACACTCAAGTTCTTCAAACCAGGACATTTCACACAAATCCCAGTAAATCTTACTTGTACAGGTCAGTACAGCTCGCCAGACTGGAAAGCTACAGGAATACTACTACACTATATATATTTGAATCTTCTCTCCGAGGGGAATCGTCTTCTACATGGTCAGTGGCAACGACCTGCTGCTCCCAATTCACCAAGAGCATCAACCTGTGGCTCACGCACACGCTCAGCACCGACCTGGGCCATAACAGGCGTCATCGGCCCCTCCTTGGTTTTCTGTGTCTTGGCCATGTCATTTGGGTTTACTAATGTGACAGTTCGGCCCTTCAACCCCTGGTGGGCGCTGGGTTTGTCTTCCTGGTTCCTGTCTGCGCCCGTCATCGTTTGCACCTGTTTGTTATTTCCTGTGTGTCAGTATTTAAGTTGCTCATTGTATTTTGTCACCTGCTGGTTTATTAAACCTTGTATTACGTTGAAAAAACTCACATTGATTATGTTCCGGATCATTTTGACCTGCACTGTGTAAACTCAGAACTGTCAAAAAAACAACAGCAACTTTATTTTCCATTAGATAAACATTTTTAAAAAACAGACAATACAATTTGAAATTCCAGAACTATTTGTACGAACTATTTAGTTAAAGTTTTTCCTTCTTCACAAACACATTTCTTTTGAACTTACCCCATTTTCTCTGATTTTCAATGCTGAGCATTTTCAGTGTTGTCCACGTGATGAACATAAGGTAACTGTGCTGTCTGCAGATGTAATTCTTGCATTTCACACAAAAGGTGCTTGTTTTAACAACAAGTGTGACAGCTCTTCCGTTTCTTTACACCTGTATCTGGATCTTGATCCATTGCAGATTGACATCTGGATGTTGGGAGGGACAAGGCTTTTGCCCAGTTCTTCCAGGAAAATAGCCGTGGTAAGTGGACACATCCACAATGTAGGAAAATCACCAAGAGCCAACAGGCTGTTTTGTCGCTGTGACATTGTCTAGATTGTCAACTACTCCTTTGGTTGTAGTCCACGATCATTTGTGGCTTCTTGTCTTCTCTTGTGCTCAGAGATGTGTGTGCATTGTGCTCATAACAAGAACGTTCTTGTTTCTCTTTGAGCAGTACAAACAACTGCTGCTTTCTCAAATATTGAGGAATGCAGAGATTCTGGCTTATTTCTTCTGATTGTTCCCAGCATACTCGGCTTTCTCTTCTGAAGTTCATCTCCAAGGCGGTAGGATGTAAAGAAGTTGTCTCAAGTGACGTTATGACCTTGCAGCCCTTCACTCATCTCCAGCACCACACGGATCCCCTGCTTTTTCTCAGACGTTCCTCCAGGTAGCTTTCCAGTGTACACTTGCATATTCATACATAGCTGGATTTTGCATCACAGGCTGCACATACTTTGATGCTATACTTGGACGGCTTGCTGGGCAGCCACGAAATTTTTAATATCCGGAGGAATCCGAGAATTCCAACACCACTAACAAAGAAATGATCAGTCTATAATCAATCCATCAGTCGATGCTGGGTTTATTAGAACAGTGAGAGACACAACAATAACAAAATAAAAACAGATCAATGCCTTGCGAAATAAGTTAGAAATTAATTTGCATTCTCATGAATAAAATAAGTATTTGATCCCTTTGTAAAACGTGCTTTAGTACTTGGTGGCCAAACCTTTGTTGGTGTGACAGTTGTGCTGGTGTGGACAACAGGTGGTGGACCCAAATGCAGACTCAGGCTAGGACGTGACTTGATTTAACGATGGTGACTTTATTAAACATGATTCTCAGGCACACGTGACTTGACTTGACTTGACTTGACTACATGACGTAGTCACGTATCCGCGACAGACTGACAAAGGACAGAGACACTAGGGGAGGGTTAAATGCAAACTACAACAGGAAACTACACACAGGTGTGACCACTAATTACAGGGGAGGAGCACAGAGGGAGAACATGACGTCACGAGACAGACAGAAACCGAGGACCCTCAACGCTCTGGCGGCCGGATTGCAACAGTTGTCGATCACAGAGGTCGGTCGTTTCTTGTAGTTGGCCACAAGGTTTGCTCACATCTCAGGGGATTTTGGCCCACTCCTCTTTGCAGATCCTCTCCAAGTCATTAATGTTTCGTGGCTGATGTTTGGCAACTCAAACCTTTAGCTCCATCCACAGAAGTTGTATGGCATGGAGACTAGATTGACCCATTTCAATGCCCTGACTGAGGGAAGGAGGTTCTCACCCAACACTGGACGGTCCATGGCCCCATCCATCCTCCCTTTGATGCGGTGCAATTGTCCTGCCCCCTTTCCTCCATATGTGACAGTGGGGACGGTGTTTTTGGAGTCATAGGCAGGCATAGGCATTTCCTCCTCCTCCAAACACGGCGAGTTGAGTTGATGCCAAAGAGCCTGATTTTGGTCTCATCTGACCACAACACTTTCACCCAGTCTTCCTCTGAACCAGTCAGATGTTCAGTGGCAAACTTCAAACAGGCCTGTAGATGTGCTTTCTTGAGCAGGGAGACCTTGCGAGCACAGTCTCACTCTCACTGTTCAAATAAATGTAGCATTGACATTATAGACTGATCATTTCTTTGTTAGTGGGCAAACTTATTAAATCAGCTGGGGTTCAAATACTTTTTTCTCTGACTGTATATATACACACATATACATATGTATAAATACATACATCCTTTTTTAAGTGTGTTTGTGTGTCTGTCACATACCACCTGTTGTTTCTGTTTCCTGCTTCCTGTTGTCTGGCATTTTTTGGCTGCCCCACCACACCATGACTTCTGGAAACTTTGGACAAATGAGTCCCAAACTGAATTACTTAGACACCAGACCAGAGGACATGTTTGACGTACACCAAAGACAGCGTTGCAGGAAAAGAACCTCATACCAGCTGTGAAGCATGGAGGTGGAGGTGACATGGTTTGGGGCTGCTGTGCTGCAGCAGGACCTGGTCTGTGCACCATCATAGAATCCATCATGAATTATATCGTGTATCAGAGGGTGCAAAGGTGCTACAGACACATGGAGCAGTGTCTCTCTGTCCCGAAGTTTTTGTATGTATGCACTTACAAACACCACCAACTTTTAAACTTGAATGGAAGTGCTACAGTGGGTGAGAAGCATTGTCTATGATGGATGTCAGCTTGGCCAATTTGATCTGAAATTAGTTGTAGGAAGTTATGGGACATAGAGAGTTTATAGAGTGTTTTCTAATAATATTACCAAGAGGAGACATGTAAAGACTGAAAAGTATTGGACCAAGCACAGAACCCTGTGGAACAACAAAGCTGATTTTTGTGCCGATGGAAGATTGATCATGAACATGAACAAACTGGAATCTGTTCAACAGATAAGACTTAAACCATCCAGTGCTTTGCCTTTAATCCAACTATGTTCCAGTCTCTGCAATAGAATCTTGTGATCTATCGTATCAAATGCTGAACTAAGATCTAACAGGACAAGGACAGAAACTAGACCATTGTCTGAAGCTGTGAGAAGATCATTAGTGACTCTAATCAGAGCTGGTTCTGTCTGTGATGGATCTGAATCCTGACTGGAAATATTCATCCAGGTTATTTCTACGCAGGTGGTCTCATAGTTGTTTAGCTACTTTTTTTTCCAGAACTTTAGAAATAAAGGGCAGATTAGATGTTGGCCTATAGTTTCTAGTTCTCTAGGGTCAGAGTAGGTTTATTCAGTAAAGGTTTGACCACAGCAACATTAAAGCCTGTGGTACGTAGCCTGTTAGCAGAGACTGGTTGGTTTGATTTAATATGGACGTGCTGATTAATGGAAAAACTTCTTTGAGTCTAGTTGGGATTGGGTCTAAGAGACAAGTAGCTGATTTAGCAGAGTTAATTATTGAAGTTAACTCAGTCTGATCTATGGAGGAAAAGCAGGTTAAGTCAGACAGAGTTTAACCAGCAAATCTAAGGCTGTTGGATCTGCAGATTGGTTTATGACATTTGTTGACAAATTCTGATAAATCTTTTCTCTAATGGTTATGATGTTATTAGTAGGCTGCTGAGATTTAAAGGGACACTAGGCTCAACAGTTAAATGATCCATCTCAACCCATAAGTCAGGACCAGATCCAGAGGTTGATGAAGACAGTGAGTGAGTCCAGTAGTGAATTAAATGCAATGTTGAGACAGTTACTGTCAACATCTACATGGATGTTGTTGTATTTTTTACATTGGACCCAGACATATTTGTGACAATAGCCTAAATGTTAACGGTGTAGGCCACCATGAATGACGGGCCCAAACCATTACAACCACTTTACACTGTATGACTAGATATCGAAATTATAAAATGATGACCTTCTCAGATTAGAACTGGACCTCACCTAATAGTACCTAATACAGTGACCAGCCAGTGTATTTAGACAGCATAACTGATGTCCACACAAATGCTCCTCCTTGAAGGTTTCAAGATGTCCAACAATGCTGTGTGTGATGAAGGGTTGTCCAGCCTGGAATGTAGTGGCTGTCAGCCTGCTTCACTCTGGAGGGTTTGGAGTCCACAGCTACCATTTGCGTTTAATAGTGTTTTTGTTTAGGTTTTTATTTAGCAATACCTTTATTTATATTTGGGTTAGTATTTAACCATTTCTGGAAAGAACGTCTGGATCGAATCAGCTGTTCCCTTAGATAATAACAACAGAAGCTCACTCTGCTGATCAGAACAGGCTGTTAACGCTTTCAGACTTAACATGCACGGTTCCAAGAACACGTCTTCTAAAGAAGAAACAGATTCATAATTACTGTACAGACTAGGATGAAGTAGGATTAACATTAAATTCAAATTATGAATATACATATGGAACAGCGCACAGGGAAAGGGTGATGAAGACTGGGAGGAGCAGAGTGACGTGAAGGAGGTATGGACAACGGTGCATGGAGCACGGAGGAGTTGCTGGAGACCAGATCTGGGGAGATGAGTAGGTGAACCATCTTGTTTAGGCTTCTCCACTGAAAAGAAGAGATGCAGGTGATGCTGCCTTATTAGAAGTGCAAATAGTTATTAGTTATTACTCTTGAATATCTTTGTTTTATGTTGAAAAGCACATCAAAGGTTTCATACATAACTTTACTGAACTGCTTTCTATTATGTCAACACATGTTGACATTCATATGATAGTCCACACATAAACTTACAAGGTGAGGTGACTGAAACATCCGTACATCACACACAGGGCTTAGTGTGCTGTTATTTCAGCCATTGTTGTCGAGGATGCTGGATGTCTGTGTCACTGAGCCAAACATCAGCCTCTGGTGCTTCACACTGAGCAGCCTAACTGTAACACTCTTCATCTCATTAATACCATTGCCTGGAAAAGTAAAATTCATGTCTGGCAAACAAAAGGAACTGCTGCCAGTTCTAACTAGATCTCCTGTTCTTAAATCTGTACAACAGCTGCCAGTCACCTCTAGAATAGACTTTGAAGTGCTCCTGCTAGTTTATACATTTTGGCACCTACATGTTTTTTCATGGAATAGAGGGAATAAACTATAAGAACATGGAAAGATGTGGAACAGGGCAAAAAACACTCTTGGCTTCTTTGAGAACAAACTTTACTAAACCAAAGAAGACACTAGAAAAGAGATCCTGGCCCTGGGCAGAACATTACTTAGATCCTGATGAAATGCTTCTAGGTCTTGAAGCTGATGATTAGATTTAAATAAGATATCATGAAGGCCGTGATTGTGGCAACTGGCAGCTTATAGTGTCAGAGGCCATGGTAGATATTTATTCAAACAGGGAGCCAAGCTGCCACACCAGCGTCAGTTCATTGTTAATAGTCTACACTTGTACAGCGCTTTTCTACCTATCGGTACTCAAAGCGCTTTGACACTGCGTCTCATTCATCCATTCGCGCACACACACATTCACACACCGGTGGCAGAGCTGCTATGCAGCCTAGGCTGACACACTGGGGGCAACTTGGGGTTCAGTGTCTTGCCCAAGGACACTTCGGCACATGACTGGGGAAGCCAGAAATCAAACCACCGATCCTACGATTGGTGGGCGACAGCTCTACCTCTGAGCCACTGCTCCAGCACAATAAGCAGACGCAGGCTACGGGCAGGTAAAATGGGTTGTTACATCAGGTTCCAGGTTCTGCCTGTGGGCTTCAAGAACCACCTCATTTACCTTCAACACAGCTCATGTAACTGATGCATAACTTACTGCCAACGGCGTTCAGGTCTGCCAGTTAACACGCCAGCAACAACGAAAAGACACCTTCACTTTTCTTGGTAGCAAGAGCTGGTCATCCAGAAAATCAAAAGCATTAACACACTGCCAGCTCAAAGCTTAAGGTCCAGTCTATATTGATCAGTTTCCACTTTGGTTTGAGTGTTTTGTTGTCACATTTCTTCAGTTGCCAATGTCCACATCAGATTTTAATGTTGAATGTAGGTGTCAACGCAGTCACGGTGAGCACAGCGCTGGCCAAACATCATCTAACCTGCTGCACCTGGTGCTGGCTCACCTGGAAACTGCCAGAACTTCATACTTTATTAAAGACACAAGACACAACTGCAAAAGAGAGCTGGAGAACAGAGGGACACAGAAGGCTTTGAACAATGTGGAACTCACAGTTGCAGAGAGAGCCATACTTTGAACAACTGCTGAAGGCCAGCACTGTATGGACAGAAGATCACCAAGTCATCTGCATACATGAGGTGGTTAATGAGAGAATGACCAACCATACATCCTGTACCACATCTATTTAGCCATGTATATGTAAAAAAACTTGTTCAACAAAGAAAGCAGATGTAACATTTCCCCATTTCACGCGCATTGTCTTATGAGCGTACCAAAACACCAAAATCAAATGTTTAGGGGCTCCTCTTTGGTATAGTGTATTCAATAATTCTTTAGTAATACAATCAAAGGCTTTGGAAGCATCAATTAAACGAATAAAAACTGTGGAATTCGTATATTTGTGAAAATATATCGAGCAGGATCTTCTCCAGTATCAGGACAAAGCTAACAGAGGAAAAAGTTTCATGCTTGAGTTTCACACGTTTAGAGCTTATATTATCTGTACCACATGCTTTGTTACCTTTTAGTTTCATTATAGCATTGTAGCTTTCTACTGGAGGGATAACCACGGTCTCATTTTCAGTATTACCAACTCGCTTTGTGCTTAACACAGTTGAATAGGTTGTGGTAGTGTTTCTGCCATAACTGCAGAATTTCTTCAGAACTTCTTACACCAATAATATTTAATGGTGAAAAGGTTTTGCAGTTATTCATCTTTCTGACTATTTCCCAGAAGTCCTTAGGTTCTCTCTCGTGTAGCTTCTTGGCAAGTGCATCAGATGTCATGGCTTTTTAAAACGTGGAGCATATTTAAAACTGGCATTTGTACGCCTCTTATGCTCCAACAGGACCTTGTTTGGCCCTGCCTGATTCCGACCAACATTAAAAGCACTTCTTGCTCCAGAATGCACCCATGCTTTACGCTACATGTCCTACCCTCCAAGTATTCAAGGCTTGCTGGACACAGAGAGATTCCACAACTGACTCATAAAAAGAATATAAAACATTACAGTGATTAAAATGTTTACAGTTCATATCACAGCTTCTTTTGGAACTGTGATCCTTCCCAGCAGGACGTCAGTTTGCCCAGAATAAGCTCTAAGGTTCTCAGTGGATAAGATATCCCAGTTTAGTTTCTCTACACTAGTGTTACAAACCACAGAAGATACCAGCAGTAAATTTTTGTGATTAGTGGTGGCCACATCATAGTTCATCTCAATGGAACCAACAGAGGCATGGGCACCAGCTATACATATACAATGATCCAGCCAAGTTGTGTGCCATGCTTCACTGAGGTAGGTGCAACAATTCCCAGCTGAAGAGGATTAATCCACCATCAGAGCAAAACTGCACCAAATGGTTACCAAATGAAGAGTGTGCATCACTGACATCTGCATTTAAATCTCCAATGACGTAAGCAGGGTATATCCTGAATATAGGACATGACAAATGCCGACTGTTGAGATCTCCATCCTCACCTAGAGAACACGCATAAGGTCTACAGACCTTCAGGTTGTGCACTTTAATCATGATAATGAATCTGTATAGCGATGGTCCAGTCCACATCCAGTCTGATCACATTGATATGCTGATCATATTTCTGGTACACGGCCGGCACTATCTTTGGGTCTACGGCCTCGTGATAACAAGTCTCAGCAGGCCATAGATCAGGGTCATACAAGACAGATACTCAGCCTTTACATGAACCGAGCTGAGTCTACCATTATTTGAATCCACTCTTCAGCATGTAACTGAATTATTGTGGAGCTTTCCAGTCAAATAAACATGCAACGTGTCAGGATCAAGGTTTGGTGAGAGTCCAGTTGCAAACACACTCACCAGCTTACTGCTGGTACCAATAGCTCCATAAAACCAGGGATGCCAGCAGATGTCATCTCCAGACGTTCTCCGCTGACTCTGCCATTGTTGGTGGAGAACTGGTGCGTCGTCATGGACACAACTGTGCTTAAACATCAGGAAGTTGCCTGGCAGCTTTCCAGATGCTGTTCTGTTTAATTTTAATTGGGTACGAGTGTTGTGTGCTTCTGGTGTAGGCCATTTTGTCTTCTCTTCTCCCACACACACCTCAGTCAGTAGTCATGCATAGACATAAAAGCATGAATCAGCATTTATTTGTTGCTTTTCATCTTCTTTATTTGATAATCATTCCAAACCTATGTGAGTTGTCCTTCACAATAAAGCCTTGTTTTTATAATGGTCATTTTTATTCACAGGAAAGACCTAAATTCTCATCTGATTTTCAAACTAAAAGCACTAGTGAGTGGAAGGTCGTATAAATCCTTCCCTTCGTCTCTAGTGTTAAACTCTTGCGTTTGATTGATTGAACTTTCTCCGTGTGTCGTTTCGTTCTTCCTTGCTCATTGTCCGGCTCCTTCGTCTTTTTTCCAGCGTTAGTGCTTGTTCTGCTTTTGGACTTTGAGGCAGATGTTCGCCGTCGTGCAGCCACGTTCCCAGCCAGGACGTCCGCGCTGCGATGGGAGGGGCGCCCCGACATCCTCCGCAGACAGAGCCGGAGGACGAGCCGACGTGACGTTAGCGCGGTGGAAGCCCCGCTAGCCCCGGTCCAGCAGGAACATTGCTTGGTGCAGCTGCGTCGGACAGAAGGCTCGGGAGAAGGGGAAGCGGGACCGACCGAGCGACACCGTTACAGCAGGTGAGTGCAGCACTTCGGCAAGTTTATGCCTCGGCCGCGCGGGACTGCGGTTCGCGCACGCGCACGCTCGCGGGTTTGGCTTTGGTGTGGCCGTTATCCGGGCGCTGTAGCTGTAGCTGAGGCCCTCGGCGCGACGGAGGGGCGCTGTCCGCGGCGAACTGCGGGCCGGGGACGTGTTGCCGCTGCTGCAGTGCGGGATGCGGCGGGGCGAGGACGGGAGTGAGTCTCTGCGGCTGCGGCGCTTCTCTGGCCGGGCTCGGCTCATTCTCAGCACTTCTGTCCTCCATGGCGGCACAGTGGAAGCACGTGACGCGTCCCACCGGAGAATGCGGTGGTCGTCCGCCGCCGCCCGGTCCGCGGCCTGTTACCGTGTTGAGGAACTGGTGACTCAGCCAGCGAACCTTCTACTGCAGTGATTAAACGTATTTATCACCGTGCTACGTCTTCAAGCACATAATCATCACATTCTCGGAGCTTTTCGCGGTGTTTACTGTCCAAAAACTGTTAGTGTCCTGGGAGACAACATCTCAGGTGGTTGCCGTCGCATCACACACGATACAGATTTAAAAGCCCAGACTGAGGGACCGGTTCAGTCCAGGTTGTCAAATCATCTTCCTGACGATTCAGCAGCAACACCAGCCTCTACCCAGTGAAAACTTCTCCCTGTGCCTGGAACAGTTGAGACACGAACACACGAATCAATAAGCTTCATCTTGTCTTATCTGTGAACGATCAGGACTTTATATCAAGGTCAGATGTCGCCCCTCTTTTATCCAAGCGCAGACATTTTGGATTTGTGACAGAGTTGCTTTCTCATGTCTTTTTAAATCCCAGTTCCAGGTTGTTGTGGTTCTAATCATCACCTGAACACAAGCCTGCAGCTACTGTTCATGCGATTGTCTTTGCATTTCTGCTGTTTTAAGGTCATTAAGACAGACCAGGGAGAATTTCCAACGCTATTAAGTGCTACCACTGTATGTGAAAGCTGGGCTAACAGAGAGAAGAATGTGGTTCATGTTTCTGTTTTGTAGGACAGTTTGCTGAGTGGGAACAAAGAAGCTGAGCTGAGTCTAGTACAGGGAGTGAAACAGAGTCTTAGACTGCGAGGAGCACTCCATGGTTAGAGGAGGCTTGTGTGGTACGCTAACGGTTCACTCGGGGCGTTAATAGCCACCACTGGTGCTTGATGAAACTCTTCTCTGATCTCAGGTCACATCTAGTTCTGGGCAACACAAGATGTTATCGACGGCAGTAATAAATGGTTGGTTGACTTACAGGAAGGAGTGGTTTGAGGATGCATCCTAGTGGGACAAAAACAACAACATGCAAGTTTCCAAGTTTCTGAGGAGGGAAAGCAGCCACCCAGGAGCAGCGGTGGGATTTCATGCTAGCTTAAATTTAGACACACAAACCAAACGCCTGATGAGCGAGGAACAGCCCAGACCCAAAAGGCCCAGCAGGGCCTGACACCAATCTAATGGTCTAATGTCCCACATTTCTCCTTTCGTGTCAAACATACAAAGAGGGAAATGACTTTCTGCATTTCCAGATATTATACGTTCAGCATCAGTGTGTCTCTCAGTCCCTGTGAGTCCTTGTCGTTTCGCTGGTGCTCGTCTCCATTCACAGGAAACATGAATTATTTCCATCTAGATGCCTTAGTTCTGCTCTGTTCACGGAGTTTCTGATGTTGTTCTAGGTGCCATCGTTCTGCTGCTTCCATCTTTGTTCTCTGATGTTGATGTGTTGATTAGTCTGATCATGAAGACATTCAGCCAGGAAGAAGTTGATCTTCCCATGACTTTCCATTGGCAGAGGAAGCATCACAGGTGTCTCCATCAGCAGCTTTCCAGTCATCTCTGTAGTGCAAACTGTGGATCAGCTCCTGCAGGGAAAACTCTTTGGAGCAAGATCGACTTTATGCTGTGAAAATCTAAAACCAGTTATAGGAGAAAATCTAAAAGCAGTTAGAGGAAAATGACAAACTACAGCAAAAACTGAAAGTGTGTATATGTAACGGACTAACCCAGCGTCTTAGGACTAATATATTATATTTGATGCTACACTATATGGTTTCTTCACGGCATGTGTCAGCAACGACCCATGACGCAGCCAATGTGATACTAGAATAGTGACTTTTAGTCTGTTAATGGAAAAACACTGTTTCCTTGTGTGAATCACTGCAAAACATCTTTCTAAGTCACTGAGGAGGAGATTTCAGTTATATTAGCGCAGTCAACAATGTGCAAACAAAAGTGTGTTCTGCAACTTAGCGTGTTGTTTCAATAACTGTGTTAACGGGACAGTTAACAGTACAGTTCACCCATCGGGCACAAAATGTGAAGCAGAAAGGATCAGGTCTGTGGCTTCCATGGCAAATACAGAAAACAGACTTCAATCATTTGTTAAGGTTCTGCTTTGAACCATGATTCAGTTGTGCTGAAGGAAAAATTAATATTACAATCACGTGCAGTAAACATAACAGCTGCTGTAAATGTCGCCTTCCTTCGTTGAGTGTTTTTAATGAGAATTTACACAGAGCATGTTTTGAATAAACAAAAATAAACAATAAAAAAAAAAGTCTGTGTCACAAGTCAGGAGTCAAGTCAAAAAGTCAGTTATGGCCACAAAAACAATCCCATGTATGTTGTTATATGGGACTGGAGATCTCGTCAAAGTCACTAATCCCTGGACAGTAATATCCTTCAAAACACCAAATAGGAATCACTTCATTCATTTTAGTTTAGAATTTAGGCAGATCCAATATTTCTAGGATGCATCAATAGTAGAACCTAATTATTTCACCGTCCGGAGGAACAATCTGGCCAAAACTACACATATTAACCCTTAAAGTTTCAGCAAATGCCAATAACGTGAGTCAGGACGTCCAACATGAAGCCTCTACATTTACACCCAGTTGCTAATCAATGAAGTCCCAACACAAAATCTAGCAGAAGACGTTAAAACTGCTCCCTCATGGTTCTAAAGCCAATGAACCCGTTGGTGTAGGTTCAGACAGGACGGGGTGGAGGCGTCAGACCATGGCACCTTTTATCACACACTCATTCAAACCTATTTACATGTTATCGGTTCCTGTAGACACGGACCTGAGTGGATGTGAAACTTCTCTGAACATCAGTGATTCTAATGTCACTGTGACACAGAGTTTGTCCTGTTTGTGAGAACTATTCTGATAATGACTTCATGCAGCCTCTGTATGTTCCTGTGCTCATGTCTGTGTGTTTCTAATTCTCTGACCTGTCGTCCTCTGCGTCTCTGCGTCTCAGCTGATGTGTCCTTCAGAGAAACCGGATCAAACTGGATCTGGCTCTTCTTGGTTAGAACCCCTCAGTCAGTGTTGTAGTTCTCTCCTTCACACTTCTTACACGGCTCTCTCTTCCACCGGCTGGTGTGAACTTGCACAGTTCTGAGTTTCACCTTCAGCCCTTTGTAGAGTCAGCAGCTGCTCATCCATCTCCCAGTTCACTGCAGACCAACACCTTCCAGGTTTCACTCAGCATATGGTTCTGGTGCCTGCGATCAACTAACACCTACTGGAAGGAGCAGTTAGTGTGAGTCTTGATCTGTGTCCTGCTCAGGGGTCAGAGGTCAGAGAGTCTTTTCTTCCTCCACCTCACAGTCTTCCTGCAGCTGGTTAGTTGTTAGGATTCCATCCTAACAACAGGCCAGATTCCATCTCCTCACACCCAGACACTTTTTCAGTACAATTACTACAGATTTTCATCTGCTCTCTCTTGATTCTTTCTGCATTGTCCATTCTTGCCAAACTTCCTTTTCTCCTGCTTCAACCTTTTGCTCTGAAACACTATATGGATTTGGCCCCAGTTTGGCTCCAAAGGAGATGACGCATTAAATAATATCTCTGTGAATCTGCCAGTCAATGCCCAGCGTTAAACATGCAGCATGTAGCTTGGTGAGCTGCTCCACTCCATCACGTGGGATGCTCCTTTTATAGCCATCATTTCACCCTTACCTTTTGTCACTTAGTCTAATTAGCTGTGAGATCCTCCACTGCTTTCCTAAGTTTATCTCATGATATGCTGACAGATTATTATCTGTTGTCTAGTCTGGGTTACGAGACGTGTTTTTGGCCCCATCTTTGTCAGTACATGCAGGCAGGAAGGAAAACCATTGTTCAACAGATTGGTTAGACGTTTCCTCAGAGTGTGACGAACATGCTGTTCACTCAGGAACCTGCCTAGTTCATTCTGCAAGGCTTCAAATATGACTGTAATGAACAAAGCACAGATGTCCTCGAAACATCAGTTTCACTAATACTGTCTGTTTCCATGGCCTGTTCTTCTTCGTCTGTCTCCCAATTCAGGTTGCACATTATGATCAATTAATCTATTGATTCATTCAATCTATAGATTACTTAAACTCTGTTATTTGTCAGGTTTTACTAAAATTGTCAAAAACTTGTCAACCATTTTTCCTTAAATAAACAGAGAAGACATGCACTGCAGGCCCTTATTCCCCAAACAGAAACATCCCAGTCTAAACTGACAGACTATAATCAAAGCCTCACTAAATACACTGAATGTGTTACGTAATTAATAAACGATCTCACGGAAATAAGCCACTGGTGAGAATTTTTATCAAGAAATAATAAATAAACCAGTTTTGTTTTTTTCTGTAGTTCAGAGTAACAACATTTCACTTCAACGTGCTGTGATGTTCACCGTTCCCACTACACCCTCATCTTGCTTCCTGACATATTGACACACATTTAATAAATTAATGTATTTAATCATTTTCATTACACCACCTGAGGGGAGGTATCAATTATGTTAATAAGTCAGGATTCACAGATTTGTGTATTAGCTGATTATCAATCAAACACTTACCAATTATCTGTCATTTGATTGTTTAAATACTTTGTCACCCACGTTGTTCCTATGGACCAATAACCAATGTGGGAAAGAAGTTGTAGTTTTCTGTTCCAACAATATTGTAAAATACTGTGAAAGTCTGAACTAGTATCATTTGAAGGAGTGTGTTTGGCACTGGCGGTCTGAAATCAACCGATTTCAACCGACACCCTTCTAAACGGAGTCTGTTTCCGAGAGAGGTTGGGTCAGTGGACGGCGGTTTTATTCTGAGGTCGGCCATCAGCCCTCATCATGTCCAGTCCGCTGTCGTGTCCCTGATGAAACTGGACGTCAGACCCACGTAGGCGTGACGTCGTGCCACCTCTTAGCTGAGGTGTAATGCTAGCCTCTTTTCACGTGTTCTAAACATATGAACTCTACATTCCTGAGCATATATGATTCCAACACTTGTCTGGACAGACTGTGCAAAAGTTTTAGGAAGTGTGAAAAAATGCTGTAAACACATGGACGTGTTAAACATGTATTTTCATAAATGAACCAAATGCAGTGAATGAACAGCAGAGAATCTAAACCACATCAGTGTTTGCTGTCTCCACCCTTTGTCTTCAAACAGCAGCAGATCTTCCAGGTTCACAGTGTTTGAAGGAACTGGGCTGTAGGTTGTTCAACATCTAGAGAACTAACCACAGATCTTCTGTGGATGTAGGGTTTCTACATCCTTCTGTCTCTGCATCATCCCAGACACATGATGCTGAGACCAGGGCTCTGTGGGGCCAAGCATCACTTCCAGTACTGACGTAGTGACACCAAATATGGATTTGATTTACATTTTTCTTTTGTTCGCTCACTTTGCGTTTTGTAAATTGACATAATTGACAAATAACCAATCATTATTTATATTTTTGAAACACATCTTCCTAAAACGTTTGCACAGGACTGTGTATGTGCTCACATCAGCCATCTTCCAGCCTCCCCTTTGTCTCTGTTTAAAGGAGGCAAAACTTTCCACTGTAGCCATCAATAATGCAATTACAAGGCACAACCACAAGGTGGAGCCTTGATCACAAAAATCTAGAACATGACCTGTTCACAAGGTGCTGACACATCGATTAAAAAGGAAACTAGAAAACCTAAAGCTCACCAGAACATCTACAGTAACTGAATCGGACAAATATACACAGTGTATGATGGATCTAAGGCACAAACGAATCCAAACAGGCCTCCCGTGTGTTGCCGACAGTCAAAGGTCATATTAGCTGTAAGAGGAATCGTTACCGACACTGAGCTGCAGAAAGGCTGTGACTCAGCTTGATTCTGCCCGTCTGTGAGTGGAGCTAAGCTAAACCGTGTTGTCTGGCTTCCAGCCCGTCCAGCACAGAGGGACCAGGGACCTAACGTTGGCTAGCTCTCAGCAACATTTGCATTATTAAAACCATTGCTACCAACAGGTCATGTGTGGCTTGTGTAATGGCTAGAAAGTATTTATACATACCATTCTATATTTTCATAATGTTGCATCACCTAAAACATGAACGCTTTACTTATATAACTGTATTAGTCACTTTTTGAGGTTGCCTTATACAAAATGACATGGAGGCAACATCAGAGAATGACTCCTCGTTTTGCTATATAGTAGGCTTGACTTGACAGTGTGTGGTTGTTGTGTGGCTTCGTGTGTCTCTGGTGTGTGTCCTGGCTGATGACCAGGAGGATGCAGTCAGCCGAAGAGGAGTCTTTCTTCCTGAATGGAATGAGTAAATGGGACCTCTGATGGGAAGGAGAAAGAGCTTTCTTTCCCAGCTTTTATGAATGTGGCTCATTGATAATAATTGCGTGTATTACTGCCGTGAATCTAATAATAACTCTGAACTTTTCAAAGCCGTAGACACTACTGTATCTGAAACAGGCTACTATCTATCATTGTTCTCCACAGGCTTACTAACACATTTGACAACATTTAGTATTTAATATTTGAACTAAATATACTGAGCAGATAAAATACATGGACTAGTGAATGGAGCCATTTATCCAGTGAGCTTGGGCTTGGACGGTGTGCGACATGTCCTACAGCTGGCCAGTTACTGGGGGCCCAGACCGTTCCCGTGCTTCCTCGCCTTCCAGTACTATCTGTAATCCTTGAAGTGGGTTTAGGGTTAGCTGGGCTATTACTAAGGATAAACCTGGTTAATGCCTGGGGCTGGTGAGCTTTTACTTCAGATCTGTGCCTACTTCAATTGTCCCAGAACGCGACATCATGCTGAACGGGTTGCATCAGACTTATGTGCGATTGAATTATCTGCTTCAGAGCTGATCTGTTGTGCCATAATGTGTAAGTTCTTGCCTAAATTCCTGTAGGCAAGAACTTTATGTCTTGGATTTCAGTAACCTCATTAATTCATTTGAGCCATGTTGTAACACATCGACTCAAACTAAAGGGCACACACTGGACCTTGTGTTACCCCAGCATGATAAAAAAAATGGTCATGCATTGAAGTCCTGTAAGTTTGATGTGGACCTCAGTTATGCTAAAGCCTGCTGATTATGAAGAATTCATCTCTTGGCTCAATAATACCTGTAATAATGTTCTAGACATTGTTGCTCCATGGATCTGCAGGCTAGATGTTACAGGAGGTACAGGCTAGATCAACAGGATGTTACATCTAAATAAACATTAACTGTGTTTTTAGAGCCACAAGTCATCTCAAGGCACAAAAAATCCCATTTGAGCAAGCTTTCTATTTCAAAAATCAACAAATATATTGTAATTAATTCATAATACCAACAGTGAAAGTATAGAAACTGGAGGAACACAAAAATACAACTATATAGAATAATATAGAAAACACAACAAATCCACCTGAGTAGAGAGGAAAAACATTCTTTAAGAGGAAACCTGCCATAGAACCAGGATCAGGACGGGATCAGGGTCTGCCTCAACGGTTGGGGTGAAGGTATAGAGAGAGAGGAGGTAAAAACACAACAGGAGGCTGAACTGCACACTGGGAACACGCAGCTGCATGTGTGACGGTACCTGTAGAAAGGTACTGACAGCGAGAGTTAGTGGGAACTATGAATAGAATGCGTGTGCTTCTTCATCGACCTCCGGGCAGGTATTAGAGAAACCACCCTCACACTTTGACATTCACGGGGGTAAAGTAAAGACGCTTTAAATTCTTTGCAAAATCACTTCTATCACCCATGAATTCCTTCGAAGAAAGATTTCCAGAAGTATGTTCCATTAGCCCTGAGTTCTAATCATAATTGCAACTTGCTACGTTTGAGGGCCAGCTTTTCACCCGGCCTTTTAAGTATGTCGGACTTTTTTGTCAAAGCAGAAACACCTTTTCATTTTTCTAAGCAGCCTTTGAGCTGAGGTCTCAGGGTAACAGTCGTTTGGGGAACAGATGAAATGCGAGGCCAACAACACAAAACCAAATTGCTGTCTGATACCTCGCTGTTGTGGCAGTTTGAGAGGTTCTATTATGTAACAGATGTTTATTTAATTTATCTTTTTCACTTATTTTACTATTTTACACCATTTCAATAGTTACAGCTTTTATAACCTTGCTAGATGTATTTAATTGTTCCAGAGGGGCAATCACATAAAGGATTAAAGTAGAAATGGTTAGATTTCTGATTCTAATTCCCAGTCATGTATGGCACATAACATACAGTAGACGGCTGTATAGTGTCTCTTTGTGTAGAAGGTTCAAAGTTGTAAACAGTTGAAAGTTGACTATTGCCTGCAACATTTGTTATTACATACAGGTAAGCGAAGTAAATTAGCACAAAAACATGTCTGGGTGCTTCAAATAGTATTTACTACTAGAGAAATCACCTTACTTCTCAATTCATGATTTGATTTTTATGGCTGTTGTTGGGAATAAAACCTCAAGGTTGTAAAGGTGATTTGGGGAATGCGCTACTGTAGCTGTGGGGAGATGGGCTGGCTCTAGATGGAGTGTAGCCACAGGTGGTCTGTAATTCTGCACCATAATTGCCTGGCAAAGTGTATTATGTGTCTTCAGACCACTCATCCCCTCAGTAGGGGTGGACAAGAGAAAAGGGTGAGTGAGGCGGAAAAATGGCTTGGATAACACGATGTCCTGCCGTGAGACAATTCTGCCAGACACTTACTATACGCGAAGGAAGTATTATTATTGCGGGCATTCAAAGAACACATTCTGTGAAGGCTATTAAGCCACACTAATGAAAATGATGGTAGTAAATGGAGAGATAACCTCAAATTCAATTGAAATGTCATTGTGTTTTAAAGACAGGTGCAACAGATGTTTTCTGCTGCTAAATTGCCAGCGAGCAGCTCTGGACCATGAGAGAAAGCATAGTTTCAGTTGTCAGGGACATTTTGGCGGTGCTGATGGCTCCCACTATCCAACCAGAACGTCACCAGAAAAGTTATTTTCTTCTTGGTTACACGTTTCAAATGGCTAATGATAACCAGCTTCAAGGATCAAACTGGGGAAGAACGTATTTGTCCTCCTGACTACATTTTGTTGACGTGTCAGACTACAGTGCAGACATAGACTGTAGTTGTTGTTGCATCTTTTATCTGTACAGCAGAATTAGATGTTGACTAGTTTAAATTTTCTGAATCATAATTATTCCAGTTCCCACAGCTCGTGAAGGCAACATGACTGTAAAACATTTTCATAGATCCACCATGTTAGTCCCGCCTCCTACGCCAGAACTAGGCCAAATGTCTGAAAGTGAAAAAAAATGACAGTGATTTAATATCTGAGAGATCTGAGAGAGCGGGAAGAGGTTGCAATGCGGATGAGGACAGACAGATGTGAGGGGTTAGGGTTAGGCTATGTAGGAGGGTTTCACGTTCCATTCTGTATTTAACCAGGAGCCAGCGGAGAAGGGTGGGATGATGTGGTGTTATTATTGATGTGTGATTGGAATGATAAGGAACTGTCGAGGATCACACCCAAACGTTTAACCTGGGGGGAGGGGGAGACACAGGTGCAGTCGATTGTAAGGAGAAAGTTGTCAACTTTGGATAGTGTGGATTTGATACCAGCCAGAGGGAGTTCAGTTTTCTCACTGTTTAGTTTTAGAAAGTTAGAAGTGAACCAGGATTTAATCTCAGATAGACAGTTGGTAAAGGAGGAGGGTGGAAGTGTGGAGGTTGGGTGTCATCAGCGAAGCAGTGAAAACAGATACTGAACCTGCGAAAAATATCACCAAGGGGGGAGGAGGTAAGTGATGAAGGGGCCCCAGGACAGAACCCTGGGTCACACCAGTAGTAACAGGAGAAGGCTGCGAACTGAACGGTTTGAGTGTGGCCTAAGAGATATGCTCCAATTTAGGGGGTGAAAGTGAAGCCAAGAGAGGAAAGTCTGTTAAGGAGAATTGTGTGGAAGATTGAGCCAAAGACCGAACTCAGGTCAGGAAGGATGAGAATAGTGAGTAAGCCAGGGTCAGCTGCCATGAGAAGATCAGTCTAGTAAATAAAGTAACTCTGGTGTTTCCTTCATTATGGCAAAGTAGACTGGAGTAATAGTTGGATTTGGTTTGTACAATCAGGGCCTTGAGGGGCTGGAAGTGGGTTCTGTACATTTCTTTGTGGATTGTGAGACTGGTTTTCAGTTCAGGGGTGAGTGAAAGGGACCAACTGGGTTCAGTGGCGCAATAGAGGATGTTGGTTCCGTTATTATTATGGTGAGCAACTAATTTATCCAGAATGGATAAATATCATCAGCTGCACAGTTAGTCGCTGAGAGTCCAGTACAGCAGAAGTACAATATAAGGACCTTTTGTGTGAGAGGGAAAGTTAATATACTGTTGAAATCCTTTGTCAAGACACAATTAAAGGATTAGATGTTCCTTACTCATGCAAGGGCTAGAGCAGCTGTTGACGGTTGTCACATTTTGTGGAACAGTAGTCGACCTTGCCAGGCTGGCAGTTGTTCATTTATCTTCTACCACTCGCGGGTGTGCTGTGCCTATGGGAGAGAGGCAGGTTCACCCTGGACAGTCCGTCGCAGGGCCACACATATAGACGCACAACCTGTTACACGCACACTCACACAGGTTTTTTTGGACTGTGGGAGGAACGTGAGACCTCGGAGAGAACCCACAGACACGGGGAGAACATGCAGACTCAGTTTTGTTTGTTATGGATGTGGTTTTACAGCCACTCTCACAGCCTTGTTTTGTTTCCTTTGGTTGAACTTCCTCTTGCGTTTACTGTCGGGGGTAACCATCCGCGGAGACCTCAGGGCCTGGCTGTGCTCACTGGAACGAGGTGGAAACGGTGAAAGTCAGATGGAGTGCTCTTTTCACAGAATACTATACAGCTATAAGGTTTTCTTTCTTGTGCATGGGATAGTTTGTAATTCTGTTGCACTGCTGACGCAATATGTGCAATGACAATAAGTTTTACCTATAAAAATGATCAAACTCCAATGAAGTTCTCCAATGAAGAAAAGGACACAGACAACTTTGGTGTCCTCTGTCAGGAAGGTAGTAGGTCTCAGTCTGAAAAGTATGTCACGTTATTTCAGGATTGCGGCGCCTTAATAAGCCAAACCACAAACTCATATTAAAAGATTTTTTGTACAGAAAGATGGGAATGATTATACAGCAACTGGTGGAGAGCAGGTGTCCCAGATACAGAACTCGCTCCTAAGGACAGAGGAGGGTGATCATGAGAGTGATCAGAAAAGTAAGAGTGCTGACCTGTGTTGGATGGTTGGGGAGATCGTCTGACAGGAGGGAGCTTGAGCAGATGATATAAGAGACTGGTAGGTGTAATCAGAGAAGGGTTGATAAGCATGTCCTAATGTAGTCATGGAAGATGGATTGACGCTTCAGCGCAGAGCTGTAACATTGAAGGGTCCAAAACACAAAGACTCTGGATCTAGTGCAGAGCCCAAAAACAATATCTGATGGTTACTTATTTCCATGTGTCAGAGGAACAGTTATTGGGTTGTCCAAAATATTGCCTGAACAGAATAGGGAGCTTGTGACATGAACTGATAAAACAGATTAGACATAAAGTTAATTCAGAAAAAACTCATCTGAATAAGAAACTCATCAGAAATCACAAAAATAAAAACACTTTTAAAGGGACTTTTCTTTCTCCACTGTTGCCTAGTGCTCCTCAAGTGGGATTTGTTGGGTTTTATGTTATGTTATGTTGTGTTGTTGTGTTCTGTAAGGTTTTAAACCTTAATTTGTAAAGTACAAGGTGATGTACCTGAAGTTACAGTTACAGTGACCTTGACCTTTGAGCAAAAAAGTAAACTAAAAAATGAGTTTAAGTTCATCATTCAGTCTAAATGGCCGTTTGTGTCATTTTTTCCGTTGGCCTGATGCCACTGTGACCCTACAGCTTTTGAAGCTGATCCTAGGCAGAAGGAACGTGACACTATAAACGTTGACTGTACACAGAAAATGTGTGATTTAATAGTAGTTTAATAGTGAGTCTCTGACAAATGCAAACAGGCTTTTTTCCACAGTAAAAAAAAGTCTTCTAGGTCAGTTCTGGTCCATAATGATGTGCTTTCTGCAAGATGCATCTCCCTGGAAGCATTCAGTGCTTTGTCAATCAAATTCAGATGTGTTGCAATGATTAGACGTTCAATTCAGTACTGCTGCAGTTTCTAAATGGTATATGTACAAGGACATACATACATGACAAAGAAAAGGCACAGTGTGCAATCTGAGATCAACATGTGTCCTTCTGTCTTTCTGTACAGATGTGATGGCTAATCCTTCTCCAGCAAAGAGCATGGGTGACCCGGGAATCACCCCACTATCGCCCTCACACATTCAGGTGAGCTCCTGCCGTGCACAGGTAACGTAATGCATATAGATGTTGGTTAGCTACATAGTAAACTTTAGTAAATGTACATAAAATCTGCAGTAGTTCCACTATGTGTGAATATCTCCAGCAAAACTAAGCAACTCAAAACATTAGAGAGGATGTCTTATCTAAAAAAGAAGGATTGGGGTTCGACATGACGTTTTACTGTACATAGACTAAGTTAGAAAACCTTCATTTATTATTTATTATTTATTTATTTATTATTTTGTAAGGTTGTATGCAGCTGGCTAACAACTCTAATTACTAGAGTCAGAAGCGGTTAAGTATAGGCGTGTACGGTACGGTTTGGTCCTCAGACGGAGAGCGAGCTGTGCTCCTAATTGTCATGCTACAAAATTGTGGGCACAGCAAGGTAGAAAAAGATAAAGCTGAATATTGCTCTGCAGCGCTTCTGTACACTCATCACACACTTTGTCTTAACCCTGTCTGACTGTAACTGTGCATTATCCTTGTGCAGCATAACAACACAGACCAGGTACAGTCACAGCCTTCGTTTGAGGTGGTGGTGGCCATCGACTTTGGCACCACGTCCAGCGGTTACGCCTACGCCTTCGCTAAAGAGCCGGAGTGCATCCACACCATGAGGTCAGTTAGCAGTGCAGTCCAGACAGTGACTGAAGGAGAGCTGTCTACGTGTGGCTGGTCTGTGGTTGGTGTGTGAATGTGTGGGAAGCAGTGCCAAGGTCCAGTACGTTAATATTAGTATGGATTTACTGCATTCAGCTGTAACAGTTACAGTAGCTACGGTGGTGGTGGTTCCCACAGTCCACCAGAACAACAAAGCCTTCCAGAGGCAAAGTAAATGCAAAGGATAAATTGCTGCAAACACAGTTTCCAACTTTGTCTGCTGCAACAACATGCAGCAGTGTTTTCCATTCCTTACATTTATTCGAAATGAACTGAGGTCGCTACACCAGCAATGTGTTATAGATCTAAAGCTCTACTGTAAATTAATTAACCATTCACCATGGTGCCATTCGCATCAGATCTGATACACAACTTTCCAGAAATGATCTATATTTTCAAAATGTTATGGACAATATTTGTTCTTGTATCTGAAAACAACATTTCCAAGAGTATTTCCAAATGTATCAAATGTAATTAATAACACAAAAGAAACAAAATTATGTTTAAAGGTTTAGTAAACGTCTGATTCACAGATAACAGAATTTCCCAGCGTCAGGCATTAATGCGTTAATTATGTTATTGAATGTAATCTGTAATTAACATGTTTTGATAACCTACTGCTATTTGTCTAGGCGTTGGGAAGGTGGAGACCCTGGTGTGTCCAACCAGAAGACTCCCACAACAATCCTGCTTACTCCAGACAGGAAGTTTCACAGTTTTGGATATGCAGCTCGTGACTTCTACCATGACTTAGATCCCAGCGAATCCAAGCATTGGCTCTACCTGGAAAAATTCAAAATGAAGCTGCACACAACTGCAGTAAGGACACAAACATACTGTATATACGTGTGATAACTGCATAGCATATCTGCAGCAGTTAGTCCCGCCTCCTACTGTAGAGATCTGAAAGTTAAAAAAAACATTTGTAACTACATACAGCAAGTGAAAAATTAAGACTTAAAATTCAAACACATAAAATGTGAAAACATTGAAAAATGTTTTGGTTAAAACTTTGAAATGTATTTTTTTATCTCTTTTTACTTAGTTTGTCATAGTGGTGTCCAGCTTACTTCCACTTGAATAAATACCCTCATAGGGATCTCTCACAGCTCCAGAAATCATATACTAAAATATCCAATAATCCCACATCAGCAATTCAAAGATGTTTGTCCACAAAGTTTTAATGAGTCACCAAAAATAGGCAGCTTTAACAAGTTTGTTTTACACAAGTCATAGTTTCACGTGAAACCAAACCAAGTCTTCACTGAAAACCACAGTAAACAAGCAGTGTCCCTCAGACGCCCGAGTCTTTGTGAGGGTTTCCAGAACTCGCTGCAGCACCTAAAGCCACCATGAGACGGCGCCAAAGGTGCTTCTAAAAATATTCCCACAACGAAAGGCTGCTGGCACAGAGCATAAGCCCAACTACAGACTAAGGACCCAAGTTCACGACCCAGACCAACACGTGGAATTGAATATAGAATGCAGAGAACATAAACACACGAGTGATAAGGAGGAGAGAAGACAAAATCACTGCACTAGCAGGAGCAAAAATGTCAAGAGGGAGCGGCTGGTAGGCCGCTGTTCGGGGTTCGGGAGTCTGGGTGTTCATTGTGTTTGTGTTGTAGTTTTAATGTGTTTGGTTACCGTGTGTTACGTAGTTGGATGTGTTTGTAAAGTGGTTTTGAGCGGCACCGTGAGGGTAAGTGCTGGGTGTGGGAGAGACTCCTGTGGTGTCAGACCTCCGTCCCAGTCCAGAACGAAAAGCCCATTAAGCTGCTGCTCCATTAGGTCAGACTGAAAGAGCCTACGATGGAGCACGAGTCCTCCACAAGAAATGAAAGATGTAGAATATCAGGCAAAAGGACAAATCATCAAAGGGTGTAACGACAACAACCAATGAGCCTACAAACACAATGGTTAATGTAACCATGCTGCGTTTAAGGACACTCGTCATTTCTTAGAGGACAACTAAGGATAAATTACATGAATTACATTAAACAGATGTTCTTTCTTATGTGCCTTTGTCCTGCAGCGTTTTTATTTAACTAACTAGACGTCTTCTCTTTGCAAACAGAATTTGTCCATTGACACTGACCTCCATGCAGCCAATGGCAAGCGAGTGAAAGCTCTGGATATCTTTGCATATGCACTGGCCTTCTTTAAGGAGCAAGCGTTGAAGGTAACACCGCTTTGTGAGCACTGTGTTTTCTGTTACTGTAGTGAAACATCCAGTAAATGTGCAGGATGAGAGAAAAGCTAGAGAAAGACTCCATGTGATGAACCACCTCAGATTAATACATGCTGTTCATGCTGACTATGCTATAGAAAAGAAACGGGCAATAACATTATTTATCATAATTACATTTTTATAACCTTGCTACATTTAATAGATACTGTGGTGTTTATGGCTGTTCATCCAACAGGAGCTGAGTGATCAGACAGGTGGTGAGTTTGACAACAGCAACGTGAGATGGGTGATCACAGTTCCTGCCATCTGGAAAATGCCTGCAAAACAGTTCATGAGGGAAGCTGCCTATAAGGTAGGCTGGCAGCCATCGTCATTCATACACCCATAATCATCTACAGCTTCAACTCAGTTTGATTTGATTTGATTTATATAGCACCAATTTACAGCAAAAGTCTTCTCAAAGCACTTCACAAACTAATACAAACTTTATTAGCTTACACAGCTGTGTAGAGAACCCACATATCCCACACGAGCAAGCTTTTGAATGCAAGCACTGCTCCAGCCCCTTCAGTCTCTTCTGCTTCTCGTCAGCCATCCCACACAGGTTTAACCCATGTCACTGCCTCAGCTCAGTCCACAGCTCTGACTGTTACGTGATCTTCTCATGCAGATGCAGCAGCTCAGAATTGAAAGGAAGTGAAAACATCCCATTTCCCATTTCTAGCACCAGTAATGCAATAAACTGTTTCTGTTAATTGTATCTTGCAGCAGGAAGTTAGACGTTGTTGTACAGTAACGTTATAGTTATTGATTCAGCTTAAAAGCTGAGGTAGTGCAACTTTGTAAAAATGAAATTCATTGCGCTTAATAGTTGTGTATTATTATTTCATCACTGTTTGGAAAGGACATGTCAAGTTGTGTTTGTGTAGTTCCATGAACAGATAAGCTTAACAATAGCAGCTCACTCTGCCAAAAAATGACTAACTGCACTTCCAGACACCTTTACCAGACACAGTTGACCAGATCGAGATACTGTTGCAACCGCTGCAATAAGAAGAAATTTAAAGAGATTTTGAAAATGACTGTTTCATGTGTGTGTTATTCTCGGGCCTCTTGCTATTATTTCAAACTGCATATTTACATCCTGGCCCCTGGTGGATTTTAACAGTAGAGGTGGACCCCACATAAACATTCCGTCACGATGAACAAACCTGGTTTTGGGCTGTTTAACGCGGAGACCATCAATACCAGCAACAGGACTTCAGTTTGTTATTACTTCTGGATGGGTACGTTTATGAAGCTAGTTATGCTACTGGTAATAGCAGGAGCTACTGTCATGATTATTGCGTTTCATAAACCACAGCTTTTGTAGCAGCTACTTTGTCTCCCAGGCCCTGTCACCTTACTGGTTAGCATCACAGCTAGTTTGGTTAGATTGAGAGTTTGGCTGTTCTGCAGCATGTTCCTCTGTACTAACTGTATGGTGGAGGTTTCTTCATTTCTTTGGTAAGAGCCTGGTTTTGTGAGTAACTTCTTCTTACTGATCCAGACGTGAAACCACGACCTCCACAGCAAAGCCAACAGTATGAGCAGCATCCGACTCAGTAAGCGATGACCTGGTTTCATCCGCTGTCAAACACAACAACAGTGATTCTGCCGTCTCAGCTAAACTGTAAAGACAGACACTCGCTGTTTCTGAGCTAACGAGTTAAAATTCTGAACGTGAGACTGTAGTTGCTGCATGTGAAGACTGACGTGACGAGCACGTGTGGCTTCACTGCACATACTGTGCTGTGATGCAGCTGCTTCCATTTGTTCGTGTGACTTCATTTCAGATACATGTTTGTCATTGGTGCAGGAGGGAGACAGCAGCACTGGTGACGTCAATCATCTCAGTGTTCACCAAGTCAGGCCCCAGCATTTACCTGCCAGCAGGTGACTGAAGGGAGTGTTGGGGAACAACGGAGCATCAATTATGATAGTTATAATTCAGAATTCACACATTTGGTTATTGGCTAAACGTTATCATTGATAAATGATAATCACTTGTGATTGGATAGTTAACTATCTTATGACTTTCAGGGCACCTCCCTATTTCCAGGGACCAATAACCAATTTGGGAAAAGTATGGTCTCAAATAAATGGTTACTAACTATGCAATGTTATAAAATATTAAATAAGCATAGTTAAGGGTGAATTTTGAGCCAAAAACTTTCAAGATCAACTAATGTTGCAAATCATATACCAATAATTGTAGTCAATGACCAGTTAAGCTATGACGACTTTATTAGCTAAATAATATTGATGACGATCAACAATCATCCAGGAAACCAGCGATATCACAACTTCAAGTAATAATGGGGCCACTACTCTACGGTGGACTGTGTGTCTCGAGGTGACGATGGATGGGTGTTTGAGTGAGTGTGTGGGAGAGAGAGGAAGTGGATCTCATGTAACCAAGATGGCCGGTGGCCAGATGTGTTACTTAACATGGCGGCCATGTTCGATGTAGTGTAGAGTGTGTTTCAGTGCTCAGAGGAAAAAGGAAGTTCAGGAATCAGAGGGAAGGTTCCAGAATAAACCACAGATCACAATGAACCTTAGCTGTGGGTTAGGTGTTTATATCTGCAGGGCTTTCAGGCCGTCCCCACGGACGTTGCATCTTTTACTGCTTGAGATTTAGGTGACACTGGGATCTGGGGGGTTGGGAGCCCATCACCCTGCAGTTTACGGCTGTTGCCTGTAGGCCTCAATGGAGTTTTACAACTGGAGGCTGCAGTGAAAGACAACTGCCGTAGTTTGGTGATGCTAGTGGGTCACAGGCATGATGCAGTAGTAAAGTAGTGAATAAGATGTAAGTCTCGCTGTTCCAGTACCGTGGCGCATATGAAAAATGGGTTGATTTAAACAAAACATGCATCAGATCCAGGAAGTAGAGGCTGAATGTCTCACGTTCCTCCTTTAATGTCAAACCCAAATGTTTTCACTTACAGCAAAAGTAAAAGCTCCTGCCTCACTGTTGGTTTTGGAGAAGTTTGTGACAGTACAAAATTCTGATACCACTGGAAAAGAAAGGAGGCACTCAAGCTAAATAACTTTAATGTACATGTGCTGTTTTGCCGTTGTGTCTGTGTAACCACAACCGTAGTGTAATGTCATGCTTAGTGGAAACATTCCCAAGTGTCAGTGTTCACCTAGGTATCAAAGCTTATTATACAACTTAATTGGACTTTCTGGTTTGAATTTTGTCTTTCTGTAGTCTGGTCTGATATCTCGTGAAAATCCTGAGCAGCTCATCATCGCCTTAGAACCGGAAGCAGCATCAATCTATTGCCGCAAGCTCCGCCTCCACCAGATGGTGGACCTGGGAACCCAGACCACCCATAATGGTCTCAGTCCCGCCGACAACGTGGGGAGCGGGATGACACAAGGTAAACTGCATCGACACTGACTGGGGGGGTGGTATTATGTATTTTAATAGGATGGCCCTGTGCCTCACTGAGAGCTGATCTCACAAACCACTGAACCGTTGAGTAGCTTCTTATAAACATGTCTAGTCACACTTTGCTATGCAGTAATGTTGCTGACACTGTTTTTCATTCTTTACTTCATTTGTCTCCGTAGTTTCTCCAGGTCATGGTAAACATGCTTGCTTAGTAAATTTAAACTCAACATGCATGAAGGTTTGCAGGCATCTTGATATTTTTCCCAACCACTGCATTTAATCTTACTTTTGTTTTTCCTGAGGCTTACAGTTGCTTCATTGGATAGAAGCAGGTTTTGATTCATACTCAGTCATTAACTATTGATGTTTTGACCTGTGTTGACTTAGTGTGATCTTTAGCAGAGCACAGCTGGATGCGCACATCAGTTAACTGTTATTACCCCAAAGCGTTTCCAGGTTTGTAGGGTTCCTAGTTTGGTCAGTGTGATAAACTGGTTAACCTACTGATAGCAGACAGGTTGGGGACCTGTACGCACTGATTGCTGGTGACCTAGTTGGTAAACTGGAGGAAGACGTCCTGAGCTACCACAGTGGGCTCTGTGCAAACCATAGACTAAGTCAGTGAGGGGCACTGGTCAGCAGCGCAGGAAGTAGAAATAGAATAACTTGTATTTCATTGTGAAGTAATTTAAGACTATGACGGTTGTAACAGACTGGAACTATGGGATGTGCATGTTAAAATCCCAACTGTTGAGCTGAACCACAAGGTGGGAAACAAGCTAGAATGACACAAACGAACTGCATGAAGAGTCTTGTCTCACCCTTTTGCCTCAACACTGGTTTGGTGCCTGTCATGCAGCAAACTAAGCGAGTTCTTAGCCTGTCTACACACTTTATTAGAAACACCTGCACAATCTGACGCAAATTAATACAGCAACTCTCCCACCAACAGGAGAGTTAACCTGATTTCAGTTCATCTCCAATCTGAACAGAACTTTGAGTCTCTCTGTGGTGTGAGCTAACCCACCTCCAGTGGTAGTGGATGTGGGTTTTATTGGAGTTGTTTCAGATGAGTCTTCAGGGAACACAAACGCACTGACCTTTCCTCTCGCCCTCTGCATGCAGCCGGACTGGTCACGTTGCTGGCCTTGCTTGCATTTAATGTTATATCCTGTATGTGAGCAGGCTGATCTTCTATTTGTCAGGCCAGGTTTTGAATGCGCTGCTTGCCTCACACACATGTACATGAGCTACGCAGCTTCACGCTCTCGTCACACTCACCAGGGAATTCTCTTTCTGTTAACAACCAGCCAAGGAGCATGTTCGGCGCAACAGGCAGAGCCGCACCTTTTTGGTGGAAAATGTCATAGGAGAGCTCTGGTCGGAGTTGGAAGAAGGTAGAGTGTTCATCTTCTTTTACTCGCCTGATATTTTCATTTTCCTCATTAGGGGGAACTGCTTTGCTGCCAAACTATCAAGTACAAGCTGTTGATATTTAACTGAAGAGAAATAGAGCATGCTTTTAATTAATACTGCTGGATGAGTCATTTTAAATCAAGTCTAACATTTACACAAAAGCATAAAATGTAACGTTTGAATTCACTGTCTTGCGTTACTGTATATGGCATTTTTTGATGATAATCTCTCTCTCTCCTAGTTAAAGAAATGAACCTTTGTTCTTTGATTCGAACACTTTCTCAGCGTCTGTATGACTAGTGAACATTTGTTCTTGCCTCGCTTCTTTCTTCTGTGTCCATTTGATATTTGTTCCTGCTCTGTCCTCCCCCTTCGCTATTAACCAGTCACACGGCTTCTCAGCCCTACAGGGGTAAATGGGGTCGAAAAGGGTCATACAATTCAATTTTGTAGCACAATGTTTGGTTTGTGTCACATCAGACTAGCGGCAGCTTTTGCGTGACGTGGAGACTCTGTAACTCTGTAAACGTAAGCCTACTGAGAATTCAGAGGAGGTTGCATGGAGGCTCACTGTTCGTCGGAGCGGCTGAGGGGCCTGCTGCCTGCTGGGTATCAGTTCCCTTCTCCAACCAACTATTGGAATATGTGTTGTCTACATAGACTTAGGTTTAATGGTACCCTATAAATCAAATGAGTTCATTGTTGTTCATTGTTTGCTGAAGTGCTCAGGCTTTATTATTATATCAGTTCTCGTGATGATACTGTAGACATTTCTTCATTCCAGTAGATGCCACTAGCAGCCTTGAAATGTCAGTGACTGGCATTAAACGTAACTTAATACGTTTGAATGTGAAGCTGGAGGGTTTGAACATATCTACTACTATGTAGTTGTCTTCTTCTACACTGGTAACGTGCCGCTGCAGGTTAAGCAGCACCTGAGCATGATCTTCGGCCTCCTAGTACCAAATGGCAACTCATTCAACTCGCATAGCAGCAAGTAAAGCGGGGGCACATTCTGTTCAGCACTGTCTGCAGCTGATATGTTAATCCACCGAGCAGCCGCTCTCATAAAGGCCCAGAGTGTGTTTAACAGGTCCTCACCACACAAACAGACTCAGTTTCCCCTTCATAAACACGATAGGAGTGAAGTACCATTGCCTCTATTTTTGATTAATCAAGAATCAACAATTAAGTATGTTTTGGCACCAACGCCCAGGTTGTTGGTAACAAACTAACACAGTCACGACCGGTTCTAATATCAGATTATAGGCAGACGACAGAATCCACTTCAATGTGGTGAAAATACGTTTGCTTTTTAAATAATAATGAAATATCTTAGTAATTATGCATTCTGATTTGAAATTTGAATGGAAAGTTGACCTTTCACTCAGGTCGTGTCTGAGAAGCCCCACGTCGAGCATAGAGTACAGATAAATATTATGCCAGAAAGAAACAGTGGTCCCTCTATGCAATAAATGAGTTTCATTCAAACAGTGAACTCCAGTTCTTCCAAACGGAGTTACTCTAGTTGTTTCCCAGTCATCCACAAATCTCTCCCTGAAATGTCACCTGCCCTCACACTACAGGCAAGCAAATGCTGTCGCACCGACAACGTCCTGAGCATCCGTTTCTTTGTAGTGGATGTGAAGTCAGTGTCTCCTGCCCCATACAGTAGATGTACGGAGGTACTGATACCTGGGCTCAGTACTAGTACGTGGTCCCGGGCAGACCCCCGGGTTACGGGCCTGATCGACCTGTAGCTGCTTGGTTCTGATAGCATCCAGATTACGTCTCCCATAATCTACGGTGTCAAGTCATTTCAGCAGTTTTACTAGTACAAATGTTCTCTGCACATTCAAATTTAAGTATGTACTTTTGAGATTACTTTTCATTTTTTGAATAAATAATAAAAAACTAATTATACGAATGTTCTTCTAATTATGCTCTTGAAATTTGTCAATAAACTCAGTTTCAGCCTTTGTTACATTTTGTAAAGTGTCCAATAAGAAGTTGGCAACAGTCCACGTGAACAAAGCTGACTTTTGGAAATAACACAAATAACGTGTGTTGATATGTTTCACTCTGTGCTGGTTTCTAGATCTGAGTAATCAAAGTAGTGATTGCAGTGTTTATATGAATGACACTGTGGATTTCATGACCAGTTTCTAGCTGCAAATTAATGAAATGCACAGATCAACAGTATGTATTAATATATATATACACTATAATTCTCTATTATCTGAACACAACAGATTCTTCATAGTTGCATTACTGTACGTGTTAACCTTAATTGTTAGGTTGCTGAGTTAGTCTTTCTATGGCTGAACGGAAGGTGTGTAATTGGTTCTTAAAACAAGCTGATGTTCTCTGAGGTCGAGCCGATATTGTCCAGATCACACCATCAATAAATGTGACTGAGGCAGAGTAGTGAGACCGCTACTGGTTTTAGGCAAGGAGAGAGAAAGTGGCTGCATAGTAAAATGAGAAGTGTTCTGTAGAGACGCTGCCTATGACTCAAATTCCCAAGGACCCATTATGGTGACTTACAAGATTATTCATTATATATTAAATTGTAGTCAGCAGGAGTCCAGGTAGAAGCAAGGTGGACAGTGGCAGTGCCAACAGGCCGCTACAGGTCAGTGTAGAGACAGGTGGAGTAATACACGAATACAACACCCCACAGAACAGTAAACACTGTAAAGTCGGTCTAAAAGCTAAGAAGCAATCAACACGCTGTGTTACAGTAGATAAGAGGCAGTGGAAGCAGGCCCCGCAGGCAAATGAAGACATATGTCAAATGCCATTTCCCAAACTCACCACGTGCTATGTTCAATTGTTGTGTATCGCTGTGCAGGTGATCGTTACGTGGTGGTGGACTGTGGCGGAGGAACTGTTGACCTGACTGTGCATCAGATCCGTCTTCCAGAGGGGCATCTAAAAGAGCTCTACAAGGCATCAGGTCAAACACGGCGCCTAGCACAATTCTCATACAGAAAACCTTTGTCAAATCTGAAATTGATAAAGATTTGCACATCGGAGAAGCCTATAGAGTAATAAACCGTTAATAGTCTATGGGTCTGATGTCTGGCGGCTATAAAACCTGTTTCTAAAGCAAAAGGACCCATAAGTAATATTTGAGGAAGTTATAGATGTTACAGTGGAGTAGAGAACAGCTGCTTGAGCAGAAGGAGATGAGTGAAGCTATGTAATAATCTATAGTATAATAAGAACGTACTTACTGATACTGATCGGATCAAATGTATTTCATTATCATATTCACACTGGTGGCTTTGTGTGCATAGTGCGTGAGCCTTCGTGTTTATCTGTAATCACCCTGTTTTCCCAGGGGGGCCCTATGGCTCCATCGGGATCGACTACGAATTTGAGAAGCTGCTGTGTAAGATCTTTGGCCAGGATTTCATTGATCAATTCAAAATCAAGAGGCCAGCTGCCTGGGTGGATCTGATGATTGCGTTTGAGTCTCGGAAGCGAGCAGCAGCCCCAGACAGAACCAATCCCCTCAATATTAACCTGCCCTTCTCCTTTATCGACTACTACAAGAAGTTCAGGGGCCACAGTGTTGAACATGCTCTTCGCAAAAGCAAGTAAGTGCAAACAGAAAACATGGAATCAACAGCACTTTGCAATAACTGCATGGTAGCATGAGCCAATACTTCATACTATGCTAATAAAGAAATAGTACTTACTGAGTCGGATGCTGCTCATACTGTTAGCTTTGCTGTGGAGGTTGTGGTTTCACGTCTGGATCAGTGAGAAGAAGTTACTCTTACCAAAGAAATGAAGAAACCTCCACCATACAGTTAGTACAGAGGAACATGCAGCAGAACAGCAAACAGAAGCTTTACACAAACGTGTGCGACCACAGTTCAGTTCCATGGGAATGACACAGCAAGTACAACAACTAATTTATTCGTGACCCACATTGACGGTGTAAACAATGAATATGTGAAGCCTAATTATGAAGTGAACCTATAATGTAAACCTGATTATGATTGTGAAACATGTAACAATACACAGGCTCCCTGCATTGCATGCTGTGGAGGCTGCAGTGCGACAGTGAGCTGCAGGTTGGATCTTTCTGCATGTTTCAGGAAATAAAGTTGAGCATTAATGATGCAGTGACAGCAAACAGAACAAAGAACGCTGAACACGCCGAGTGTCCACACTGAAAATGAATAATAATAAAAGTAGGTGATACCACCAGGGGGCTGTGCAAGGCTGTTCCACACAGAGTGGACAGGCGCAGGTCTGGAAAAGCAGAGTTTTGTTCAGTAATGTTGCCTAGCGACTACATTTCAGATAAGCCTCTTGGAGTCGCCAGCCCCACCTCAGATAAAGTTAGCTAAAGGAAATGAAATACACTGCATGTAACACGTTTTCCTCCTTCTCCTCCAGTGTGGACTTTGTTAAATGGTCGTCTCAGGGAATGCTGAGGATGAGTCCAGACGCCATGAATACCCTCTTCAAGCCCACCATAGACCACATCATCCAACATCTAAGTAAGCTTCCGCAGCGAGCACACGCAGACACAGACGCTAACTAATGTGGTCCGGTGCTTAGGGCCGCTTCCGTCTGCGATGTCTTGTTATGTTCCTCCTGTAGCAAACCTGAAGCTGGCCTCCGCTGTGCAAATGTAATGATGGTCATCACTGTCAAAGAGTTCACCTTTAGTGCTATCAGGACTTGGCTCTGGAGATCAAGGCCTTCGACCCTGCCTGCATCTGCCACCTGTATAATACATGATGTTGTTCTTCTCTTCTGCAGCTGAGCTCTTTGAGAAGCCAGAGGTGAGCGACATTAAGTTCTTGTTCTTAGTGGGAGGTTTTGCTGAGTCATCCCTGCTGCAGCACGCTGTCCAGAACATGCTCCAAGGTCGTAGCCGCATCATCATACCCCATGATGTTGGCCTCACCATCCTGAAGGGCGCCGTACTGTTCGGCCTGGATCCCAGCGTCATTAAAGTCCGCCGCTCACCTCTAACGTACGGCGTGGGTGTCCTCAATCGCTTCGTCGAGGGTAAGCATCCCACAGAGAAGCTGCTGGTGAAGGACGGGACGCGCTGGTGCACCGATGTTTTTGACACCTTCATTGCTGCCGACCAGTCTGTAGCGCTTGGTGAGATGGTAAAACGCAGTTATACCCCAGCGAAGCCTTCACAGCAGGTCATTGTGATTCACGTCTACTGCTCGGAGAAGGAGAGTGTGGGCTTCATCAGCGAGCCCGGCGTCAGGAAGTGTGGAACGCTTCGCTTGGATGTGAGCGGAACAGAAAGCGCAGCCCCGCGGCGTGAGATACAAACATTGATGCAGTTTGGTGACACTGAGATCCGGGCCATGGCTGTGGATGTGTCCACAGGCCGCACTGTGAAAGCTAGCATTGACTTCCTGAGCCATTAAGTAGGAGACGAGCTGTGGCCAGTTGAAGTCTCTAGAGTCTAGCTTGACTGAGAACAGCAGGTCGGTGGCTTACGCTCTGCTCCTTGATTAGACATCTCACCTGATGAAAAGCAGCGCATCCACAAAGTTTTCACAGCACTTAGAGTCTTCCACATCCTGTTGTTGCAGCCTCAATGCAAAATGGATTCAATTCGTCATTTCCCTCTAAATTCAAGTTGTTGTTTTTTCAAATGTTAACTGTTAAAATGTTTCTTTTAATTGACAAGTTTTCACAACCTTTACCTGGACAGTCACAGCTGAGCTCTGGTGCATCTTGATGTGATGCTGTGACAGGCCTTTACAAATCAGTCATCCAGTGGGTGTCGGGACAAAGGCTGTGAAACGTATGCACGTGTTTCTTCATTTGCAGGCGGCACGTTTTAAGCATGAATCTAAGGTACTGTGAATAATTTCTGGTTGTATTAGTTTATTGGATAAAGACGATCAGTGCACTGTATATCAAGAGTCAGTAAATAATCAGTTGACAGGCTTTGGGAAAACTTCCTTCTCATGTACAAAGAGTCAAACATGTAGCTGCTGGGCAACTGGACACAGAATCACTACTGTACACTTACTTCTGCTGATTCACTGCTAGTTTAGAGCTGCTGTGCAGGCACCTCCTTCTTTATACAACACGTAGAAGCTTCTGCTGAATCGATTTGTAGCTGGAAAACAAATTCACACAAAATGAAATATAAGCGTAAGAAAGGCTTATATATTATTGAACATGTTTCTGGCCATATTTTATGACAGACGCTCTAGAGTTCGGGAGTTCGGACGGACAGTAACTCGGCTCCAATCCAAGGACACAACCTTTGGCCAACGAGTTCTGCGTTTGTTGCTCAGTACATCAGACATGTCATCACTGGATTTAGCTCTGACCACAGGGCACCGCAGCACCAGAAAAACCACATAGTTCAACCCCAAAAAGTCTGGGAGCATGTGTCACCCTTAAATAATCATCTCATCGACCCATATGTTGCTGTAAAAGCTCTGTGTACTGTTCAGCAGGTGCCTGTCCTCTCTAGTCCGCAGGACACGGCGTCCATGCTACATCTGACACAGATCGTTCTCCATTCAGACCATGAGAAGGACTCAGGGATCGTAAGGAGAATGTGTTCAGACAGGGATGTTGGTGATGGTGATGGGTGACACGCAGATCACTTTTACATTTCAGAGACTCTGATACGTACTGAGCCTCAGAAAGGACATGGGAGAAAACATATTTGGTTAGGGGGAAAAAAGATGAACTATTGTGGGATCTGGCAAAACTTTTTTATTGTAAATCTACTACCAGGTCAGCTGGTCACCACAAAAACGACAACAGTGGAGCGTAGACAAGTGCTAGGGCTCAAATACAGACACATGTCTGGAAGTAGATTTACAGTGAACAGGTTTTGCCATCACTATAGTTGATCACTATAGTTCATCGCTATAGTTCATCGCTATAGTTCCTCTTTTTGTCCCTTAGATACGCTCAGAATCATCAAATTCAAAATGAGTTTAGATTTTTAGATTCTGAAAAGATAAAAAGTCTCAGTTTCAACATCTAATACGTTGTATATGTTCTACTAAAATATGGGTTGATGACATCATGAGTTAGGCAAAGCGTGACATCCTCATTCAGAGATCAACTGCATTCCAGTAATGTAACCCTTAGCAGAGGACATTCAGTCCTTTCAGTTTGTGATTATAATACTGTACAGTGCAGATGATACCAGAGACAGGAGGAGTTACTTGGTACAGTCTCAGCTCTTCTCCCAGGTCATGGTTATCTTACGTGTGCTGTTCAATGGCAATAGGACCTGCTCTAAGAACTAGAAAGCAGGCCAGCCTCTGTCTAGCTGGAACTGTCATGAAGTCAGCGTTTATAGTCGCCTGTGGACTGTTGGTCCACGTGACAGCCGTGTGCATCAGGATGGTCCCAAGTCAAAGTTGCTCAGGGTGAGATGTGATCACACGCATAGAAGGAAAGATACAGAACCATTTTATACTGAGCAGTGAAATAGTTCGGCCTCCTAGATCCATATGGTCGCATAAAACCTGGGTGGGACACAAGGTGAGCAGCGGAAAAAGGATTCAACCAGATTTATTCTATCAATTTCTACAGCTGAACATTCAGTCAGTTCAGGCTAATGAAACACTGGTGTTCAGCTTTTAGCTCTGCTTTGGTCTCCACCAACTGAGTGTCTTGACTTAGCGACAAATCAGGTCATATCATAAATCTGCTGAACTTTCAGATCCAACCGTCTCTGAAGGATAGAAAATCTGTCAAAAAATGAAAGGGCTTGATGATCCATATATCGAGAATGATCATACATGTGATATATATACACACACAAATCCAAGTACGAAGTGCATTCAAAAAAGCAAATGTTGCCTTTATTTGTTTATACTCCCAGTCAGTGAAGAGGGGAATGAAATCTGGTCACTTCTGTAAATACAGCATTTAAATATTGTACAGATTTTTAGCGTTGTGTTGAAAGCGTGTGTGAGTCTGTGTGTGCGCAGGCTTGAACACCTCTCATCATGTTTCCACCAGCCATATAGATGGACGCTTGACCGCCGCGTTGAGGTGTGAGATTAGCTGTGCTTTGCAACCACACAAACAACTTGAATACCTCTTTAGAAACGGAGACAAGTCATTTTGCTTTGGAACCAGTAGCAGTATTCCACTGTCCCGTCGGCCACAGATGAAGATTCATTCAGTAGAAACGTGTTTCCATGCTGCTGCTGAATTCATAGTTTGAAAGTTGAGTCGTGGCAACTGGATTCTTCTAGAAACGTTTCTCCATCTGTCCAGGAAGCTTCTTCAGTCTGAGGGAAGTTGGTAGAGGCACAGATTTATCCTCCAGTTAGGTTCACTTCACCCTGTAGAGAGCAGAGGACTGAGGTAGTGAGTAGGTGAGAGCTCTCCTCCTCCACCATCACAGGGTGGTTGGTGTGTCCTTCATGGTGAAGTGGTTTCTCTGGACGTGTGATGCTGCTCTAACGCCGCTGCTGAATTTGTTGTTTTTATGATGATATGTGAAGCATAACCTCCAATAATCATGGAGAAAAGCCATGTTAGCATTGAAGGAGTCTGTATCAGAGGATGCTGTTTGTGTGGTGTTGTGTCTGCTGACATCAACATTCACTCAGTTTAACATGTTGTATGTGGCGTCAGGCATAGTCACGGTTTATTAAAGGCATTATTTAAGCGTCCTTTGTCAGAACCCAGGTCATCGTCTTTCCCAGCAGCAGAGCAGGGCGATGTGTGCGTTCTGAACTGTGTCAGTGTGAAGTCCTTGTCTTTTGTTCTCATTTCATTTGTTTGGGTGAAGTCTTTCAGCAGAAGTAGTTTAACCAGTCACTTTGTAAAGTCTGCTTTGGAAAGATACACAAATTGTTTTGTGATAAGTGAACCGTGGCCAAAAACGTTCGCCGACTCAGCGTTAAGGCAAATGTTGCCTCTACGAGCGAAAGCACCGATTTCTTCCCAGACTTGGATGTTGTTGGGCCCTAATTTAACTTGTGGACACTTGGGCTGTCAGAGCTGGATACTGTACATAGTTCATTCAGTCAAGGCCCCGTATTGTGTGTCTGTCTAGGCAAAAAACTAGATACAGAGAAGCAACATATCACCTTCATGAATCCTGGAAGAGCAGCGCTTTCTGCTAGTGTATTCTATTAGTCCGTTTGTGTGCTGGGGACGCTTGGGATCCATTTTAAGCCATTTCCTAGATTCTGTATTTGATGTGAAGCAAGGCTTGTCTCGCTTTCCAGTATCAGCTTCCGTGTCGTCCGCTGCCTGAAGTGCACGTTTCGCATGACGCACATAGGAATGAACCAACAAGTTGATTACTATTACACAAACGCTAGACTTACCACTAATGAGGTTCAGAGCACTAAGCTAGTGAGCTTTTACTGTATGGCTTCTACACGTCTCTGTGCTCACGCAGTACAGGATGGAACCACTCAGCCTTTCTACTGAGGCTTTGTTTTGGCAGTTATGATGTATTCTGGGCAACTATGACTATTATGTGATGCACAAGATACTGTTATGTAGCACCTTTAAATGTTAAGCTATGAAAAGTGAAAGCAAAGCGTTTGGACGTCTGTTCTCACGCATAAGACAACATTTGATATTTTGCCTGAGACGTCAAAATATTGATTCCGTTTGGTGAATGGCAAATAGTCCTGTGAACTGATCTGAGGTATTTCTTTAGCCAGCTTGCATTATGCTGACCACTGTCTAGAATATACAATACTTCACAGAAATGTACAGCTAACACGACTGAGCTTGTAGTAGGAATCATCTCAACCACAATGTAAGATGTCTCTGTTCCTGCATTACTTGTGTATCTTTTGATCAATGCCAGTTATTGTTGATCACCAATAAAATCTGTGTATTTCAAAAACGTTCCTGTGTAGAACTGATTGTTACAGGACAACTGGCGAAGAGACGAGAGCTGAATTCCAAGATGAAGACGCGTCCGTGTCAGTTGTGCCCCGTTCGCGGGACATTAAAGACCACGTGGTCTCACTAAACCTGGGACAGTCTGAACGTCGGACTGTCCTCACGCTTCCATTCGTCTCCAGCAGCGTTGACATCATCGTGTATCATGCAGTAAAACACACTCTAGCAGCTGCGCATCATCATCCATCATTTTAACATTTCGCTGAGCGCCGACAATCAACCAAACTAATTCAAAACATATAAAGTAAAAGAGTCTCGTGCACAGGTAAGACCCACTCAGCTCCACGAAAGGGCCCGGGTGGACTTCAGGGTCTGCAGCTCCTCTGCTGTTCTTCGTGAGAAGGTGTGTTCCTGTCCTGCTGACTTCGAATCGCTAGGACCCGGACACCAAGTGGAGGCCACAGGCTTCTCTCCACACCAGATCCAAGGTTCCGCCAGGTATCTCCTGAGTGAACTGAAGCCTAAAGGACAATAGAGACTAACAAGCACACTCTCCACACCCTGCCTCATATAATGTTTCCAATAGTTTACAGTTATGAACATTTATTCACTGACTTCTGAATAAAAACGCTTCTGCGCAGTAAACCTTCCGTCAGTGTTTCCCAACCTTTTTGAGCAACGGCACATACTTTACATTAGAACATCACACAGACCACCACCAAACAAAGATGCCACAAAACCTGCAAATAATGACAACCTGCTCTCAGTTTAACTGACAGATCATTCTCACGCAGCATCAATGTCTCTCTCTCAGCATCTGTGTTCATCAGGGAGTGAAGACTTACAGTGTTCATTGAAGTTCTGTTCTATCTGGTCGCATTCCAGTTTGAAATAAAGTAACAGCGTTACGTTGGTTTGTGTACCTGGAACCCGTTACGGCTGCGTGGCCTGTTGTCCCAACACTATATCCACACAAGGTCCAGCACATCCACACTGGACAGGACCAGTCTGTCAGGATTTAGATCCATCTTTTCCGTGGAGCGGGACCCAGGACGTTCTGGCTGTGAGGCAACCACTACACCACATGCTGCCCTGATCCTTTTCTAGTCTTCTGAAATGTGTAGTGTAATTAAAACTGGCTCTACTGCATATACAGACGCTGATACACGCTCACAGCCTTTGGCGGCTCGTTGCTGTTTATACTCACTTTGGTTTCTGTATCTTGTATCTGGTATCTTGTGATGATCTTACCTTTTGTAACTTACTTTGTTGTTTAGCTTGCACCTGCTTTCTTGTCTTTGACTCTGCTTCTAATGTTAGTTCTTAGTCGTCGTTTATCCAGCCTGTGCAGTTCAAGCAGGGACTGAATGTGTTTCCTCCTCCTGTGTTTTATGTGATTATTTCTTCCTTGGTTAGTTTGTTTACTCTCATACAGTATGTAAATATTATATTATATTTACTCCTTTTAATGTTTTTCACTTCTTCAAGCTCACGTGGTTGACATTCCTCTATATTAACCTGAAAGTTGCTCATTGTCAAAGGAGCTGAAGGAAACCTGCAGCTCCCAGAGCAGCACCAACCCCCACAGGACATTGTTGAGTAGTCACAGCAACACTTCATTTCCTCACTGCTTTGCTGCACCTTCCTTTCAAAAGGTGAGTCAAACCCAGGAGGTGTTAACTCTAAGGAGCAAACAGTCAACAGACAGGTCACACACCTGGTTTCTCACACTCACCTTCCAAATCTTTTCTCCTACTGTAGGTCCACGATTATGGATTAAGATCATGTCTTTGGTCCTGGTTGAGGCCACAGAAACCAGTAGTGGTGTCGTGAAGACCACGTTACCCAGCAGAGTCCTCTGGTCTCTGGTCATGATGCAGGCTGCTAGCATGCAGTCTGACAGTGGGCCCCTGCATTTAAGCAGCACAGTCACCTGCTCCGTTGGGTGCTTTGAGGAACCTTCCAGGGAGGGACAGCACGTAAGTAAGTACGTAGGTAACACGAAAACCAGGACCAGTGCTTCACCTTAAATGACAGACGAGGCACCGCTGTCAAACCTGACCCAGGTCCTATGGCGTCAGGGTCAAGTCAGCTCCCAGATCAGTTCCATGTGGACAAACCAGGCCTGAGTGTCTCGAGTGCAAGACACACGAGATGTAACAGATGTAAAGAAGGTAGACACCATAAAAGGATATTTAATGACAAGCTTCTATAATTTCAAAATAAAGTGACCATCCAAAAGCTAAAATGGCCTGTATGAGCATATTTGAAGAAAACTAACAAAAGAAAATAAATGAACATATAAAAAAATGTCTATATATATATATATATATACTTGCTGTCAGCCCTGGTTTCCTGCTAATAAATCATGTTTAGCCTTAAACAAGATTTGCGCTGTATGAAATTCCACCAGGCCTTGAGTAAGTTTGACTGGAGGAATAACTGCAGATGCAAAAATCCATCTTTGTGAATGATTTGAATTGCTACTGAATCCGTTTGGCTTTTGGTCATATAATTACACCAAGGTATTTATGCTTGTTTAGTCTCCATCTTCTTTCCACTGTTACTAAATAACTTTACCTTTGTTTTGTTAGGATTGTGATGTAAAAGATATAATTTAGGGCCCAACACTGACCCCTGGAGGACACCCCGAGCAAACAAGGTCAACAAACGCCTTCAACGCAGCTTAGAGCCAGTCCAGCTCTATTTATTGAGTAATATGCCATGAACAGTGTCATGGGCAGGAGCCTTATATAACATATAAATATATAAAAGACTTTCATTTCATATTTCATACATATTGCCTGGAACAACTGAGAGACACCTTCGCTGAGCGCTGACACACCAGTGCTGCATTCAGTCCGAACACGCTAGTCAGCTTCACTGTCTGAGTTGGGCTGTCGGAGCCATGCTACATACTGCAGCCCTGACTTTTATGTTGGATTTCTTCCTCCTAGTCCAAACATCCTTTTATATTACTGTATTGCTTTTACTGGATCAAATTATTCTTCTCAAAAACTACTGAAAGAATACTCAGTGCTCCTGATCATATTTTCTGCTGTAGTGGTCAGAGACGTCCCAACTCAGAAGAGCAGAGGCAGCTTTAGGTTTCAGCCAGTCAGTTGTAGATTTATTCTCAGTGCTGAGATGAAAGGATGCAAAGACAGATGTGCGGAGTCTCCTTCTTCCTGCAGGGAGGATGCTTGCCACAGCGCAGGGCTGACCACAGAGAAACGAGATGTCTCCAAGGCAGGCAAAGAACCCACCCCCCCGAGATTCTTAGGGAGCGTGTTTTAATCCCTCAACCGGCGTCAAACCAAATGCAAATATTTTGTGATTACCAGAAATTGTTTCGTCTCGATCGCTTTGGTTACCAGGTCAGAATGTTTTGCTCTACTAGGCCTAAATGATGTCTATTCTACTCTAAATGTAACCTAAACCCACCAACATATACTAAGTTTACATTTTTCACATTAAATCCATGTAATGACTGGATGCTTTTTAAACCCAGTTGGAGTTTGCTTCTTGTGCAGCTCTGGGCTTCACTTACTTCCCTTGCTGTGATTCTGGTGTTGTTCCTACTGTGATGGCCAGTGGCTACTGGACACGGACACAGCAGGCTGCAGACGTGGCCTATAGCGGCTGCAGGTGGAAGCTACTGCTGCGTGGTACGTGGTGGAGCTGGGCTCTCGTGGACTGGGAGGTGAACCGCGCTGGGAGCAGCTGACAACATCGCACAGGGATGGCCACACTGCAGAACATGAGCCTGGGCAGCGATGAGGCTGATCTGACACCTCTGCAAACATTAAAGTCAGCACAGCGCAGGGTGAGTGGCCCTCAGAAAACCCCACCATGGCAGTGTACCCCCACAGTGGGGTTCTCTGCCAGCCTGTGTGGAGCTCATTGCCCAAGGCTCCACTGGGTGGAAGGTCCAGCCTCACTATCTGTATCTGTACTGTTTAATGTTGTGGCTCATCATCAGTTGTTTTTCCATTTAGGTTTTAGATTTAGATCTTTAAAGTGTGTTTGTAAAGGAGCGTTTTAAAATGTCCCGTAGACTCATCCCACAGCCACAGTCGCGTCCTTCAAACGCTGAATGTCAGCCTCCACTTTAAGAGACGGTGCCACCTGTGCTCAACCTCCATCCTGCCACTGTGTCCTCTACCATCGCGCCTGAAGCCAGTTTCAAATTAATTTTTTGATGACAGCCTTGGGAAATGATTTAATCCCATTGGCCACTTACTGGGTCGCTTTGCTCACTTTCATAACAGCCTTTTACATTAAAAATAGTACAATATAATACAAACAATATAATCTCTCTAATAGCCAGAGGTTACGTTTGTTGTGCAAGCATTCCCAGGGGGAGCTCAATTTCTCTTGCCACCTACATCTATACTTAACTAATTCATGACATGTCTATGAATGATTTGTAAGTAACAATGCCACCCCCAACACATACAGGCTTAAAGATCAGAATAAGAAGCCCTGTCATACGCACATTTCTTCAGAGAAACACACATAATTACAGGAATTAGCCTGCTATTTTGTCATTAGCCTTCACTTTCAATGAGCCAATAATGAAAAGAGAAACAAGAGTTAGAGACAAAGACGGATGTCTGCAGAGGATTTGAAGACACTTTCTCTCCCCTCCTTTTAGCCCACACATTCAATTTGCCGTTTTATTAATATTATTAGTCAAGCTTGAAGCTTTGAGGCTGAGAAATGTTTCTTCTGATTGGTATTGTGTAAGCACTGATGGCTCAGCTCAAGGGGAGTCAGAGTGATTTGGAATGCACTTTGTTAGCGCCATGATGAACATGGCAGCTTGTCCTTTTAAAGCTGGGTATTTGAAAGCATGATTACGGGGTGTGTATTCAAATAAATGAAGCCAAAACAATGACACACAATCAGGACTTCATAAGACAACGAAAGGCCACGGACAGATTAATAAGTGCTTTGCAGATGCATTCACACACATACTCACATGTACATGCAACTGCCTTTTGGAATTACAGATATATGTGACACATTAGACAAGATTTTGTCCAGTACCATTCTGTATCCAAATGAGCCGGAGAAAGCAGCGATCTCACCATGTAATTTACTTTTGGTTTGTGTATGCACAAATGGAGCCTGGTGTCTTTTAGCCGTAATGATTGTAATATTTATCCTCTCCTTGTCCTGACAGGCCTCGACAGTGAGGAACAGTTCGTTTTGAAAAGAAAGAACAACAAGACACATCAGCAGTTAGACAAGTGAAGTATTTCCTCGACTCAATAGTGCTGCTGTCATTGAGCCTGTTTAAGTGACAGTAATCACACTGCAGTGATGGGGGATTATAAATAGCAAAGCAGTTGCCAGGATGGCTTGATGTCAGTTCATGTGAACTGACACATAATGAACGGACGTTGTAGGTTCACGCTTCTCCTCGGTCCTTCCATCCTCTCACCAGGACTCCAGCTTCAGCCACATCTGACCAAATAGTATTAATTACAAGTCTGATTCAGGACAACAAAACCTTTCCGCGTGGTTCTCTTAGATGGAGACTTTAATGCTGGATGCAGGAACGTCCAACTTTATTATGAAGTATTATTACTGTGCTCAGAGCGAAAACTCTCTCTCTCTATTCTAGGAACAGTTGGTAACAGCTACAGATGATCCAGACACACAACAGGCCACAAAAACGTGTCTCATATCAAGTGTGTTTTACGTTACACACATGCACGAGGGTCTCAGTCGTCCATTCACATCTACTAGAGGCTGAATGTGTCATGTTGTCAGTTCAGCGTCATCAACAGCCCAGTTAATGCTAAACCTTTATTGGAAGACTGGAGCAGTGACATGATGAGTGTGACAGCTTAAGTGTAGCAGGGCTCCACAGACTGGACGGTGTTTTCCGCCACTTTCTCTCTTCCACAGAAGACAGTGCTGTGACGAAGCAAAAGGACATAAAGCCATCATTTACACACAAGTATCCACCCAAGCACAAATGTAAAGAGCATGTAACAACATCAAGAAGAGTGTTTCATCTTATGACAATCACGCTGCCACCAGCTGGACATTAGCGCTAAACACGCTTCACAGGACACCGTCCTGCTTGGAGTGACACATGCAGGGACCAGAAAAGTCCTGAATCTGACAAAGCCCCTGGAAAGGAATCCAGTTCTGATGAAGGCCCAGCACGAGTAGTGGTCAGAAAAAGGCAGAGAAGGTGAAGGTTTTGCCTTTGGACTGAGCCAACTGGCTGGTGTTCGGGGAAATGCAAACAAACAGGCAGCGTCACTTAGAAAAACAGCAGAGACGCTGATGCTGCCTGATGCACAATGATCTTAAAAGAGATGCTCGACCCTGAGACTAGATTTTCATCTGCGTTTTGTTTGGTGTGTCGTGTGATGTTTCTCAAGTAAAAGATGTGCCGTGACTCACAGGTTGGGAAACACAGTCCTAGAGGGCACGGGGGGCTGTCCAATGCTGCCATCTGGTGGTCAACAGTCTTCAGCGAGGATGTGCACAGTACTGATGGAACACTCATCAGACAAGCATCTACGTGAGCCCAGTCCCAGCACTTTCTATAAACGTTCAAACTATTTGTACCTCAGATCTGAGCCTTTAATGCTACGTAGCTTTTCCAGTTTTCCAGTAATGTGGGTGTAGTCAGGAGCCCAGTAACCGAGCTGAGCTGACACCCAGTGCACACGGCTCTGGAGAACCCATCCCACGTCCTATCAAGCCAGCTGGGAATAGTTTTGCTGACAAAATCTGGTTCTGATGTTGTACTTGGTGAATTGACGTCCAGTCGGTCTTGTAGTGCAGCTAATACTTGATGTCTCTAGAATTCCAGTCACTGATCGGGGAACAGACTGTGCTGAGGTGGATCTTTGTGGACCACCAGTCTGTTCACAGCATACTGCCAGATGGACCCACATCTATTGGGAAGGCCTTCTGACTTTGCCTACAGTAGCACTACACTGACGCGTCTGTCTAGACTCCTGGAGCTGTGACTGCTTCACTCACTCCTCCGTCACACTTGGGTTTGACGTAGTTTAGTTCAGATGTGCTGCTAAGGAACGACCTGCAATTTACCTGGTATGAACATTATCTCCTCTCTCCACTGTCCTCAAGCATCATACACAGCCTCCTCCCAGCACCAGCTGAACACTGATTAACAAGGGGTCAGCGTGTGTTTGTTTGCTCTTCGTCTCCCATCGGGCTGGGGAGACACACTTACACTGTCTGGTCGTCTCCTCTCTGTAGCTCCACCTTAGAGGCACCGTACTTGGGTTTTAAGGGGTTGAGGATGTGGTTGTTCCACCGGAACTTCACCTCCCTGACATCACCCACATCCACTTCAGCATCAATCAACGCTTCATAGGTCCTTCCAGAGACGAGGGTCCCCCTGGACAAGCACAAGAAACAGTAGTTTAACCACCACAAATCTCTCCGAACACACGTCGTACTATCTGAGAAAGTGCACAAACCACATATACAATTCATATCCCTTTCTAATCTGTAACTGGTTACATTCGATGATCATATCTCTGTCACAATATAAATGTTTATCAGTATTTTTACATGAAATATTGAGCCTATAATGGAAAATGTCTGCATTTCTGCTATGTGGAGTTAGTTTTAACAAGCTATATAACATTATTATTAATGTTATTCTGTTACATTAAGCCCGTCTGTGGCCCGTCTGGCCTTTAGCAGCATGAGTGAGAAGTCAAGCAGAATCATCAGATATTATCATTTTCTTTCAACCTTCCGACATAGTTGGACTATTTTGCTGAACCACTGGCTCTGCTCCTGACCTGCATTAGAAGATGACGTACATGTAGAATAACCAAACACAATTAACTGACCGGAGGAAAACGCTCTTCACCAACCGGATAACACGCAGCATTCAGAAAACCAAATATAAACGTGATGACAATGTTGATGCCTAAGGGGCGATTCCCACACACCTACTGCTCCAGGAACGATGCTGTGAACCTCTTCACAGCCTGTCGGCCTCCCTCACCTGAACACAACCTGAATGGAACCACCCAGTGTACAGACCTTGTTCCTCTCTATTATTTCTCTCTGCAGTCCTGTGTTTGGGATGCTCATAGTGAGCGTGTTAGCGATGTGCTGTCTTGTCTTTGGGAACCACAGCGGATCGTGACGCTTCCCTGTCCAGCAGGGCGGACTACTGAAGTCATGTTAGGCAGCTTCAGCTCATCCAGGTTCACACGGAGACACAGGTCAGCTCAGACTGGACAAATTTATTGGCTCCCTTAACTGTGTCAGCAGTGGAGCCTCCTGGGTCTCCTACCATAGCCTCCCTTTTCATTCACATGGTGACGTAGTTGTGCCCTGTGTCTGCAGATCAGCTTGAATTGGTTGGAAGTTAATCAGGTTCTTTATCCACCGTTCCAACAATCCTTCCTTGTAATTCTTCATTATTCTGCTCTTGCGTCCACGTCCAGGGAGGTTAGTAGCTACAGAGCCTGGGCTGTAAACCTCTGGATGATGTTGGCACAGTGGACACAGGAACATTCTGATCTCTGCAGATGGACTTGTAGCCTTGAGATGGTCCATGTTTTTCCACTATTTTCCCTCAAATCTCCAGACACCTCTTCACACTTCTTTCATTTCTCCATTTTAACTGGTTGCCAGTGTGATGACTATGTTGCCACAGCTGTTACTTGCTACAGGTGGGTCTAAATACAAACTACAGGAGCATCACATGCTGGAAAAGAAATTATTTCTCACAATTTGGTGCCAATAATTTAGTCCAGTCCATCTTTGAGGTCTGTGTGAATTTTTGTTAGATTTTTCTTCTCTGTCTTTTTAATCCAGTGCAAACGAAAACAATAAACACGTGAAACCAAAACATTTGCAATTGGAACAATTTTCTGACAGAATTGTGATATTTTTGGTGACTGTATGTGCTTGTGTGAGTGCTTTGAGACGACTAAGGCAGAAAAATGCAGACCACGCATCCTTCAGGAAACATTGACTGTGTTCATAGTCGCACTATTTGTCTGTGTTGTCTCTTCTTGCAGCAGTTTTCTAAATGCAGCAGCTATGTTTTTAAGTTGGTGAATGTCTTTGCTTAATGGGATTGTACAGTGATTATACTTATAAAGCTGATGCTCCTTGGTGCCGTCTTTGCCTCCAACAAGAGCCACGAACATGTAGCCTGGATTTCTCCAGCTGGGACCATCAAGACTCAGTCTCACTCGGTACGTGTAACCTAAAAGCAAGGCACGTTTTATGACTAGCTGAGGACGCTGGACAGTCGCCTGATGGAACGTGCTGAAAGGTGAAAAACCTATGAAATGACACATATCCATCTTCTTTGAGTGAGTGATTAGGTGTCAGTGTACTTACGGCCAAAGGGCTTTGAATCGCCTGTGGTGAGGAAGTACGTTGTGTTTGAAATCCGGTCAGTCACAGAGAACTTGTCAGCAGAGTGGCCCATCAGACGACACGGGCTGTTTGCACATGGGAAACACTTTCCCTGTGAAGACATGGGCAGAGGTGAGGTGAGGAAGGGGCTCAGCTATACGGTGATGGGAGTACGTCATCCATGTGGGTTAGTGTCCAACCCAGAAGGAGCTTCCCCTTATGTGCTTATCACCAACTTATCAATATGGAAATGGACAACGGATGGTAATAGGCTGACTATGCGGTTGAGAGGACACCAGAGCATTTAGTAGGTGCCGTCATGTTTCAGCAGGGACAGAAGGTCATGGTTTGAACTTCCCAGGCCTCTCTGGATAAGGACATTTGTACAGGGCCAGTACAAACCATCACACAAATACAAATCCACCCCTTGACGTAGACAAGCACACTGCCCACTCCCTGAAAATCACGTTTAGAGCCTTACAGCAGCAAAACTGTCCTGGTCAGAGCAGGGAAATCCCACAAAGCCTTTGGGTTTACTGATGCTCTCGCTGTAGTATTGGTACGCTCGGACATGGTTGCAGGCATCAAACTTCTTGGTACCTGTCAAAAGATTGGGTCAGGTAGTAAACTAGTAAAAGTAGTAAAGCAGCCAAAATAAAGAGAGCAATTAAATGAATATTAAAGTAAGACGCTAAAAGGAAGCCATGACTCAAAGCGTGTGGAAGGGTCTTGGGCGGTGGCTGAGTGGTTAGACTGAGTGGAAGAGACTTTTAACTCAACTTTATTTCTATGGCACCAGTTCACAGCAGCAGTGACCTCAAGGCTCTGTTCCTCTGCCTTGGACAATCGGGACAATAGTTTTCACCTGGACTCAGTCATTTGGTTTTGAAGGACTAGTTACATCTTCACCCTTTGCTGGTTGATTCTTGTCATGTTGGTCATTTTATCATTTCATGTTTGTTGGTTTGTTGTTTGAACTATTCTCCGGCTTTACAGTGATTTAGTTTAGAGTTACTTTGGTACTTGTTGCTTTCTATATTAAATCTGTTATCCAGTCTATTATTTGGTCTGAGCCTGTGCGACTGGGTTCAGCCCCTGGTTAGTTTGTTAGCGAGTCTGTCACACAAAGCTTATACGCATGTGCAGTATTTTGGTCGCTCAACGCTTCAGTCAAACACCACCTGCCTGGCTTTACTGCAATCTGTGAAGGCTGCACAGAGTGGAAAATAACGATGACCGGTGTCATGTTGCTGCTTTTATTGACTGTAAGCACTTATTACAGTTACTCTGTGGCTTACGTCTTTCCTAGACATAGTAATATCTGTATGGTACAGATAGAAATGAGCTGCTGCTGCTTTAGCTGCTGTGAACTGGGGACATGGAAGATTTGCTTAGATAGGTCCAGCAAGCCTGGGGTTTCCTTACAGTACATGTATCAGGGCAGCTCCAACAAGCTGCATGGTTGAGAATGTGGAATGTATGACTCACTATGTTATATAGAGAGCAAGTGGCTTTGCTGAAGACCCAAGAACAAAGGCCACAAAATGTGCAGTTCAGCAAAGGTCACTGAGTGAGTCTTTAAAAGCCAGAAGGAAACTGGATGCAACACTGGATACTTAATTGATATTGTTCCTAATGGCTGACTGAGATTTGCAATGTTCAGTGATACTGGAATCATCAAACAGGAATGGGACTCACATCCCTACTGCATGAGAACAGCAGCAGTGATGTGATAAAAGCACAGCTTCAGTGTTCATTAAACATGAGGAGTCACGTCTAGCAGTGGTCTTAGCTCACCTTCCCAAATCGCATCAAGGTCTGAGGGCTTGCCTTTGTTGGCAGAGCAGCCAGGCATCACTCCGCCCCCATTAGGATAAAAGTCAACGTGGCCCACAGACTGCGACATCCCCAGCCCTGTAGAGATGGAGCAAGCAGCCTGCTAAAACGTGGCCGTGTTTGACATGGGACAGTATCCACTGGGCTGAACAGTGTTTTCCACTTTTCTTGCTTTTTGTTCAATGTTCTTAGGAAGGTTTCTCCCATCACTCTGTCCAGGTTTTCTTTGGCTATAATCACATAGATGCAACACGTACACATAATGGTTGTATGTCTCCAGATAGGTACCAAGTTTGGAGTTGAAAGGAGCTCCATCCGTGTGAATGACGTCCACTAATCCAGCATCGCTGGGATCCAGACGTACAGAGGCCTCAGTGCCCTGGAAGTAAGGCTCAGTTGGGTCCAGGCCTAAATAGTTCAAAGAATATTATAATTTATATTTATTTATAAAAGACAGACCCAAATTAAAACGGCTGGAGTTCATAAGTGCTCAGAGTTACAATCTTGCACTTGTTGGATAGGAAAGTCTGTCGGCGTTTCAAAGACTGATGTGTTCTGGGACTGACATGTTACAGAAGACGTGTCTTTTTCTTGCCTAATTGGTTTTGTATATTTAACAGAAAGTGTGTGTGTCTGTAAATCTAATAATTAAAATAGTCAAAGCCTATTTGTGATGTGTGATCACATTCTAGTAGATCATTGTTTTAGTTCGTCTCGGTTCGGTTTTCTGTGTACAGAAATACAGCGAGGGACAGAGAGAGGCATCAAGAACTAAAGATAATATGACCAACAGCAAAAAAGACAGTTTTGACTTTTTCATACATTGGAATAAACCTTCAGTTCAGCATAATAAGCGCAGGGGTTGCACACGACAATGCAAACCTGACGGCTGGTGGAGCGTCATGCAGCGGTAGAGCCAGTGCAGGTGCAGGTTTCTGTGAGGTTTTGTTGTCATTTCTAGTTTCAGATGTTATTTCGATGTCCAACTTTCCGTGCTGAGCTGTAATTCTCGCCTGTGTGTCCGTGATTTTGAGCTTCTTTATTAAAATAGATGTTGTGTTGACCCACACCAGCCTTCGGTGCCTTTGGCCTGGGGTCCACCTGTTCGTTTGTAACACTGTACTTTAATGTGGAAGGCAGAAGGCAGAAGGCAGCCGTACCTGTGATGCGTGCGATGCCAGAGACCCTGCTCCCCACATCTCCGGCAACGTGAGCTCCCAGGCTGTGTCCAATGACGTGGAACGTGGCGGCGCTTTGCTCGTAGCTGCTCTGGGACATGCACCATACAGTTAGAGACAATCACGGCCTTCAACCACTGTGTAAACATGGGAATATTCTCTTAGTTTCCATCTGTGCCCTTCAAGCCTGCAGTTTTAGGTTTATCTTTGGCTTCTCTGGTCAAAGTGACACTGGATAAGATTCATATGTGAAGAACATATGTTTCGGTCACACTAAACTGCTGATAAATAAAGGTGTGCTTGTTGTTCCACCTACCACGACTGGAAGCACAGAAGGTGGGACTTAGGGCTACACGACGCTGGTGTCCAGCAGTTCGTGAGGGGCTGTATTTACCATGAGAAACGTGATCATCGCTGCCACCTGGGCGGCCACCACCCTGGCGTTATTGGCAGCCTGGGCGTAGCGAGTCTTCACACCCTTCTTCCATTCTACAGCAATGCAGTTCACATTCTGAGACTTCACCATAACCTACAGCAACAAATCAGATTTGAGCAAAGCGAGAATGAATCTTATTATTTACCACTGACTTGTTAATCGGAGATATTCTAAATTCTGAATTCAGTGCTTGCTCCTAACAATTCGTTTTACATCGAGCATCGTGTCTGTGTCTTACTCTGCACATCTCCTGCGGCCAGTCCTCATCTCCTGCAAGCAAATAGCCCGGAACGATGAACCGAGTTGTTCTGATCCCATTGTAGTTTGACACATGGATGCTTTGGTCGGTCTTGATCTCCTGACATTTTTGTTGAAAAGCAGTGATGAATACACACATTGTCTGGTGTATGTAAGCCATTAAAACCAAATCACAAAAGCTCTGGTTTGAGCCAAAACCAAAGATTTAGCTAAAACTTATGAGGCTTCAGCGAGACCTGGTAGTAGTGATTCTTCTGGGTGAAAAGGAGGAAGCGAGTGCCGAGCTCTTTGGTGTGCCAGGGCAGGACGGATGCTGGTCTCTCAGAAGTGCCTCCCCAGGGGGGCAGGTCATCAAAGCAGCCTAGCTCATCAAGGCAAACCTCTGCCGCTGCCACATGAAGATGAAAGTAAAAGAAGTGTTTCTACCAGTCTCAGGAAACTTTCATGAAGAGTTTCTTTCCTTTTAACTTGTGTCATTCGGCAGGTGAGTTGACCTCACATCAAACCCCATCAATCAAACCATCACATTCAACTGATGAGAAAGATTTTCACTGATTTTAATGCACACAGGGTCTTTGCCCAAAGACGAACCATTGATCCTATCAGTGGTAGGAGACTGCTCTACTTCTTTAGCCCCTGCTGCCCCAAAGCTGCAAATAGAAAGAGCCTAATCTAAAATAAGTAGAACCATCCAAACACAAGGCAACTTTGAAGGAATCATTTCATTTAAAGGGCAAGAAGAAACAAGAAGAAATTGATCATTAAATGCTGCTGAGTCAGTCTGAAAACTCAAACTAGTATCATTAGATAAAATGACAGACGTTATTTTTGTTCTACTCTTTGTATGATGAGTTAAAGGGATCTGCAGTAGCTTGACGTACCCACTGTGCATTATGAAAAAGAAAAGATGAAATGAAGACCAAACCACCTTAGCGGTTGTCATTTCAGTAAAAGCTAAATTCATCTTACCATATGTCCTGGCAATGAGAAAGAACAGACCCAAGCTCCACATGTGTAACATCTGCAGGGTAGAGAGTATTTGGCTGTAACAAAATAAAGCACGTGTGAAGTGAAATGTGCCGTTTACCTTGAGACAGACGCGGCGGTTGGGAGCTAGCGGTGCACTCCTTTAAATACGGCTCGTTGCCCACGCAGGCGTGGGAACCACACAGGTGATGGTTTAAAATGTCCTACTGGACCAGAAAACACGATTTCAATCTGTGGTTAGTAGAAGCACTCACTGCTACATTCACTTACCACAACAGTATCGACAGAATCTCCAGCCACCAGTTACAACCTTCAGGACTGAAGCTGTTAAATACTACGCCACACCTTTTCTTTTTGTTCTAAAATGACAATTAAGATAAAGGTTGTCTCTAAATATACCTCAGCAGACCTACGCAGCTGGTAGTTGGACAGCACTTAATAATATAAAGGTTATTATAATAATATGAAATGAATAAACAGCCTCAGATTTCTTTTACTTACTGAAGCTGGAAAATGGAAATATGTCCTGATAAGAACAAGGAGAAAACTGAACTTTTATTTAGACGTTGGTACAAGAAGCACGTATGTTCTATGACGGCAGCTCAGAACAGAACAAGGTACTTTCTACTTGTCAAAGGGCCACGTGTGTGTCCAGCACATCAACAGATGTGAAGACGGCAACACAGAGCATAAACACCTAACTTTGTGAGACCTGCCTGCTCGGATGTACTACTGACAAACTCATTCTCTCTGCTTCACTTGCTGGGGACGTATTCAGTAATTCAGTCATTTGAAACATTTTACCTAGAGCACACTGAGCTGTGAATAATTTGCTTATGGGCAACACTTACAGGAGCTTTTTGTGAGGCTTCCTCCCAGACAAGATCTTCCTTCAATGCTTTCTGACAAATGTCTCTGTCTTGCTGACTGACACTGAGCCCAAAGACTAGAGCCAGTGTGAAAGCAGGACACAGACCACTTGGCAAAACCAGTATTGACTTCCAACTTCCTTTCAGCAGGGAGTAGTGACGCTCTCACTGGCCTTCAGCTGCAGGGTCTAAACCTTCAGTCCAAAATACAGAGTAAAGGCAAAAGACATGAGGGGGAGGTCGTGCTGACAGTCAAGCCTAATGCTGTTCACACCACCCCAGACAGAAAACACAGCAGCCTGCTGGGCTCGGAGAACCACACGGACATTTCTGATACTGATGTTGTGAATTGGTGCTATAGAAATAAAGTTGAATTGAATTTAACATAACAGCATTGCATTATATACATAACACATTATTTGCAATTGCAACAGGTTTCATTAGGAAGGAGTGTTGAAATTTGTCATACTTCTGAAAACTGGAAAACCCAGGAACCAGTTGTGTTCTCATCGTCTACCGTCCTCCTGGTCCATGTTCACAGTTCTGCACTGAATGTTCACAGTTTTATGTGACTTAGTTCTTCCACAGATAAAGTGACTGTAGTGGGCGACTTCAACATCCATGTAGACGTTGACAGTAACTGTCTCAACACTGCGTTTAACTCACTACTGGACTGGACCTGACACAACTAAACTCAACTAATCCCACATAGAGCAGCTTTGAATTCTAACAAATATAACAGTACCAATAATGTATTTTCTTTACTTAAATTAAATTCTAATAGCAACAGAGGAAAAACTCCCTCTATAGAGGAAGAAACCTCCAGCAGACCCAGGATCAGTGGGAGAACATCTGCCTTGACCGGTTGGAGTGAGGGGATAGAGAAGAGAGAAAACAACAACAACAACAAGCAGCAACAGACTCAGGCAGGATGGTTGGACCAGTAGCTGAACACTGAGACACACGACTCTGAGTCTGACGATACCTGGAGATAAGAATAGAGAGAGACAGAAAGAGAGAAACACAACTAGGAGAGAACAGAGACAAAGTTAGTCACATGTGGACATGGAGGCATGTTAGTGGATGGAATAGATAGAAAACCAGAGGAGCTCAGTGGATGAAGGAGGTTCCCCAGTAGAGGAGCTTGGCAGCTATATATCCCTGATTTGTTTGCATCAAATCTAAAATGCTTTTAATACAGTGAAAGCCCAGCAACAACTATATGAAAGCTTCAAGCAAATAAAATTCATTTATTTTGTAAATAGGATTTACACGTTTACACATTTGCTCGGTGCAGATACTGAGTAAGATCATTATTTAAACAAAAGATGATGACAAACAAAAAGGAATTTCTCCAACTTACTACTCAACAATTTCTTCAAACTTAATCCCTCCAGACAACAGGAATAGCCTCACAAACACCAAAGAAAAAGAAAGAGTTAAGCTTCATCACGGAAAACGTAAGATTGAAAGTGTTCCAGCTTCCACCACGGCGCAGCTAAATATGTGATGGTGATGTGACAGGAGGGTGAACCGGGTCAAATATTCACCACAATGAGGTTTGCATCTGAGGCGTCTCCTCAGAAGACCATAAATCAAACGTACACTGATGTGGACGACTCTTCAGCCGTCCTAGGAACCGGAGGCGGAGGTGCTTCCCCTGCCCTGAGCTGCTGAATGAGCCTTCTGCAGATCCAGATCCTTTCAGTGGAACAATATCACGTGGTCGACGACGCTGAAGCATGTTGGCATAAATTCCTCAAACTCTGTTCATGACATGACTTACTAGGGTTGAATTTGTGTTTCTTCTGCTTCCCGCAGCTTCAAGACTGACTGGCCTCATTATGTAGTTTGGATCTGGGACGTCTTAACAAGCAGAGGTCGAGGTCAACAAGGCTTCCCCTGATCAATTCACATTCACACAGTGCACATTTCTAATGCTCAGTAAGGTCAAACCATAGACAGTCAAGAAATTCATTTCTCTGAGGAGGACGAGAGTAAACAGACAGCAAGGGAAGAACAAAAACGAAGTTCCATCAATGTGAGGTTTTCACACTTTACACTGATGTTTTAAACTAGATATTGTGGAAAAAACGATTTTCCTGAGTGGCTCTAGTGTTAATGAAGTTGTGATTTGGTGCCCGACCATTGACGAGTCCACCACATAATAATACATAATACATGAACGTGAGGCCTTCGAGCTGGCTTTACTGTCACCAACTCGTAATCTGATTGGCTGTCGCACCTACAGCAGCGCTTCCCAATCCCATCCGTTTTCACTGCAGTATGTTTGCGTGGCCACTACGTCTTTTAGTTCACACACTTCGTGTATTGGTCGCTCGACTCATCACGTGATCGCTCTCGTCCTATCAGGTTGTGGGCGCTGGTGGCAGCAGCTCAATTCCGGTCACAAAGCGCAGAAGACACCGTAAACAACACAGTTATGTGGAGGATTATGTCTTTCACACGCGTGTTGTGAATTGAATGTAATTATGAGATTTCAGAAAATAAAAGTAAAACAGGCCTTTTCCTACATAAATTGCCATTTTAGAGACCTTTGCTAGTTTTATCGGTCGTAATAAGTACATTTTATAACGTCGTACAACTAACTAAATAAATTAATAATAGAAAACCTTGGTATAGTACTCGGAGCGCATGCGTCGCTGAGGACTAGGCATCACCGGCTATGACTGTCAGCCGATCGCCCTCTACTGGTCATTTAGACGAACTACAACGCTGGAAGCTGCATAACCAAACGAAAGTGTAACACGAAGAGGAATGAAGATGGAGAACCATTGTATTTACATATTTAGGAAAAATAAATTCATACTTATGACCATATGGGCTTCATGCCGTAAAAGGGTCGTCCTGCACCGCATTTGTTTTCCCCTTCCACGTCTTTTTACCCTCGGCGTGTGTTACGCCTGATTGACCTGTAGGGGGCGATCGGCTGACGCTCACAGCCCGTCATGCCTTGGCCTGCAGCGACGTGACAGACTCGCATCTCTTCAGAGTCGTGAGTGTCTCCGCTCGTGCGTGGAGCTGTTCGGCTGTGGATGACTTCAGGAGCTTTCTCTCTCGTCTCTGTGCTGGTTCTGAGTGACGCTGCCTGTTTCTCCGTCTTGTCTGCAGATGCTGAAGTTACGTGGAAGCGCGTTGGGCATGTTTCCCCTCACACCAGCCAGCGGAGATGGTTCGGGCAGACTTTCTGCAGACGTCTCTCCCTGCGTCCCACTGGGAGCAGGACTGTGTCCTATGACCCGCATTCAGCGGCTCGTACAGCTCCGTGGAAGCGTTTCACTGCTTTACACGCCGCCCACCCACAAATGATCCGGTGGAAGTGGACAATGTTCAGCGACACAGGCTGGAGTCAATGCGCTCATTATGTGAAACTGAGTGACTTCCCACGGCACAGAGGCTGAAAAACACAATGAGTTATCAGGTCACGACCTCAGATAATAAGGAGGATTTATGCAGGAAAAGCTCGTTTTATGTCAGACTGGTGCCCCAGCAATGTCTCCGTAAGCAGGTCTCTCGGGGTCATGGACTGTACTGAGCGGTCAACCTTTTAAATTGACTTAATTATTGAGGGGCGGCAGTGGCTCAGAGGTAGAGCTGTCGCCCACCAATCGTAGGATCGGTGGTTCGATTCCTGGCTTCCCCCAGTCATGTGCCGAAGTGTCCCTGGGCAAGACACTGAACCCCAAGTTGCCCCCTGCATAGCAGCTCTGCCACCGGTGTGTGAATGTGTGTGTGAATGGGTGAATGTGACGCAGTGTCAAAGCGCTTTGAGTACCGATAGGTAGAAAAGCTATACAAATGCAGACCATTTACCATTTATGATTAATCGGTCGCAATAAGTCATATAACTAAACACGTTAACATTGAACAGAACTATCCTCGGGATAGTACTCAGAGCGCATGCGTCGTCGTAACGCTAGGCCTGCCCGGCTACGAGTGTCAGCCCATCGCTGCCTCAGGTCATTTAGACGCGTCACACGCTGCGTCTCAGTGAAATGACGTGGAATCGAGGCGGAGCGGTCATTACAAAACTGAAAGCTGAAAAACTTGATACAAATAAAAATACAACCAAACTGTGAAAGAAATATAAATACAGTACTGTACAAATGTTTTAGGAAAATGCTGTAAACACAGAAAGCTTTCAGAAATGGACGTGTGTGTTAAACATGTAATATCATAAATGGACTAAATGCAGTGAATGAACAGCAGAGAATCTAAACCACATCAGTGTTTGCTGTGTCCACCCTTTGCCTTCAAACAGCAGCAGATCTTCCAGGTTCACAGTGTTTGAAGGAACTGGGCTGTAGGTTGTTCAACATCTAGAGAACTAACCACAGATCTTCTGTGGATGTAGGGTTTCTACATCCTTCTGTCTCTGCATCATCCCAGACACATGATGCTGAGACCAGGGCTCTGTGGGGCCAAGCATCACTTCCAGTACTGACGTAGTGACACCAAATATGGATTTGATTTACATTTTTCTTTTGTTCGCTCACTTTGCATTTTGTAAATTGACAAAAATAAAGTATCATTATTTACTGATTATTTCTGAAAGCATCCTTTGTTTACAGCATTTTTCACACCTGCCTAAAACATTTGCACAGGACTGTATATGTTTAATAAAATTATTTTAGATTTGTGTATTTTTTTCTTTCCATTTCTAATCTTAGCTCTTCACTTTCACTTGTTTTTCACACTTTTTTTCAATTTCAGACTTCATTTTGTGAGTTTCCAGCCATTTCAGTTTTGGCCCATGGAGGACTCTAAATACTAAATAATTTTAGAGTTATGTTGCCTTCAGTAGCTGCAGGGACTGGGAAACAAATACGTCACTAACCGTAACAAGTGTAACGTCTTTGTCTAGTAAGTACTGAGCGGAGTGAGATAACGTGCTGCACTGGATTTGTCTTTGTTAGAGTAGAAAGGGAAAGATGGAAAAAAGCATAGATTATGAAATTGTCTATTGTCTAAACTATGAAAGAAAGAAGGAATAAGGCCACAAGGATAGATGCACATTTTCTACAGCCTTCACGTTTAATAATACAGAACTAATCTGTGGTTATGCTTATATGACCCTTCATCCCCACTGTCAGACTGAACAACCAACCCGTCCAACAGCCACCGTGCAGATCATCTGCTCTAGTTTACTGGGGACCTGTAAATTTCTATAGGGGTAATGTTCTTTGCACACTTTCCTTCTTATGCACCTTAATACTTTTAGTAGCTGTGGTAACAATTGAGTTTCTCCTCTGTGGGATAGTAAAGAATGGTCTGATCTGATCCAATCGCAGGAGGTGTGTGTTAAAGTTAGTTGCGCAGCCTTTTCCATAACCTTTGCCAGATGTGAACGGTGACATTTTTTGTAGGACCTTTCCTGCTGTTGCTGCTTGACTAATGGCAGAGTTGTGTTTCGCAGTCATGCTTCTGAAGACTCCTCCGTGTTCAGAGAGTTCTCTCGGGCGTCAGGGCAGGACGCGTTGTTCGTTGCTCTGCTGTTCCCATTGTTCATCATTCAGTGCCGTGTGTTTTACTCCGGTTAGCTCAAGTAAAGGGGCAGCTCAGCAGGACAAGGGAGGAATCAGAGCTTCACTGTCCTGACAAGTGAGCTCTGCGTGTTCAGGGAACAGGCAGCAAATATGGCAGGAATTGTTCCTGTTCGCATTGTGCTGCCAATGTTCTTTTTATGTGTTTATTTTTATTCCATACTTATGTAAATGTGGATGTTCTGCCATTTTAAGTCTATTTAAATATTTGCCCCCAGTGTTTTTATTTGTTAAGGCTGAATTTCTTCTTCTTATCTTTACCTGAACATGTTTTTTTCTAAAACAGTTCTTGCAATTAAGTCCTGAGATTTACCTGACTTTAAATAGACTATCTAGCTCATAAAAAGTATGACTAAAAGCCACTTTGTTTAGTTAATAACTTGGAGAACTTCTGTAAGCCAGGTCTCGTTTTTTCTAATCCCCTTACCGGGAACAAACTCAACAAAGTAAGATGAGTCAGGGACTCCAACGCTTTCAGTTTTTCACTGTAATTACTGTGAAGGTGTTTTCTTATTGTCACGTTCTTTTTGTCCACCTCCCATTTACCACATCTGTGAGGAATAAATGGTAAACGGTCTGCACTTGTACAACGCTTTTCTACCTATCGGTCCTCAAAGCTCACACACACACACACACACACCATGGGCAGCTTGGGGTTCAGTGTCTTGCCCAAGGACACCGACACTTTGACACATGACTGGGGAAGCCAGGAATCGAACCATCAATCCTATGATTGGTGGGCGACAGCTCTACCTCGGAGCCACTGCCTCCCCATATAATGAAACGCAAATCGATTTCCTCAGAATAGAAGCAAATACGTTATTGAAACAATAAACAGCACAAACCACTAAACACTAAACTGCAGCTATGACGAAGGAACAATGAGATTGTATTGATGCAACCATCGTCATTTACTTTTTCACCCTGTCCAGTCCAGCAGCTTAACACGCGGCATATATTGGGTTAGATGCCTCGTCGTGTTGGACCGTGTTGCTTTTCTACTGACGTATGTACATGAAGGTGTAATACACTCGTCTTCCATGATGATTTGACTCTAGTGTCGAGCTGAGTGCAGCCATCGACAGCTGCTGTAGGCACGTTTAGGTCCAGGTCCTGTTGGAGTTGGGTGATTACTGGGCATTTGTCAGTGTACACTGTATTCACACTAGCCGGATTATAAAGGATACTAGTGGGGGTCACCATGTCCCACCTGAACAGCTTCAACGCACCTTGGCTAAAATGCAATTCAATTCAGTTTTATTTCTATAGCATCAATTCAGTAGAAGAGTTGTCGCAAGGTTTCAGACCTGACACAACAAAACCCAACAAATCCCACATAGAGAAAGAGCATCTATGTCATGATCCACACTTCAGCTCCGCCGGAGGCTTTTATTCTGAAAGGCTCCGGCGGAGACACTCACCACACCTGCTCCGCTCACCTGCTCATGATTATTCTCATCTGGCTCATTAACTCCTGTCTTAAGCTCTTCCCTCAGCTCACTTCGCCGTCGGACCATCAAACGTTACTGTCTCAACACATGACCCGCCTAGGACCTCGTCTCGCCAACCGTGAGTTTTCGTTTTCTTGGAATTACCTTGTTCTTGTTTTAACGCCCACGGATCTGTGAAGTAACTACGCTTGTCCCTGACTCTCTCTGCTCTGTGTTCCGGCGGTCCACACCGCCTCTGCCTGCACCAGTACGTGTGAACTAAGACTCTGTTCGCCGGAGCGGGCTACGAGCGCCTGCGGTGCGCCGTCAGCTTCTCCGCGACTACTCTGGACCTATCGGCCGTGTTTTTTCGGCTCGCCTTTTGTTTCTCCCTTGGATTACTCGTTGTCGCCCGGTGTTTTGTTTTCCTGTCCGCTAACCCGCTTTTCAAGCCACAGGAAGGATCCGTCTCGTCAGTCGCCGCGCTGCGATCTGAACCCGGAAGTACCCGAACCCACCCCCGGCGGCCCGGTGGAGATTACAGTGCCGGAGATCGGACTCCCACACTTTTCATCATCTTTTCCTCCATATCTGCTTCTGTTGTTACAATAAACTCGTTAATATTCATCCCTCGACTTGGTTCAGCCTGTTCCATCTCCTCCCAAAGCTTTCTGCCACCGCAATCGTAACAGTATGGTCCGACCAAACATGGAACCCGCTGAACCAGACCTAGCTTCCGACCTCGAGCAGGTAATTCAGGCCCTCTTCAATCTGTTAGACACCATCCCGGATATCCCTGACTCCACGTCCCGCATCTCCATTCTAGACCGGGTTACGGAGGTTTACACTACCTACCCCTGTTTGAAGAACCTCACAAGGTTTCCTGAGCTTCTGACCATGCAGGTCAGACTCAGAAGGAGGGAGACACCCCGTCCTCAGTCTGCTCTCTCCCCAAGTCCTCAGTCTGCTCCCTTGCCTCGACCACAGCCTGTCTCCTCGCCTGTCTCACCCATATCAGAACGTTCTGCCGCCCTCTCACAGACCCAAGCCACCTCTCCAGTTTTCTGCGCCAGCCACGTGATTAAAGACTCATCCAGGACGCCTGAGCTCGCCCCTCGTCTCTCACCCTCTGAGGGCCGCCTTATCTGGCAAGAACTGAAACACCAGGCGGACCCTCTCCATACCCCTCCGTTTTCCCCGGCCCCAGCCCCCGAGTTTCAGCCGTCTCTCAGCTGGGCCTCTCTTCTGACCCACGTTCATCCTAGACAGGCTCAACGCCATGCCAAACCGGGTCCTACTCTGCACCATGCTAAATCCACAGGTTCATATCGCCCGGATCTACCTGCCGCGCCTCACCTCACCTCTCCTGAGCCTCTGTCCACTCTGGAAGAGCCGACGGCCCAGTCAGTTCCGCAGCGGACGTTTCCCCAGTTCATGTCCTACTGGGTCTCCCTTCGGGCCCGCGCCCACGCAGAACTTGCCACCCTTCCAGACCACGCAGACCCACACCATGCTCCACGCCACGCAGAGCCTGCGGCCCCAGCTCCAGCTCCACGCCACGCAGAGCCTGCGGCTCCAGCTCCACGCCACGCAGAGCCTGCGGCCCCGGCTCCAGCTCCACGCCACGCAGAGCCTGCGGCCCCAGCTCCAGCTCCACGCCACGCAGAGCCTGCGGCCCCAGCTCCAGCTCCACGCCACGCAGAGCCTGCGGCCCCAGCTCCAGCTCCACGCCACGGGAGGCTTTTATTCTGAAAGGCTCCGGCGGAGACACTCACCACACCTGCTCCGCTCACCTGCTCATGATTATTCTCATCTGGCTCATTAACTCCTGTCTTAAGCTCTTCCCTCAGCTCACTTCGCCGTCGGACCATCAAACGTTACTGTCTCAACACATGACCCGCCTAGGACCTCGTCTCGCCAACCGTGAGTTTTCGTTTTCTTGGAATTACCTTGTTCTTGTTTTAACGCCCACGGATCTGTGAAGTAACTACGCTTGTCCCTGACTCTCTCTGCTCTGTGTTCCGGCGGTCCACACCGCCTCTGCCTGCACCAGTACGTGTGAACTAAGACTCTGTTCGCCGGAGCGGGCTACGAGCGCCTGCGGTGCGCCGTCAGCTTCTCCACGACTACTCTGGACCTATCGGCCGTGTTTTTTCGGCTCGCCTTTTGTTTCTCCCTTGGATTACTCGTTGTCGCCCGGTGTTTTGTTTTCCTGTCCGCTAACCCGCTTTTCAAGCCACAGGAAGGATCCGTCTCGTCAGTCGCCGCGCTGCGATCCGAACCCGGAAGTACCCGAACCCACCCCCGGCGGCCCGGTGGAGATTACAGTGCCGGAGATCGGACTCCCACACTTTTCATCATCTTTTCCTCCATATCTGCTTCTGTTGTTACAATAAACTCGTTAATATTCATCCCTCGACTTGGTTCAGCCTGTTCCATCTCCTCCCAAAGCTTTCTGCCACCGCAATCGTAACAGTATGGTCCGACCAAACATGGAACCCGCTGAACCAGACCTAGCTTCCGACCTCGAGCAGGTAATTCAGGCCCTCTTCAATCTGTTAGACACCATCCCGGATATCCCTGACTCCACGTCCCGCATCTCCATTCTAGACCGGGTTACGGAGGTTTACACTACCTACCCCTGTTTGAAGAACCTCACAAGGTTTCCTGAGCTTCTGACCATGCAGGTCAGACTCAGAAGGAGGGAGACACCCCGTCCTCAGTCTGCTCTCTCCCCAAGTCCTCAGTCTGCTCCCTTGCCTCGACCACAGCCTGTCTCCTCGCCTGTCTCACCCATATCAGAACGTTCTGCCGCCCTCTCACAGACCCAAGCCACCTCTCCAGTTTTCTGCGCCAGCCACGTGATTAAAGACTCATCCAGGACGCCTGAGCTCGCCCCTCGTCTCTCACCCTCTGAGGGCCGCCTTATCTGGCAAGAACTGAAACACCAGGCGGACCCTCTCCATACCCCTCCGTTTTCCCCGGCCCCAGCCCCCGAGTTTCAGCCGTCTCTCAGCTGGGCCTCTCTTCTGACCCACGTTCATCCTAGACAGGCTCAACGCCATGCCAAACCGGGTCCTACTCTGCACCATGCTAAATCCACAGGTTCATATCGCCCGGATCTACCTGCCGCGCCTCACCTCACCTCTCCTGAGCCTCTGTCCACTCTGGAAGAGCCGACGGCCCAGTCAGTTCCGCAGCGGACGTTTCCCCAGTTCATGTCCTACTGGGTCTCCCTTCGGGCCCGCGCCCACGCAGAACTTGCCACCCTTCCAGACCACGCAGACCCACACCATGCTCCACGCCACGCAGAGCCTGCGGCCCCAGCTCCAGCTCCACGCCACGCAGAGCCTGCGGCTCCAGCTCCACGCCACGCAGAGCCTGCGGCCCCGGCTCCAGCTCCACGCCACGCAGAGCCTGCGGCCCCAGCTCCAGCTCCACGCCACGCAGAGCCTGCGGCCCCAGCTCCAGCTCCACGCCACGGGAGGCTTTTATTCTGAAAGGCTCCGGCGGAGACACTCACCACACCTGCTCCGCTCACCTGCTCATGATTATTCTCATCTGGCTCATTAACTCCTGTCTTAAGCTCTTCCCTCAGCTCACTTCGCCGTCGGACCATCAAACGTTACTGTCTCAACACATGACCCGCCTAGGACCTCGTCTCGCCAACCGTGAGTTTTCGTTTTCTTGGAATTACCTTGTTCTTGTTTTAACGCCCACGGATCTGTGAAGTAACTACGCTTGTCCCTGACTCTCTCTGCTCTGTGTTCCGGCGGTCCACACCGCCTCTGCCTGCACCAGTACGTGTGAACTAAGACTCTGTTCGCCGGAGCGGGCTACGAGCGCCTGCGGTGCGCCGTCAGCTTCTCCACGACTACTCTGGACCTATCGGCCGTGTTTTTTCGGCTCGCCTTTTGTTTCTCCCTTGGATTACTCGTTGTCGCCCGGTGTTTTGTTTTCCTGTCCGCTAACCCGCTTTTCAAGCCACAGGAAGGATCCGTCTCGTCAGTCGCCGCGCTGCGATCCGAACCCGGAAGTACCCGAACCCACCCCCGGCGGCCCGGTGGAGATTACAGTGCCGGAGATCGGACTCCCACACTTTTCATCATCTTTTCCTCCATATCTGCTTCTGTTGTTACAATAAACTCGTTAATATTCATCCCTCGACTTGGTTCAGCCTGTTCCATCTCCTCCCAAAGCTTTCTGCCACCGCAATCGTAACAATCTAAGCCTGTAGCAGCTGAACTAAGAGATGGATCAGAGAAACCAGAACCATCTGGAACCATCAGCTTTGTCAGAAAGGAAGGTTTCAGCCTAGTGTTAAAGCAGAGAGGGCGTCTGCTGCTAGAACCTGAACTGGAAGCTGGTTCCACATAGAGGAGCTTGGAGCTAAAGGCTCTGCCTCCCGTTCTACAGGTAGAAACTCTAGGAACCACCAGTAGACCAGCTCTGAGAAGCAAGGTTCTGTTGGAGCAGAAGGAGCCATGAGGTCTAAGACAAGATGGAGCTTTATTATGAAGAGCTTTGGAAGAGGAGAAGAATTGAATTCTATCCTAGATTTGACAGGACAGAGAAGCTAATGTAGGAGAAATGTGACGTCTCTTCCTGAGTCCAGTCAGACTCTGCTGCAGCATTTGAATGAACTGGAGGCTTTTAAAGAGTCATTGGTTCAAACTATGAGCAGGGAGACACAGTCGTCCAGCCTGGAGGAACTAATGCAGGGATTCATTGTTCAGCATCACTCTGTGAGAGGATGCTCCTCATTTTAGCAACAGGTGGAAGTAGGAGGTTTAGAGATTCTATAATGTAGGATGTAAAGGAGAGAACTGGGTCAAAGATGACACCAAGGTCCCTACAGTAGAACCTGAAGCTAACTGTGAGACGTGAGCTCTACCAGCTCACCTCAGACGTGTTAAAGTTCGTCGAAAGAATGATGGCTTCACTCGCAACAGCACTTGAGTGCAGGATGTAATTTTATTAACAGCGCCAAAAATGCAGGTCCAGGGTGAAAGTACTCCACACAACGGTCAAAATGTCCAAATGAACAAAACAAACAAAAGAAACGAGCTGTCAAAAGCTCATGTATATCTCCCATATACATACGTAAGGTCAGCACCACAAATGCACACTTTGTCTCTCAGTCTTGCTCTGTCAATCCACCAGTCCACTCTCCCCCATATGTAAGCCTGACCACCCTTCTTATAGCCCAGGCTCCACCCCTTCATAGGAGGAAACCAAACCACAGGTAAGTAGAGAAAGACTCCTAACTTCCTCAGACCCAACCAGACAATAGAAACCCCCACACATAACACACTTGGTTTCGCCGGACTCCGAACCCATTGCGCCGGCGCGACGCCGGCTGTGACGTCATAAGCGAGCGTCGCGCGACCCCTCAGTTTGCCCGAGCGCCAGGTGGATGTCCGACTACTCCCTGCACGTAAGACAAACAAACAATACAATAAACGGAACAATAGCAACGTCTGCGTGTGTGTGTGGTTTGTCCTGAATGTATATGTATGAAAATGTCCATGTGCCGTCGTACGAGCGTGTGCACCCACTCGCGGCGGCTAAACAGAAGAGGCGGATCCTATGGTGAGGTGAGTGAATGCGTGCGGTCAGGTCGGTGCTCCCTCGGCGGTGACAAGCAGGCGCTTCGTCACATTACCTTCCCCCTCTCCAAGCCGAATAGCTGTCGGGTTTCTCGAAAGGTAGTCGGCTACCACATTTAATCTTCCCGGTCGATGCCGGATCTTAAAGCAAAACGGTTGCAGGGACAAGTACCATCTCATGACTCTGGCGTTATGGTCCTTCATCGAATGCAACCAGGTCAAGGCTCTGTGGTCCGTCTCCAGGTTGAATTCTCTTCCAAGGAGGTAATATCTTAAACTTTCCAATGCCCAAAGGTACTGGGTTTCCTCACTTTGGAGCTGAAAGGCGTCGAGCTGGACGGGCAGACCATGCCCCACGTCTGAGTCCGACAGGGGGAAAAGGAAAGGAACTGACATGTTTCTATTGTCAGCAACCGGGGCATAAAGCAGCAGTGTGTCCTGTGCGTAAAGCCAAACTGACTGGGTACTGTTATGTCCCAAGAGGAGGGGATATGGAACTGGGGACGGTCAAGGAGAATTTTTCTACCTGTCAAGTGACTGTTAATGGACACTGTCTCCAGGCTTTGTTGGACACTGGATGTTCCATGTCGATGGTGGAATCCTGCTATGTCACAAATGTTGATTATGTGAACACAGCCGCAGTTCAATGTGCGCATGGGGATGTGAAGAGGTATCCACGAGCCGAAATCCTGGTGGAAGTTCAAAATCAAACGTACCTACTCAATGTTGCTGTAGTTGATAGTTTGCCTACAGACATGATACTAGGTCACGATTTGCCAGTGTTGAGTGACTTATTACAGGCCACTCATACTAATTTAGCAACGGTGGCCACTGTAGCACCGGTGAATCTGTCATGCCCGGCCATTACAAGGTCGCAGACCAGGGCAAGTCTTCAGCCGCTGGCAGAGCTGGATGATAGCCTGTTTCAGGGCGGGACCAAGGGCCCAACAAAGTCACGCCGACAGAGGAGGCTTGAGAAGTACCAGGGGACACCAACCCCTGAGGTTACTGCAGAGCACCTTGAAGTTAATGGTTGGCAGGTGCCAGGAAATATTGCCGAGTTACAGAGGGAGGATGTGTCACTAAAGTCTTTGTATGAGAAAGCCGTGTCTGACAATCCAGCTAATCTGTGTGGTGAACAATATGTGCTGGTGAATGGGATTTTGTATGTACAAGCCAGGGGTATGACTCGTCTTGTTGTGCCGACGTGTTGTCGCCCTCTCATACTTCATCTGGCACACACCATTCCATGGGCTGGTCACCTAGGTCAACAGAAGACTTATGCACGCATCAGTTCACGATTTTCCTGGCCAACTTTGTACTCTGACGTACGAATGCACTGTAGGACATGCACCACCTGTCAAAAAACTAGCGCTGTACCCCAGCGGGGCAGAGCACCATTACAATCTCTCCCTGTGATTTCTGAGCCATTCAGGCGGATTGCTATGGACATTGTGGGCCCGCTGGAAAGAAGCAGTACTGGGTATCGATACATCCTGGTCCTGAGTGACTACGCCACCAGATACCCAGAAGCTTTCCCACTGCGCACGATCACCACTCCCAACATTGTTCGATCCCTGGTTCAATTGTTCTCCAGAGTAGGCATACCTGAAGAAATCCTGACGGACCAAGGCACCAACTTCACGTCACGGCTAATGGGGCAGCTAAACCGACAGTTGGGCATCACCGCCATTAGAACAAGCCCATATCACCCCCAGACAGACGGACTGGTAGAGCGGTTTAACCAAACCCTCAAGAACATGCTGCGGAAGTTTGTTGCAGACACCGGGAAGGATTGGGATAAGTGGCTACCGTTTGTTCTCTTCGCTTACAGGGAAGTTCCCCAAGCATCAACCGGGTTCTCACCATTCGAGCTCCTCTATGGCTGGCAGGTGCGAGGACCACTGGACCTGCTGAGGAAAAGCTGGGAAAAGGGTCCTGCAACCAAGACGGAGGAGAAGAGCATTGTGCAGTATGTGCTGGAAATGAGAGAGCGCTTGGAGCTGTACCGTGGACAAGCACGAGAGAACCTGCAGGCAAAACAGCAGGCACAGAAGCAGTGGTATGATCAGCACGCCAGACTACGTGAGTTCCTACCAGGACAGAAGGTGCTGCTTCTACTGCCCCCCTCATCCAACAAGCTACTGGCAAAGTGGCAAGGGCCGTATGCGGTTATCCGGAAGATGGGACCGGTGACCTATGAGGTCCATCATCCAGATAAGGGAAAGGCTAAGCAGACGTATCACGTTAACCTGCTGAAGGAGTGGAACGAAAGACCAGAAAAGAAACCGGAAGTGGCCATGCTGGTTCGGAAGGTGACAGATGTGGAGGAGGAAGGTGATCCGGACGTTGCAGTGAGGGACGCATCGGTGGTGAGCCTAGAGCACCTGGAGGACGTCAAACGCTGGGAGTTGCAACGTCTTCTAGACCAGTTCCCCTCCCTGTTTCGTCAGAGGCCGGGACGGACGGAGCTAATCCATCATGCCATCCACCTTACCGACGATACACCATCAAGGCAGAGGCCATATCGGGTCCCTGAGCGGCTGGTGGAACCCCTCAAAGAGGAAATAGAGACTATGAAGGAGCTGGGCGTGATTGAGCCGTCGATGAGCGAGTGGTGTAGTCCGGTCGTCATGGTCCCGAAGAAGGATGGTTCCCTACGGGTCTGCATCGACTTCCGGAAGCTCAACGCACAGTCTCGATTTGACGCGTACCCGATGCCACGGATAGATGATCTCTTGGAGAAGATCGGGAAGGCCAGATACATCACCACACTAGACCTCTGCAAGGGTTACTGGCAGGTGCCCCTAGAGTCGAGATCAAGACAGTACACTGCTTTCAGGACACCAACAGGGCTCTATCAGTTTACTGTGCTTCCTTTTGGCCTACATGGAGCACCAGCGACGTTCCAGAGGCTGATGGACAAAGTCCTACAAGGATGTGAGGAGTGGTCGGCAGCATACCTGGATGATGTGGTTATCCACAGTAGCTCATGGGAAGAGCACCTAAAGCATCTAAGGCTGACAAAAGAAACATGTCAGTTCCTTTCCTTTTCCCCCTGTCGGACTCAGACGTGGGGCATGGTCTGCCCGTCCAGCTCGACGCCTTTCAGCTCCAAAGTGAGGAAACCCAGTACCTTTAGACGATTGGGTGCGCGGACTCCCGTGATGAGCGTTCAGATACTGCTGAGCCAGTTTTGCTGCTCCCAGCCCAGAAGTTGGCTCGTGTTCTCGTACCCAGGTGCGCACATCATATGGCAACATCCTCAGTAGCTGCTCCAGGATTATGGCCTCGCCAATCTCCTCCTTTGAATGCTCCTTGGGTCGTGTCCATCGCTCGTACAGGTTCTTCAGGCGGTGGTACGTCTCAGTCGGCGATTCTCCAGCCGGAACTACAGACGACCGGAACCGCTGTCGATAAGTCTCTGGTGAGATGTTGAATTTCTCCAGCAAAGCCTCCCTCAGTTGCTGATACACCTCTGCGTCCTCCTCGTCCATGGCCAAGTAAGCCTCTAACGCTTTTCCCGTCAGTAGTGGAACCAGGTGATAGCTCCACTCCCCCTCAGGCCATCTCCAGGTCCTGGCCAGTCGTTCGAACCGTCGAAGATAGTTCTCAATGTCGTCTCCTTGTTGGAAAGCTGGCATCTTGGGTTCAGCCCGCTGCGTTGATTCTCTCAGCCCACGAACATCTGGAGAGTCGTGATGGCGGCCTGTTCCTCGCTGCCCAGCAACTCTCGGTGCAGCTGGCGTTGGTAGCTCTAATCGTGGACTCTCGCCGTCTGACAAAGCTTCAGCTGGTCGAATCGACTGCTGGATAGTCTCACGTAGACCACGGAGCTCGTTGAGATATCGCTCCTCCCTCTGCTGTTGTGCATTCAGGAATTGACGCATCAAGGACACCATTCCCTCATCAGCTGTGACGACTGGGGTGACTGGCTCTGACCGTGGCAATCTAGCCATTTGTGGGACATCAGGAAGCCCTGTAGTGACTTCCTCTTCCTCTGCACTCTCCGCAGATCTCCAATCCACATCCTCTGTTGTCGATGCCTTCATCTGCGACCGCAACCCAAGCCTGGGTTTTCGGCCCTTTGGCGCCATCTTGCGAGTAGCCATCCCACCGCTGCCACCAAATGTGAGACGTGAGCTCTACCAGCTCACCTCAGACGTGTTAAAGTTCGTCGAAAGAATGATGGCTTCACTCGCAACAGCACTTGAGTGCAGGATGTAATTTTATTAACAGCGCCAAAAATGCAGGTCCAGGGTGAAAGTACTCCACACAACGGTCAAAATGTCCAAATGAACAAAACAAACAAAAGAAACGAGCTGTCAAAAACTCATGTATATCTCCCATATACATACGTAAGGTCAGCACCACAAATGCACACTTTGTCTCTCTATCTTGCTCTGTCAATCCACCAGTCCACTCTCCCCCATATGTAAGCCTGACCACCCTTCTTATAGCCCAGGCTCCACCCCTTCATAGGAGGAAACCAAACCACAGGTAAGTAGACAAAGACTCCTAACTTCCTCAGACCCAACCAGACAATAGAAACCCCCACACATAACACACTTGGTTTCGCCGGACTCCGAACCCATTGCGCCGGCGCGACGCCGGCTGTGACGTCATAAGCGAGCGTCGCGCGACCCCTCAGTTTGCCCGAGCGCCAGGTGGATGTCCGACTACTCCCTGCACGTAAGACAAACAAACAATACAATAAACGGAACAATAGCAACGTCTGCGTGTGTGTGTGGTTTGTCCTGAATGCATATGTATGAAAATGTCCATGTGCCGTCGTACGAGCGTGTGCACCCACTCGCGGCGGCTAAACAGAAGAGGCGGATCCTATGGTGAGGTGAGTGAATGCGTGCGGTCAGGTCGGTGCTCCCTCGGCGGTGACAAGCAGGCGCTTCGTCACACTAACGTTATGTCATCCAGAGAAACAATCTGATTTAATAATGAGTCTCCGTGGTTTTAGCACCAATTATAATAACCACAGTTAACACTCTATAGAGTGTTTCCTAATGATATTACAGAGAGGAGACACATACAGACTGAAAAGTGTTGGAAGTAATATTCCCACGCAGGTGGTCGCATGGCATAATTGTAGAAGTAAGGGGCAGATTGGACTTTGGCCTATGGTTTGCATGTTCTCTAGGGTCGAGTGTAGGTTAAATATGTCTGAAGCTGTGGATATTCTCAAACACAATGACACAATGAAGTTTCATCGTCAGAAATGCTTTATTGAGCCCTAAGCATAAATAAATAGGTAATCAAATCATATTTTTCATTATTTACCTGATGTTGAATTCTTTTTTGAAGCCAAACAAATAGATTTGATTTTCACAAACAGCAGCCGCGAACTGCTGCACATTTCCAGCCTCTGCCTCAGTGTGAGACTATGTTCATTCACAAATTTCCACCTCATTGCTTCATTTGTTTCTGAGTCTTGCCTCTCTATTCTCGGAGGTAATCGTTAGAACAGACTTGTCTCCACGCCACGGTCTGTGCTCTCTCCTCTCTTGCTCCAGTTCTGTGAGTGAGTAAACATCAGGGACTCGCACACATCTTCCCTCCGGTGAAATATTGATTCTTTAGTGGCGTGGCTGCTGATGGGCACATACTGTAACTGTCTCACGTCGCTCCAGGGGTTTGGAAGGTTGAGACGGGGGTTTCATAACCCTGAAGTTTTAAAAGTGGGAGGAAAGCATCGGCCCTTAAGAACAAAACCGACCTGACTTCATGATGCTATCACACACAAGCAGCTTTAAACATAAACATTTTAATCTGTAGTCTTCTGTTTAACACTGGTTGAGTGGTTCAGTAAAGCAGAGTCTCCATCACTTTGTATGTTTTACAGGTGACTGTAATGAGTATAACTGCATTTGTTGTTACCAGTTTGACTTTGTTACCAGTTTATGTAGGAATCAAATAAAATGTTATGTATTTGGTTAATAGGTTCTAATTATTTTAGGTTTTTCCTTTCCAGGCAGAATATTTTCCATTTCGACCTCATATTTTGCTCGAGGGTAACGGGTGGTCATATGAGATATGCGTTCGTGTCTAAATGTGCAGGATCTTAAGGCAAATGGAGGAGTCAGTGTGTTCACTTTATTCCAGCATGGACTGGAACACTCCAGCTTATCAGTGTCTTGTGCCTGATACCTCAAAACACCTTCCCAAGATACAGACGGAAGATCAAACGTTAAGCCTCCTTTGTTGCCCTGTACAGTAGCACTTTAGTGCAGTCCTCCAGCCCATAAGCCTCCGAGTGGATTAGCTGTTATTCTTGGTGTAGCCAGGACTCACAACAACAGCCAGAACATGGCCCAAATCCCAAAGGATTTAAATTCAATTTAATTTTATTTATGTGGTGCCAGTTCACTGTTCACAACAAAAGTCACCAGCAACAGACTCAGGCAGGATGGTTGGACCAGCAGCTGAACACTGAGACACACGACTCTGAGTCTGATGATACCTGGAGATGAGAATAGAGAGAGACAGAAAGAGAGAAACACAACTAGGAGAGAACAGAGACAAAGTTAGTCACATGTGGACATGGAGGCATGTTAGTGGATGGAATAGATAGAAAACCAGAGGAGCTCAGTGAATGAAGGAGGTTCCAGCATCTAAGCCTGTAGCAGCTGAACTAAGAGATGGATCAGAGAAACCAGAACCATCTGGAACCATCAGCTTTGTCAGAAAGGAAGGTTTCAGCCTAGTTTTAAAGCAGAGAGGGCGTCTGCTGCTAGAACCTGAACTGGAAGCTGGTTCCACAGGTTTTGTTTGTTGACTGTCTATCTTTAATGAATGCTGTTTGATCAGGGTGAATTATATATGGAGTCATTTTCTCTAGTCTTCTGGTGAGTGCTGTGCAGATTTCAGGTCTATATTTATTAGTGAACGTGATGGACGTGGGAGATAGACGGAGCCTTAACCATTCCTTCTGTACATGTGGGTTGAACTCTGTCCACTACATTGGTCTGTTGGTGTCTGGCTGTTTTACTCTTGGCATGGATGGAATGTACAGGGAGGCTGAGTTTGGGTTTCAGACGCTCCAGCCATAAGGAATGACAATACTGTACCTTGTTCAAATACCCTCGTGTTTTAAGCGTCTTCTTGATGTGATCCAGTTCCTTCTTCTGTCCCTCTGTCCACATGTATATACAGACGTGAAACCAAACCAGGAGTCAGGGAGGCGTTACGCCGAGGCTGAGCGACCCTGAGCAGAGGAGGAGGCTCCATCACGCTCCCACTCACAACGTGGCTCTGTCATCAGTTCCCAGGTGGTTTCACAACTAAGCCCAGGTGACCAGACAGTAGAAGTGAAGAAACCTCGTGGGTGGAGGGTGTTAACAGCCTAGTTTCCCCTCTGTCCTCAAGGAGGCCTTTTTGTATTTACGTAAGATTTGCATTATTCATGAATATCTGTGCTAACTGAGGAGCAGCCTCAAGTCCAAGGCCAGTCAATGAGAACACGGCCTCAGTCATCCAGGTCACTGACAGCCTTCAAAGTGTTAAATGTTTTACACTTTACACAAGTGAAAAAAGCAATTTTAGGTTTGTTTTAAAATGTCTTTACTGGTGCGTCTTTACTTTCCACACAATTTATTTAAAGCTAGCCCTACTTCCTTAACGCTACATGTCTACGTAACGAAATAGCAACTGACACGTGACACAGTAACGGAAACTTGTCATGATCCACCATATGAAGGAATGCAAGGAAAGAAAGCGCTTTGGTTAGGGTTCGAGAAAATTTGCTTTTTGTTTGATTTTGTATGAAAGTTGTTAGATGTGTTTAATTTTTATTAAACCAACCCACAGCCTGTCCTGACCTCAACCAAATGTTACGAGGGCCTGAGTCCAACCAACTAATGATCCATGGATGTTGTACCGTAGGCGAAATGTGTGGCCTCTGGACAGATAATGATTCACTGATGAACATGACTTGGATGTATTTACTTGTGCTTGAATTTAGTTGTATAAAAACACAATTATAGCACGTTCCCGTAACCACATGACTGCACTGTGGTCTATTGACTATGATGAGATATCTGGAACAATGTTTTTCATCTGTGGAGGTTTTACATGTAGAAATATTCCGTTTTTATGCTTGTGACATTATCACAAAATAAAGGAGTGCACACAAACACTAATGAGCACCTTGGCAAGCAGTTCTCCATCAACACCTCTCATTTCCACTGTACCAGCGTTTGCCTTCACATACTAAAATGTATTTACAAATGCACTTTGAAATATGAGCTTGCTAGAAAAAATGCTTGTTTTATGAGCAGCAGGTACAGGAGGCAAGCACTGCTCTAAACTCTCAGCTAAGCGGTACAGTTAGCGCTGCGTGGTGTTCAGAGCCCTCCATCCTCATCCTATTTTAAAACATGTCATTCACATTTTACCTAGACATGGCCAAGAAGAAAAAGCATCAGTGCTCCCGCGGCCTGATGGGCTGCTAACCCTCACGGCGGCTCCACCGCGACTCCTCGTTCCCCGGTTCCCCGAGGCCGTATGTTATCCTGGCTTTGGTTCAGCCTCGACCTCTGTAAATTCCTGTTATTGGATCGCCTGTAGGTCAAACGTATCAGTGAGCAGCCACTGGAACATCTCAGTCCATTAATAACTGATTGTTGATTGTTGCGTAAGTGTTACCATGGAGGTAAATTGGGGTCATCACTGCATCGTGTTCACGTGTTTTTGTTTCATGCTTTAATGTAACAACGCAGATTGCACAAGGGAGAAGCTAGTTCTTTGTTATAACAACTGCACTCTTACATCATTTCTTACAGTCATGGACTCCTTCTTCATGACGCCACAAATCTATGTAGTCAATGGCTTTTGGGAGCTTTACTTGAAGAATCTTGTGTATATGTAAATTGACGGTTGTATGTTTAACCAACTGAAATGGTGTTTATTTTTAAATGTCGCCCTCTCGTCACCCGTCTAAACTCATCTTCGCCTGACGACCTTCCCAGGGGTGAGGAAAAGAGAGTGCGTTTGTAGTACAGACACTTTGGGCCTTATGCGTTTGAAAACATGTGCTTTTCCCAACGTAAAGCTCTAGTTTTCATACATTTTGCCACATACAAAACAGAAAAAGTCCAATATTTACATTCTCCACTTCTCAAAGGCAAAGCAGTGACTGAAGAAAATATCATGCTTGATGTTTTTGAGGCAAGATGTTGTGGAACATCCATGTTTTACTTTCCCTTGCTTTCTAAGTTTACTCTAGTCAAGCAGTTGAACAGAAGGAATAATGATAAGGGACAATCTTTAGAAATTCTTAGAAGCTGGTGTTCAGTTCACAACGTACCACAGACTGTAGATCATTTCTTTTCAGTGTCAACCTCAGCAGTGAAGCTTATTCTCATTGTGTGTCACAAGAATCCACGAGTCTGCAGCACATACAGGTACATGATTGGTGCAACTACAGAGATGTGAATTTGGTTAATATTGGTTTTACAGAATGTGTCAGAGCTTCTTCATACTGGCCGGTCCACAGCGTACTGGCAGGGGCTCAGGTTGGACACAGGGTTCTGCATTGCTGGGTAAGCAAAGTTGGTGTGCTGCTTGGCCTTGAGCCGCAGACTGGCCAGGCTGGAGTTGCAGGTGTCTCTGTACATGTAGGGACCTGCTGTGCTGGCATATGGGCACGTAGCTGCAGTCACTGCTGCTGAATTGAGTGCTGTGGGGCTGTTCAGGTTATTGAGGTTGCCCAGGTTGTTGAGGCCGGTCGTAGGAACGCCAGCCACAGCTGAGGGCACCATGCTGGAGGCCATGTTCATGGAGGGGATGGAGCTGGGAGGAGAGAACATGGGCTGGGAGGACAGAGGACTTACATTCATGGAGTTAAAAAAGGGGAAGTTCTTGGCAGAGAGCGGGCTGCTCGCTAGGCTCTTGGTGGCCCAGTTATTATAGGAGTAGCCCGTGTACATGTCATCGTAGGGCTGCATGAGTCCGTTGAACTGAGCACCGAAGCCATTTTTGCACAACTCTGCCTGCTGGTTTCTCTCCCGCTTCCTCCACTTGGCACGTCTGTTCTTGAACCACACCTAGAAAAGAGTGAAAATTAAGAGTAAAATTATTTTAAAATGTATGTTAGATTTATTTTGAAGTGAATCAGAGTCCTCATAGACTTACTGTGTGTCAAGCCTTTGCAACACCTTTAACACAGCGGTACTATATTTAAAACCCATCTGTCATGTCAAGCTACCACTTTTATATTTAAGTTTTCATTAAAACCTGTGCAAACTTAAAATGCAAGCATTGTTTTTGCAATAAATACATGTGGTATTTAGTCAGTAGGTGGGTTTAATGGTGAAATCGTCATTCCTTCATTTTCTCACATAGAGACCAACAACCAGTCACGCACACACTCGCAGGCAATTTAGAGTTTTCCAATCAGCCTGACTGCAAGTCTTAGCATCGTGCTGATGCCAGAGAGATGTTCACCTCTGGGAATTGAACCTGCGACGTTCTCGCTGTGAGGCGACAGTGCTAACAACCACACCAGCCTGGTTAAATTGTCAAATAAATGGCCTCAGTGACCCGCACACAACCGAATGAAGACAGTGGAATTAATCCTTTTTATGAAGCCTGACATATCATTTAAATTAATGTTTATTTTTTGCACACAAAGGAAAAATGAGTGAATGAAGAACATATTTTTAAATCACTTTTTTGCTCAAGAAATCCAAATGAGTCAGTAGCCGGCAAAGTTTAATTCTAAAACCAACCAGTCAGCGCATCCTAACCCTTCTCGCAGAGAGCAATAATACTGTGTGCTCATGCAGCCAGAATTCTGAAAGACATAATGATCCCAGAAAGTGTATCCTCAAACAGTCATATTAAACAAGGCTTATTAAAACCAATCAGTGACTTATTGGAATGGCGACACCCTAATGAAAGAAATGTCAAAGAAGGGCGATCACGTGTCATTTTATGCTCCTATATTTGGAGGAAATGAACTGGATTAAGCTTTAGTGGGAAATGTAAATGGATGGTTTGTCGAAACTTTTCATTTATTGGTTCAAAAAAGTACAAATGCAGCATCTGTTTAAAGCTTCCAAGTAATTAGCTAACTTTACACGTAGTAGACTTTACAGTTGAAATAAGGTGTTTGTCTTGCATGGAAATATCGAGCTCGTCATGTATCGTCTCTTTACTGCTTTTCGTATTGTCAACTGCCTCTAAGTCATAAGAGCTGCGACTCCCAGGAGACAGTCAGTTCACTCAGAGAGGTGAGGACGACTGCTGGTGTCCCACTCCCCCCTCTGATACGTCATCGTTTTGAGGAAACCTGCTGTCATCATCATCGGTCCTGTCATCATCGCTAATTTTGTGCCTTGACTGAAATTCCATTTTTGCCTCAACCACAGTGATGCATATACTGTAACAATGGCAGCTCACTAAGAGCATTTTAAACACAATGTATATTAAGACATGATTGTGCTCTGTACGCATGTAGGCAAGCACATGAGTCTCAACTGGGCTCCTTTAAATGCACTGTTCTATTTTTATCAGCCAGGCCACAAACGGTCGCTGAAGCAATGGAAACATCAGTAACATAAAGACACTTCAACTTCAGAATCATCATTATTTCACTAAAGACTTCATTGGGTATCAATTTTGTATTTATATCCTTGACTTACCATAATTCATTTAATTGGCACCATTACAATTTCTCCCATCATAATTTGCCATTATTCCATTTTGTTTACTGGGGGCTGAAGTCTACGGAGGCCGCACTGCAGCTTTGAGTTGCAGTCGTAGAAAGTTGTGTTTCCCTGACATCATTTTTACAAATGTTCTGCCGAGCCTTTAGGTATAGCCTTTGGCACAGAGAAGAGTATCGCTTTGATCCAACAGCACCGGGTTCGAGTTGTCCGGACGAGAGACTCAGCTTTGATGGTTAACCGTGGCTCTGTGGCATGAATCAAGCTGACAGGTGATGTATTTTGGGCATGTGGGAATCTGCTTCCATGCAACAGCTGGAAGGGCCAGTGATCAAATAGGAACAAGACAACTAGTCTGTTGCTCTTTCAAAATAACAGCCAGGAGTGTGCGCTATGTGACCTTTCAACACACCAGTCAACATTAATTTGATCCATTCCTTTATGGGGGGGGCAACAATTGTATTGTTGTCTACCAGAATGTGTCCTGCTCCAAATAGCTCCAGTGACTGAACCACTGGGTGTGGGCACATTCTCCCGCACCTCTGACATTTAGCCTTAGCATGTGAACTAAGGCTTTGTTGGAATGGAGTGGAATACTTTATCTAGTTACGTCTCGTCGGCCTAATTCTCATATTGTACATCACTTTCATGCCCCACTAACATCCCTGAAAAGGAGCCTTTGCCCATTGTGAAAACGTTCTGTCACTGACAAACAATAATCTTACGGTACTTTCTACAGTATAACCTGCAAGAAAAAGTCTGTGAACCTCTGCTATCACATGTGTTTCTGCATAAACTGGTCATAAATGTTCTGATCTTCATCTAAGTCACAACAATAGAACAACACAGTCTGCTGAAACTAAAACTGAACAAACATGATATGTTTCATGTTTTTATTGAACATAATAGTAAACATTCTTAAGATCAGAACATTTATCCATGTAATCCCAGAGGGTTCACAGGCTTTTTCTTGCAACCGCATATAGTCCTTCCACACCAGTGAGGTAAGTGTAGCCACTAGGCCGCTGTGACGTCTCTACTACAAATGATGGATGTTAGAGATGTTAGAGTAGCTCCAAGCTCCTCTATGTGGAACCAGCTTCCAGTTCAGGTTCTAGCAGCAGACGCCCTCTCTGCTTTAACACTAGGCTGAAACCTTCCTTTCTGACAAAGCTGATGGTTCCAGATGGTTCTGGTTTCTCTGAACCGTCTCTTAGTTAAGCTGCTACAGGCTTAGATGCTGGAACCTCCTTCATTCACTGAGCTCCTCTGGTTTTCTATCTATTCCATCCACTAACATGCCTCCATGTCCACATGTGACTAACTTTGTCTCTGTTCTCTCCTAGTTGTGTTTCTCTCTTTCTGTTTCTCTCTATTCTCATCTACAGGTATCATCAGACTCAGAGTCGTGTGTCCTGTTGCTATTTAAATGTATAATTTATTGATTGGCTACAATTAAAAGCTGCTCTATGTGGGATTTGTTGGGTTTAGTTGTGTAAGGTCTTAAAACCTTACTTGTAAAGTGCCTTGAGATAACTGATGTTGTGAATTGGTGCTATATAAATAAAGTTGAATTGAATTGAATAGAGTTCCACCGTTTTGAGGGCGTGGACCTACTCTGACTCGTGCTTCAGTGAGATTGGTCCACACCGCTATCTCCTCTCTGGTGCTCATGTCGGGATAGCGGTTCCTCTGGAAAGTAGCCTCCAGCTCCTGGAGCTGCTGGCTGGTGAAGTGAGTCCTCTGCCGCCGCTGCTTTTTCTTGAGAGAGCCATCCTCTGTGCTGGCCTCATCCAGCTGGTTCTGCTGAGATTTCTCTGTGTCTGTAGAAATATGTAAAGAAATCTCATTTGATTCATTCAGTTCAACTGAGTAAGAATCGCCAACAGAATAACAGCACATACCAATGAGGTGAATATAGTGTTTGACTGCAAGAAGCCACTTTTACCAGGAGTCGGTTTTAGTGATAAAACCCAAACAAAACACACTAGAATGATACACAATACAAGGCACTGACTGGTAAAGATAGAGACGTGCAAAAACCGATATGAAGAGAGATGTTCACTATTTGGATATGTGCCAGTGAACAATATATAATAAAGGCTGCCAGGAATCTATGTGACCAATATGCAGGAAAGGTGAAATGCAAGCAATGATTGAATCTCTAACAAGGAAGGGAGGAAACACAAGGGTGTTGCTCCGCACAAGACCATAAACAGATAAAGTTTGATAGGTTTCGGACTGATGGAGGCGCGGACCAGGGGATGGCTTGGAGGCATCAAGCCAGGAGGCAGGCTGGTCAGGGCCGACTCCTCGGGCTGAGCAAGCCCCTCAGCTGGTGGACCTGGACCATGGCGGAGGCCTACGATTGGTGGAACTAGTCATCAGCAGACACTCCCAGCTAGCCAGTCAGTGGAGACTTCCAGGTGATAGACCTGGTCAGGACAATGTCTGTAGCGGGTACGTGAGTTATGGACCCCTAGGCTGGTCCCCCAGCCGAGGGCTAATGGAGGGCAGGAAGAACAGGAGCGTGCGCTGCAGCGGTCTGCGTGTCTCTGCTGCCAACGAAGCAGGAACCACAGCAGCTGGTGGAGCTGGAGGTTGGAACCAAGAAGAATTATTCTGAACATTAGAATTGTAGTCCTGGCTGGAGCTGAAGTTGTCGATGTCTCAACATGGTACCAAGAAGAAAGACAGAAGCCGTTTCAACCGGAGAGGCCGACCGTGACGTCTTCAACTAAAGGCGTTGCAACTTTAACACCCACCAGTACCACACATCACATTAGAAGGCTGCCCCGTGTGGTTCACCAGACATCAGCTGGTACGACGTAGGACTTGATTGATGGCTTTTGTCACACTCGTCTTATTATGACATATTTCACAGGAAAGATACAAACAGCAGTTTAATCATTTTTATGTCAAAATGAACAAACTAGCTATGATAAATATGAGTTAATGCATTATTCATAACACAAACAATTATTTCAAACATGGCGTAGATTACAGAAAGGGCTGAAACATCTCGGCTCGGTTCATTTTTAGAACTGCTACCATAATCAAGAGGAAAGTGTTTAGTGCACTGTTGAGTAAAACAGTACATACAGGAGTCAGTCATGTAAGGAAGCATCTAACTGGCAAAGAGTCTGGAGATCATGTGACCCTGGCCGTGCTGCCCTAGAGTCTAAAGGCTACATTCTTCAACGAAAAGCAAAATGGTCAACAGCCTAAAAAAGGCACATGCTGTCAACTGGCCCAATATTCTGCCGTCTTTCAAACTCAGCACGATCCAGTCCCTCGGGTGAAATCACAGAGAACCACAAGGTTAGCTATTTTGCATGCTGATTGCATGTGTCCCACTGAACAACATCACATCTATGTCTGCCAGGACTCCTTTCTGCTAGATTTGACAATTTGCGGACCTCACAAAAAGAAGTGAAATTAGCTGGCGAGCTAATCCTGCGGATCAGGCTTTTATGACTGGGGCAGGTTGGGCTGTGTTTGGCGAAGGCTTAGCTCCCTGTGAGCGGTTTGAAATGATCAGTAAGGTTTAAAAAGAGGCTCCACAGGGCCACCAGCAAAACCAATAAGGGCCAAGTTGAAGCTGTTATCGAGCAGCAAGCTGCACTGACCAACAACAACAGGAGTCAGACTGATAATGTGCTGACATGACGCTGTGCTCGGAGGTCAGACTCTCAGGGCTTTGATGTGGAAAACAGCTAGTCCACACTGGGAAATAAACAATGTACATATAAAACATGCACACGGCACATAACCTGCTCTCACTAAAAAGAGACATGTGCTCAGGCCATTCAGAGTGTGTGGTATTATTCATCTAAATCAGCCCTGCGCACATTCAACTGAAACACACACGAGGCGGGAATATGTCGACACATTCTTCCCATCGCTGAACTACAAAGATGCACCGTCGCCTGCTCCTCCTTCGCTGTGACTGAGTGGAAGCGTCGTCTGCAGCTTCACTGCACATCAGACCAGTTTCACTGACTCACCGGGTGTGAAGTCGTGTCACACATCACTGTGGTGGAGAGTCCACCTTGTGCTAAAGGATATCGTCCCACTATTTTAAATTAATCATGTTCATGAGACGTCTTCGGCCTTTATTTCCAGACTAAATGCATTAAATTGGCTAAATCAGCTTGAACAATTCAGTGATTTAATATCACAACAATAAAAGACTATATTAAAAGTACATGAATATTACACAACTGATTAAAGTAAATTTAGTTTTAAATGTTATAATAATATAATAAGTATAAGTACACTATTTCAATAAAACAAATGAGAATTTAACCAACGAATTTGATTTTTTACGTTTTAATTTACGTCTAAATTTTCAGAATAAAATAATTTCAATAATTAGAATTATTCGCCCTTTTGTAAACCACTTAACGCAGAATGTCGCTACCCGGCATGCACTGCTTCAGTTGTAACTCTTCAGGTTTTATGGTTTAAGGTCTGTTTGATATATTTGTAGCAATGACAACAATCATGATCAGTGACGGAAACACGACAGACGAGCGGGTTGATTTAACGCAGGAAGAGGGAAACTGAGGGAAAGGTTTTCAGGCACATGGTTGATTTGTGACTGTGATGAGTTCAGTCAAGTTCGGATGCTCCCAGGAGGCAGAGTTTGCTCCTTTTCTGTTCATTTTCATATTCAAAGTCAAGAAGCTAAACGCACTGGACAGACATCCACGCCAGACACCTGCACACGCAGCTGATTCTTAGGTCATTTTTGTACGTGGGCGCGTTTACTAACCGCTGTTGTCCTGGCCTTTACACCCGTGGTCGTGCTGCGGAGTCCCGGAGTCCGACAGCGACAGCGCCGGGCTGCGGGCTTCGCCGTCCGTCAGCAGGTTGAAATCCATGAGCAGGCTCTGCGCGCAGACAAACAGAGACGTCAGGCCTGTGTCGTTATATGAGCATTTGTATGTAATGTATGAGCAAACATCAAAGACCGCGTGAGTCCGGCTGGAGGTCTCAGCCTGGCTGCTCTTATTGTGGAGGTCTCAGCCTGGCTGCTCTTATTGTGGAGGTCTCAGCCTGGCTGCTCTTATTGTGGAGATCTTTCCATGCAGGCTACCGCCGGGATTTTACCCGATGCTGTGAACGATGCTGCTGACGTGGTTACAGATCGGCTGCGTTTCTCGAACCGCTGTGAGCCTCGTGTGTCAGACCTCATCTCCTGCAGGTGCGTCCTTTATGTATAAAGTCACCAGAGGTGTGATGGTGGAACCCTGTCCGTCAAAGCTCCGCGCCACTGACCTTTGCCGAGGCCCTTGCAGTTCTAGCACCTTTCCATTTCTGGCCTTTGTAAATTCAGGAGAAAGCAACACAATCAGCTGCTCAAAGGAAAAACAGCTTTGAGGCGTCCTTTGAAAAAACAAGCTCAGCGATTGTTTATCGCGTTATGCGTTCGATCACGAATCAACTAACTGAAATGAGCTGGTGATGGTCTGACCTGATCTCTTAGATGCTCCTCTAGGGGGATGCGCTTTATTTAGAATCCAGGGTCTTAACGTGTTCACATGTTACAGGGACTATTATGTTTAATGGTTCATTACTGTTTTATTATTATTATTATTTAGGAGTAAATGCGAATATTAATTTCAGAAACAGCAACACGCACAACACATAACGTGAAGCTTGACGTGCCAGCAGACTCGTGTCCGTACAGATTCACCACAAACTCCGTTTTCCTCGTTGATCGCTTCGTGTGGACGGTCGCCGCGTCTGCGCCGTCTTTGTTTAAAAGTCCCGATTAACGCGGAGCCTCGCGCGCTGCTCCTTCTCAGTCCGCGAGGAGCTGAAGCTCGTTGGTCCGTTTTCTGAAAGGGCTTTTAATGTGGACACGGGCCGGAGCGTCTGCGTGAAAGGCTGCGGCAGCCCCGCGGTTCAGGTGATGACCGAGGACCCGTGAAAACGTGTCGAGTCCATCCCGCCATAAATGTCTAACAATCCGCGTCTTCCTTTAAAACCAACTCAGAAGAAAATCACCGGAGCCCAAAATGCTCCAGACAGCTTGATATGCATAGAGTCATATTCATTAAACAGCAGGTTTAATACACCTTTTTCTAGCCGTCACCTTTGGTTTTCATGTTTTGCATCTGTTACCTTGGCCTATACTCACACACAGAAACAGAACAATTTTTTTCAAGAAATTAACTTGTCTCATTTTTGCAGCAGCTGAATTGTAAAAATAGAAAAACATGTTTAGGCCAAGATAATATTTAAAAAGCAAGATTTACTACACGCTCTTCAGTATCTGCGAGAGGAATTTTAAAGTTGCAAACAAATTTGAAAAATGTACGAAAGTTGAATGAAAGCTTCCAGAGGACAACGAACTTCAGGCTTTGGATCTGATGCGAGCTGTTTCATTTTTGTCCATAATATAATAAGACAGTATAATAATACTGCTGATGTGGTGTAAGAATATGCTGATATCACGTCCTGCCGCAATCTGGCTCAAGATGCTCGAGGTCTTGCCAGGAGGCTTCCCAAGCAAGTAAAGATGAGCCAGACTTCTGACACGAGGGGCCGAAGCAGCCTCCACCTCCCCCTTCACCTGACCTCACACCGCGGCTCTGCCATAGACCTGCAGGCGCTCTGTTCAAATCGGATGCAAATGACACAGTCTTTGCTTTGAATGAACTGCAGCGCTGCCTAACTCCGATCTCACTAAAACAGATGACAGGTAATGATGACGACAATAATAATAATAATAATAAATCCTCTCATTTTGCGAGTGATTGCTGGTCCATCTGGCGATGCGCGTGGCAGACTGCACGCATTTCCACGGAGTGCCGGCATTAGCCTGGGAATTATTCATAAACGCGTCGAGAATTAATTCCCCGGATTAAGAGTTGATTAAGATGTGTGTCACTTTGCTGTCTGAGAACTTATTAGGGGCCTTCTTGAAGAGGCGGCAGATGGAATTTCAGTCCAGTGTTTGTAGATGTTAATTTCTGTCATTTGCATATGATTGAGGCGCTGAGGTCGAGGCAGTGCTGGAGCAGATCACTGCCTCTGTGCAAAGAGACAGAGGAGATAATTGGCTGTTTGAGCCGATATGGCCCACAACAGTAATAAACACATCTACAGACGCTTCCCAAGGTGTGTGAAACAACGTATCGGAAATGGTTTAAGACCAGATAGTAATTAATGCAGTTTAGACAGCATGTAGTTTCATCTTGCAGTTAGATAATAAACGTCGCATTTTGCCCAAAGCTCTGAATGGACGCAGGTTGGCGAATCCACGCGTTGTTCATTTGACATTTAATAGCAGCGCACGTGCGGTTAAAGGGCAGTGAAGCTGCTAACGAACGAAATCCAATGCAAATGATGCGCAGTGAGGCAGGCCAGCGTCTGGCCTGGTCCTTCCACAGGCCTCGGCCTTCTCACATGCCGCTGGACGAAGCCTATTAAAACTATTTACATCGCACCCCGAGGCCAAACGCACATTTCGATTAAACAAATCTTATTTTCATATGTGCAGCCTTGGGCCAGATGCAAAAGAGGTTATTAACCGAAGGCCTGCTCGAGCAAATCTGCCCGGTGATCGTTAAATCTGTTTCCTTCGCAGCGCGGCCCCAACTCCAGCAAAAGGACCAGCAGGCACTTCAGGCTTTACGCTTATTGGCTCGAAAAAAGCCCAATTAATGCAAAGCTGAATCATAAGCTTCTGGCCAATTTGAAGTTTATCATCTCGATACATTTCCACAATAACAGAAAGAATTGTGTTTAATTACAGTCGTGTATTTTTGTTAATAACGAGGAACAAAAGCGTATTTAACGCCTCGGTTTAACAGCAACATCGGCCTTTGCAGCAATAATTACGACATTTTAAAATGAGCTAATTTGCTGAGGAAGACGTGCGTTTGTCTATTAACAATGAGCCATTATTATTATTATTATTATTACTACTGTCAACCGCCTTTCAACAGGCTATCGGGTATGTGTGCGCGCGCGTGTGGTTTTCAGTCCGCGAGCCGCCTCTCGGTTCCTTTCACGTCCCAGAAAAGCGTGGACGTGTAAAGGCTTCCACCGCCGCGCGTTCCGGCCTCGCACCGGGCAGAGCAGCTCCGGGCGCGTTTTGTTACAGGCTGGAAGACGCGCGTTTGAAGGTGGCTGGTCTGATTCCTGCCTTCAGCGAACGGCTACATTAGAAAGTTCCCACTGATCACTGGTAAAACACTCTGGTCTCCGCACTTACTCGAATCCCGATGTGGTTAAATTAATCCGTGGAAAGGCCAAAGAGCGGAGCTGCGGGGTGGTGGTGTCCTGGCCTCGGGTTTGCTGGTGACATTGGCAAAAAAAGTTCCCAGTCAAAAAGTCCTAAAAGGCGTCAGTCGCTCAGTTTGCCTCCACTTCCCTCTATGTTGACAGGCGTGAAGACGGTGAAGGAGTGAGTTGATCCCCACGCGGAGTGAGGGAGGGAGGAGGGAGGGGTGAGGACTGGGTTGACTTCCAGCTCAGTACTGTGTGTGACAGGTCCAGTGTAGGAAGGACGGCCCCCGGCTCCAGACCTACTGAGCACAGGCAGCACAATGCCCGCTGTTTAAAACGAAAGGCTCAGTGGCAGAGTCCATCTGCTCCCATCACAAAAACGAGCCACTGGCAGACATGAGCGGAGTTTGTCCATTCATCTCTCTGCGTTGTTGCGCATCCTTCGTTGATATTCTCAGGCCCGTTCTCTGGAAATTTCCGTGAACTGCCGTTCTTTCTCCAGCCACCAGATGGACTGGACTTCCCGACACAACCCACAAATTTTAATTTTGACTTGAGTTTCCCGTTTGTGATTTGTTCAGCGGTTCTGAAGTCATATATGGCATATACTCAAATAATGTACAGCCACACGGACGTGACCACATCAGAGGACCTGGTGCAGGTCAGTCCAATTCTGGCTTCCATCCTCCGCCTTGTTCGGGGCAGGATTCAGTTTGACTGTGTAACAGCTGTTGGTTGTATGTATTTGAACCACATCCAACCTTCCCAGTTCGTTTGTTCAGCCTCGTTCCCTCCTTACCTGTTCCCCAACCTCCAGTTTGTAGAGGTTAGTCTTGTGGTCAGTCTGGGTTTTGTATTTATCGGCTTGTTAGTCTCCTGTGGTAGGTTGGTAAAGTGAGAAGCAGTGCGACCGACCTTTAATCTAAAACTGATCAAGATGCTAATTTTAGTAACTGCATGAATGTTGTTGGGGTTTTCTTCCAACTACATTCTCTCAGTAAAAACACAAAAAGCATTTCCAGCTCACTCTGCACATCAGTCAGTACATTTAGTAAATGATACTTAAATTGATTAAATTTCATCATGTTTATTAAGAGGTCAGACGCTGGAGGGCATCAATATCCCCAGGGCAGGCAACGGATCTGGAGCAGGTGCTGTGGAAGTATTAACAGTACCTCCGCAATCTCCTTAGGAGAAGGAAGTTCAAGAACAGAATGAAAGGAACCATCATCAGTGGTGAGTATGACAGATGCTGTCACAACAGGGAAATCTAGTCTGGTGAAAAGTCTGGAGAGATGCAACCATGGATGGCATGGTCCATCCCAGAGGGTCATTGTTGAAAAGGTTTAGACTGACAAGCAATGGTGGCAGAAACCTCCTCATCCCTTCACAGCCCACCACCAACAAAACCGGTGCTGGCCTACGAAGCAGGGGCAGGAGGCCCTGTGCGGAAGGCTGGCTCCACGAGTGAAGAGGAGGGCAGGGTGAAGTTAGGCTGGGGTCACCCAAACATCCCGGAGGGAGCAGAGGTCTTGATAAAGCTAACTGACAAACGGCCCAAGTACACAAGGTTTTAGTGACCTGGTAAGGACGTATGCTCACCTCCTCCAGCCAACGGTCCATTTACAACGAGAACACAGAGAAGCGGCAAACAGCCAATGTCTGCGTCCTCTCGTCCTCTCGTATGTTTTCAGTGTAACGCGTTGTTCTCAGAGCGCTGGTCTGGGGAGGCAGAACCTTTAGGTGTCACACTCTGTCTCCTGTGGAACCAGCTCCACTCACCCCAGTCAGCCGAGGCAGATGTTGCCCAGTGCTTGTTACGTATATTTGGTAAAGTACCTTGAGATGAGTTTGTTGTAAAATGGTGTTAAATGAATAAACTGAATTGAAAACGGAATTGAACATTTTGTGAGACATGCTTAACCAATCTGTTAGCTACTTGACAGTCCTGTCACAGTCTGGCCCTCCGAACCTAGGAGGGCGCTGTGTCTCGGTTTTGTCATTGTCCTGTCTTGTGTCACTTCGTTGCATGGTCCCTCTCTGTTCCCATGGTCCATGTGACTTTGTCTGTCGGTCTTGAAGCCTGCTTCCTGTTGGAGATGCAGTCTCTTAGCCTGTGGAGGTCTCTGGTCTGACAGTCACAGTATGTATTTTCTGTAAGTGTCTGTCAGTCAGTTTGAATCCTATTCTCCTGTTCCCCAGTCAGTTCTCTCTGTCCTGTCTTCGAATGTTCACATTAATATGCTGAACCTGGCTTGAATTTTAGTTGATCCGTGACTCGGACTTCCTGGCAGTTTGAATCAGTTTTCCGTAGTAGTTTAATTCCCAGGTCGATCGAATCTTCCTGTGTTGGCAGCATTAGTGTTTTCTCCTGCATAGCAGCGTTTTTGATTTAACCCTGTTACTCCTTTCATGTGTGTATCCTCTGTCTTCACCTTTATTAAAGTATTTCTATATGTAAAATTCGATTTTCCCCATCTCTGTGTGGGTTTGCGGTACTCAAACGAACTCAAATCAAAGACCACGCAGTTAGGTTGACTGGATAGTCAACTGATTCACTTCATTCACTGCATTTTGTTCATTTATGAAAATAAATGTTTAACACTTCCATTTTTGAAAGCATTTTTTGTTTACAGCATTTTTCACACCTGCCTGAAACTTTTGCACAGTAGTGTCTGTATGTAAGTGGCCCTGGGGTGGACTGGTGTCCTGTCCAGGGTGGACCCCGCCTTCCGCCCAGTTGTAGGCTGGGATAGGCTCCAGCTCATGAGGGAGAAAACACCAGACGTGAAAATCTCCCAATTGTACAGAGAACTTAAAGTGATGCGTCAGTAGCTACTGTCAAGGTTTGTACTTACTGCATTTTTTTCACTACGGGTTAACAATACTTACCCACCAACCGTTTCTGGAGGTATAGTAGTTAAGGTGGATGATGGCAGAGCAAAACACAGGACATTCCCACGGGAGGCTGTAAGCACAGACGGTTGCTTTTATTTTGACTGATCTGGTTCTGGTTATCTTGATTCAGCAGTGTTAATTGTTTTCACCTGTTCCCTACAGAATATAAACCCTGCTCTTTACAGTTTGGTGTCAGATTGTCTGCAATTACAGCAACAAGTCATCTCGCTCTAGACAGCGAGTCTCGTTCTTGTCTCGTAGTTTCCTGCCTTGCTCTATTCTTGTCTTTGTTTGAAACCCTGTTAATGTTTTTGTCCATTAGGAGTTATTCTAAGAGGAGTTGTATGAGTTTGAGTTCTTTGTACAATAGGAGAGTTTCAATCACTGTACACGCAGACACAAAACGTACGGACGGAAGAAAAATCAAAAATGCAAAGTTACAGACAAGGACTAGACAAACAGACCGACGGGCATGACAGGCTCACACATAGCAATGACTCAACACGGACAGAACACGTGGTGAAGTCCTTCAATACTGAATTATTGAGAGCAGGTGAAAGTGACTGACATGATTAGACCAGAGCAGGAAACAAAAAACTGAAGAAAGTGACGTAATATGGCAGGTGATGAAAGACTTTAAACCAAGTTGCCTGGTGGGCTGACAGAGAACCGGTGGACAGCAGCGCTGATTACAAAAAGGTTCTGGTGACCATAAAACATGTGCAGCTACTAAAACCCGACTGAGCACCTGGCACTGGAAAAACCAAACGGAAACTAGCGTAGTCACTGAAATGGCCGGATCAAACCTATCCAAGAGAGACTCGGGAATGGGACCCTTACGTGAGAATGTACTTGACAGTACAGTTTCTATGGGTTTGACTGAAACCACTTTCTATTAAATTCAATTCAAAACATCCCATTTCTATTCTTTGAGAGAACAAGCAAAAGTTCCAAACTGCAGTCCGGGTCCAATAACCATGAGAGACAGGCAAGAGGTCAGGTTTACAGTAGAATGAAACACGATCTGGTTGAGTATTAGTACGTCTCCAATTATCCAGAATGAAGCACAGCTGGGCAGGGTAGGTTGGCATAGTGATGTATTACTGGAATCAACAGCAGCTGGGAAAGGTGAGGGCATGTGAAGCAGAGATCGATGCGACAAAGCGATGGAGTAGTATGAGCCAGGAATGAGGGAAAAGACCTCTATGAAGAAGCTTTTTATTTTCTTAAGTAACATATGCGCTGCTGATAGTCAGATCTGAGAGATTTATATAACTTATACAGTAATTATTGACTATTTCTCTGGAGAAATAATTCATTAATAACTAATATTTACAACAAAGCATTATAAATCAAAACCACCCCAGGTTTCTGTTCAGCTCTGTAGCCAGGCTGACTAAGAGTCATAGCTGTGTTGAGCCTAGTGTCCCTTTAAATCTCAGCAGCAATGACTTTATGAATTTCTTTACTAATAAAATCAGAACCATTAGAGAAAAGATTTATCAGAATCTGTAAATAAATGTCATAAATCAATCTGCAGATCCAACAGCCTTAGATCTGCTGGTTAGACCTATGTCTTACTTAAACTGTTTTTCCTCCATAGATCAGAGTTAACTTCAATAATTAACTCTGCTAAATCAGCTACTTGTCTCTTAGACTCGGTCCCAACTAGACTCAAAGAAGTTCTTCCATTAATCAGCACATCCACATTAAATCAAACCAACCAGTCTCTGCTAACAGGCTACGTACCACAGGCTTTAATGTTGCTGTGGTCAAACCTTTACTGAATAAACCTACTCTGACCCTAGAGAACTAGAAACTATAGGCCAACATCTAATCTGCCCTTTATTTCTAAAGTTCTGGAAAAAACTGTAGCTAAACAACTATGAGACCACCTGCGTAGAAATAACCTGGATGAATATTTCCAGTCAGGATTCAGATCCATCACAGACAGAACCAGCTCTGATTAGAGTCACTAATGATCTTCTCACAGCTTCAGACAATGGTCTAGTTTCTGTCCTTGTCCTGTTAGATCTTAGTTCAGCATTTGATACGATAGATCACAAGATTCTATTGCAGAGACTGGAACATAGTTGGATTAAAGGAAAAGCACTGGATGGTTTAAGTCTTATCTGTTGAACAGATTCTAGTTTGTTCATGTTCATGATCAATCTTCCATCTGCACAAGAATTAGCTTTGTTGTTCCACAGGGTTCTGTGCTTGGTCCAATACTTTTCAGTCTTTACATGTCTCCTCTCTGTAATATTATTAGAAAACATTCTATAAATTTTCACTGCTATGCAGATGATACTCAGTTATATTTGTCTATGAAACCAGAGGAAACAAACCAATTAGTCAAACTTCAAACTTGTTTAAATGATATCAAATCCTGGATTTCCCATAACTTTCTACAACAAAATTCAGATCAAACTGAGGTTATTATAATTGGTGCTAAAACCACAGAGACTTATTATTGAATCAGATTGTTTCTCTGGATGACATAACGTTAGCTTCAGGTTCTACTGTAGGAACCTTGGTGTCATCTTTGACCCAGTTCTCTCCTTTACATCCTACATTATAGAATCTCTAAACCTCCTACTTCCACCTGAGGAATGTTGCTAAAATGAGGAGCATCCTCTCACAGAGTGATGCTGAAACATGAATCCCTGCGTTAGTTCCTCCAGGCTGGACGACTGTGTCTCCCTGCTCATAGTTTGAACCAATGACTCTTTAAAAAGCCTTCAGTTAATTCAAATGCTGCAGCCAGAGTCTGACTGGACTCAGGAAGAGACGTCACATTTCTCCTACATTAGCTTCTCTGTCCTGTCAAATCTAGGATAGAATTCAAAATCCTTCTCTTCACGTCCAAAGCTCTGCATAATAAAGCTCCATCTTGTCTTAGACCTCATGGCTCCTTCTGCTCCAACAGAACCTTGCTTCTCAGAGCTGGTCTACTGGTGGTTCCTAGAGTTTCTACCTGTAGAACGGGAGGCAGAGCCTTTAGCTCCAAGCTCCTCTATGTGGAACCAGCTTCCAGTTCAGGTTCTAGCAGCAGACGCCCTCTCTGCTTTAACACTAGGCTGAAACCTTCCTTTCTGACAAAGCTGATGGTTCCAGATGGTTCTGGTTTCTCTGAACCATCTCTTAGTTCAGCTGCTATAGACTTAGATGCTGGAACCTCCTTCCTTCACTGAGCTCCTCTGGTTTTCTATCTATTCCATCCACTAACATGCCTCCATGTCCACATGTGACTAACTTTGTCTCTGTTCTCTCCTAGTTGTGTTTCTCTCTTTCTGTCTCTCTCTATTCTCATCTCCAGGTATCGTCAGACTCAGAGTCGTGTGTCTCAGTGTTCAGCTACTGGTCCAACCATCCTGTCTGTGCCTGTTGTTGTTGTTCTTCTTTTCTCTCTTCTCTATCCCCTCACTCCAACCGGTCAAGGCAGATGGCCGCCCATACTGAGCCTGGGTCTGCTGGAGGTTTCTTCCTCTATAGAGGGAGTTTCTCCTCTGTTGCTATTAAAATGTACAATTTATTGATTGGCTCCAATTTAAAGCTGCTCTATGTGGGATTTGTTGGGTTTAGTTGTGTAAGGTCTTAAACCTTACTTTAAGTGCCTTGAAATAACTGATGTTGTGAACTGTTGTGAATTGGCGCTATATAAATAAAGTTGAATTGAATTGAAGACAACAGTGTTGCAGTTGCTTCAGTTCTTGTTTCTGGTGTTATACCTTTTAAAACAGCAAATTATTTGGTACTGCTTTTCAGATTAACCAACAAGTCTCCAAACTTTGTTGGACCAATATGGTAACTCTCTGACTGGATACTTTAATTAGTCAAAGAGCCAAACCTGACATGGCATCAGGACCTCTTTCTATTATTATCCAGGTAGTTTCTTCAGTCTGAGAGTTGATGTTAAAAATGTTCATATAAAGCAACTTAGTGCACTGACGTTAAAATGAATTTAAGTAGAGTAATCTGGTAAATGTATCGATACTATTATTAAGTGTATTAAAGTTAACACAAATAATTAAGAGACAAAAATGTTAAGTTCACTTTTATAAGGCATTTTTACTTTAAGTCGATTCAACGTATTTTAGTCACAATCAGACAAACTCATCCCAACCCGATCAACTATCTTTTTATCATTAAGTGTCTGAAAATACAATTATCAACCGGACTCTACTCTTAAAAACACCCAGCATTCCAAAGATGATACCAAACAACTACAATGTGGATGCCATGTAAAACATAAAAGAACTAATTTGAGACTTGCAAAACATTTATTATTGTCATCTTTGCTGTATAATCAGTGAAAACTCACCTTGACTACAGTTGTCTGTGAAGATTCTCAGCCATCCAGGTGAGGTTGTCTGGAGGTCATGGCATCAGGGCTTCTTTCTTCTAGGTGGACACCTTTCATTTGTTATCCAGGAAGCTTCTTCAGTCTGAGAATAGTTGGCTGGAAGTCAGTTAGTTTCACTTCACACCTGTAAGGGTTAAAGTTACACAATCCTCAGTGGGATTGGCACACAGGCAAGGTTATGGGTTGAAGTGCATTCTGTTTAGCAACCTGTTTCCTGTGTGCCTACGTTTTACATGTCGCTAAGTGTGGCAAAAATACCCCAACATATCAAAGGTTCCACAAGCACATCAGGACCTTAAGTAGCTTAAGCTTGAAAAAGGTCTTGACTCCTTAGAGGAGTTCAACACATGAGACGTAAGAGGTATCTTCTCTGCACGGTGATCTGATTATCCCATAGTAATCTGCAAGGTGTCCAAGTCCACTATCTTGCCTCCAGATGAAACAGAATCCTGAACCAGCAAGTAAAGAAGAGGACCTGATGATACCTGCGGCCAAAAACTCCTTTATAGATTTGTTGATATCCCCTGTTTCAGGTGCTGTGTGTGAGAACAGGTGACTTCTAGTGTGAGCCAGGCACATGGTCTAAGGAGCCAGTCCCATTCCAGATCAGGGATGGAGATGACTGGACTCACTGTGAAGTGCCTTCAACACAGTGGGACAATATGAGTATCTGCCTCATGTTCCGGCAGCATTCCAGAATCTTTTCAGTCATGCATTGGGAGACGTGGTGTCCAGTACAGAAGGGCAGATCTCCAACAGCTTGTCCAAACTCAACTCCATGTAAAGGCAGAGAAGTGGGAGTTATGGACGAGAAGCTACACCAAGCCACAGACAAAATACCATCCCCTTCTTCCTGTGGCACGACTGCCCATATTTTTCAGAACAGTAGAGGTCCAAAGTAATAAGCTGGTGTAATGCTTCCAGGGCTCATATCATCCTAGTGTCCACAGAATCACATTCTGCTGTCCCTCTATGTCAGATGTAAAGGAATATATTGCAGCCTGTCCAGAGTTTGCTTAAAGATCCCTCATTGGATTAATTCAGTCTTTGCCAGTAAACAACAGACCATTGTCCTGCTTATTGATATACATTGTCATGGGTCTCCCTACATCAAAGATATGAGCACTGTACTCAGCACTTTATTACACTCTGCCAAGGAAACAGCCAAAATCTGGATTAAGCACAAGCATCAAGCTCCACAGTCTTCCCTGCAACGTTGTCTTTGACCAAGGTCTTTAGTTTAGTTCTGGAAAGAATTCTGCATCCTAGTAGAGATTTCAGTCCGCTTGTCAACACAAATGTTGTCAGACCAAGAGGGCTGCAGGTTTTGGAGCCAGACACTGCTGGAGGGAAACACCTGGCTCTCACCTGTAAGCTGTAAAGTGGTTGAGGTGATGGCTCAAGAACACAATGTGCCTTAGAACCTTTAGTTCACTTTTAATGTTAAAGTTTTAATTTTATTAGTAAAACGCTGAATTATGATTGAGAGATGATGAGATAAGAGATGTTTTACTCTTACAGTCGTAGATTTCTTTCATATTCATAAATACAGTAACATCTACAAATACAGACATTTCAGCACTGACAGTCTAAATGTGTGACTTGAAGTGGACTTGATTGCAGTGTTTTGTCTCAGTTTCCTGCTACTGCCTCCTGCTCTCACCTTTCCAGTCAGTAATGGAATGATGCTTACTCACATGAACAATTATGTTAGACATCTATCACACCCCACTGTAGTCTGTGTATAGAAAACATAGGTATAGTGCACACTGGCAAGGTGTAGTTGTGCGATGTATATAGAGGTTTACATGAGACAGTAAGGAAAATAGAATATGCATTATAACATATTGCAATATATTAAATATGTATAATAGAATGGAATAGACTTTATTGTCACCACAATTGTGGGTTCTCCACTCACAGCAGCGCACAGGACTAAGCATAATATAAATAGGAAACAATATAAAGTAAAAGAATTATATAAATATAAGATCTAAAATAACCAAGTGGAATGATGGACAGATCAGTGTGCAGTGGAATTATAATAATATTAATAATAGAATATACTTTATGTTAGTATGCTAACATAAACTATGCCAACTAATAATATAATGCACCGCATTTTAAACAGCTGTTAAAATGTTTGTTTGCCTGTCAAATGTATTGTTATTTTAGGTATTAAATGACGTTATTTCCGTATCAAATAGCTGGACTTGGTGGGAGAGATGAGGAAACCGTGGACCTGAGTCCGTAACGTCTCCCCGGAAGGATGAGTAGTTAACCACTGCCGCTGTTTCCTCATCGGCCTCTGCGACGTCAGCTGCAGCGGCACAGTGAGCCGTCAGCGTAGGATGCGGAATGATGCTGTCGTCATCAACCCGACGCAACCAAACTTGACATGTACATATGCCTCAATTGTCCCGCCCACCTATTTCTCTTTCACGGTCGAGAATGTGATATCTTGAGTGTCTCTCATTATATATGGTTAGAAAACGATTACAAGCCATAGCACTGTTTAATATCAAATCACCAGCTATGTAATGTGGCGTCATTTGACGCATAAACAGGTAGTTTTGATAGCCTGTCAATCAACACCGTTTCATCAAGATAGGTTGAGACTGCTGAGCTTTTCCACGTCAGTGTGTTTACTAGGAGCAGATTGACAGCTGCAGGAAAGTGTTCATTTTATTCACGTATGGCTTGTTTTTCTGAACGGAGAGAGGCCTCGCGATGTTTGTAAATAATACTGTATCAAGCAGCGCGATGCCCAGATTTGTAGTTAGTCTGCATGTCGTGTGAACTCAACTTTTGTCTACTTCGTTCACCGTTGGCCGGCTAGCCTGTTAGCCTGCTAGCTTGCAGAGATAGGAAAGCATTAACTAAACTACAGCAGGACTCCATCTTTGGAAAACGCGTGGAACAGGTATTGTAATTATTTGTACATATCATACCTTTGAGGTGTGTTTTAAGATGAAATTTGAGTTATTAATCTCACTGTTACGTGCTAGTTGCCATTAGCCCGGAGACATGCTAGCTGGTTGAGGCACATTAAGGTGGCTTGTTGACTTCTAGGTTCATGTACAGATTAATAGTGGTGTTTACACACACAACCAACATTATGTGTGATCTCGTGGTTGTTTTTTTTTAACCCAGATGCTTGTCAGCGTGTACCCTCATCGTGTGGTTGAGAGTTAGCTTTGCCTTTGGGTACAAGCAATGCCTTAATCTCATTAGCCGGCCGGCTCCTTCCCTTTTCACCTGGCAGCCAAGGGACTGACTTGCTGTCACTTCCTTTGGGTGTCTCAGTGTATTCTCCCTGAGAGAGGACGTGCGGGGGCTTCAACATACTTATACCAGCGGAGTGTTTGCTTTAGTCTGCTTAATCTGTCTGGTAGGGTTGTGTGTGTAACTCTGGCGATAGGACACACATCACGATACAAAGGTTACAAATCAATACAATCTAAACCAACCAACCAACCAACCAATGTAATGAAAATTGCATAAGGACAATTTGAGGAAAACATTGTCAAATAGGCATAATACAACCATATGTATAACGTCTCATTATTTAGACGATGAGCTCTGCATTAGTCACAGTCCCAGGTTTGTTTTGACCTCCCTGAACAACTTGGGTGTAATGATCAGTGATGTGTTGGCAGCACCACAAGAGTCTGGTGTAACAAGGCTCCAGTGTATTGACCAGAGTATGAATTTCTTTGTTTTCTACAACGTTTTGTACTGGCTTATTTTAGTTCTTCTTCTTGCTTGAACCCTAGAGTTTAGTGCCTTGCCAAATGTTCTCCCAAATTAGTTTTTCATGTTGCACATTCTGCAGACGTTGTCTGTGTCTCTTTGTTTTCCTTATTGCACTGGCACTCATAGGAGACCTGTAAGTAAAGAGCTCTCGCGGAGTTTTCTGAACGTTAGTACTGGCTACCCACTGCTACGATACCTTCTGACTCTGAACACTGTCAAATGGAGGATTAAATTCAGTATAATTTAGTAACTGCCTCTAATGTTGTCATGTACGTGTTCAAAATCAATACTATAATTATGACAATCAAAACAGTACTATGCAATACAATATTTTTTGGTTATGTTCAGCTTTTCTCATGATCTGACCCAAATTTGTGAGGTCCATATCTTTTTAATTTTATGTTGAACCAGTAATCTATTTTTTCTGGAAGTTCTCATAGAATCAGAAATCAGATTAATGCTCCTGACTCAACCTGAGACTGGGTCCCTTGCCTTTTCAACTGACTAATGTACTCTACTTCGGATTTACTTTGGAAAGTATAATATGACTGTCTAAACCATTGAGTCAAGATTATAAAAAACTGAATTGATAAATCTGTAATGAAGTCTCTTTGAACCTACATCCTATCTTCTGCCTCTTATACTGTCATCCTCTGTGTATTTTGTGTATGAATTTAAAAGGATATAGCCTCAGCCACACAGTCCTGATTCTCACAAATCTTTGTGTAAAATAAGAATATTATTTGGCATATCTATCATGACATGAAGACAGAGGTTAAGCCAACAATTTTAAGGTGTCAAATATAAAGAGCTTGCTATTTTGAGTCTGTTTGATTATCTGTATTGGTTCTAGACATTGTGATGACAGACATGGAAATTTGCGGAGTTCTTTGACTTTGTACTCTGCAGCATAATGTTTTTCTCCAGATCCTGATTGGATTGATTCTTGAAGATTCATATTTTTATTACTTTGTCATTTCTGTATAAATGTCTAAAATACATATGTGTATGGATAAGACTTGTGTGTGGGTTTTATTAAGTGATTGAAATTGCTGAAAAATGAAATGCTCAAGTCTCTCAGTTTAGGTTACAATCACTTATAGAGTGGTGTTTATTTTCTGCTGGAATTACGATAACTGGTCCTTAACTTTGCAGCCACCGTGACAGTATTTTTGTTTTGTTAATTGCATTTATTGTCTGAACAAATATAGCAGGTTTTCCATTTTAGATTAAATACAAAATGAACTCAAAGATACAAAAAAAAAGTCGGTTAAATATCTTGCAAAGTGATTTTATTTTACTCTGTTCAATGCTGCATTTTAAACCATGATGTATGATGTACCGTGATGATCTTGCCATAGTGCATGGGCGAAGTTTGAATATTGTGCATAAAATGATTGTTTCCTTTTTCTTTTTTTTTGTTATTCTATTAGAAATACAGCATGGTTGACAAAAATATCTACATTGTCCAAGGTGAAATCAGCACAGTTGTTGGAGCTATTAAGAGGAACTCCAGATGGAATACCCACACTCCACTGGTAGGTGACAATTGTATATAAATAACAGAATGGTGAATGTGTTCTCTGTACTCCATCACATTGAATTTCAAAATAGAAAAGATGTGGGGCTGACAAAACTCCTAACACAACACATCTGATAGAAGTGGGTCTTCTATCAGAGAATACAACCTCAGGGGAGGTTGGGACTACACAGGGACCATGTGTAACTTTGTTCGCTGTTCAAATAAGGATTGTTATTTAACCACAGCAATACTAAATACCAGTCATAAGGTTCAAATACAGATTCATCTCCCCCCAGACCTAGATTTGGCTATCAATGAGCTGGGGCAAACGTTAGCTGGGGAAAAATAGTCAAACTCTGCCGCGCCAGAACAGTGTCAATGGGAAGAAGGTTTATTGTTCAACAGGTTAATGACCCTAAATAAAACTGCACTGGCATGGATATGCCTTGATTCTTTTAGAATTGACTACTGATCAGGATAAAGGTGAAATAAAAGGTGTTCTAAATGTCGTCGTACACGCTTTTTCTTCTCTGCCTAGGATGAAGAACAGGACCCATTACTCAACACCTTTGGCCAACTTAAGGAAGTACTCAACAACATAAAAGGTATGAAAGGAAATGAAATGGGAACGAAAACATGCAATTGTACGAATGATTCAAACTGTTCAAAATTGATGTCAAAAGTACTAGATTACTAGGACATTTTTAATAAATGCTGTCCATTTGGGTGGCACGGTGGTGTGGTTAGCTCTGGAGGCCTTTCGGTGTGGAGTTTGCATGTTCTCCGTGTCTGCGTGGGTTTTTTCCGGGGTCTCCGGCTTCCTCCCACTGTCCAAAGACATGCAGTTAAGCTAATTGAAAAACTATAAAGTGCCCGTAGGTCTATATGTGTGGCCCTGCAGCATACTGGCGACCTGTCCAGGGTGAAACCTGCCTCTCGCCCATAGACAGCTGGGACAGGCTCCAGCACATGACCATTATTGTTCGAATAGGTCTACAGCATGAGATCTGTTCATAATTAATAAATAAAAATACCAAATCTGACTCATATTCCACCTTCAGTAATATTCACAGTTCCTAATCCTGACCACCCATATGACCTACTTGGTGCATCTGGCGCGTGTGTTGTAGCAGGACGACACGCATAAGAGTGTGAGCTGACCCCCGTGTTCAGGTTATCAAGATGTACCACGCGCTGTGTGTTGGCAAAGTAACTTGGAATTGTAGCAGAAAACCGCAGTAGAGCATGAGGCTGTTACCACTGTACCTGGCACTGTCGTATTTGGAGACATTCTTGATTTCGAGGTAACGCAATGGTTCTCTAAATGTTCTAATTTGCATACTGACATGAAGCCAACTATCGATACTAACTGCAGAAAATGGAGAAAGCTTGGTAGTAGTTGACGAGTGATTGTGCTTATCAAATGAAGTGTTGCAGAAATACAGTATGGACAAGGATAAGAGAACTGCTGTGTTATTTTGAGGCCTAACAGATGCATAATCTGTGTACTTTGTCATGTCTGCTTAGAAGAAGAAGGCGAGAGTGATAGCAGCTAACTCAGCGTAGCGGTGCTTAGCGTTAGCTCACTCGGCTACAACTGAACAACGTAATGCTAGGTGACAACAGCTTAGTTGTTGCACAGATAATCACTGCAGTGCTTTGAGTCCTTCATTTTTGATTACAGTTTCACAACTGTAAAAGTTAATCATATTATCACAGGTATGGTCTCTTTTCTGATTCTGGTTGTTCTAACTAATATCAGTGTTAGTAATATGCCACAAGTATTTTCTTTGACAATTTGAAAAAGCACCGGCCCGTGTTTATAACCATAGGTGAGGGAAAGGCCGATATTGTTTCATGATTGTGCATTAATAACTTTTTCTTCTAAACTGTTACCCATTCTGAACAATACACAGATGTTTGAGTCAGTCAGCACAGAAACCTGCCAGCTCTCTAGTTCATAGTCCAAGTAATGTCTTCTATAAGCCACAAGTAAACACAGCAGGTACTGCCCTGGGGACTACGCCGCATGCTAGTGGGCTTTCCCTGTCAGTCATTTTGCTCAGCACACCAGCTTTATAGGTGTTTAGAAATCAACTCCTTATACATCTTCTATCTACACTATCACATTTCTAAATACTGTAGATAGAAAAGTAATAGATAATTGTCCTCGTGTGTAGGTTCTTTGTACTCTACCATGTAAGCGGATCAGGAACGTATTGCTCCTCATTTTTGTCTTTTTGTGTTCTCTTCCTGTGCTTGTTCCTATAGTCCAAAGACTGTGAGGCATCACACATACCTGTCCATCTTATGTCTGTTAGTCATGTGCAGACACGTTTTATACTTACTTTACCCGTTTGCATGTAGTAGCATTGTACATGTTTTGCTATTGCAAACTAGGTAGCTCCCAAATATTTGTCATCTTTGCCTAAACACAGCAAGTGTCATATTATCTGTAGGTGGTGCTTAGCAAACACTCATACACTCATAATGCATAGCCCTATCATGACGTTCTGTGATGATGATAATAAACAGATGTAATGTTGTCAGGGTTTAGGATACGGTTTTTACGTTGTTTTGAAACGAACAGTGAGTCATCAAAACAGTTAGTATTCAGTTGTTCTTCATTTAAATTCTCATTATACACAGTGCACATCATGATCAATCTAGTTGTTTTCAATTATCTATTTCACTGCAAACTTTCACACTGTATCCAGATGTTATTGTGATCATGGACAAAACATTAGTAATCATGCAAAATAATAGCACAACAAGGACATGCCTCATTTCTGTCAAAAGACGTGATAATTGACTGTGGGGATTATGTGACTGAATGTGAATTCTGGTATAATCAGAAAACGTGCTAATATGGAATGATCATTTCTGTAGAGAGCTCTGAGACCTGCACAGGCTGAATGTTACCAGCTGGCATGTGTGGCTGTGTTGTTGTTACCAGTGTCTACCAGTGTTTGGGGTGAAAATTTAGTTTTCTACCTTAAAAAAAAAAAAAAAAAGAGAAAGCATCAGTCACTATCAGCCCGGGTAATAACACGTTTTAAATTAATTGCTTAACTTTTGGTTTGTATTTTGCTTGAGTCTTCATCAATAAAATACATTCTCAGAAGACAGAAAATGGGTCTGGATCAAGAATTCTGTGGGTTGACCACAGCCTCTACTGAGGTGAGGGGATGCTAGGTTGAAATTGATCAATTGAAATTGGTGGGTTTTGTTTTTCAGCTGTATAAAATATATTTTGTAGCTGCACCCTATGTCCAAAACTGTGTCCAAATCTGCAACGTGTTAATATTAGTTCAAAGGTGAATACTAATACAGAAACAAACACAGAACATGGATCAAAACTGTCCCGTCCCGTGCTCTGCTCGGGGGTGCCGTCTTCAGTGGGCTTCTGGGCTCTTAAGAAGTCAAGAACATATAATAGTGCCATAATCAGATGAGTTTTGTACTAAAGGATGCAGTTAGGTACATGGTCAGGTTTTATAAAAATAAATGTTATATTCTCTGCTGTGCCAACTCACTTTGTGTGTCACTAATCAACATTACCAAACACAACACTTTTTGCTAAAGTAAAATTACTCCTAAGCTGGAAAATGTGAGTACCCTACCCTATATTTTATTAAGGGCACAACTGCTTTAGATTGACAAAGTCCTAAGTCCATTTGATGTTTTGAGGGAATTGATATTCTCACTTTCTTTTTACTCATCACAATATATTTGGAGTGTAGTGGCATTGATAACCATTATATATGGTTGTGTGATTTGGAGAGAAATAAACTTAGTCTTGTGTTCCACACTCAGTTTAAGACATTTAGGCTGCAGTTGCTACATTTCTATTTGTGATGGCAATGTCAAAACAGTTAAGAAATTTATGGGCAACACAATGGCTTCACAATGAAAAATCCACATGACTTTAAGAAAGCAGAGGCGGCAAGGCCTTTTCTCTTTATCTGACTGGGCTGTGGCCACTGGTCATTTGTTATTCTAGTTGTGTGTTGCCTGAGCCCTCTTATCCAACCCCCATCACTGCCCCAAGTTGGCTCTGAACACAATCCTGCTGTTCTATGTTGTCATGTCTTTGCTATGAGAGCCCCAGCGGCTCCCACAGCACAGTTGTAGATGCAACACTTGGAGCTGCATTGTCTGAGCCCCCACCACCGCTGCTTCCCTCCAGGGAATGCCTCTGCTACTTAGAGATGGACAGGCACTGCTGGCTGAATACACCACAGTGGTTAACCCTCCTTTTTGCTTTTTGTCTCCCCGTAGCCCTTTTGCTTTAGCCCTTAAATCACGAAAGGCCAATGTTCCTCTCTGGCATTTTTCTTACAGTTACTGTATTTGTCCTGAATGCTAGTTTGGTATAATGTTGAATTATTTTTCAGCTTTTGTGTGAAATAATGAGTGTGTGTCAAGGATATTGTGTAGGCTTGGTTGTATCCTTAAGCCTAAAGCGCCTGTGCATCCAGCCTGTCAAATAATACAGATGCCCTGATGAGAGACGGAATGGATGTGAAATGACCACAATAGAGCAGAATTTGATGCTTGACAGACTGATCAGTTTGTTTATTTTTTCAGCCAAGCTGTCTCTAGCTGTGTCTCTAAAACATAGCAATATTATGGTAGAAAGCCTTGTGTGTGTGGGCTGTGTTGTCTTGCTTTGAGCTTCCACAGTGACCCAGCTGTCTGTCTAATGAAAGCACAGTAATTCCATTCAGTCTTGTGTGTCTCCGTTAACAACAATAGCCAGCCAGCAAAGGAAATATGAATTAGTCCCCACAAGACCACTCAGCCCTTCTTTGGCTTTAAAAAAAATCCTTCTCCTCCCTCTCCATTGCTTACTTTTACTGGTTGAGCATTTCGCTTCTCTGGCGGTCCTGTTCTGTTGCTTACTAGTTTGAGTGACAGGACCATGTGCCACAGCGCTAGAGAGTAGAGTGTATCATCTGCAATTTTAGTTGGGTAAATATAGCAGGGAGTCTTGTCAAGCGGAGATAAATAGTTCTGGGAAAGGAAGTGTTGTCTCTTTTTTCTGTAAGCAGGGAAAAGTTTTCCTTTAACTTGTGGAAAATGTGAGGTCTTCTCTTCAGTTCCACTTCTTGACTGTGTTTCAAGCATTTGTGATGCTTTACTGCCACCTTGCTCAATCAGACCATCAAATAAGGCCCAGAAAACAGCTTTGCTTTTTAAGAATGCAAAGAATTATGGTGTTTTTAGTACATTTTACAGACTTGAATATATTTGAATCAGTTGTACATTTATTGTAATTAAAACTTTAAAAAGGGCATAAAGGTGTTCCAGTGAAATGTTGTGTTCTTTAGATGGGCACTGGAAAGAGAAAGCAGTGGGATGGTCACCTTTAAACCAACCGATTACACATTTGTCATTTGGGTTCTGCGATACGTTTTCTTTTTGTACTGATTTAAGGGTTTGCTGGGGTCACAAACAATCTGGCACAGTTTTTTTTTGTATACACTGGCAACTTAAGATGTTTAAAAAAAAAAAGAGCAACCTCTAATTGCAGTTTTGTTTGTTGATACATATAAACATAAAGATGAGTTGGGATTAAGTTTTCCTCATCAGTCAAACAAGTCTGTCCTCTCATGTTCAGTAAGTCTGGTCAATTTCCTTTATTTCTTACCGGTACATCAGACAGGAAGATGGGATGGAGAACCGCCTTAGTTTCCAATTCACGATTTTCTCTCTTGTATTTTTTTCTTTAGTTGTACCCATTTCATGCAGTAGTTATTGAACCTCAGCCTTTCAAATCTTCAGTTCTTGCTGCACTCCCATCAACCTTCTTTGCTACAACGAAGATCAGATTATTTGACAAGTCTGCAGAAGGAACTGTCTGCTTTTAAATCCCTTCATTTTTATTCATACAAATACAGGTTTAGAATCCCTCACTGATCCCAAAAACAAAGCCAGAGTGGCTTTTAGATTGACAGCTTTCTTTCTGTCCTAACACTAATTCAGAAACACATCTCTAATTGACTCATATATTTATATATACACGCACACATAAATTAAAGCATGCATCACACAATGTTTTTTCCTGTTTCACAAAATGCATTGCTGGCAGCTTTACCCTAACCTTCCCTTTTTACCATCTTGTCAGTCATTAAGGCAGAATGCACACATGCGGGCTCTTTTACACTCATGTCAAGGTCAAGCGTGTGTGTGTGTGTTTCATCTCAATCCCCAGCTGTGGTCTTTGGGGGCTGTAGCCCAAGCATTTGGGAACTAGATGTGGCCTTTTACCCCCCTTCCCCCCTCCATGCCAAATGATCTTCACACATATATCACTTGCAGTTGAACTGGCAGAAGACAGCTGGCAAATACCATTGAACAGGAACTATAATTCATGTCGTTGAGCCACTTATGCAAATATGTTTACTCATGAAGGCATTCTGAGCATAAAGAATCTGCCTCATAGCGATTCTTTAGATGTCTGTCCTGGGCCTTGGTGTCTTGTGGCTTTATGTATGAGATCACAGGTCAGATTCTGTTTTGCTGTATTATTTGCTGGTAATATTTTTATGATATCGTCAAAAGATAACATTGAGTAGGCGGAGTTGTCACATTTATGTCTTGTTGTATTACTGATTGCATGACAAGTGTCAAACCTGGAGCAGGGTGTCACTTGCAAATTTACACATTTCTTAAGATAGGCATGCACATATCATATAATGGATATATTTATCTGTATTAATTGTTTATTCAGTGTGTCAAAAACAGACTCAGACTCCCCCCGTTTCAAGACTGCAGTCTAGTGCTGGTTAGTAGCTGTAAATCTGGCCAGTTAACTTTGTCCTAACTGGGGGCCGACAGGCAGGGCTTAAGTCCAGTGTGAAAAGGGGATGCAACTGTTGTCCTCTTTCAGACTCTCAACAATGTGCTGAGTGGATGAAGAGTCCCAGCATAGGGCTATTAATCATGTCGGTCATGGCTGGTCTTTTGGTTGGGTAGAGGATTTTGATGGAAGAGGGTTCTGAATGTGTTGACAGGAGCCATGGGCAAGATGTGACCAAAACAAACTAGCCTTCATGAGTCCGAAAGAGGGTGCGGGGGTTAGATTTCAGTTAGATTCTGTGATTTCAAAGTTCTATGGCGTACATTTACTATTACTACATGCACCGTTTGTGGCCTTAATCAGGATTTACTTCAGAATTAAATTAAGTAAACTGGGACAAATTACATCACAAAAAAGTGAGAAAACAATCATACAGGCTGTAAATGAGCTCTCCAAGACCATTCAAGAAGAGAAAGCGTGTACACGTATCACTAGAACCATAAAAGTCCAGGGTTAGGTGAGCTGCCTTCCTCATCCTCTGCCTGATTTATGCTCCAGATGTTTCGGCCCTCAGCATTACGCTTTCCATGGTTATAAAAGTAAAAACCTAGGTATAAATAAATGAAGTAACGCGCACACACCATTTTTACTTCACAGGATCGGTGCATGCATGTGTGCATTTCTGTTTTTATCAGCTGACATAGGGTGATAGGGGTTTATTGTTTCTGCCTTCCAGCAGCCTGATATGCATAGCTTGCTGTTAAGCATATTTTTATGAAGTGGTAAGTGAGGTTAAAGTGTGAGACTCCCACTCACCAGGTTTTAGTTTGATATCAAGCTAATGGCCTTAGAGGTTAATGTTGCTCAAATGACTTGCTTGGGACATTAATAACACACATGGTGGATATTGGCATGTTCCAGCACTTATGAATCCAGCACCTTCTCTTCACCTCAGGTCTGCTCTAAAAACAGACTTGTGTTCTGCTTGTGATGACATGTTGATTGGCCAAACAACATTTTTAGGACTGACAATACAAGCGGTACTGGCAATTTTTGGAGGTGTCAAGTATAGGTTTTCAATGTGCAGATGAGCACCTCTAAACTTAGCTGCCATGCAAGGCAGAGATGGTAGTCACCTCAGTTATTTTGATATGATCTGCAGTTATAAGTGTGTGTGATCACTTTGAACAATCCACACTGCACGTGAGGACACTGTAACACTGTAGGTATAGTCCGTAACATTGCATCCATTCTCCAAGAAAGGGAGAGTTTTTCATGTATGGCACTTGTATGGGTTAGATGCTAAACTTCATTTCTTGCCTTTTAGTAGTACACATATAATTATGAATACAATGATGGAAATAAATTCCATGTGAGAACACAGTTAAAAAGGCGTCTTTTTGCAGAACCTTTGACACAGCCCAGTTAATTTAGTTAGCTGTTTTATTGGGTAAAATCCTTCCCCAGGTTATAAAATAATATTGTTACCTATAGTAGACTTTACATTATCTAATAATTATAATAATAATAACCAGAAGTGGGAATGTACTATAATGCAAAATGTTCTTAATTAAGTAATGGAAACAACAGTGGCCATGCTTTGGAGTTTGGCTGGGGAGGGTTGTTGTGATAAAATGGAAGAAAATAACAGCTGATATTAGTATTTTGCACAGGCATTGTCTTGCTTTTGTGGCGCTCACATCCTTTAAGCCTTTGGTGTCTCAGGGTGAATCCCCCACCCACTTGATGGACTGGGTTAGTAAACCTCTGAGCAGCCATTTCGTCAAGCTTAAACTCACACACACACACAGACCAACTTGTTATTTTGTGCCCCATAAGAGTACTGTGACCACATTGTAATACACACGTCCAATTAGCTGAGCACACTGGTGTCAAGCTGGGACTCTCACTAACACCTATACAATCTTTTATACAAAAAATGTCATTTGTTTTTAGTCATGGATCAAATGTGTTTTTTTGTTTTGAGCCATAATTCATACACAGCATTTTAGGTGACTCGTATTGTTATTGAATGTATTGTACATTCTGTGAGTCCTTGGATTACATGGATTTCTGTAATAACTAATAACATGTCATAACTGTGCTCTGATCTTCATTAATTAATTAACTGATAATCCTAGAGGTTCTCATACATTTCCCACACAAATATTTAATATTGGATAATTAATATAGTTATAGTAGTATAGTTGAAAAATAAATGTAAATGAAAAAAATCTGATTTCCTTTTATTTTAAGACTTGAAACCAGGCTAGTAAATGTTTTCAATGGCATTGCTAGTGTAAAAAAAGAAAGAAAACTTGAAAATATGAAAAATGTTTAGCTCCTCCAAAAATCCTTATTTGAATAGACAGACAGCAGTGAGCCTAATTACAGTTGCAAGAAAAAGTGTTACAACCCTTTGAGATGACATGTTTTACTGCATAAATTGGTCATAAATGTGTTCATAAATGTGTCTGCTTAATCTAATACTGAACAAACATTATATGTCTTCAAGGTTTTATTGAACATGTAAACATTCTCAGTACAGGCTAGAAAAAGTATGTGACCCCTCGACTAATGATTCTCCAAGAGCTAATTGGAGCCAGGAGTCAACCAACCTGGAGTCAATGTGATGAGGTTGGATGTGTTGGTTAAAGCTGTCCTGCCCTATAAAAACACACCAGTTTGAGTTTACTGTTCTGTAGAAGCATTGATGTGAACCAAGCCTCACACTAAAGACTCTGAGAAGACCTACGATCAAGAACTGTTGACTTGCATGAAGCTGGAAAGGTTTACAACAATATCTGTAAAAGCCTTGATGTTCATGTGTCCACGGTGAGACAGACTGTCTACAAATGGAGGAAGCTCAGCTCTGTAGCTACTCTCCCTGGACCTGGTCGTCCTGGAAAGATGACTGAGACACAGCAAAGAGTGAGGGAAGAAGAATCCAAGAGCATCAGCTAAGACTCACAGGAATCTCTGGCACATGCTGACATTTATGTTGACAAATCTACAAGTAAAACATTAAACCAGAATGGAGAATATGGGAGGAACCACAGAGGAAAACACTGATGTCCAGAAAAATACTGCAGCACGTTTGAAGTATACAAAAGAGCAGCTGGATGATCCACAGAACTACTCATCCCACATACCATACCACATGGTGGAGGGGCATCAAGGTTTGGGGCTTTGCTGCCTCAGGGCCTGGACGAATTGCTGTCACTGACGGAAAAACGAATCCAAAGTTTATGAGAACATTTTGTAGGAAAGCTTCAGACCATTTGTTCGTCAACTGAAGCTCCACAGACGATGGTGACGCATCAGGACAAACGACCCAAAGCATAGAAGCAAATCAACAACAGAATGGCTTCAACAGAAGAAAATCCTCCTTCTGGACAGTCCAGACCTCAACCCGACTAAGATGCTGTGGCATCACCTCAAGAGAGAGATTCACACCAGACATCTCAAGAATATTTCTGCACTGAAACAGTTTAGTGAAGAGGAAAGGTCCTAAATTCCTCCAGACCGTTGAGCAGGTCTGATCTGCAGCTACAGGAAACGTTTGGTTGAGGTTATTGCTGCCAAAGGAGGGTCGACCAGTTATTAAGGCCAAAGGTTCACGTACTTTACCACCTGCTCTGAGAATGGTTACATGTTCTGTTTAATAAAACATGAAAACATGTTCAGTATAAGTTTAAGCAGACTGTGTTTTTCTGTTGTTGTGACTTAGATGATGATCAGAACATTTATGAACAATTTGTACAGAAAAACATGTCATCCCAAAAGGTCTGTCTTTGTCAGCAAACTGTCTTTGCATTTGTGTTCATCTCAATTTAATATTCCTCTTAGTGCTTGGTCAGGTTTATCAATACAAAGCGTTACAGAAAAAGTTATAAACTACACAATAACCTGTGATTCAGAGAGGTTTGATTCATGTATTTTCAGTAAATTACAGTACTACAGTTCAGAGGAAAATACAAAAAAATGAATAATTTTCTTTTATGGTGCCACATTCTGAAACCTCTACAACATTGCACACAAAAGTCAGCAAACTGAGTGACAAGAGAAAAGGACCAATTATTGGTCCTACTGACCTAAATAAAGTAGAATTATTATAAATGCTATATAAGCACGATGTGCTGTACTAAATGCAGGAAGTGCTGTCAAACACTCAAACCTGGCGGTGGTGGCTGTTAAGTGTCGTGCTCCTCGATTCCACGTCATTTCACTGAGACGCAGCGTGTGACACGTCTAAATGACCTGAGGCAGCGATGGGCTGACACTCGCAGCCGGTCAGGCCTAGCGTTACAACGACGCATGCGCTCTGAGTACTATCCCAAGGATAGTTCTGTTCAATGTTAACGTGTTTAGTTATATGACTTATTGCGACCGATTACAACAATAAGACTCGCTGAAAGGGGAATTTATGTAGGAAGGTCTTTGACTGAGACGCAGCAGGCAGTTAAACGATAACAGACTGTTTTATCTCCATCCTGTTACACAGCAGTTGTGTAATTGTAGGTTACAGTTCATCAGATACTATATATTAATATATGTTAGGTGTAACATTTGTATGTTACAGACAAATGAGCCACTTTGTAACAAGTAACAAGCCTCTGTGAATTGGAGATACGTAAACAACTTTGCGACGCCTGGTGGCTGAACAGACATGAGCACCAAGCAGGAATTTAAAATACGTAGTGGCGAAGCAAACCTACTGCATGAGATTTTGAAGTGCTGCCACGGTAGATACTACGTTGTTTGAGTTGTTTGGGCCAATGTCCTGCTGGTTTTCCAGCTCTCCCTGTCCTAGCTACTACTGATTACACTGATCGGGTGTGTTCAGGGGCGGCACGGTGGTGTGGTGGTTAGCGCTGTCGCCTCACAGCAAGAAGGTCCCGGGTTTGATTCCCGGAGGCGACCGGGGGCCTTTCTGTGTGGAGTTTGCATGTTCTCCCCGTGTCTGCGTGGGTTTTCTCCGGGGTCTCCGGTTTCCTCCCACAGTCAAAAGACATGCAGTTAGGTCAATTGGTTGGATGCGTAAATTGCCCATAGGTGTGAGTGTGTGTATGACTGTGATTGTGTGTCTATATATGTGGCCCTGCGATGGACTGGCGATCTGTCCAGGGTGTACCCTGCCTCTCGCCCAAAGCCAGCTGGGATAGGCTCCAGCACGCCCGCGACCCCTTCGGGGAAAAAGCGGAAGAAGATGGATGGATGGATGGATGGGTGTGTTCAGTCAATCAGCAGCTAGAAAAGCCAACTGACACCTGAACAACAGCTCACTTTAGAGTTTATTGTATCTTCTACTTGTACACTAGGCAGATGGTGTACATTAGCTTTGTTACAGTTGTTGGAACTTTAATGTCATCATCATCATTACTGGGGGGAAAGGAGAAAAAAAAAATATAGTAAAATAATTTACTGCAGAGTGTAATGTCAGGCTGGGAGTTGAACATTTCATTTTATAGTTTTTATTTCTATTGTAACAGTGTCTTTGCTGTCTGGATGTCTGAATCTTCTAATCCAGTTGTTTGTTTAGTTTCAAAGTATTTGCACAGGTTTTTCAGTTACTGGTGTTGACATTTGATCGAAATACTTAAACCATACAGGAGCATCTCTCTTCCAGGCATAAAGTACCACAGAAGTGCAATAACTTTAAAGACAGCAATCATGTGTTCTTTTTCTAACTGTGACAAAATAAAATAGGAAGCCATTGCTCACATCCAAACATTAACGGAAGACATATTGTGAACCCCCGTTCAGGTCACGATCCTCATCATTTCAGCACTACTCGAACTACGACCCAACCACTGCTCATACTACTCACGCATACAACAGTGAAATGGTGAAGCTAAAGGCTGGAACATCCTGCAACAGGCTGTCAATCTGTGTTTTCACGTTTGCATTATGTTGGTTCTCTATCAAGTTACTCATTATTGAAACATTTATTTATTTAGGAAAACAAATGTTAACATGTTCATTCTTTAGCTTAGACCAGTTTAGTGTGTTTGAAATCAGAGCAGGTACCATCAGAAATGCACCTTTCAACTGCCCAGACTCTGTCATAAGTCACACAGAGATTCAATCAGTTCTGTGCATTTTGAGTTACTATTCAAGTTTTTACTGTAGGATCACTGTAAAATAATTATATTTGTGTTGTGACATGTTGTATTTTCAATGTTAGTCACACTGACAGTAAGCTTTAAATATGAATACTTAAGTGTTCGTTATGTCCTCAATTTGCCCAGGGATTTTGTACCCGTGACTTCCAAGGTGTAAATTTGTAAGAAGTAATTTACCATTTATGTCTTAAGCATTTTAGAAACCTGTAATTGTTTGTCAAGAGCTGATGATAGTGCATCCACATATTGTGTATTATTGTGGTGTGTGTTCACATTGTCAGGGTTGTGCTAGGCCACTAACCAAGGCAAATAACATTCTCACCTTTTTCCCTGTTTGAAAGAGGCATTAACTGGTTTCGGAGGGTTTAAATCCGTCTATAGACCTTAGCCCTCACTTCTCACCCTCCATCCTGTTTCTGGAGCTGCAACCTTCATCTCAAGTAGCTGAGAAGTGATCGTCCTTTAGAAGTATAGTATTGTAATATGTGATGACTAACTTGGTAATAGAGTTCATACAGTTGTCCGATGTAGTTCTCAGCCACAGGTCACTGTTACTGATGACCTGACAATAGCAGCTAAGCTAATTTACTGCAGCTGAGTTTAGCGTTAGCTCACATGGTTACAACTGAAATCGAGGCTTAGTTGAAACTAGATTAGCAGTTGCGCAGGTAAACACTATGCTCATCTGCAGACTGACAGAGACTGGAGATTATATGTACAATTGAAAGTTACAAAAAACCTGAAAACCTCTCTATTATTTCACCTCCTTCGTTACATACATTAAGAATTTAGTTGCATCAGAGAAATGACACCACATGTGCGATGGCAAGGCTGGAGTGAGTTTACATAGCATCCAGCTCTATTTATGGTCTGACAGGGGCAGAAGGGGCTTTTGTTTGGACCGAACACTGATGAAAACATGCACGTTCTCTGGAATGACAGCCGGAGGGCAGAGAATAACCACAATCAGTTAACCACAAAATGTAGGCAGTACTGAGCATGTTAGTGCAATTTCCCAGGTATTATGGCTGCCAAACAGGCTTGAATCATCTGCCGTACTTGTGTCGTGCCGTGTTTGGCTGTTGCTCAGCAAGGTGCTATGGGCATTAAGGTCAGACAAACTTTAGTCTTGTCTGTCCATAGTGTGCCAGGCACCTTGTGCTTTGTTTGGTTGCAGGTTTCTAAACCTTAGTCATGCTTAGTGCATGTTCCTTTGACACAGGCTTTAATGCTAATCCTTCAAATGACTTGTGCGGGTTCTCGCTTAGTAATCAGGCTACTCTGGTGTTATAGCCAACGTTAAATAAATACAAGTACTTAGTATTAACAATAAATTCTTCACCAGATGTACATGTGAGCTAAAGTCAGTAAGAAATTAAATAAGAATTAAAACACTGCAGCAAATCAAAACCTAGGAGGCAAACCCTTTCAGTGGAAGATGAATGGTACTGTGAATGAAGTGTCATTGAGAAAGGCACAGAGAGCGCCAACCAGTCTTATCTAACATGCAGCCTTTAAAAGAAAAACGTACAATACAAAGCAAAGATCCCGAAACAGAACCTTGAGCCACAGCTTTATGTGGAAGACATAGCAGTGTGTAGTCCATCATCTACAGAGAGAAGTCATTGAAGATTGATAATTAGGAACGATATCATTGTAGTTCTGAATTCTTCTGGCCGTTCAGTCTCCAGATGTCTTTAGAAATATGCCTGTAACCTGTTTTAAGTAAGATGAGCTGGCAGATTCTAATAAAGGCAAAATTAAAGTTTTTTTTTTCAATAAAATCCAGTAATAAATGCTGATAAGTCATACAAATCCAAATAATGAGCACCATAACATCCAACTTTGTTTATGCAATATGTCTGTGGAGGTTCTCAGTCATCCAGGTGAAGTTGTCTGAAGGTTGAGTCATGGCAACTGGACGTCTTCTATTTCGTTTATGCAGCATATACTTACACATAAAATGTATTAAAATGTATTTGCTGTCATTTTTGAACCTGCCATAATAATGACAGGTAACTGGAGGCATGACTTATCATTTCCTACTAGTGATTTATTTGGGTCATTTAGATTAAAATTTTTGTAGCCCCCATATTAAAATAAAGTGTCGTGTTGTAGGTGTACCTTGTTTATGCATCTGCCTCAGAACTTGCTAGTTGCTAAAAAAGCATGTGAACCCTTTGTGATTACATGGATTTCTGCATACATTGGTCATCAAATGTGTTTTGATCTAAGTTACAACAAAAGAACACAGGTTGTTGGTGATCAGCATCTTAGTGCTCTCCCACATAATTTCTTAATACATTGTCTTTTGTAGTTTTTATTATATTTTACACATGAAAGGATTAGATGACATCCACAAAGATTCCACGATGAAGAAATCTGTATGTCATGGTAGCAAAGTAGCTACTGTTGAATAATTGTTACTTCAGATTATTTCCTGCCGTATACTTCAATATTTTAATTGAATACCTGCCTAAGTGTTAGGCTCTGGTGTTTTTCCAGTATGGGAGTGGAACATAAAGGAGGAGAGCAGTGTTACAGGTGATATGGACAGAACTCATTATAGAAAAGACAGTAGCGCATTTTGACTGGCATTATTTTTGAAGCTGAAGCTGATCAATTAAATTATGATATTCACTCTTTAGACATCTCTCAAACAAATGCACTGACTTTCAACTATGGCTTTTGCAGTAATTCAGTGGTTTAAGCTACAGGGAGTTCTGTGAACATCCTTCCTTTCTTGGACCGCAGTGATCATTTAGTTCTTCTGGTTTATTATAAAAGATCTTATAAATCTAATGACATTTTGTCAACCTGCTGTGCCTTGTGTTTAGTACTAATTAGTTACTTTTTAAATGTTGTCATACTAATAACTTAAACTCAGATGTTGGTGACACACAAGGCAACGATATAAACATTGTCACTGTGTACGGTGCACTATAATTTTTCATGACTGTGAGGTAACAGATTCCAAATTTCACGCCTCAGCATTTATCGACTTTACATGTTGTGCAGAGTATTATGGCTGAGATTGCAAAGGAATTTCATCTGATGTGAGAGACTTGGTGTAACTGGTGTCATCAGACCAACAAAAAACAGTTTTCTGTCCTAAGCAATCTAGTGTTAATTCACTATGAATATTAAGTAAACTTTATGATCGTCTCTCTACTGCTGTGAAGTTGGATTTAGTCATGCAGACAGTATATGTTACCCTCAGACACATTACCCAAGCCATTTTCTTTACAGGTGACAAAAGGGGGAACCAGTTGTTTTTCTGTTTATCAGAGGTGACATGACCAGTGGCGCAAGGGGACGAAGAGACCCCGTGTTGCGATAGCTAAATATACATCCCTGACAGCTCCATAATAGGTTCCAGGAAGTTCAGTCGAAAATAAAAACAAAGCAACATTTCTAGCTGATTGGCTTTGAAAGGCCGTTTTTCCTTGCTGAATGGGAAAAATGTGGACTTCAGCATTCCATGGCCATGATGCCAGTCAGATTGGATAGGCGCAGTCTTGCGTGTGCAGAACAAGCTTGGTTAGAGGGAGACACCGCACTGCAGAAAACAACTTTATGGGAAGTAATTTGTCTACCTTTGAAAACAAACATTATTTTTGTAGTATGCTGACTATTACATTCTGTAATATTCCGTTAGATACTGTATATATTGTCACCAGAAAATCTTTTATAGTCAAAGTCTGGATGTTTTGCAGATTTCCAGTTCCTCTCAAAAACTGCCATCGCACTGTATAGCAAGTAGACACTCAGAATCTAAATGACTGAATCAACACAGGCCAATTAAAACCTGTGAATTTTTCCCCTCAACATTCTGGCAGAACCGCGAACCACCAAACAATTTGTTTGTCCGTCTACCGTCAGTTAAACAAGCATCGTGCAGTCCTTGGATCACATCCCAGCATGGTACAAATACTTTACTCCTAGCAAGTTGTGACACTCCAGCACCAGTTTTGCTTTGAAGTTGTTCTCCCCTTTCTTCTCAAGTTTGATTATATGATGTGCAGAGGGTGCTCTATTACAAACAGCAAGAAAAGTGCCCTTTATACATCAATGGAGTGGGCCGCTTTTTTCACACTGAACACCATTCTCAAGTTGACAAGCAACTAAAAATAAGGGAACCTGGCTCTGCTGAAAACAGAAGATAGGACTGTTGAATCTGGCTCCTTTCAGATTTACCAGATTACAACACAGTTTTTATTAAAGTTGTTTCACTTGTACGCTATTAAAACAATTCTATTGCCTCTTGTTTTGCCAAATCATTTTTATATGGCAGAAATGTTGGCCTACACAGGTTTCATCTGTAACAGCTGTCACTTTGGTCTGTTAAGCCTGCACGGGACACCACCCACCACTCAATTCTGTGCCCCACTAGGAATAAACCTGATACGGCGTAACCTTTCACTGCCATCAGTCCTGTGTGGCATTAGTAGTTACAAATGTAACTGTTGTCTGAAAGAAAGAATGTGTTGCCATGGAAAGACCAGCCTGTTGAACATAGACAGATGAAACTTGTGTTTGTTGTGAGTATGAAAACTGAATTTTAACAGAATAAAGTCGCTGTCTATCATTAGATGTGGCTCATCTCAGCTTCCATGGCACTCTTTTAGCAGTCTGACAACTGTTCCAGAAGCTGATGGACTGAGATTTGGAAAATCTTCAGGGCTCTGCTTCCACTGCAGGTCTAACCCAGCCTGGGTCCCACCACAAACACACACTATAACTGAAGCATTTACTAAAAACGCAGGTTTCACTTTGTTTGTTTGTCTTTTTCATTCATTTCAGGCCTGTACAGAAAAGTGTTTTGCAGTTATTGCAGCTAACTAAGTCTTATACTAATAACCTAGTGACACACAAATGGCATGGGTGGCTGGAACAACACAAAAAAACAGAAGAAAAGTCAAACCAGACAAAAAAAACTCAAAAATTGACAAAACTATTGCATTTTCTGACAGAATGGCTATGTGTACACAGAGATAACACTCTTGAGCATCAGTTCTAGAGCAGACCTTATGACATTTTCTGAAGAGTTAGTCAGGATATGGAATGGGATAAGATACTTGTGACTTTCCTTTCTTATTAAGCAGATCATGATAGCAAGAAGCATTTTTCACTCTGACACACAGATATGTGACATCTTTTGCGTACAGGTTTTGGTACTGCAGCCTGCATTTCCACATCTAGATGCGTTTGTTGCATCTTTAGCAAATGAACGAGTCCTACTACAATGCTGTTGACATGTGGTTTCACAAATCTCAACCATGCCATTTCTTCAGCCCTGTATGAGCTGAACAACCAAGGTTAATATTAATCCAAAAGTAATTAGACAACTTGACATTAGGCTTTGCTGTGCAATTGCCACACTTTATTAAACACACACAGGATTTGCTGTCAATGCTGGGTGGGTATAAAGCAAGTACCATGTGTAAGTACAGCAGTATCAGTCTAACACAACAAGCTGTACTTAGAACTGAAATGGTTCCAATCAGTTAATGGATTTGCACGCTGTTCCAGAGATAAAGACAGTTACAAGAAAAAGTGTGTGAACCTTTGGTCGACCCTCCTTTGGCAGCAACAAACCTCAACCAAACGTTTCCTGTAGCTGCAGATCAGACCTGCTCAACGGTCTGGAGGAATTTAGGACCTGTTTCAGTGCAGCAGTATTGTTGGGATGTCTGGTGTGGGATCTCTCTTGAGGTGATGCCACAGCATCTCAGTCGGGTTGAGGTCTGAACTCTGACTGGGCCAGTCCAGAAGGAGGATTTTCTTCTGTTGAAGCCATTCTGTTGTTGATTTGCTTCTGTGCTTTTTCAGTGTCTTCCTCCATGGTTCCTCCCATATTCTCCATTTTAGGTTCATGTTTTACTTATTGTAGATTTGTCAACATAAATGTCATCATGTGCCAGAGATTCCTGTGAGTCTTAGCTGATGCTCTTGGATTCTTCTTCCCTCATTCTGTGCTGTGTCTCAGTCATCTTTCCAGGACGACCAGGTCCAGGGAGAGTAGCTACAGAGCTGAGCTTCCTCCATTTGTAGACAGTCTGTCTCACCGTGGACACATGAACATCAAGGCTTTTACAGATATTGTTGTAAACCTTTCCAGCTTCATGCAAGTCAACAGTTCTTGATCGTAGGTCTTCTCAGAGTCTTTAGTGTGAGGCTTGGTTCACATCAATGCTTCTACAGAACAGTAAACTCAAACTGGTGTGTTTTTATAGGGCAGGACAGCTTTAACCAACACGTCCAACCTCACATTGACTCCAGGTTGGTTGACTCCTGGCTCCAATTAGCTCTTGGAGAATCATTAGTTGAGGGGTCACATACTTTTTCCAACTGCACTGAGAATGTTTACATGTTCAATAAAACATGAAAACATAGAATGTTTGTTCAGTATTAGATTAAGCAGACTGTTTATCTATTGTTGTGACTTAACACATTTATGACCAATTTATGCAGAAAAACATCTCAAAGGGTTGTAATACCTTTTCTTGCAACTGTAATTAGGCTCTCTGCTGTCTGTCTATTCAAATAAGGATTTTACTTACACTAGCAATGCCATTGAATACATTTACTAGATTTCTACTACATTTCATTTAAGTCGTAAAATGAAAGGAAATCTGATTAAAAAGAAATGACACAGAAATTTTGCTTACATTTACATTTATGTTTCAACTAACTATATTAATTATCCATTATTAAATATTTGTGTGTGAAAGGTATGAGAACCTCTAGGATTATCAGTTAATTTCAATGGGAAATTAGATTCATGTATCATCATCAAATTCATCAAAGTCTGGACGTCACCACCTTCTTTATTGAAGAAAATTATTAATCAACTTCAGATCTTGAAAACAGGTGTGTAGAGGTAAAGAGGAGGAGTTTTCTTAAGACCCCAGACTGGCTGTAACCTCATATTATATACATTTAGATTACAATTCATTGATTGGCTACAGTTAAAAGCTTGGTCTGTGTGGGATCTGTTGGGTTTAGTTGTCTAAGGTCTTAAACTATGAGGTAACTCCTGTTTTGAATTGGCGCTATTGAAATAAAACTGAATGGAAATGGTGAGGTTTGGTCTTCAGCAGACTGTCAAACAGATCTTATATAAAAGAAGAACTTCAGCATCATCTTTATTCTCCATGGGAGAGGTTGTCATGAACAACAATCACACAAAAAATAAGCATGTAGCATTCCAGGATCAGTCAGGTCAGTCCAGGCCTCTCATATCAGGCTTCACAAAACTACCACCAGAACATTTACCAACATGGGTTTGTTCCAGCAGATGTGCTAAAATAAGCCAGTACTTGAAGAACATTGCTACCTTTGTCTAAGGATAAACCACAAAGCTAAAATATTGTTGTGGTGAAAATATCAGCTTACTTTCTACGTAACATTTTGAGTGGATTCAAGTCAAAGTATTCACCTGCAAACTGAAGTCCTTCTACCAAATAGCTTAATAACTATGAAAGCTAATAAATAGTAATGAAGTAGTAATACCTGATACACAGATGCTCCATGGTAAATGACCCACGTATTAAAACATGACGTCTGTCAGGCTGATTAAAGCTGGGGTTGGGGTTAAAAGGTTACAAGTGAGTAACATGGCTGTGTGAAAAATACATTGAAGCTGTACATTCAACCTTCCCAAGTTTGTAGATTTACAGTTAGAATTAGTAAAACCACAGGAAATCGTGTAACATCAAAAATATTTGTCACTGTCCATATGAAAAAGTCAAAAAAAAGGAGTCAAACATTTTAATTTGTAAAAAACATTGATTGGGTTGGAAACCAGTTTAAATACAAGGGAAGGCTGAAATCTGTACTGCCATCTGCTGGGAAGTAATGTAGAACTATAAATTGTAGTTTATCACTCAACACTGAAGTACTTACTTGTACTTTATGCTATTCACTGGCTGAGGCTGCAAGCAGCATTATTTATTTAATTTATTTGTGTCTACCATGAAAATAAGAGAACATTCCACAGAGAATGTCCTCACAAACTGAGTGACCTTACAAGGAGGAGACTAGTGAGATGCCACTAACATGCCGTACTGATGACTATGAGGGACTTGGCTCAGCAGCTGGCCATGCAAGGTTTTTCAAGGTAGAGTAAAATGTTTTGTATTGAGTCTGCAAGAGAACTACAGCTTGATAAAGATTGGTTATCCAGCAAGACAATGTCCCGACACATACAGTAAAAGCTGCTCAGAAATGGTTTAGTGACAGCTGATCGCTGCATAACCTGACAAGCTTGAGCAGTTTTGCAATGAAAAATGATCGAGGCTCTGTCTGCAGCCAAAAGTGAACTAACTGTTACTACTGTAACACTGAACTGGACAGTGTCTTGTGTGAACACACGAGGGCTTGCCTGTACAGCATGTGGTTTCTGAAATTGTTGTGACCCCATGGGAATGCCATTAGTGCCGAGCTGAAGGAGTGCAGCAGGTGAAACCAACAAGGGTGATAACTCCCAGCATTTTCTCTCCTGCTTTCACACACACACACACACACACACACACACTGCACTCTGTGTCTTGGTAAAAGGATTAGTTCAACAAAACTTGGATTTTCCAACAGTGATACCAACATTTGGACATAGAGTGTAGCATGCTTTTTTACATGAATGTATGTAATAGAAGCACTTTTGATACAGACATTGAGCAAAGCATTTAATAGTTACGTGAATTCAGCCACATCGTTAATGGGGGACAACTGGTTCTCCTGTAAAGCAGTTTCATTTTGAAACGTCAGTTTCAATGCTATGTTTCATGACAGTTAATGAATCATTTATTCATCCATTATATAATAATTGCTAGATAATTATAATAATATTTAATAGTACAAAAAGCAATATGGTGCCAAGACTACATACCTTTGTGTTCTGCACACCCATAACCTATCACACAGCCCCTCACTCTCATATGGCTCATTAGAGATCATGAGCTTTGAAACATGTTCGGTATTACCCTACCGCTCATAGTTAAAGGATTACCTGAAAATTGAACTCTTCAGTTAGTTGATCTGGAAATAAGAGGAACTAATATGACCCGATGGAGTGGTTTAGCACGTGACCCATTGAGTAATGGCAAGGCAGGTCATCTAAGGAAGCGAACCCTTCAGTTAATATAAGAAATGTTGTTTTTATTATTTTTTCTCACATGCTAATGAGTTACTTTAAGATTACAGTGCTATAAAATATTCATCTTCTATACACGTTTTATTCAGGGATTGCATGTGCACTTTAAACTGCGCATGATATAACGTCTGGTACTTTTGAAATCACTGACTGTAAAGTATTTCCATCTATCACTAAGCAGGACAACAGGCTGTGAAACACATTAAGTGGGTTTAGGTCCCAGGCAATTCCTGTACAAAATATGCAGCATAGAAATTATATTTTATGTACAGGATGACAGGTGCAAAGCTAGGCAGTAACTGGCAGGCTCAAGCCCCGACAAGGTTTGGTAATGAAGTCATTTTGAATGCTTCTGCTCATTTTGGGTGACCCTCTTTTTTTGATGAAAAACATTTTACTGAAATAATTCACCTATCAACCAAACGTTTTCAGCCTTTGTCTCATGACACAGTAAATGTCAAATCAAATTGGAGGCAGCTAAATACTGGTATTAAATGTAAGTAGGACCTTTGGTAGAATAAAGTCAATATTAGAATAAAATACAAGTGATTTTTTTATGGAAACAGTTTCCCGACTTGATGGAAATACAAACGTGGACCACAGGCATCCACTTTCCTTGGAGAAGAAAAATGTCCAGTGTGCTCACTACTTTATTTGATCCCAATGCCCTTTAATTGTTTTCTATAGTGTTAAATCATAACAGAGGTACTTAATCTCTGCCTCATCTACTGTTCCCTCTCTGCCTCTTCACTAGTTAAAGTAAACACAATGACATTTTCTACCGAATCTAAACACTTTTAAACTATAGTCATGTCTCAGCTGCAGCTGAGGGACATGAACTGTGGAGCTTGAACACGTCAACTGAAACGAAAAACAGAAGAGCTGTGCTACAGCAGGTTTTTGATTTGAGTCATATTTGATCGTTTTCACCTTTCCACCAACGTGTTGACCAAAAACGACTCATTAGGTTGTCATTTGTATTGAGGGACTTTTATATCTGAACAGTTCTGAAGTTAAGGTCCATTAGCCGGTTGTATTCATACAGATGAGTGGTTTGCATAATCATATAAAGGTGAGGTTGGTGGTTGCCTGTTGTAATGGTGATGTGTAAAGCAGTGTAGTGGTTTATCCCCTCACACAAAGATTTCAGCACTGCAGTGTGGTCCTAATGCCAACTGTGCTTTCATTGCAACCATATGGAGGCCAATGCGAATCAATCCGTCAATCTCTGCACAGGGCTCAAGGCAACAAAGCCAGCTGTCAGTCGTATGAGTAAACGTAATATTTCAGATTCTCCTCTTGTTGTTTCCAGTATTCTAAGCCTTTTCTGCTCCAGTGCCAATAGATGTACATGCATTAAAGATGGCTCCCTTGTTTTTGCGGTGAGCCAGGTTTCATCTTTAGGTGCTCTCTGGGGGCAAAGGTTTCCTTTCCTTTTCCTCTTTGGAGGGTAATTTGGAAATGTATCCACCCATGGCTGGACACGGACTGAAGCTGCAAGCGCATACATCAAGCTCCAACATGTATAAGGGGGTTAGGATTAAGCTCATAGTGCACTGTGATGGGCTCGTGTTGCAAATGTCTTTTCACCAGTCTGAACTGAACTTGGGTTTGACAAATCAAGACTTGTATTCAGTCTTTTCATTTACCTGTTGGTGGAGCTTGGGGGAGTGGGCTTGTTGCCAGTGTCACCCAGAAGTTATCCTGATTATAGAATGATTGCCACCATCACAGATGCAGTTATTTATTTCATTCAATCCTATAAGCCTTGTACTAAGAACTGAAGTAAAGAGGCTGCATTTAGACATTGTCTGTCTGTCATATTGTTATATATAAACTCATTATATTTATCTTCTAAGTGTTTATGCTGATAATTGTGTATTGCAGGACTGGCAGACGTTGAGCCCAATGTTTTCCTGAGGCCCTTTCTAGAAGTTGTTCGTTCTGAGGACACCACTGGACCAATCACAGGCCTTGCTCTTACCTCTGTCAACAAGTTTCTCTCTTATGGCCTTATAGGTAAGAAATTGCAATGTTTACTTAATGATTTCACTGAAAACAACAACAATTTACCATTTGGTACTGTTTGGTTTGAATGTTGTGGTGATCTTCCTTGTTTCATTCTTATTATATTCATATTATTAAGCAGTGCAAACACAAACTTATATTTCCAAGGAAAGCAAAGGCACAGTAGAGTATGTGTTTCTATGGGCCTTGTATGGTGTAGTGGTGGACAAACAGCAGAGACAAACCGTTGTGGTTGACATAGCAATACCTTGCGATGCTAACATCAGAAAGAAGGAACTTGAGAAACTAGAGAAATACCAGGGGCTCAAAGAAGAACTTGAGAAGGCCTGGAAAGTCAAGGCGAAAGTGGTGCCCGTGGTGATCGGAGCACTCGGGGCAGTAACCCCCAAGATCCCAGGAAAGACCTCAGACATCTCAGTCCAGAAAAGTGCAGGAACAGCTAAGATACTGCGCAGAACCCTCAAGCTCCCAGGCCTCTGGTAGAGGACCCGAGCTCGGGTGGATGAGACCGCCCACAGGGGGTGAGCAGGGACGTTTTTTTTTAATATATATTATAAACGTATGCAAAAAATAGGGTGTAAAACAAATGGGGCCTTCGTATGGGTATATATATATTTAGGGTGCTGGTCAAGTGAACCTGTCCCCCTCTGCCCCTGGCTGCCCATAGAGAATGTGAATGTAAAAACAAAGGGGAGAACCAGTGAGAGAGGGCAGCACGCTCTGGCAACATGTCTGACTTACTGCCAGCAATGATAACCAGGCTCCTGCTCCGGTCCTTTTAACATGCAGAATGCCTTCAGTTCAACTCAGTTTATTTATTTAGCACCAGTTCATGCGTCTTCCTCCCCAACATGAACTGGGAGCTGAGTCCCCTGGAAAGGCTTTCACGTCGAGGACCACTCTGAACACAACGCAATCTCTTAGGAAGATATTGAACTACGTGGTTTTTAAAATGAAGAGAAGCTAATGTAGAAGAAATATGATGTCTCTTAATAATTTCAGTCAGAACTCTGACTGCAGCATTTTGAATTAACTGGAGACTTCTTAAGGAATTACTGGGGCATTCTTTGTTAAGTAGGAGTCTAACCTAGAAGTAACCAATGCATGTGTAGGGAAAGGATGTTCCTTGTTTTAGCAATATTCCTAAAATGGAAGTAGGTGATTTTAGAGATTTGGTTATGGCGATATCTTGGTAAAAGATATCTCCAAGACTCCTCACAGTAGAACTATATCATCTAGAGCAGAGATCCCCAACCACCAGGTCATTTGGTAGCAGGCCGTCCGAAAGGCTGGAGTCTAAAAGATCTATTATTTTAAAAAATCCCCATCTAGAGCCCGTCATTAGGTCGGGTCTCCAGTCCATCACACACGGTATATAGACAATTAGTCACTCTCAGTCACGATTATGGATCTTTTAGAGTTGCCAGTGAACTTGACCTACTGTTTTTGGACTGTGGGAGAAAGCCTGAGAGAAACCCTTGCAGACACAGGGAGAACATGTAAACTGCACCGAAAGGCACTTGTGTGACCCCAACACATTCTCTTTGTGCTCGCTCTGACTGTCTGGGATTTTTGTGATCAGAGTTTGATATACAGTACTTCAAGTGGTTTATATGGCAGCAGATTGAACCCACAGGTAATATTGCTCACATATCCCTCAGGCCCATACAAACACATACTCTACTGAGCCTTTGCTTTCCTTGGAAATATTTTAACAAAGCCCCCAGCTTCTTGCGTAGTCTCTGTGGCAAGACATGGATTAGTATTTTATATAATATGTTTGTTGGATCCCCTGTTTCAAATTATTGCACCTTGTTTTTTGTAAGTTAGCAGAACCTCTTTGCTTGATTTCACCCCTATAGCTTTGCTCTGTTTCGACTGCTTCAATCACACAAACCAGTTCTGTTCTGTGAATGCACTAAAACCACACATAAACAAATTTTCAAAGTGAGAACTTTATAAGACTATTATTTTCAGCTTCATTATTATTGATCATTTAATCATCATCACCCCTCTTCTCTACGTATTTTCTTCCCTCCCACCGCTCCCCTTTTACACTTAAAGGACAAAAGTCAACACCTTTACTGAAACATTTCTGGTACAATAAAATATATTTAATGTTTGCTTTACATCCCTGGAAACAAAAACATAAATACATACAGTATTTATGACGTACAGAAACTATTGTCCTGAAATTCTTTGTATAGACAGAAGTAGATGAAGAGAATGATTTTACAAAGACTGTATTATCAGTCACCCTGTAGAGAATGGGCTCATATTTAATATAGAACTACGGGAGATTTAAACAACCCACAGGCAGTTCACTTTCAGTTGTTAGGTCTTTGTAATGTAAGAGAAGTCTTCTTTATGCTTATTAAGTTTATGAACATTCTCAGTCCTCTTTCCGAACGCGGCGTTAGAGCAGTGACACACGTCCAGAGAAACAGCCCCTCTCTCAACAGATGGAGGCTCAGACACAACCTGCCTCCATCTACCAGCTGCCCTGTCAACTATGGAGGAAGATCCAGATTCACCATGAAGGACACACCAACCACCCTGTGATGGTGGAGGAGGAGAGCTCTCACCTACTCACTACCTCAGGCCTCTGTTCTCTACAGGGTGAAGTGAACCTAACTGGAGGATAAATCTGTGTCTCCACCAACTTCCCTCAAACTGAATTATGCTTATTGAGTTCCAACAAATCATTTTTTTGCTTGACAGCATGTGGCCATCCATGTCACTGGTCAGACTGTCAGAGGGGTCCTGAGAAAAATACAAAGTCTGATCTTGCTTTTGCAGTGTTAAATTCCAAATTAACTTTTCTTTGAGACATAATAGAGCCAACTAATTGTAGCCCACAAGTCTTAGTTTTAACATGGCAACCAACTCACCCAATTAAAATAAGAAAAACAAATTATTAAAATTGTATAAAATTTGGGAAGTCCTGTAGATAAGAGAGTAGTCAAAGTTCTCTGCTTTTAGCTAAGGTGTTATAGAGCAGCATAATAATATCACTGGATGAAATCAAAACTACTAGGAAATGTCAGAAATGGATGAATGAACATTTAGTGTAGCAGTTAAAAAACACAGGGTAAGGGTGCAAATTCTAAAAAGAGCATAAGTGAAAGGGTAAGTTGCTGATCGTCAGCCCTAAATAATGAATGATCAGGAGATCCGTTTTCTACATATGCTGAATTTTTGCCAATTTGCTGATTTGGTGGGTTCTAGTGTGGTCCCACTCTTTTTATATTAGGAGCTTTCATGCCATGAACAATACATGTTTTGAAGTTGGAATTTTAAGGCATTTGAAACAAAATGTTTCTCAATTGTTTTCAGACGCCAGCCATGAAGCAGCAGCAGAGGCCATTGAGAACATGGCCGATGCAGTCACTCATGCTAGATTTGTGGGAACAGACCCTGCTAGTGATGAAGTGGTTCTAATGAAGATTCTACAGGTACGGTACAATACCATAGTTTACCCGTGATTACTACAGTGGTCTTGCCCTGACGATGAACCTGACCATTACGAGCTATGTGTCTCAGTCCCTGTTTGGAATAATTCTAAAGGTAAATGAAAGCGATTTTTGTGTCTTTTCAGGTCCTGAGAACTCTGCTGCTGACACCAGTCGGTGCCCATCTGACTAACGAGTCTGTGTGTGAGATCATGCAGTCTTGCTTCAGGATTTGCTTTGAGATGCGCCTAAGTGGTAAGTGCATTATATATTTATTATATTTCTTTAGTCATATCCAAAGAGTCCAAAGATCAAATAAATATAAATAAACTTGGGTTGACAGCTTTAATTCTGCAGTATTTTATGAGTATAGGTTGTTTGTTCATTTGTTCTGTGCCAATTATGTGATCGGTGGCTTGATTCCTGGCTCCTCCAGTCGTGTCAAAGTGTCCTTGGAGCTCTAAGTTGCCCCTGGTGAGTTAGGTCAAGCTGCATAACAGCTGCCATCGGTGTGTGTGAATGGGTTCGCACACACTGCTGCAAAGCTGCTAAGCTGACACATCAGGGGCATCTTAGGGTTCAGTGTCTTGCCCAATGACACTTCGGTACATGACCAGGGTGAGCCAGGCATCAAACCACCGATCCTATGATGTTCTCATAGTACACATTTCCACCCTCTCTTGGTCCATTTCGTGTGATTTCAGTGTTCAGAGTAGTATTGTAGAATATTCTTTGGTCTTACTACTGTAAGTAGATGTTTTTAACGTGGTTTCAGGTTGTGTTTGGATGGAGCAGAGTGGTTTCCAGCCTTGGCTTTTACACACCGAAATTTCCCCTGGTTACATTAGGGCTTTCACTATCTCCAGCTTATAAAGTCATTCTTGCATAAGAAATTTTTCGTCAGTTGATTAATAAAGTGGCTCAACCTAACTTTGCTTGCTATTACTTTGGAGAATTGCTCTTTTTATGAGATGACAACATTAAATGTGGATTGATTTTTAAATGAAGATCCTTTGAAATTTCTATTCGGTCCAATTGTATATTCACACAGAGTAGTTTTTATTTAATAATAGAATAAACCCCAACAGATGTCTGGTTTATAAAATGTTTTTCCCCAAGCTTCACCTGTGTTACTGTTCCTCTACTGTCTCTGATTTTTGTTTGTAATGCACTTTGTCTTCTGTGTTTTTAGAGCTCCTCAGGAAGTCCGCTGAACACACACTGGTTGACATGGTGCAGCTACTGTTCTCCAGGTAATTGAATTAGGCTGGTGGTGGAGATCTAAAGATAATTGTAGATAAGTAGCTGAAACGCTGGACTGCTCTGCAAAACAGTTTCGTATTCTTTTATTATTCTACTTGAAACTAATCAGTGTCCTTATAAACTGTCCACTGGGTCAATGGGCCAGTGATTCATGCATTCTGAAGAAAATCTAATAAACACAAATGCACACAAAAAGCTCTCCTGCTAACGCTCTTGTCCAGACGCATCAGAGTTCCAGTCACATTCAGTCACAGACAAATGGATGAGACAATTGAGCTGTACACTGTATGACCTGCATATAGATGAGGCGGTCTCTGCTTTGATAGCAAATCTCTCAGCCCATTAAATACTAGAAAGCATATGTGTACACACACACACACACACACACACACACACAGTTTTCAGCTATGCCAGGAAAAAGCAATTGGAAATTTCAGTGACAAAATAACCCGTCTGCTCACAAGAATGCAAAGAAACACACCTAGTGAATAAGTAAGGCTCAAAATGAAGTTTGGAATGTACATCTCTATCTGATAGGGACGGATTATAGTCCTACTAGTAAAGGCTGTCATGTTCGTCATCATTCACTGACGCTCCCTCCTATGTTATTATTATTATTATTATTATTATACTGTCCCGACACAGAACTAGAAAACAGCGGCAGTCACAATTGTAAAGAGAGGCATTAACAGGGAATAAAAATGTAGTGAGACAGCTCATACACACACAGACTTTCCCACATCTCATTTTGCTGATGTTTAACCTCCAGCCCCCACTCATCCAAAGGTACTATGGGTAATGAAAGCAGGACTGGGTGTGGGCTCTTGGCCCCCTCCACTTGCCATCAGAGCATAATGAGCAGCATCTTTCCTCAGCTCTTCAGAAAGAATCTTATAATGCCTGCTGAAAGTATTAGACATGTTAATCTGTTGGACCCACAGATCATCCAATATTCGTGCTCATGAGACAACACTCTATTAACGCTGAGTTGATGTTAGGAGGGGGGCTACTGGTGCCTTCTTTTTTGTATCCGTGTGTGTGGTGGTGGGGGGTCGACTGAGGGGAGACATCTCATTTTCCAGCAGAGCTTTAGAGTAAACAAAAACCCACTGCTGGCATGCACACATCTTTTGTATTTCTGTGCACCACACACACAGATGCTGTCATTTATTTGTGACCTGTTAAAATTAGCAGTGTGATATTGCAGCTTAGGGCAAGTTCTTTATCTTGGTACCAATTGTTCAACACTCTTGGGTTTAAGAGGTACAATTTAGCTTTTTCAAAAGAACATCATACATACCCTGGAATCTTGTGGTGGGCAGTTAATGCACCATATGATTATTTGATTATACAAAACCTATTTTTCCATCTAAGTGTATAATTTCCAAAACCAGGCCAAACAAGCCCATAATATGATCACACTATTTACAAAACATTTTTCACACAGAAACTATATTTCATAGAACTGACTTGCTCATTTTGGACTATCACAAAATAGTGTAACTTTAGTGCAACCTTTAATTGAAATATTCTTTGTGGTGTGTTCTGTGTACCTTTCAAATCAGAGTTCCACACACTAACACAAACAGAAAAACAATTTGATATTTTTTTATTACAATAATTATAAATGTTTGTCTTTGTCTGTCTGTAGAACTTTTTATTGTAGGCCTTGTATGCAATGAAAAGCTGTGTGAAATGGAGAAGGCTGCTTTTTACACAACCTTTAGTGCACATCATTCCCAGTCTCATTTAGCAAAAGCAGCTGACTGCGGGCAAATGCTTATTTGCTGCATTGATGATTTGAGTGGGAGCCCTGTTGTAAATGTATGGAACCAAATCAGGGTCATAAATGTTGTGAATCATAAAGTTGAACAAAAATAAATGATTTGAAACTCAAAGCTGAAATACATGTTTTGAAATTTGAAAGAAATGAAAACACAGCCAAACTATGAATAGTTGTGTGAGAAATCTAAAATAATGATTAATACATTAACATTCAGACTTTTGGCCTGTTCTGACATGTTGAGACTGAGGACCTGCCAAAGTCGTTTTATGCTTATTGCATTAGTGGGCTGTGGGAACTGGGATAATGATGATCACTATAAAAACTGCTTAAAAACCAATGGTATCATACTGCTACAAACGCATGGAAACGCAGCTTTTAGTGAAGTGCTAATCACTGTGAATGCTCTTAAACTTCATGCAAAAAACATGTTAAAGTGAACATTTGAAACTCAAACACACACACAAATGTGAATGAGAAAATATATTGAAAAATATATAATATATGTAATTTATTTTATTTTATTCCAACTGAGAACCTTTTCATACAATTTTACAGTTTGGTTTTGTTTCTCTTTTAACACAAGCATTTTAGTTGTTAGTAGTACAAGACCCTTATTTGGCTCCATATTAATGCAGCTACATTGAAGAGACCCTTAAGAGAATCACCCTTTGCGACCAGTAGCCATCTCTGTGAAATCTGATCTCTTTAGTTGCAATCTAACAGTTTCATGCCTCAACATTCTGAACCTTAGGAATGGATTTATGCCAAAGCATTGCTACACCAAAGACTGTGTCAACTAAATTCTGTCCCTTTGTTTTGCAGACTGTCACAGTTTAAAGAGGAGCCCAAGAGTTATATGGGTGCCAACATGAAGAAGGTAACAGGACTGTTGAATGTGGATATTTACTTTAGTTTGATCGTGCCCTTGTTAACCAGTTGAATGTTTTGTTTTGTTTTTTTGTCCCCACTGGGCCGTTTTTATTTTTTTGTTTGTTTGTTTGTGCAGTTAATATTTGACAAAACATGCAACTGAAAGCGAAATAATGCCCATTTAGTAGCATAAAATTTAAAGATGCCATAGATGTCAAGATTATATATATATATATATATATATTTGGTAGTATAACTTTGATGCATTGAACTGTTAATGGTCAACATCAAACTCTTCCAGTATGACTTTATTCAGTTAGCTTGTTTCTATTTGGCACTTTGATCTTTTGGTTTGAGTTTCCCACCGTTCTGTATGCCTTTGTTCTGCCTACAGACTCCAGCCTCAAAGCATAGCACTGCAATTCTACTTATTATTAAAATGTTTGTTTGCATTTAAAAATCAAATAATGGACTAGCCTTACATACAAACAGGTTTTCTGTTACCACACCATTACAGAATAGACGATGATCTTTAAACAAGGCGTGTAGATGTGTTGTTAGTGCTACTTAATACTTACTATATGTTCACAACACACCTAGATGACACCTTTTGATAGACCTCTGGCATAAACCAAACACAGAACATAGCAACAAGGTCAAGCACTGAGGAGCCAATGCAATATTTTGAGGTTGTTTTGCTGCTCCAGTATGGTGACGAAATCAGGAATTCTGCTCTCAATTAGAAAATCTTGAAGGCTCAGTCTGACTTATTTGTTCAAATAACTGTTATTTGAACAAATAATTATTTTTGCAACAAATGGGAAACCCCTCATAACTGCAATGTGCCACTGTCAGCCTATCCAGCTCAGCCTTGACATCAGACATACACAAGGAATAAACACAAGTGTCTGATCCTTGGGGATTACATTCAGTATAATAGCATTCAGTGTTTTCGTCATCTAGTTTAGTACTTAAGTTTTGTGATAGAAGCCTGATATGTATACACACAGCAGAAGAAATAAGGTAAATAGATATTTCCTAAAGAAAGATTTGCTGAGTTCAAAGTCACTGAGATACAACCCACTGTTCACGCGCGTGTCCTGTATACAGTGGAGACACAACAGAATGCCACTGATTACAAATTAGACCCCAGGAAAGCTGTAGCTCAAGCAGCGAACTGGTGATCTTAACAGACTCTTTGACGAGCCGAACCAGATGTGAATGATATCAGTTTCCTCACTTTCATGTTACTGTGTTGTTCAGATGTTCTGAATGGTGCTTTTGGTTTAAATGGCTGTGGTATTGCAGTTGCTCCTGCATGGTCTGTTTGCTTGTCCTCTGCCGTTCATCGTTCTTTCGTGTTTAGAGCCAGTTGTGTCTCTAAACCTTGTGCCCTGCTTAGGTCCCTCTACCTTCATGCATCACCATGAATGCTATGCCACTTGCTTATTATGTATTATGTTTTGGTCCCACTGCTAACATTACTAATCATGGGCCTTTGCCCATTCCCCTTCTTTTCTGAGGCTTACAATAACTTGTGGAAAAACAAACGAGTGCAGGTAAGGAAGATGACATTAAGTATTTAGGCTGAGGAATCTCCCTGTAATTTTCTCCTGCTCATGTTAAAGACCTCAATAACCTTCAGCTTTGGCTCTGTCTGGTTCCAAATTTATAGAAGGCACTTCACGTGTGCAGCGTCCAAGGCATTCATATTTGTAAAGATGGGCTGTCTCATATTAAACAGAATTCTGTGCTTGTGACATTGGCAGCTTTGTTAAATGTAGTATTGTATTAAATCCTCCGTTATGCATTTATTTAATCTGCTCTTGACACCATGCTTATGTTTTCTTGCCTGGGCAGAGCATGGCTCAGCTTGTGCATACTGTGCTGTTTTGGGGGATTTTTTTGTTCATTGCTTTGAAAAGTTACATGGTAATTCACAGGTTAAGATGTATTTGTGTTACAGTGCGCCCTGACCAAGTAGGATGATGTCTGTTTATTATTGTTTTGCAAGCACCAAAAGAGATTATTATTAACTTCTATTTCCAACAAGCTACATTACTATGTATTTCACTGCACCCTTGTAAAAGGAACATTTGGTCTGCTAGTCTGGGTTAAATGGCCAACATTGCCTTGTGTAGTTCAGTTTGACAGCAGCTGAAGGGGTTTTCTCTGTGGAAAATGGGTAAATTGTTGTATTCCAATAGATACAGTACAGTAGTATTACTGTTGATGTATGCAACTATTGACAGTTTGTTAGATTGCATGTCAATTTATTTTACTTTTTGCTAGAGTTTGTCATTTTTTGTGTACTTGTATGTTATCGTCATTACTATAATGCTTGAACCAGGATGTATTAGCATCTGAATCAGCCAAACCCCTGCAGCTTTATGAGGAGACGCATGACCGATGTCAAAAATGTAATTTATTTCTGTAATTCAGTTCAAAGACTGATATTTTATATAGATTCATTACATTGCAAAGTTACTATCGCAGAAAATTAGAATATTACTTTAAATGGTCTCGGTGTGGTTCACTAGGGGAGTCACAAAAGGCCATTGCTAAAGAAACTGGCAGTTCACAGAAGACTCACTTTAATGGGAAGCTGAGTGGGAGGAATAAGGGTGACAGAAAAAGGGGACAAGCAACAGGACCGACTGCCGATTCACATGTAGTGGACACTGAAGTACTGAATACATGTCCTCTGCATGGACATGCTTTCAGAAAATTTCAGAGAATTGTGGATTTGCTAGCTGTACACGATAATCACCAATAAGTGAAGACAAGGAAATGCTTGAAATGCCACAGAGTTTGTGTAATAGATCTATAAAATGGAAGAGTTTCACTTTTTGAATTGATTTACAGAAATAACGTTTTTGGTGAAATTCTAATTTATGGAGATGCACCTGTAGGTGATAATCTCTGTAATTAATTTATATGATTGTGTTATAGAGATATTGTGTGTCACATTTCTCCAGACGTTGCATACTGTTAAGCCCTGTTCTATAGCAGAAAAGCTAGAGCATCCAATCTGGTCATGGCCTTCAGCGGTTTTTAGCAGTACAGGGTGTTTTGAAAGTGTCTTAGTGATCTATTCTAATTCCCCAGTTGAAGATGCGTGCTGGTGGAATGAGTGAGTCCTCCAAATGGAAGAAGCAGAAACGTTCACCAAGGCCCCCTCGCCATATGGTTCGAAGTTCCTCCTGTCAGATAGACTCAACACAGCCCAGCAACAACCTTTCAGGTGAGAGGCAAACTATTCTAGTTGTTCTTTGTTTTTTTACCTGGCGTACTGCACAAGGGCTTTTTTGCAAGGAATCTAGTCTAATCTAATCTAATTGTGGCCACCAGGAAGTCTGTGGAGCCTTCACATTGTTGCTGTTTTTTTGCATATATTTGTGTGTATGGGTAATTTGAATCTCTTTCCCATTAGGCGGCGTTCCGTTCATTGAGCAGGGCTCATCTAACTCCGTCTTACCTGTCTCAGATGACGTGGGCTCATCCATTCCTAGTCCTACAACCACAGACAGTGGCCTAGACTCCTGTTCCAAAGCCACCTCCAGGGAAGACCTTTCTGACCTGGAACAGTGCAGCTCGTATACAGCCACGCTTCCTGGGACTGTGCCGGGCTCTCCTGATTCTCAGGTACGCCTGTCTTGTTTTTGCGCTACATTTTTAGCTTTTCTGCACATTTTCTGCTCTTATCTCAAGTACTAGTGAATCGTATGTGGCCTTAACGTTTATGTTGACTTATAATTCATATTTTTGTTTCCATTTGCGTACAGTTTGAAGGAAGACCAGCTCAGTCAGCCTCGGTGGAGTCCATCCCTGAGGTTCTGGAGGACAAAGATTCCATTATAGAGCAGTTGGACAATGCTTCTGTACATGATATGGACTACGTCAACCCTCGAGGAGTCCGTTTCACACAGTCCATGCAAAAAGATGGCAAGGATACTGAATGTTTTAAACCCCTTTTGTGCAGTTATTTTTTCCTTGCATTCTGCTGATATACAATTAACTTTTTATTTTTATTTGCTTGTCAACCAGAAAGCTCATCCCCATTTGTTTTTTAATCACCTCTCTCCTACCTTACAGGAGCATCTCTCATTCCTTATGGCCTGCCATGTCTAAGAGAGCTTTTTCGCTTCTTGATCTCACTGACCAACCCCCATGACCGCCACAACACTGATGCCATGATGCACATGGGCCTGCAGCTGTTGACCGTAGCTCTGGAGTCGGCACACATTGCTAACTACCAGTCTTTATTGGGCCTGGTAAAAGATGAGCTCTGTAGACATCTTTTCCAGGTAAGGAAGAATGTAGGCATTCTGTGCTGTTAAGTGCGTATATTGTGCATTGGTGGTATATTTTCTCAACATTAGTCACATTAGCTCAAATTTCTTTTTACTTTTGACATGACTTGCTCAATTATTATCATAAAATTTTATATAAAATTGTTATTGTTAGTAAATTCCAGTGGGGGCTGTGCATTTTGGATCAGTAACAGACGTAGAAAAAGTCTGTTAGGTTGTGCTTTGATTCATATGTTGGTGTGTATGTTCCTATGATTTCTGTTTGTTTTAGTTACTTAATGCTGATCGTATGAACCTGTATGCGTCATCCATACGAGTTTGCTTCTTGCTTTTTGAAAGCATGAGAGTACATCTGAAGTTTCAACTTGAGGTAACGTGTTTTTTTTTCTTTTTCCATCAAATGATCTTTAAACGTATTTTTTCCTTGGAACATCAGTTACTTATGTTTGTAAATATGTGCTGAACTGGCAGATGTACCTAAAGAAACTAATGGACATCATCACATCAGAGAACACAAAGATGCCTTATGAGATGAAAGAGATTGCTTTGGAGGCTCTGGTCCAGCTTTGGAGGATTCCCAGCTTGGTCACAGAGCTATACGTCAACTATGACTGTGACTTCTACTGCTCCAGTTTGTTTGAAGACCTCACCAAGCTGTTGTCCAAGGTAACATTCTCGGCATGTTAATGATCATTTTGAAAGGCTTTTTTTCCGCCTTGCCTCCCTACTTTTCTTGCCTAATTTGCCATATTTACAGCAGTTAAGGTTAGTGTGAGGAGTAAGTAGTTAAACTCTTCATGATGCCGTATTGATACCCAAGGTGTTGCAGTGATTAGTTTACCAGAGAGAGGAATTATGACTGAGTGCTATAAGATTGTAAACGTGTGACAGATTCTGATGATTTACTTATGTTCTATCGTGTGGATAGTATCCATATATTAAATAGTAGTATTATATTTATTAATAATCACACTTCTTATTGGTGGCACGGTGGTGCCAAAACTTTCAAAGGGGTCAGTTTGATTCCAGAGTCGCTCAGGTACCTTTCTGTGTGGAGTGTGCGCGTTTCTTCGGTTTGCTCCCACAGTGCAAAGACATGCAGTTAGCTTGATTGGAGACTCGTAGGTGTGTGTGCAAGAGCCGCTATGTGTGGCTTCTTACCTGAGTGACAGCTGGCATAGGCTCCATTATGCACGCAGCTCTAACGAGGACTAAGCTGTAGAAGATGAGTGAGTGAGATTTTTGCCTGTTTAGTGCCATAACTGCTGTAGGCATTTGTTGATGTTATACAACATTAGTACGGAGGAATTAAAATGGCATGAAAATCCATAAGATCATATAACTGTCTATAAAATCTAATAATCACCAGTCTGTCCAGGATCTGATTAAAGCTAATCCAGTCAAATTTCCTCAAGTTTGACACTTGTACTCAAAATGTACTCAAGTACTGAAACACACTGATTCTAATGTCTTTAGTAAATGCTACTTGAAGTGACTGGACAAAGAAATACAAAGAGAGAGGAAGACACAATTTCTAAAGGACACTAAATGTAATGGTAAATGAAGACCCACTGCTAACTCTTTATTACATAGAGTAATGTCAGACATATTAATATCCTGTGGAACTAAAAATATTTCAAATGACGTTCTGGGCTAGAAGTGACAAATTTTAGTTAATTTTCATTAACAGCTGGTGCCATTCAAGCAAAATTAAAAACATATACTATCACACACCCGCAAATCTTTTACTTATAAAATTTTTTTTATATCGTAGAAAAAGTACAGAAAAAGAATTTGTTTTTCTGTCTCGTGCCATTGTTTCAGTGCAGTTTAACTTGATCGGGAATGGAGAGCTAGAGTGCTCCCGTGTGGAGATATGATCGTAGCCCAGCATCATAAACCAGTCTGTCGTGGATCAGGGCGGTGCTGGTGTGAGCTGCTGTTATTGTGTTATGTTACTTATCACTGCTAACTGACTACAGGAACACATCTTGATTATTTCTAGAGATTGGATTAGATGTTTTAAATAATTAAAAAATATTATTAAAATGAAAGGTGATGCCTCACCACCAAACAGTCCAGTGCAGAGAAGGCCAATACATTTCAGCCTGTACAACTCTGTATGATTAAAGTACAGTAATGTTTTGTGAGTAACAATATTTAAAGTCAAGCCACTCGTTAAATTATTTAAATTAGGTTTTATGGCGTCTAATAATTGTAAAGTCCAATCCAAGCTTTGCTGTAAACTCTATGATAAGAAATAAGAATTGCAATAACAATAATAGGCAATAAGAAATGTATCATTTACACATGTGCATCACGCACACACACAATCTGTGTTGTTGCGTAGGATGAAATAGGCTGTATGCAGAGCTACTCTACAACAATACCCAAGTGCCTTACAAGTCAAATGGTTGTAGTTGTGAAATCAGCTGTTTCTGTACTTCACCTACATGTAGGTGTACATTCTTTGCAGGTCATGTATGTTTTTGTGATCAAAGCTCCACCTTCTGGTTGGGCCCTGGAATTGCAGCACTGAGGCTCAAATTGGGTTAGGCTACACTGATGGCAGTAATTCTGACTTTAATATAATGGTTTTCCACCATTCTTTGAACCATGTAAGAAATTGAGGATTGTGGGTATATGTCAAAATCAGTCCCACGTTTGGTTGAAATTGTTGTTGCTTTTACTGTAGAATGCCTTCCCAGTGTCAGGACAGCTCAACACCACCCACCTCCTGTCCCTGGAGGCGCTTCTCACTGTAATTGACAGCATAGAAGCACACTGCCAGGCTACTCAACAAGACCAGTTAGAAACACTGCTGGCTGATGGAGAAAGTTCAAACAAAACGGCATCAGATTCTGCACAAGGTAAATGCAACCCAGTCCACGACCTAATGACTTGTTTTGGACAACGTCAGTACCGAAATGAGAGGGCTTCATAGTTCTCTAGCTCTTTTTCTAATGTTTCCTTTTCTCTTCAGCTCATAACAGACTTGTTAGTACCAATGGTCTAAATCTTTCATTAACTGATACTGCACCAGCATGTCCACCACACAGTGGGTATCTAATGGCAGAGAAGATGAAGCTGGGTGGGACAGAGCAGGGAGATGGGGATGCTGGTAAGCTGATGAGACTTTTCTAAACATTGGAGAAAAATGGTAACGTAAAGTTTAGTAACATTTTTGCTCTGTCTATTCAGCTGAGAGGAAAGCGCTGAAAAAACCTGAACGTTTCTCATCAGGTTTACCTGATTCCCAGGAGTTAATGGAAATTAGAATGAAGAAAAAAGTAAGTAGGACTGATTTTACATTACACGTTAACAGCTAAAGGTTGAACTCTAACTATAACTACACGTTCAAGTTGTTTTCTCTGTGTACAGCTGCTAATCACAGGTACAGAGCAGTTTAACCTGAAGCCCAAGAAGGGAATCCAGTTTTTGCAGGAAAAAGGGCTCCTCAGTAGCCCACTTAACAACAACCAAGTGGCCCAGTGGCTCAGAGAAAACCCCAGATTGGACAAAAAGATGATTGGCGAGTATATCAGCGATCGTAAGAACATGGAGCTCCTGGACAGCTTTGTGAAGTAGGGTGAAATTCCAGGACACATTATGTGTTGTACAATCTGGAGGCAGGGGAAATGTTACAGTATTCCCAGCTTATATTGGTATGTTGTTATGAATAACATAAACAAATCTTTTTTGCAGCACATTTGGCTTCCAAGGGCTTCGTATTGATGAGGCCCTGCGGCTCTACCTAGAGGCCTTTAGACTACCTGGAGAGGCTCCTGTCATCCAGAGACTCCTGGAGACCTTTACAGACAACTGGCATGTAAGACATTTTCTCTGTTTTTGAGTCCTTTCTAAACAGCATTATGACATTCAGACTAGTAACACAACATTGTGTTGGGTTGGACTCATCCAGTGCATACACAGCATTATGTAACAAGGACTTTGATCATAGACCATAACAGCAGCAGCAATAGTAAACACAAATAAATAAAAACAAAGAATCAAGGAAATACAGACGTGTGACACGTTTTGTCATGACTGGCCTCAAATGAGTCTCTAACCTAATCTGCTTTCACTGGACAAATGATTTGGTGGTATTTTATTTATAGATATTTATTAGATAAGATTAGTATATTATTTATAACACTACTGCTGGTTGTCATATGTGTGCTAGCACATTGCACTTGCCCTCCAATCCTATTAAATAACAGTGACTACTTCATTCACCATATGTATGTATTAAGACTCAAATACATTTGGTGTTACTTAATTTCCCGATGGGTAAACCATGTCTATTATAGTCACCTTGGTGACAAATGGCCTTTTCCATCATGACATAAGCTAACTTTGGTAAAAGGTGTTGAAATTATAACTCAAAGATGTCATTAAACCCGTTGGATTATAGTAGGATGACATAGGAGTTCTGAAAACAGCAGGAGGAGCATGTGACCTGGAAACTATTCCTGGTAATGTCCTTTTCTTAGGCTGGCCACATACACACAGTTTGCGCCCTTGAAAGAGCTGATGTGTAATTTTAGTCAGTGACACCTCAAATGAGTTTTCCGCTGTGTTGGGGTCACTATGATATCAGAGCAAGGTGAGATTCTCTCTACAGACAAGGTCACCTGCTCTTCTGTGCGACAGGCATTTGGTTAGAAACGCATTGCATTAATCTTCATATGCTTGTACTCTATGTGTATTTGTAGAAAGTCAATGGTTCCCCTTTTATGAGCAACGATGCAGGCTTTGCCTTGGCCTACGCTGTCATAATGCTGAACACTGACCAGCATAACCACAATGTCCGCAAGCAGAACATCCCCATGACAGTTGAGGTGAGTGATATGTTTATCTGACACTCTGCTGTAATAGTGGCAACGTTGTTCTTTATTTTTGTTATTGTTGTTGGTGTATATTGTCTTTTGCCTGTCACCTGCCATCTTTCAGTGTTTACTATGAAGTACAATAAATAAATAAATGTGGCACAGCACCAGTGAAAGACATTTGATGATGATCAGATTATGGGCATTTTGGCATCCTCAGTAACTCGTAATTCATATTTACATACAATATTAAAAACCGTGGATCTGTTTTTTCCTACATTTGTGAACGCGCTGATGCTGTGTTCATCAAGCCTGCTCAACTGTGTGGTCAATGTTGTTTTGGTCAACAGGTCTTGGAGTTTCCATGCTGTGCAGTGTTGCAGTTACGTTATAAATGCTGCCAGGTGTACTTCTGTAGAAAAAATATAGGGTCATATATAAAATATGGTGGAATCTGATCTGAACCTAACAAAACGTTTTCTTACCTCAGTGATGAATAACCTCCATTCTAAAAGGAAACTTTGAAAAAACATTGACTGTTGTGTTGAGATTTTACAGCTGGTTAAGTGTCAGACTTGATAATAACTCTAACAGTGTAACGTGCTTCACCGACAGGATCTCAGCGATTAATGTCCCTTTGACAATCACTATCAAATGTACTATTACGTCTTATTTATAGTCTGCAAAGTTTTCTCCTCCGCCATCTCTGACTCTCTTTTCTGTCTGTGGCAACAGCTGACTACACAGTCTGTGGGTGGGCCACTCTTTGGGACAACTTTTTTTCTGACTCTTTCATGAACGCATTCTGTGTGGAATTGATCTCTCGTGAGCTAAGTCGTACCTCACACAATGCTGGTGCTGTACGTTCTTCACATTGTCTCTACATTTCCAAATGATCAGTTGTGCTTTGGTGAAAAATACCTCCAGAGTGAGACGGACAGAACAGGCAGAGGCTTTCACACAGTAGTTTAGGGAGAGCCAATAAAAGTGGCGCCTAGCACTTCAGTTACAAAGCGGCTTGCAATTCATGTTGGCAGTGGGTTATTTTTGAGATAGGAAAACTATATGCAGCATAACTATGTATAAATCAGATCTGACAAGATCTTTAAGAGGGTTCTCAAACATAAGTCGCAGGCAGTGGGTGTGGTGTAATAACTACTTTTGTCACAAAATGGATTCTGCTTGATTTTGCAGACTTCGTGTACTACTGCTCCAGGAATAGCATGAATATCCTTTTATGAGTGACGCAGTGTGTGGCTGGGCATGAGAAACGAAGGTTCAATACTGCTTTTCTTGCGATACTGCGCGTAAAACAGAGCCTTGATTCTGTCATTCATTGTTGGTTGGTTGGTTATGTTTATTTACCGGAGTATTAGGGCCCTGAGGAAGGTTATTCAGTTTTCATGTCCAGATTAAAGTTGAGGAGGGCAAGGTGCCACTCGTTGTTTACATGCACACATGTGTCAGCACTGTGGCGGCTGCTCGTTGTGCTGTGCATGGTCATGCTGAGAGTTGTTGCTGTTTGTTTTAATTATTACTTCTATTATTATTGCTGTTATTGGTGTAGTTATTATCAGTATTACATGCTTGGTGGTCATGTATTGAACATTTCTTGTTTTGGTTGTTGGTTGGACTCCAGTATGTGTAGCTAGGTGTTGTCTTATTCACCAGTGTAGCGGACTACGCGACTCCAGAATTATACCTGGATTGAAACGCAAACAACAAACAATTTTATTGTTGATTAGAAGCCTGGAATAGACAATGAGTGTGTTAATAGTGCAGACTGAAATAATCCTTATTATTTTCCATTAAAATTAAACATTTCTGCTTAGACACAAATCTTAATTGTCTCTAACGTCTTCTGTTTGTTTTTTTCTTAAATAGCAATTTAAGAGAAATCTGAAGGGAGTAAATGGAAACAAAGACTTCGACCAGGACATGCTGGAGGATATCTATAACGCTATCAAGTAAGCTGCCATTTGTATAGATTCGTGTTACTAACAACAATTATTTTATGTGTAGATGCCAGCACGTTAAACCTGATGTGTGTTCCCTCTCTAGGAATGAGGAGATTGTGATGCCAGATGAGCAAACCGGTTTAGTGAAAGAGAACTATGTGTGGAGTGTGTTGCTACACCGCGGCGCCACACCTGAGGGTATTTTCCTTCACCTGCCCGCTGCCAGTTGCGACCATGACTTATTTACCATGACCTGGGGTCCTACCATTGCGGCGCTATCCTATGTGTTTGACAAGAGCCTGGATGACAGTATCATCCAGAAGGCAATCACTGGCTTCAGGTACACAAGCTTAAAGTGCTGTGCTGCTAAGTTAGTGAACCAAGGATCATGCAGCTAACTAACTCAATGAAAGTACAATCTGCTGTGTTTGTGTTTCTGCAGGAAGTGTGCAATGATAGCAGCTCACTATGGCTTCAGTGATGTTTTTGACAATTTAATCATCTCGCTTTGCAAGTTCACCACCCTCAGCAGTGAGGTGAGACTTCAGGGAAAGCTTTTCAAAGTCAAATACAGAAGAATATTTAGAAACCTTCATTTCTCTTGATGTGTTTTACACGTCTTCCTTTATTAAAGACAGTATATGGTGGAGAGAGGTGCAGTAAAAACATCTAAAAACATGTAGTCAGCTTATGCCAGTTGGATGTTATTTAATTATTCTGATAACACCTGCAAATGGCTCATTTTTAGATGTTGTTTATACAGCCACCTTTTTGTCCAGCCCATATTAATGGATTCATTTTTAATAAATACATCACTAGGACTGATTGGTGTCAAGTAGTGACTAAGTGGCTGTTTTGCCAGCGAAAAGGAGGCCAACGCAGTGTTAGGCAGATGGTCATAGTCTATGTGGAAGTCCTTTAGCTGCAGTCAAGTGGGTTTCGTTTGTACTATTCATACATAACTGTGTGTCCAACATGTTACCCATTAGAACACAAATGTAATTTTTACTCTGCTACTGTTTGATCTGATGTAATGTAAATCAGAAGGCCTATCCATTAGAACTGAAATGGACAAAAGATAAAGGCTCTGAGGGTTTTTTTTTTATTTTGGTCAGGGTAAACGGTAGTATAATATGCAGGGTACAGGACTGTGTGTTTAGTGTCTGTTAACTGAGTGCTGCTGTGTCCTCTGCCCATGCAGTCTGTGGAAAACCTTCCTACAGTATTTGGCAGTAACAGTAAAGCCCAGACTGCAGCCAAGACAGTGTTTGACCTCGCCCACCGACATGGCAACATTCTAAGGGAGGGTTGGAAGAACATCATGGACTCCATGCTGCAGCTGTTCAGAGCCGAGCTGCTGCCCAAGGCCATGGTCGAGGTCAGGACTTTATTTCTACTGTGTTAACCGCGTTTTCCATTGTGTCATGGATGTTTAAGTGCTTTGTAGTAGTCTTGTGTGGTTTTCCATGATCTGGTGCCATCTGCTGTTCAATGCTTAAACATTGCTTGTTGCCTTAGGTAGAGGACTTTGTGGAACCAAGTGGGAAAATTTCTCTTCAGAGAGAGGAGTTGCCTTCAAATCGGTATGCTGTCTGTCACACTGGAAACCACTGCAAATGTCCTAATGAACCTGTAGAAGTCCAGGTAGTTAAGAATGTCTATTCAAAGAGGAACAACAACATAAATCCCCTTTTTTCCTCTTTGTTATGTTAGTGGGGAGTCGGCAGTGCTGAGTTTTGTCAACTGGTTGACACTGAGTGGAGCTGAGCAGTCAGGACTCAGAGGGCCATCCACAGAAAACCAGGAGGTTAAGCAGGTGGCCATCGTCTGCATAAAGGTACTAAACACTAAGCAAGACGCCGCAACACTGCCATGCACTAAATGTAAAGGATTTAAACTCTTAGCCTGCAAAGCAATGAACTCTTATTAGTAGAGAGCTATGCAGCACAGTTTGAACACAATCTCAAAAGAAATACACAAAAGCTGATTTCTATGATCTCTTTAGGATTTATGGTCTACTTGACTGTTTCACAGCCGCCATCTTTACTGCATGATGTCCGTCTGAGATGAAATACACAAGCTCAAGCCTTTTAACATATACATTAGCACAGACATCGTTTGAGACTTTGTTCACTGTACCAGCCAACAGCTGATCAGCTGGAGGCAGATTTCTAGGTGTTTCCTTCCTCACTGGTTCAGAGCTGTAGCAGTGTTATCAATCAATCAGCAATTATCCACTTGCTTTTACGTAGGTCGCAAACACACCTGTCATCGTCTGCACAGTCCTCAGATTACAGTTGTTATCAGTTATTACTACAGAACAGAATGAAGTCAGGTTTTCCAATTTAAAACATTTTAATTATAATGTTTAGTTAGGATTTTGTTTCTGAATAAAATCACGTGATGCCAACATTTCTTTAAAAAGCTTTTTTCTTAATGTCAGATTCTTCTTTGATGATCTTGTTTGTCTTTTTGTTTCAGTCTCTTCTCAACGTTCTCTTTATTTTATTCGACTTCACGTCTATATTTGATTGATTATCAGTTACTTCTTGGCTCTACCGTGTCTCTTTGTCATTTGTCTTAGTCAACCTTTAAGCATTTCTTCAGCAACATAACAGGCCTCCCACATTTTTTCAAAATGGCCTTGTATGGTTTTATAATAATTTAAGTTGAATTTCGTACTTATTATACCTAAATTACGAAGTAATCCTGAAAACTGGACAGACCATGTTCTAATATACTATAGATATTCAGTTTTTTATTATCTATTCATATGCTGACATACAAGTTTTCTTTCTTTCTAGCAATGTGACCCAGAAAAGCTCATCACTGAAAGTAAATTCCTTCAGCTGGAGTCGCTACAGGAGCTGTTGAAGGTTTTCATTTTTTAACATTTCTAGCATCATATTCACACTATATTGCTCATATTTGTCCGAGTTGTATTTATTCACCATGCATTTAGTGTAGTTTGAATGACTTGCGAATTGTGTTTACATCAAGATAAGCAGTGTACCTTCCACTCTTCAGGCTCTGATATCAGTCACTCCAGATGAAGAGACCTATGATGAAGAAGATTCTGCCTTTTGCTTGGAGATGTTGCTGCGTATTGTTCTGGAGAACCGGTAGAAAACATCCTCTTCAGAAATAAGCATTTGTTACCTGTGTTTTTCATACATTTACCATCTTTCTCTTTGTGCATGCAGAGACCGCGTGTCTTGTGTTTGGCAAACAGTGCGGGACCACCTTTGCCATCTTTGCGTCCATGCAAATGAAAGCTGCTTTCTAGTGGAGAGGGCTGTAGTGGGACTCCTGCGACTTGCAATCCGCCTTCTGCGTCGAGACGATATTAGCTCACAGGTGGAGCAAACACACAGACGCTTTATATACATTATGTTAACTTTTAAATGCAAGTCACACAGTCAGACATCCACTACTTCATTAGACATTTTAAGTATCAGAGGTCTCTTTTTAGGCACAGCAAGTGGTTTTCAAATGTAGCTCTTCAGGAGAATATTAACAGAAGAGATAAAAAGACTTAAATTCATGTTTCTTTACAAATGGAAGTGAAGTGGCCACCACTAAAGGATAATCTTGCAGTGGTGCCTATTCATATAAACGAGAATCCTTCAAAGTAAATGCAGAAGTGATCAATTTGCTTAAAAGATCTTATGAAAGCTACAACAATCTCTCCATACTTAAATCACAGCCCTGTTCTTCTCTCGCCCAAAGGTTCTACACTCCTTGCGTCTCCTGCTGATGATGAAATCTCATGTCTTGTCCCGGGTCAGTAGGGAGGTGGCTTACGGCCTTCATGAGCTGCTGAAGACTAACGCAGCTAACATCCACTGTACAGACGACTGGTATACTCTTTTCTCCCTGCTGGAGTGTGTTGGGGCTGGAGTGAAACCTCCTGCCTCCTTCCAGCTCATCTCTTCCACTACTGACAATGACACAGGTTCATTATTTATTTCATCTTTGTTTCGTAGATGCCAAAAGCGAAGACTCTGATTTTAGAGTAAAACCATGTGATTGCCATGCACAGGGTCCAGTAGTAAATGGTCTGACCTTACATATGTAGTGCACAAATAGAGGAAATAAGAGTAAGGGCACCTTCCCTTTCCCTTAGCAGTGATAACTGATGTGTGACCTGTGTAATATTCATTCATGGCCATGTGGAATTCAGAAGTATTCAAATAGATTGCGTTTAGGTCAGCCCTAATTCAGAAAGCTGTAGATTAACACATGTAAGCTGTGCAAACATTTCTGTCTACATTGTAGACTGACTCCATGTTGTTGCCAGGGCTCAGAGCTCTGCAGAGGCCATGTGGTCTGTTGCAGGTCTAAATGTTTGCACATCCATTACAGAGGAGTGTCTGCTTTAAGATGTTGAAGCTCATCTATAAAACGTGTCCAACATGTTGATCAAATCCAACTGTCTGTGTGCCGGTAGGTGCCCAGTCAGATAGCGAGCTGTCTTCTCATCATGCCAGCGAAGTGACGTCAGACCGGGGTTACACTTCTGACTCGGAGGTCTACACTGAGCACAAGATCAGGATCCCTCGTTCGACAACTGATGTGGATGTGGCGAGCAGTGGATGGCTCGTGGTCAGTCATGCTTCCTCACACTGTAGACACTGCCACTGAAACAGCCTCAGCTACACGGTTTCAGTTTTCCCATATAAACCTTTTTATAACAACACCTTTCTTAGAATAAAATGACAATCTTCTGTGTTTATGTTAACCGTACAGTCTGACATAATACAATTATTTTTCCCATGTATGTTTGTAATCTTTTTTCAGGTTGGAAAAGACGACCTGGATATGAGTAAAGTCCTTCCAGTGAGCTCTAAAGCTCAGCTGAATCACCCACTGGTCAACCAGTACATCCTGACTCTGGGTCAGGACCTGGGCCAGCATGACACCAAGTCTCTCATTAAGTGTGTGGAAACGCTGTCTTTTATCGTCCGTGATGCTGCACATGTTACCCCTGACAACTTTGAGCTGTGCGTCAGGGCAATACGAATTTTTGTGGAGGCCAGCCTCAATGGAGGTGAGATGTGTTTTAAATGATATGAATTATTTCAAGTGTTTAAGTCCCAGTGACTCCTATGAGGATGAAGCCTGAAGTACTAAAGAGTGTGAGATGAATTGAAAACGTGTCGACAAAACGTTAGTTTTAGCACAAGATTCCAACCCCTGGAAAGGCTAAAATCTAGTGCAACTTGTACTAGAACGTGAGAAGCAACCCCAATTCCAAAAAGGTGACAAAAGAGACACACATCAATATAAACAGAACACAATCATTTGCAAAACTCAACAACCCATAACAACTCACACATGAACATTAAGAACATGCAACTGACACGTTTTACTATGTCATGGAAGATGTAAGCTCATTTTAAATTTGAACTCTGGTTTTGTAAATCAAAACAAATGGAGCAGCATTTAACAATTAGGAAATGGTCTAAAATGGATCCACAGGGAGCATTGCATTAAAACCAGATTCCCTACTGGACATCACTGTCTGACCTGGGGTTGTGTGATGGATGGGGGAAGTGCACCAGTGTAATCCTGTGGGCCAGAAGAACTGTTCCTTGAGTTTTTCACTAATTTAGTGTCTTAGATATTGATCCTTTTCCATAAAGTCGTGAGGGACATTAGTTTGTTTTACAGACTTAAAGATAGATTGTACCAAGCTTAGGCTGAGATGCACTGGAAATCGAATGAATTTATTGAATTTCACATACGAGTGCGGACATTTTCAATCTTGTGACTGGTTTGACTTTTAGAGGTTTTCTTGAGTGTTGCCAGTGTTTTGCAGCTTGTTATAAATGCTCCTGTCTTGACTATAGATTTTGACTCAGCAACTTGCTGAAGAGTGTTTGTGACTTGTTTAGGTGTCGCCATGAACATTTTAGTTTAATGGTAGCCTCTTGCATAAACTCCACTTAGGAATTATGTTAATCATTGAACAGCTGCTTAATGCAAAGTACAACTCTCAGAATCACCTTCAGGCCTTTTATCTGCTTGATAAATTATGAGGAGTCTGGCTACATCTGACCATGCTGCTGTTTGGAAATGTGTATGGAAATGAGTGCAAGTCTTGAATTTTTGATGCCAGTGTTTTCAGTCCCTTGAAGCGAAGGTCTTGCCTTCACTCACATCGTAAGTGTTCTATGGTAAAGTTAATGTGACAGTGTACAGAGGGTTTCATTTCATTATTGTATGTCCTAACTGTAGGATTTTGTTAAGCATACATGGAAGTAGCCCATTTCCATTTTGTGTATAGTTCTCTTAACACAAGCCACAGGCAACAGCTGCAAGCCAGTGAAATGCTGAACAGCAGAGCTGACATGCCGCCTTTCAAAGATACTCCAGTGGTAGTGACAGTTAAACCGCAGCTAATACATGTTCAATAATTTCCTTCTTCAGGGTATCGTAATCATGACAAGAAGAAGAGCCACAAGTACGACTCCTCAAAGTCTCGTATGAGGAAGAAGGCAGGGGGGAGGGAGAAAGAGGGTGGAGGCAGCACAAAGCGAAGTGTTAGCCGGGCTTCCAGCCAGCGTCCGTCACGTTCCCACAGTGACGATGAGGAGGATGAGGGCGTCCCAGCCAGCTACCACACGGTGTCATTACAGGTTAGTCAGGACGTAAGTACAGCAGCCCAAGTCGCACTTCTGCCTTATATCAATTTGAGCACATCCCTGTTAAGAACATGTATAAACATAATGAAAAGTTTTAGCTAAAATTCCAAAAACATTTCCATCACGTAATCACATTAGTTAGTGCTCCATCAGTGCTCTTCTAGATTGGTCGTCTATTCTGTTGATGGTTAATTGATTTGGGTTTGGGCGTGTGGCCGTGCAGCTGTTGGACCTCATGCACACCCTGCACACGCGTGCTGCCAGCATCTACAGCTCCTGGGCAGAGGAACAGCGCCATCTGGAGGCTGCAGGCAGAAAAATCGAGGCAGACTCCCAGACTCTATGGTCGAGCTGCTGGTGTCCACTGCTGCAAGGTGGGTACCACTTCAACAATCCTGACAAATGTCTGTAAACATGCTCAGTCACCAGGCTCATGGTTCTACCCTCTGTGGTGATACTTCACTTTGGGAGATAACAGCATTAACATCTTGATAGTCATCCATGGGCTTTCATCTCTCTTTTGATTTTGAACACACTGAGGCAGAAATGTGTCCACGCTGAGACAAAACTCAGCAATGTAGTACAGTATATGCAGTGTAGTTCAGTGTACATGTTCATGTTCACAGCACAGGAGAGAGGCAACAGTTGAGTACAACACTCACTTCGTTGCAGGCACTAAGCAGCCAGATTAGAAACCTGGAATAGGTGCACATGGACCTAAGTAACCAGGCTACCAAAAATCCACAGATGACTGGTCTGATTTGTCATCTGCAGACATGCACAGTGTGTATTTGTCTTGATTAAATGGTGGAAATGCCAAGTAAATGCTGCCAACTAACCACACACCTGTACACGTGTCATCTCCTTAAACAGACATCACATCACGTTAAACAGGATACATGGTATGTTCTGCCTTATTTTTAATAATAAGTCATTTATAAATACACATTTTTGGTAATAATCATAACAAAATCAAATAATTATGCTCCTATCAAGGTAAAGGTTGTATTTATGGGTCGTAACAGAGTTTTGCAGAAGGCTAAATAATTTTCTTTCTCCATTAGAGCCACAGTGGCCTGGAGTTTGCATCATGCTACTACAGGACAAGCACTAGAATTCAGTTATTTAATGTTCTATGCACAACATCAGATGGGATCAAGTCTATTAACTGGTTTACAACATAAAACATAAAATTGAGCACATCAATACTAAAAGGGAAAATTGGATTATGCCTTCTGGTCAACACACTTTTTGTCCATAGCCACGCAGCTACGACTCAACACTGACTTTGAATGACTATTGATGACGGCATGTTCTTGGCATTCCACTCTTTGAGAACCCAAACTATATTAGGCATCTTTGGTGCGAATGACCTTTAACCCTCGAGGGGTCAAAATGAAAACAGGGGGCTCTAAGCTCACAAACCACACAAGGGTTGAATGAAACATCCGCAGACAGACGATAAATCACAACACGCTTTGTCTAGATGAGCGGTTGGATGAACTTGTTCATCAGAATTGCTCATCGCTTGGATGTAACACCCACGAAGGCTGTTCTTTCCAGGCTGTTTTGAGCTTTGGCGCCCCCTAGTGTACAGTGGGGTTGGTTTGACCCCTCGAAGGCTGCACAAGGGTTAAGGATGACGTTAAATGGTAAATGGTCTGCACTATATCTTTTCCTCCTGTCGGTACTCTCATATATACACACACACACACACACCGGTGGCAGAGCTGCTCTATGCAGCTTAGGCTGACCTAAGCTTGGGGTTCAGTGTCTTGCCCAAGGAAACATTACTGGGGAAGCCAGGAATCAAACCACAGATGAATCCTACGATTGGTGGGCCACAGCTCTACCTCTGAGCCACTGCCGCCCACCTTAACCTGCTAACCTTGCCCGTTCCAGGAATCGCTTGGCTGTGCTGTGACGCCAGGCGCCAGGTTCGTATGCAGGCTCTCACCTACCTCCAGAGGGCGCTGCTCGTCCACGACCTGCAGACACTTGATGCAGTAGAGTGGGAATCCTGTTTCAATAAGGTAAGAAGGGAGAGGAGAAGCTACAAGTGTGTACTTAATTTAAAATGAGCCACGTGCTTAGAGTAGCTGAGAAATGAGTAAGTAAATTAATCTTCACTCAGGCCATCATCTTTTCTGAACTTTAGTAATGCCTTTGTTCATTATTTGGTGTGTGTGTGTGTGTTTGCAGGTGCTTTTCCCCCTTCTGACTAAGCTGCTTGACAACATAAGCCCAGCAGATGTGGGTGGTATGGAGGAGACAAGGATGAGAGGCTGCACACTCTTGTCAAAGGTTCAGAAACCAGTGTGCTACACACTACTAACACACTCAGGGCAATGAATGCATGTACGTTATATTCATGAGATCATTTAGGGAAATTCACTTGTTAAGCGTCTGACAAGAAAACAGTATAAGGTGCAGAACAGGTTGCTGTTCTAATCACAGGCTCTAAATGTGTGACTGGCCAATTTCAGCTAGAATGTTCGACCTGACACTGTACTGTGTCAGGTCAGTTTAGTTTAGTTTCCTTAACATGATCTCATATGAAAGATGTAGGTTTACTTTGCTAGAACTTTGAAGGGAAATAACTACATTCACTACTAGTTACTTTAGATTAGTTGTAGCTCTTTATAAAAAGCTGATGTACCATTTATGGGTGAGCTCCCTGTGACTGCGTAATATTGATAACATCACTTCAGAACAGTTCACCAAGCCACAAAGCAGGTCAACAGCAGTTAATGCGTCCTCTTGCCATGTCAGAGTACGAAGTGAAATCCCCTGATCTCCATCCTGTAGCAGGAAAATTAGATTTGGGAAACGGGTCACGTCCCTTTCAGGCTGCCTGCCTGCATAGACTAGTGAAGCTCGTACTCCTGGCAGCAGAGGATCATGTGTGTTTTCCATTTTTAGGTTTTCCTCCAACATCTCTCCCCTCTGCTGTCCCTGCCAACCTTTGCTGCCCTGTGGCTCACCATTCTGGATTTCATGGACAAGTACATGCATGCAGGATCCAGTGACTTACTGGTGAGCAATGTGACACAGTAGTGTTAAATACTAGCCTATCGCCAAAGACCATTACAGGAAGTAGTTGTGGCAAGTAGACTTTGAACTAGATGTGAAATGACTGAAAGGAACCTTGCTGTTATGCTGACTCTATATTTTTCTGTGCAGTTGGAGGCAATCCCAGAATCTCTGAAGAACATGCTGCTGGTGATGGACACAGCAGGGATCTTCCATAGTGCCGACTCCAGGACAGGATACTCAGACCTGTGGGAAATAACCTGGGAGCGAATTGTCTGTTTCCTGCCTCACCTGAGAGAGGAGCTCTTCAAACAGACCGTCATACCAGGTACACAGCAGACATGCCGTACTGCTCCCAGCTAGCTTACACACCTTACCTTGTAGACTAGCATTCTGCTCTTCATTCATTTCTTGGTGATTCGTTCCAAACACACATAAAGCAATGAATAAAAAACCTTTTGTTGTTTCAGTATGTTGTTTGGGTAAAGCAGAAAAGCCAGTATTGAATATACAGTTTCTCCTATCATTATTTTCTCCTTTCTCATTATCTGGTTCACACGCTGGTGCACGTCACTCGTCTTCCACAGCCTCATCCACAGAGCACAGGGTTTAAAGGAGTTCTGCTATCTAACGTTTGCTTATTTAGATTTAGTACATCAACCATCCACAGTAATTCAAGGACATATTTCAGAGCTTTAAAAAGAACTTAACATTTGAAAACTACACATTGATAACCAGGAGTAAATATGACGAGGCATCAGTAATTAGTTTATGAATGCTGTTGTAGAGGCGTTATTGCATTATTGAGCATTAACTTACATTGACAGCTATGGGTCATGTGATCATTTAAGTGTAATGGTAAAATACTTCTTTTAAATGTTCTTAAACATGTACATGTTTAAAGGTTGCGTTATTGAGTGTGTATTAAATGGTTTGTAATAAGTAGTAGTAACCCTATTTACTACTTGTTGGTTAAGGATTTTAAGGAGCTCATCTAAAGCCAGGTCTGCCTTCAGCTGTACGTCCAGCTTGGTTGTGATGAGATGGCTCTCTGGGTGTGATTGCTAAAGATATTAACAGAACAGCTCTGCATTTGAAGTGTTGACCAGTGGCCACCACTGTTTCCAGTCCAGCCCAAGAACCTTTAAAGCTGCTGTTATGATACGTTGCCTCCTGATATTATTGAAAAACGCTGAATAATATCATAAATGCACTATCTTAGCTGTGAATTCAGAGTTGATTTATTACAGTGTTTTGATAATAAGATCCATACTTAAATATATCCTGCTCTGTAGATCACTTTACAAACAATGTAGGCATTACGTAGCACAACAGATACAAGACTGGCAAGATGGCAAATGTAAGGAGCAAAGTGTATTTGTTAAAATGCGTTGTGCTGGAGTGGAGATGGGATGGGTAGTGGGTTACATGCAGGTTTTCAGAAAGTATGAAGCATCAAGGTGGTATTGATTGAGATTTAATGACGCGATACTAACTAAAAACATCCTAATCACCAGACTCATAGAAACATTGCATTGTAAAGGTCATATACCAGCTATAACATACAGTTGTGAGCCCTTTGGAATTACATGTGTTTTTCTATTGTTGTGACTTAGATGAAGATCAGAACACGTTTATGACCAGTTTATGCAGGAAAACACTTCATCCCAGAGGGTTCACACACTTTTTATTGCAACTATATATATAAATAAATATATATATATATATATATATATATATATATATATATATATATATATATATATATATATATATATATATATACACACACACACACACACACACACACACACACACACACACACACACACACACACTCACTGTGTGCACAATTATTAGGCAAGTTGTATATTTGAGGATCCATTTTGTTATTGTACAACTACAGTGCTCTTGGTCAATCCAAGCTTAACAAACCCTCAAACCTGAACATTTAAGTAGTAAAAGTTTTGGCTTTCTTAGATCCATGTACACCATTATTAGGCAACTATTCATGTGCAGAATTATTATGCAACTAAATGAAAAACAAAGACTTTGCCATTTCACTTGTTTATTTTCTCCTGTTAAAGTGAGAATAATAAACAAACTAATTTACAAATAAACATTTCTGAAATATCAAAAAGAAAACCTCAGTGACTATAGCCACCCTTCTTCTCGATAACAGTCACAAGCCTTCCATTCGCGGAGTCAGTCAGTTTCTTGATTTGGTCAGAATCAACTTTTTGTGCAGCCACAGCCTCCCAGACACTGTTCAGAGTCTTCTGGTCCAACCACGGGCCCAGCATTCAAGTTTATACGGCTTGGAGTTGGAAATTATGGATAAAATGATGATATGGTCAAAATAATCACTTGCCTAATAATTTTGCACACAGTGTATATACAGTCTGGATGCCAAGCAGCAAGCAACACAACTGTCGTAAGACATGAGATGACTTGGATTTTTGATAATATTGTCGTTAATTGTTGTGTGTGTAAATCTTTAATTACATGATATATTATTATTTATTATATTACTGTCCTCAGCATCATCATCATCATCTTAACAGTAACATGTAAAATGAGAGCAAAGGAAAACAAATTATTAATTGTAGTTTCGGATTGTTGAGCTCTTTGTCCCAGTTTCCTGGTGTATATTTGTATTTGGATAATTTATGAACGGTTTTCTTTGAAAGCTAGTAAATTGGTTTTGTGTATTCTCTGTGATTGTGTTCAGTGCTGAGATTTGTCTAGTTATAAATATTTAATACATTTTCTGATTTCCATTTAATGAGAACTGTTTTATGGTGGAATTCAGCATTTAAGTGGTGTTTCCTAGCTTCCAAGGCCAAGTGGGCGTCTGTGGTGGTTAGTGCCATGTTGAGCGTTTTCTTGAAAGACAGGAACAGAAGGTTCTCGAACATGTGGTGGTTCCTTTGTTCTGTCATATTGGGAAGTGGAGGTTTTTGTCGAGTTGAAAGTCTGGATTGTGCCAGATTGAAGTGTCTAGATTTGGTTGGTCTTGTTTGTTTTGCATCAGGGTTAAATCAAATGAATCCTTTTGAAGCATTTGTCTGTGGCCGTTATGGGAAGCACTGAACATGTTTGTCCGTGTTCCTGTCCAGCATCTTAGCATGCAGCACGTACAGTCATGGCCAAACATATCACACCCTTGCAATTCTGTCAGAAAATGCAACACTTCTTTCAGAAAATTGTTCCAATTGCAAATTTTGTTTTCACATGTTTATTGTTTTGGAGCAAAAACACAGAGAAGACAAGTAAAACCTGACAAAAATTCACACAGACCTCAAAGATGGACTGGACTAAATTATTGGCACCTTGTCAAAACTGTAGGAAACAATTTCTTTTCCAGCATGTGATGCTCCTGTAGTTTGTATTTAGACCCACCTGTAGCAAGTAACAGCTGTGGCAACATAGTCATCACACTGGAAACCAGTTAAAATGGAGAAATGAAAGAAGTGTGAAGAGGTGTCTGGAGATTTGAGGGAAAATAGTGGAAAAACATGGACCATCTCAAGGCTACAAGTCCATCTGCAGAGATCAGAATGTTCCTGTGTCCACTGTGCCAACATCATCCAGAGGTTTACAGCCCAGGCTCTGTAGCTACTAACCTCCCTGGACGTGGACGCAAGAGCAGAATAATGAAGATTTACAAGGAAGGATTGTTGGAACGGTGGATAAAGAACCTGATTAACTTCCAACCAATTCAAGCTGATCTGCAGACACAGGGCACAACTACGTCACCATGTGAATGAAAAGGGAGGCTATGGTAGGAGACCCAGGAGGCTCCACTGCTGACACAAAGGCACAAAAAGCAAGACTGGAATGTGACAAAACCACAAACCTTCTGGGAGAACGTGCTGTGGACAGATGAGACTAAAGCAGAGCTTTCTGGTAAAGGACATCATGGCATGTTTACAGAAAAAGAAACGAGGCCTTCAAAGAGAAGATCACAGTCCCTGCAGTCACACATGGTGGAGGCTCAGAGATGTTCTGGGGCTGCTGTGCTGCTTCTGCCACTGGAGGCCTTGACTGTGTGAACGCTGTCATGGAATCTGATGATGACCAAAGAACTTTGGGGCCCAGCGTCGTGGCCAGTGTCAGAAAGCTGCGTCTCCACCAGAGGTCATGGGTCATCCAGCAGGACAATGACCCCAGACACACTTCAACAAGAACCAGAAATGGCTCCAAACAAAGCGCTGGAGTTCTGAAACAACAGCAATGAGCCCAGATCTGAATCCCACAGAACCAGTGGAGAGATCTCACAACAGGCCTCCTTCAAATCTGAACCACCTGGAGCAGTTTGCAAAACAAGAGTGAAAGAAACTCACTGACGGTTACAGGAAGCAGTGATTTCAGTTATTTTTCCAAAGCGGGGGTGCTGCCAAATATTGGGTTAAGGGAGCCAATCATTTAGTCCAGTCCATTTTGAGTTCAGTGTGAATCTTTGTCAGGTTTGACTTCTCTTCTCTGTTTTGCGTTGTTCTAGTACAAACAAAAACAATAAATACGTGAAAACCAAAACATTTGGTTTCCCTACATTCTCCCCATAACCACTGCACTATTTAATATTGTACATAATCATTACACTACACTGTACAAACGCTCATATCCATTGCCCATTTATATTTGAAATATATATTAGACACCACTATATGTAAATTCCTGATTATAGTAAATAGCAATTGTATATCATATGTACTTGCATATTCCTCATCACTATAGCAACCAGTATATATCTTTATCTACTTGTAAATTTCTGATTATACTATATTATGTTCTATTTACTATAGCAGCAGCATATATGCAAATCTATGTTCATCTATTGTAAATCCCTGATCATAGTTAATATCAACCTGTAGAATATGTCCAGTGCATATTCATCTGTAAATATCATCCATCATTTCTTCTGCACATCTGTATCCTGCACTTGCTGCTTATTGGACTTCTCTAGACCTAAACTGCTTTCATTGCCTTGTACTTGTACATGTGTAACGACAGTAAAGTTTTAAAATTTGCTATTGGAACAATTTTCTGAGAGAAGTGTTGCATTTTCTGACAGAATTGCAAGGTGCGATATTTTTGGCCATGACTGTACATATAAATACAGTCTGTCACAGAAGTGAGTCCCCCTCACATTTACTGTATATATTTAATATATCTTTTCATGTGACAACACCAAAGAAATGACAGTTTGCTACAATGTAAAGTAGTGACTGTACAGTTTGTATAACAGTGTAAATTTGCTGTGACCTCTGTAAAACTCCAAACGCAGCCATTAATGTCTAAACCCCTGGCAACAAACGTGAGCACAGTACAAGTGAAAATGTCCAAATTGAGCCCAATTAACCATTTTCCCTCCCTGGTGTCATGTGACTTGGTAGCGTTACAAGGTCTCAGGTGTGTTAAATTTGGTGTTAGGTTCACTTCACCCTGTAGAGAACAGAGGCCTGAGGTAGTGAGTAGGTGAGAGCTCTCCTCCTCCACCATCACAGGGTGGTTGGTGTGTCCTTCATGGTGAATCTGGATCTTCCTCCATAGTTGACAGGGCAGCTGGTAGATGGAGGCAGGTTGTGTCTGAGCCTCCATCTGTTGAGAGAGGGGCTGTTCTAACGTTCAAACCTCCTGTCTGCTCTGTCCATGTGGACGTTGTTGTCTTCAGTGGCCTTTGTCTTTTAAGTGGAGACGCTGATACTGGTCCTGACGTGTTGTTTCTCCTGTGCTGGTTCATCCTCTTGTGTGATGGCTGTTTGGTTTCACCAACATATTTATTTCGTTTCGTATTTCATATTTATTATTTATTTCAACTTGTTTTTATGTCTTGTCTCCGTGTAATAATTCAGCAACATGCAGTCCTAATTTATCCAAGTCAGCCAAAGTGCAACAGACCATTAAAACTACCACATTTTACCTAAATGAATTCTAAAAAAGAATGATCGTGTAATACATAATGACAACAGTAAGTATACTTTGCTGTTCCTGTTACCCTTTTGGCAAAACCACGTTCACAACGCTGTACAGGCCAGACAAGAGCTCGCCTTGGTAAACGGATGACTTATTGGTGTTCTTCGATTTCAGATCCAGTACCCAGTTCTTCAGCAGAGCCTGTGCAGGCCTCACCGGCAGCAGGTCAGCCTAAAGCCCCCCAGGCGTCTCCACCTGCTGCTCAGCCACCTTCCCCAGTCGCAGTCGCATTAAGCCCTGCAGAGACACAGGCCTCCGTCAGGCCAGCGCTGCTCCTGGACCCTCAGCCAACCAGTGCCACCGGTAAGATTTCCTGTCTCTGCACAGTCACACACTCCAGTCACGTTTTCTTTAAACGAGATTGAAGCATATAGACCGGTAGCCCCGTCTGCCACAAGCACCCACACCATTTCACAGTTTCCATCTAGAAAGTCTATGAACGCTTCTTAGCAGTACTGAAATCACTGTCTTTGTTTTCTAGGAATAGATCAGTCCTCTCCAGGACAGCCCTCGGTTCCTCCCATGCCAGTCCCTTTAACGTCTCCTGCCCGGGCCCCCTCTCCCCTGAGCCAGCCTCCCCTCATTCTGCAGCCTCTTGCCTCCCCCTTGCAGGTGGGAGTTCCACCCATGTCCTTGCCAATCATCTTAAACCCTGCCCTCATTGAGGCCACATCGCCTGTACCACTGCTTCCCTCCCCTGGTTCTTCTGATGAAGTCAAGTAATCTACAGTACACCCCATGATCCTCTCTTGAAAAACCAGACCCAGGAAATTTCAGTTACACTTTCAGTAGCTGCTTGTAATCAAATGCAGAATATAAAATAAGGCGCTTCACTTGACATTAGATTTGAGTTAAAGGTTGAGGTGATCATTTCACTGTTCCAAATATACTCCAAAAACACCCACACCTTAGTTTCCCTGGGAGTAAACAACACAAACCAGATGCAGCAAAGTCTGGTTGAAATAAAGTGCGTTTCCCAAAACCGAAATCAGAATCATGGCTGTAGCTGCCTTGAAAGCACTGAGGTGTGAAGTCTTGCAGTACTGAACGTGACGAGTGTCTTAGTCTTTGCATGTGCAAACCAAATTCAGTGAAGGATCAGGGAGTTACTGTAGCAGGGCACTTTGATGGCCAGTGGCTCTGAGACAGCAGCTCCACTGTCAGTACTGTTTTTACGAGGTTATATATTCTCGCCTTTTAGGTCTGAACTGTTAGAAAGGTGATAATTGCAGTGCTTTGCTCCAGTCATTAATTTAAAGAAGCTGCGTATTTACCACTGCTGTGGCTGGTGTTGGTTCCAGTTCACCTTTTAGCCTGTAGCTACAGAAAACAAAGCGTATTAGACAGAAAGTAGGAGAAACACTGAGGTGCATAATATGAGTAATTATAACCTTGTAAAAATAATTTGTTTTAATAATTTTTTCCCCAAATAATTATCAACTCTACTGACCTGCAGTTCTAAATTTATTACTCTGGCTTTGGACATTAGTAGAAAACATGATTATAATGGTTGTAGTTGTTGTAAACGAAGGTTAGTCTAGATTCCACACTGTTCTGATACAGTAGGAGCAAAGGGCAGGGCCCTGCGACGCCCTTACAATAGACCAAGCTGACCACTGGACAATAAATACACACACGTCAGTAGTTCATTCATTATTATGTTAATGACGCTGAATTTTCCTCGTGTGAACTTTGGATTGGATGCCCCATGTTTACTTCACTGGGCCAAACTCTACTGATGTATGTAGAGTTTCGGTTTTCCCATGTTTCCATGTATAAACCAACCAAAACAAGCTCTGTAGCACCTTATTTCTTTCTTCTCTACTAAACACAGAGGGACTGGGTGAACCCTCCCTAGAACTATAAAGCCCGTAACAAGCCACCCGGAGCAGGAAAAAAACAGGGGATGACACTCCTGCAACATTCCACAGTGTAGATACTTGAGTCTTCTGTGAGCTGCGTGTATGAGTTACCGATCCACATGGTTCAAACGTTAGAGGCTGCTGCGATTGGCTCATGTTAATGCAGCTCCCTGGGTGCAATAGGACACACGCACACACCTGAGTTACTCACTGTATCACAATGAAATCTATGGAAGCAAATAATACAAGTAACTTAAGGTTTCGACTTTTAATGTAATAATTATTACATATTGCACTCAATTTATGTCAATACATACTTTGCGCATTAGTAAGATGCAAACAACAGATCTTTATGCTACACTGACACAAGTGGACTAAGTCACAATGGAAATGTTTCCAACTATAACTTGCTTGAATTAAGATTTAAGATACACAGACTCAGACAGCTGCTGTTCATTAGGCTCTAGTAAACCCACACCTGGTACATAAGTCAAATCACAAAACTCTGAGATACTTACATTTCTGTTGTATTTAAATGAAATCATTAGCTACTCAGTTTGGTTCCACAGCTATCTAACACTGTTGCATGCTGATTGTGCCTTGTGTACAAGGACATTACCTGATCAACCGCTCACATTTGATGCCAAACGTGTGTCTGTGTGGTACAGAAAACTGAAAATGGATTCCAAGCAGCCGTGGGATTCTGGGATGTTTCATGTTATTTATTGAACTGTGGAATTTACTGCTGCTGCACAGTTGATATGTCAGTCAGGTAACGCTGCAGCCTTCCAGAGCCACCAACTTTTGTAATGTGTTTATTTGTTGTATGGGACTCTTAGATATGTTACCTAATTATTTCTTTAACAGGAAAAGACACGAATATGGTGTGTGTGATATATATGTCTATTATGTAATAAATATAATGAAAGAATGGGCTGTTATTTGTTTTGTAGAAGGTGGGTTAATGCATACGGCCTCTGGCGTTTCACACAACACCTCCACAGACTGTAAACAGTGTGCATGAGCTTTTTAAAAACTGGCAAAGCTTGTAAAAAGATGTAAAACTGAACATCTCAAATAGAGATAAGAGTAGATGGATGTGTTAAAATTGAGCAGATTCCATTTGTAAATCAGAGTTTTTATTTCAAAGTAAAGTAGGTACACATGTTAAGTAGACTATCAGAAGCTACATGGGTCTGGAAACAATGGTTGTATTTGTACATTTATTGAAATAAATGTTAAAAACCTCTATAGCAAACTGTGCAAATAATCTATAATGCTTGTAATCACTCGGGGGAACAGAACAACATAAATGTGAAGATTAAACTCACAAATATCAAGATTCAAACATCTACACAACCATGAACAAACAAACAGACCAAACTTCTCATTTGTTGTCCAGCTTAGCCATTTCCTGAAGATATATTCCAATGCTTTCACTGTCGAACAGAACAAAATAAATATTTTTCAGAGAAGAATTCGTGGCCAACAGAAAATGGTTGGAGATCGCCTTGAGGGTGAGCTGGGCAGCCGTTTGCTTTGGAAATCCATTTCTGTAAGAGAGAGTCATATTTTGTGAAATAAAGGATTTGATCCCACACACATACTAATACTGAACACAGCAATTAAGTTAAAAGCTTCATTTAGGGTTAAAACAAAAGGTGCAATCTTCCAAGTAGTGTAACCAGCAGTGACACTGAGCACGACAGAAGCACAGAACAGCATCTCCATGACTCCTGGAACCACCACCTTGCTGTGGTGGAGGACTTCGTATGCCTGAACGCCCCTGGGTTGGGGACTGGAAAATGGTTGGTGGCCAAGCCCCCCCATGAGGCCCGACCAGGCACAGCCCAAAGACACAACAAGGCCTCGCCATCAAGTGGATCCACCATCTGCAGGAGTCTTAGGGGCCCGGTGTCTTTGAGTGCTGCACAAAGCTGGCAGCACTCAAAGACAGGGACCTCGGCGACCTGACGACTGGGCACAGAAACGGTCTCTTGTGAGTGGCACCACACTGTGAGGGGCGGGACTCTATGCACAACCTGGGCGTGGAACCCAGCTCCTTGAGGGAGGCTGGACCTGAATGGCTACTGTGGCAAAAAATGCATAACAAACATTTCCTGATCAACTCAAGCGTGAATGCTGAACATTGCTGAAACCTCTAAAGCCCTGCTGAAAGATGCAGAAGATGCTGAAACAGTCTGTTGACAAGGTGAAATGATCTTAGCTGAGTATCAAGAGGACTGAATGGAAACCCTGAACCAGGTTGAAGGCTGAATTAGTGGGTCAACCTGAAAACGACTATATTTCACAATGTTGCGCTTTTATTTAATTTAGTAGTAGTAGGTAAATAAATGAAGGTGTTGACCAGTTAGAATGTCTAAGTCATGGGCCTTCAACAAGGCCGCGTCATTTCTAGTAGAACATCAGCTGAACTACACGTTACTAGAATGAACTTATCCTGGATGTTAACCTGCTCTGGAAACGCTCAGAGAATGAATCTCCGTAGTAACTTAATTCAGCTTCAACCAGGAAATTATCTTCCCTCTGGACTGTGAACAGTCACAACAGAAAACAACTTTTAGTCCAAAACTAGTAACAGAAAGAAAAGTGGCACAGTCACTAAAGCCAACACTCAAAACTCAAACTCACACAACTCATGGACAAGAACTAGAGCAAAGCAGGAAACGATGAGACGAGAACTATACTCACTAACTGAGAGGGTAAGACCTGGCCGGTCTCATTACTCAAGATACTTGCCATATCATGCATTCACGCATGGACACCACAGGAAATAGAATGACTCATAACACAGCTGAGAAATAATTGGGAGGATTTTGTGAATACCAGTTTCAGTCATCCAGCCATCAGTCAGCCTGGTAGGTCTGTCAACTATGGAGGAAGATCCAGATTCACCATGAAGGACACACCAACAACCCTGTGATGGTGGAGGAGGAGAGCTCTCACCTACTCACTACCTCAGTCCTCTGTTCTCTACAGGGTGAAGTGAACCTAACTGGAGGATAAATCTGTGTCTCTACCAACTTCCCTCAGACTGAAGAAGCTTCCTGGACAGATGGAGAAACGTTTCTACGAAAAGAAGAATCCAGTTGCCAGGACTCAACTTTAGACAAATTTCATGACTTGAGATTTGTTTCCATGAATAGTAAATCCATCCACTACTCACATAAAAGTCATAAAAGTCCTAGTACAGGTTGTTTGGAAGTTGATGTCAAGTTGTCAACTCTACCAAGTCACATCTATTATCATGGTTCTCTGTTGTTCCATGTGTCAAAGAGCCCAGAACAACTGACCTTGAGCACAAAATAAGCAGAGAGAGATGAGGAAGAACACAGTGACAGGCAGTCTGAGCATTTTAGAGCTGGAGACCGAAAGAGCAAGGACGACGTGGAACCTGGATCAGAACATGGTTCTGAAAAAGCTGTGTAAGCATAAAGTTAATCATAAGTTAAATCTGAATTAGTTTACACTGCATGTGATGGGATTATTTTTATGAACTGTGAAAGGTTAATGGATTACATCCAAGTCATTTTACACTGACTGGCCACGATGGAAACATCTGCAGGTTACCAGGTCACTGGCCTCTCTGCAGGTTCTCCACCACAGTCCACACAGGGTCAACGCAGGTCAAAGAACCCCACAGACACTGGACTCTACACAGTAGCCCAGTTCTTAAGAAGTTGATACTGCTGCTGCAGCCACTGCTCTGTCTGTTTGCATATGCACATTTTTCCATACAGTTGTACATGGAAAATGTTCAATAGAAATATGTGTTCAGCTTGTTAGCTAGCTTAGCTTGGCGAGCTGGCCTTAACAAACCAGACGGCAAAGACGGTCTGAGCATCTTCAGCGCGGCTGAGGTCGATCGGCCTGCTGGGCCAATTATGTCAGAGTGACTGGGTGCACGCTGATGTAATAGTAGCAAAATGTCTAAGAGGACGACTTAATCAACGAAATTAATACAAGTGGAATACTGACCATGGATTAACTCGACTTTTAAGACATGGAAAAACCATACAATTATAACTGTCACATCATTTCACCCACAAAACAAATGATGTGAGACAAACACCAGGTAACACACACCAGGTAACAAACATCAGGAAACACACACCAGGTAACAAACATCAGTTACACACACCAGGTAACAAACATCAGTTACACACACCAGGTAACAAACATCAGGAAACACACACCAGGTAACAAACATCAGTTACACACACCAGGTAACAAACATCAGGAAACACACACCAGGTAACAAACATCAGGAAACACACACCAGGTAACAAACATCAGGAAACACACACCAGGTAACACACACCAGGTAACACACACCAGGTAACAAACATCAGGAAACACACACCAGGTAACACACACCAGGTAACAAACATCAGGAAACACACACCAAGTAACAAACACCAGGTAACAAACATCAGGAAACACACACCAGGTAACACACACCAGGTAACAAACATCAGTTACACACACCAGGTAACAAACATCAGTTACACACACCAGGTAACACACAAAAGGTAACACACACCAGGTAACACACATCAGGTAACACACACCAGGTAACACACATCAGGTAACACACACCAGGTAACAAACATCAGTTACACACACCAGGTAACACACTTGGTGCTAATGCTAGTGTCAGCGTAACCAGAGCATCGGTTAGTTACATTAGTGTGACGGTGCAGCGTCGCCTAGTTTAGAAGACCCAACATAAGTCGTAGCCTGGAAGTGTGTTTGCATTAGTCTTTATTAAAACAAGTAATAAGCACGGCCATGTAGACTGGCGTCAGCTGTTCAGACCTGGTGGGGCAGGGATCTACAAGTGAGCAGAGAACAATATGTTAACAGGGTGAAGAAAGCAGGAACTAAAAAGTCACCATGTTTTAAAAAGAGGATTCTACTCACGAAAGACCCAAACAATCTAAAACGAGGCTTGGAACCGAGGGCCGGAGCAAGGCAGCAGCGGCGTGGAGAAGAGGAACCAGAGGACGAGACGGCGGCGGCGGCGAGAATGGACTAGGTGCGACGAGACGGCAGCGATGGCTGCTGCCTGAGTCACAGCCAGGTAAAAAGGGTTTCCCACAGAGCCGGGACCGGATTCCTCCCTCAGAAAGCAGACATACAGTAACACCCCAAAAGCACAGCCTCCCTCACAAAACTGGGAGGAAACAGGAGGATCTATCTTCTAAATGCCGCCAGTCTCTGAGGCTCGTTTGCTAGAGTGGTGACACCAGGTGACACAGCACCAATAGTCCAACTTAATTCTGTGGCAGAAAACAAAGGCAGGTACAGAGAAACACTGAGACTCGGATCAGAGCCAGTCGTCTTGGTGAAGAACATGCAAAAAGCTCAGCGTGGTTGTATGGGTGCAGAACTGAGGACGTGATCCTAGAGAACGGACTGATGCAATCAGACGGGTGTGAACAGGTGAGCGTCCTGGAAGGGAGGACGGACTGAACCGAGTCAGACTCATGTAGAACATGAAGGAAAGGCCACGATGCAAGCAGGCTGTCAAAATAAGAGCATGAAACAGGAAGTATCACCCTGGCCTCTTCCAGACTTCCACCGTTATGCCAGAGCCACATGCCAACAGGCCTGAAACACTTTCTTTGGGTTTGGGTGGCTCACATGGCTTTCACATACCATCCATGTACGTTTGTGTGTAACGACAACACTTTTTAACACTTTTATTTGCTGGAAAACAGCCTCATTGATATTGAAAAACCTGAAATGTGGAAGTATTACAGTAACTGAGAGCAAGCGTCAGAGTGTGCGACTGCTCACCGTCCAGCAGGAAGCGAAGGGAAAGCCACAGACTTGAGCTTCTTGTCTTCAGCTGCCGAGAGGCAGTTTTTCACCGTCTTCTCCAGCTGGTCCTCACACTTTTCCGTCCCCCACTGAGGCACGTTGCAGTGGATGATGAAGCGGGCAGCCATCCCACTGGCCTGGCTCACTGCCACTGCAACGTCACAAACATTTGAGTTTGACCTTGAAAGCCAGGGAGCACGTTACATGATGTTGGATTCCTTCAGCTACATCCTTTCACCGTACGTCCAGCACTGCCTCACCTGGTTTATTTCAGTAAACTACATCATTTGCCTACAGCACTGTTTTCATGTATGAACAAAAGATCTGCAGTTCATTCTCAACACAGCTGCCTCTGAGGGTGGGGACACAAATAAATGAACTATCTCAAGCCTGTTATGCAAATAAGGTTGGGCTGTTAACACATCAACTAATATGTGTTTTAAAAGTGCCACCAGCATACGTTTATTTATGTATTATTATGTAATAATAAATGTAATCATCGCTCAGTGGGAACTGCAGGACTGCTGGCAGGTCCGGAGTCAGTTTAGTGTTTGAGATGCGAAGGACGTCACAGAGATGGTCTTTTTTGACAGCGGAGAAAATGTTCACGTGTTGAGCTGAACAGACTCGTCATTCTTCTTGCGCAGCGTCTCATCAGAGGACAGAAGGAGAGAAGCTGAAGTTGAGAATCATCACACTGCATTTCTGTAAGTTCTAACTGCAGACTCCTCTTCTTCTGCATTAGTCATGGAGGGAGTCGCGAACAGCTTCATATCGTTCTCAATGGCAGAAAAGTCTGTGCTGAGAAAATCTGTCATGAGGTGTGATCACAGACACATATTTCCCTTTTTATCAGGTCCTCAACTGAGCTGCACACAGAAGGCTTTCATGTTATGAGGGACATTATTCAGATTCACCCTCTCACACATACGAATGAAACTAAAGGCATCTACAGACTATAGTGGAAACCACTGTGAAAATCCTCTCACTTTTAGTTGTGCGTGTAAGAGCATTTTCAGTGAAAACAGAAGGTGGTGAAACAACAGCAGATTTCAAAATAAAAGCCAACAACAGCTGGCCGTGACGTCTGATCAGGCTGTCGTGGTCTGAGGCCAGTCTGCTGCTAAGTAGCTGCAGCGGCTACTTTCACTCCGTCTGAACTAAACACGCCTGCGTGGGTCACATAGCGACGATGGTTTATTCTGAAGGGACGGCTCGCTCTACCAGTTCTACTGGGACGGTCACGGCTGCCAGAAACAGTTGGGCCGAAGACTATGCAGGAAAATGAGCTGATCTTGTCTGTGGCGGGAGCCTGTGAAGTTCTAAGTAGTAGAGTAGATGAGAGCATAAATGATCAAGATCAAGCAGCTCCTCCTTAAAAAGTTATTGTCTGACATGTCCGGACAACTGTGTTTGTCGTTAGGCTAATGCTGTTGAATTCTTGAATTTTTTCCACATTACCCCTGCGACTTCAGTGAGGCACTGTTTCATGAATTCACCACGTGGAAACGCCTTCCTGTGAGCACGAGCCACCTCAAAGCTGGCTATTGTGGCAATTTTAGTTATTTTCGTTGATCTAGCCTTGGTCTGCTCAGAAGCTCCAGCTAGAGTTAAAGCCAAGGTCCATGTGTTCGGGCCTGAGTTAGATCGTGAGCTCTGCATTCTTCACACTATTCCTAACGATTCAACGGACCACGGTGCTCATCACTCGTCGCTTAGAAGTTTGAAAGTAGAGCTGAAAGCTGCAATAATTAATATTTTGCTCTTGAAAATGACAATGACACAAGATGCCATTTCTCTCAACAGTTCTGATCTGTTAGATGTGTGTGTGACTCTCCACAAAAAGCATCTACTGCTGACTGAGGTGGAGACAAAGGTCTCTGGTATCTGGTATGATTTCTTCTGGAGGGGTCAGATTGTAAAGCAACATTTATGTGACAAGCAGTCGGTGTCATGGTTTAATCATCACGCTGTAAGAAAAGCTACAGAAAGGTTACAAGTGGATTTACAGCTTTTGCAGCAGCAGTTGTTTAGCTACAGCTAAGCACTAGTTCAGTCAGTCCTGGTTTGTCCTTTAGCATCAGAGCTAGTTTGATTAGCATCGGCAGTGGTTACACAAACACCCGAATCATTTCTGAGTGTAACAGACCTGAGGAAAAGGTTTTGTTTATCGGCGGGAAGCGTTGTTGAATGGTGGCGAGTGTCCCGCTCACACTGTGCTGCCTCTACTTGTGGGCGCACTTAGAAGCTGTGCTTTGCTTCTCTGGTTGGTTCACCACTAAATCAATCACACTGAGAATCACAGCTCAAGTCCTGACCCCAGTTTCTTGGTGTAGTTGTAGATCACCATCATAATGTAACGTGTGCCGTGTGTCAGTAACCGCAGCAGAGGGCCACTAAACCACTAAGAAGTGTTAGGACTGTGAGTAGATTACTATTAGAAGGATCGTTGTGTACCTGATGCCACCTCTAAAGGTCCCTGTGCTTTTCGCAGCTCGTTTATTTCCTCCAGAAATTCTCGGCCTCCCGTTTTCTCCAGGGCGTTGCCTGAAAATCAAGCACAGCTCAGGTGGGTACAAACTGGTAGAGAAGCTTGAAAGCTGTTGATAAATCAAGGTATCTTCCTCACCTACTCCATCTTTGAGGTCCAGCTCTGCATTTGTTGGGTTAATTATCGCTTCTACCTTGATTGTGCCAATCTTGTTGATCTCACTTTCTGTTAGTGAAAGCTGTGGATTCAAAGCGTCATCAAACACCAGCTTTTCATTTTGTGTATGGCACATGTTGTACATGTGTTGATTTGCCTTTGCTGTTGGAAAACTGTCTAATGAGTCACTGACATCGCTGTCAGGAGATTCAATTTACAAACTGCGTTCACTCCACAAACCTTTTGTCCAAGGAACAGGCTCTTTGCTGACAGGACAGTGAAACCATCTCCAGGACCGTCTTCTGCCGTGGAGTTTGGTGTGGAGTCCTGCTTCCTTTCTCTGCCCTTTGCAAGATAAGACATACGACAGCGGTTTTAGCTCACACCAGTGAAAACAAACTGACTATAGATCTGTATATGCACTGATTAGTAGGGTCTAGGTGCATACAGTCTAATTCGAATGGTTGTCTGCCCTCCCTGGATGTAAACACATCCCGGTGCCATCACGGGGGACCACTCACATCACACCTTGACCTTGTTAGATCTGAGGCCATGTGCTGAGAACTAAAGGCCTTAAACTGTGGCTTACATGCTATGTTAAAAGCTTGAGTTACTCTCACCTCCATCTGGAATGATGAGCTCCAATTGGAGCCAACTTAACATGACCTCAACAGTGTCACTGGCTACAAATGACCACCAGCGTTTCTCAGCTTCAGTCCTGTACTATGGCTGAAAGGGACAGAAAAGCTGAAAAGACATGGGCCAAAGGCCGTGGAGACACTGCCCAAGCATCAGAGCTGGGTCATGTTTTTCTAGTCCAGAGCTAAATGCCACAAGACCACTGCCCCAACCGCTGACCTGCCAACGTTCAGAGAGGAGCTGAGAGATGACGTTGCTGAACTACGATGGATCATAAGATGTAAAAACACTTATTCTTCATTCAGTGGAATCCATTCGTGACGTTTGGTACAGGTTAAGTGCTCAGTGTCTGTGATTATTATACAGTGGTGAAATAACTTCACTCTGAATTAGACAATTTTAACAATCTTGATACTATTAGTAAACAGAGACTGAATTCCCCAGTTCAGTTATAGTATTTAGCTATTTCCAGGGTGGTTATCATTATTATTATTATTATTATTATTATAGAAATCCACTTGTAAAGGCATTATAGCCCACATCCTTGACACATTTTATTTTCCAATGGCTCTTGGCTTCAATTTCCCCAATGTAGGATTAATAAAGGATTATCTTATATAATCTTTTCTTCATCTCTGAGGAACTCAATGTGACTTAAACAAGCAGGTTGCAGGTCTTTGTTGTTGGAGATCCCAACAAGGCCCACTTGCTCAAACCTACCGCCCACCTATTGTTCCTGTCACTGCTCCAACTGCCATCAAGTATTAAAATATATCGAAGGCAGACACACTGAGACCTATTACATAGTAGGTCAACTGCTAGGAATAGGTCAGTTTGAATCATGTCAGCCCATGTTGTGTTGCATGTTCTACAATCTGCCATTTGATTCTGCTGAATTCAATTTACACATGTGACAAAAAAAGACCAGAACTCCATATGGATCATGCTGGTACCATTTCTCTGTGATCTGGTGTTGACTGACCTTTGGCTTGTGCCTTCGTTTGCCTTTAACCTTCTTGAAGGATTTCACAGGTTTTTTGGTCTTCGAGCATTCGTCCTGCTTCTCAACGACTGATGCCTGTGTGTCCACTTTTACCCGAACTCCCCTCTTCTTTGAGAGCAGCTCTGGATGGATGCGAGGAAGAACACCTCCATTTGATATGGTCACCCCACGAAGAAGCTGATGGTGAAAGCATTGAGAAGTTTAATTTTATTTCCAAGTACAAAAAGATACTGGTGTTCAAGCAGTGATTCTTCAACAAGCACGGTTTGTTTGAAACGTCTGTTTTGTCCTCGCACCAGCTAAATGTGGTTCAACACAGTCCTGCTTGTAGTGAGACACGCAGGGAACCGACGGAGAAATGGCGAAAGGAAAAGTCCTCAGTCTGACCTCGGTCCTGGAGCAGATCCCCTAAACTTAAACATCATCTAAAAAAAAAAACGACTTCTAAACAAGGACATGGACTATTTTGTTCAAACGTGCGAACAGGCAGCGTCACTTAGAAAAAAGCTCTTAAAGTTCCTGAAGTAACGCCAAACAGCTCCACACCGTAGCACAGACATTCATGCTGCCTATGATGATCTAAAGAGATGCTGGAGGTTGGGAAGCACATTTAGAGTTGCATGTGTTATTTGTACCAGCTTTGCTGTGATCCGTTTTTGGTCAAATGAATCCTCAGCCTCAGTTCATCTCCAGCTGGTCAGTGGGTTGTGCTGTTGTATGGCCTTAATTTTCAAAGTCAAACACAACCAGCATTTCATCAGGCTCTACTTCATGCCACTACGGTGGAGGAGTGATGATTTGGGCTTGTTTTACAGCTGTCACACGCTCTCGTCCAGTCCTGGCTCCCTGGCGTATTCGTTTTCCCGTACTGTGCTCACCTGGCCATCCCGCTCAGCTCGTCATTCACTCCCACTTCCTTAGTTACTGTTATACTTGTTTGTCAGTCTCTGAAAATCTCTGAAATGTTACTTACTCCTCATGTTGCATGTTACCATCCATTTATTAATGCTATGCCCTGTTTTTACAAATCCTCCGTCCTCGTCTTTGAGCCTTTCATGACCAGATTTGAATGAAGGGAAGAAACTTAAAGCCTCGTTTCTTGGCATGTTCTGATGTGACTACGTTCAGCCTTTTCTTCCCTTCATTCTTTTTTCTCTTCCCTTCACTATACTTCACTATACGTCGTCTTGTCGTGTCTGCTGTAGTTTCGTCCACTGTGTCTTAGCTTGTTGTGCCTTCTCCAGAGAAAACTGTCAACCGAGCTAGTTTTGCAGGGGCTGGCGTTAGCATTAGCTTCCTTCGTCACTCCTTGTTGTTTTACCTGTGACTTGGCACCTGCGCCGCTTTATTAGCTGTACCTGCGTATTTATCCACTTGCCAGAATTTTAACAGGATGAATTCATTTGTTTTGCATTGTGTTGTCCTCTGACAGACCCGGGACCAGGCTATATTTTCTATTCTCCCTAACCTGCCTAAAAGGAAACTACAGAGAGGTCGCGCGTTACCTGGTTGAGCTCCTCGTCGTTGGCCACAGCCAGTTTGATGTGTCGTGGAGTTATTCGGCCTTTCTTGTTGTCTCGGGCTGCGTTTCCTGCCAACTCCAAGATCTCCGCTTAAGGGGAGAAAGCACAGTTTGCAAATCCATCAGGCAGTAATGAGATGTGTGTGGACATGTCTTATGTCTGTGTGCAGCTCAGATAGCTCCTGACTCCCAGCTTGGAGAGCGGCGAGTGGAGAAGTGGAGGATTCACTGGCCAAGGACGTTTGACCTGTTATGTGGACTCTCTGCGTCCTCAGCAGATGGTGACTACACTAGTGTGGAGGCTGAGTGAGATACGTTGGCTGCTTAAACAGCTCCAGCAGCTACAGGCTGGGTGCTGGCCTACCTGCGAGGTACTCGATGACGGCGGCCATGTACACGGGTGCCCCCATGCCAATGCGGTACTTGTGTGTCCCAGTGCGAAGGTACCTCATCATCCTCCCCACGGGGAAGATGACGCCGGCCCTGGTGGACCGGGAGAGCTTGGTGGCCTTCTTCTTCCCTCCTCTGGCTGACATTCTGCACACAGTGAGCAGACGGTGAGCGCTGTGGACTGTGGCCTTTATTAAGTCGGAGTTTGGTCCATCACACTCGGGCCCTGGTTTCCCAGCCTACTGCTCGGGGCTGGAACCAGCTGAAACCTGCGCAGGAACAGGCAGGGAACCTCTGCTGGGCCGTGGCAGTCGAGCCCGTCTCTAGGCCTGCGTCACAGCGGGCTGACGTTAGCGGGAAGCCGCAGCTAAGCGGAGCTGCGTCCACTCCGAGCAGCCGTCGCTCCTGCGTAAAGCAAAGCTGACAGACAGAGACGACGCTGATCGCTGCCAACTCTCTACCTGTTCAGTCTTTCTGACGCACAGCAGCCAGATGCTCCGACGAAACACGGCGCCGCAGCCCGAGAGAAGCCCCGAGCGAGCAGGACCGGAGGCCGTTCGGCTACCGACGCTGCCAGGCGGAGAAACTCAGCGACGACGCTGGTTCCGTTAACGACGGTTCCCCAGCAGACCCGACACAGGAACCGCAGACGGGCCTGACGCGCAGGCCCAGCTCTGCGGGCTGCGGTGTCCTAGTCAGTGCCGGAGACTCGGCTCCACAGTCAGTCCAGCGGCATTTCAACACGGCCCACGACAACCGAGGGAGTCGGTCACATACTCGTTGATTTCAAAATGAATCGTTGGACCTGTTGCTGTCGGGAACCAGAACCTTGAAGATTAGACTCTTTCCTCAGCTGCTAGAACTGAGTCTGTGTGAAGAAGGTCCCGGTTAGGACAGGACGGCGCTTCATTTACACCTTCACATGCATATTCCGTTTATTAATACCCATCTCAACCGCGTACTGTTCCGCACACGGGACCCAGGTGCCGCCACTAGGTGGCAGCAGACTCCTCTGACATGTGGTCGAGTAAACACTGGAAGCTGTCATCGTGCCCTCGAAATGAAAGAAAGTCATGAAACCTTCGCGTAACTGCTGCTAACGTGTCCATCCAGGATCCGGCCCAGAGTCTGACACCGTTTAGTCCTGGCTGTCGCGTTTGACCAAGTGAACTTTAAACAGAGTTTGTAATGAGCCAGGCTGGATTATTTTTATGGTCTGCCAAGAAAATAAATGAACATAGCGGAGTGAGTCAGACCCAAACTGAGACTACCGGCCTATAATGTCAGTTCCAGCTGTTTCAGGATTTCTGAAAACGAGTGAAATCTTCCTTTAGACGTCCGAGGGGACCTGGCATGGATGGAGAGTGGGGCCAGAGATGAACACAGGCCAGTAACAGTATAACCAACGTAGGCCAGCACCACCTGTGTGTTTCCATTGAACTACACTGCTTCTGCCGTCTCAGCTAAACTACTAAACAGCTGTTTCTGAGCTACCGCCTCTGATGGCCTCTGACGACACCAGACGTGAGACTGTAGTTGCTGCATGTGAAGACTGACGTGACGAGCACGTGTGGCTTCCCTGCACATACTGTGCTGTGATGCAGCTGCTTCCATTTGTTCGTGTGACTTCATTTCAGATACATGTTTGTCATTGGTGCAGGAGGGAGACAGCAGCACTGGTTCCAGTCGTGGCCTCATGTGCTGCTTCTCATTTTAATAGCGTGGCCTGGACAATGAGCCCTGACAGGAGGCGTCGTACCTCCATCATGTCTAGATTTGGTTGATGCTGTGTAACGTGATGACTGAGGCTGAGGTGAACTGTCCAGCAGGGCAACCGTCAAGGTCACGCTTTTTTGGATGGTGCTGCCCTCCTCCCCCGTCAAACTGTCAGTTGGTTAAATGAGGTAATAACTTCAGTCTGTGTTTTCTTACTGTCTTCTGTTTCCCTAGACTGAGAGTGAAACCGCCTGAGGCAGATGAGCAGCCATAGGGGGCCCTGGCTGTGCAGTACTGGGCCGTGTCACAGGCCGTGACATTAAATCAAGTTTCTCTGGCCGACACCTGGCACCCGTTTGCCTTTGGAGACCCTACCAGGGATTTAGTTTCCACAACGTAGCTCGGCATTCAGGCATGTCCCAAAATTAAAAGACAAACCGACTGAAATAAACCCTGAAGCAGTGGGAGGTTTTATGAGGAAAACAATAAGCGAATCAGCCTGTGGCGCTTCAGGAGACTGGGCTGCTTCTGAGCCTCCTCTGCATGTCCGTTAGCACAGAGAACATATTCTGTCCAGCCCTCGTTCGTGGTCCCAGCGCCAAGGAAATTAATTCAAGGAAAATGTGCGGCTCTGTGTTCATACACGCATTAGAACTACATACAGTAACTCTTGCACAGGGAAGGTGTAAAGAAACACTAACGTCCACCTCGTGAATTTGTTTACAACAGTGTCCATATAAACGTTAATTTTACATCCTGTTCATTTTATGACAACATGGATAGAGGCATAAACATACTGCCCAACAAAAAAACATCAAAGCAAAAAACAAATCAAACTGTACAACAAACGAGGCTGTACACGAGATTTGTGTCCTCACAGTAGGGGGCGCACTTCTAAAGTCCGTGGCTTCTGAGCACATATGCCTCAGAGCCACATAAATGTATAAAAATGACTTTAAAGTGAATATTGCGTAATAGGGACCTTTAATTACAACCTCGCTGGCCGCTCTTCCATGCGTCTACATGGATGCTTGGGTAGATCTAAGGACAAGATGTGAAGGGAGGACACCAGAGGAAATGGGTTTGGGGAGACTTGATGACAGTGTGTCAGCTGAGGCCCTGTGGTGGAACGGCTGTCAGTCAGACCTGTAGCTGTGTTCTCTTTAGTCCCCAAGCTGTTAAATATGTTTCTGGCTTAAAAGAACGTCGTCTAACACAGAAGCCCTCATTAGGTGCCATCATACAGTAAAAGCGAAACCTGGGTGGGAACCAGTGTAGCACGAAGGATGAAAGTGCTGGTTCTGGAGCTGGAGGGAGGCGTCGCTGGGGCCCAGGTCCAGGTCTGGTAGAGGCCCAGCCGACCTGCGTGCTGCCGTTCTCCAGCCACCTGCAGCCACCCTGGCTGTCTCTCCATCTTCATGTGTCAGTCGCTGTCTACCAGGGCCAACAGGCCTATAGCTGTCAACGTGGTTGTGATTGCAGGTCAAGCCAGTCTTCGCTGGATAATGAGTCATTATTAGTCATAATGATTTCTCACTCGCTCGCCTTCTCTGGGTCACAGCTGTCCCCCCACCAGAGGTTCCTTCATTTGCCATAGCTTGGAGCTAAATGCTCGTTAGGTTCGGAACCCGCTGAACTGTCCCCAGCAGAGCGCCAGGCTGTCTTGGCTGAGCAGGACCTGTCAGCAGGCTGTCAGTAGACCGGCTGTGTGACTCTGCGTCCTGGCTTTGCTGACCCTAAAAATACACCTCACCAAGCGCAGATCAAAGGGGCCGCAGGCATTTAAGCCAAAGCTCCTCAGAGGAGGGGCCAGCGCCCGAGCAAAGGGCCCGCGGCATCCAGAGCCGCGCAGCTCGGGTTTCACAGACACGGCGACGGCCGACTGCTCCACATAGTGGGATTCCTCTGAGCAGGACGCGGAGGAACAAGAGCAAACTGCAGCAACACAGCAGCGGGCAGAGCAGGAATCTGGAAACTGGCCGCCAGCAGACACACCAGCTCCAACCGAATTAAAGCAACGCTGTGTCGGCAATGGAAGCTGGGAAACCAGGTGAGGGCAGGAGGACGAGCCGGCAGCAGCGACCGCTGAGTGCGGGGAGACGCTGGAGAGAGTCGCCCGGCGTCACCGTTTGCGTCGCGGCGTCCGTGCTGTGCCTCGGGGTCTGCTCCGTGGTGCTGGTGCGGACCTCGGAGCTTCAGTCCAGGATACTTAGTCTGGAGCAGCAGCGGGACGCGCGTCTCTTCGCCTGGACGTTGTCTCCAGAGCAGGTGGAGCCCGTTATACTGGCGCGTCTCGACCGGATCCTGGACGAGGTAAGCAGCCGCCTGGGAAAGGAGGAGAATGTCAAATGGTCGAATACTGAGACAGTGAAGCCTCCAGGCAGCCTTCACTGACCCACGTTCACCCTTTACGCGCTGGGAAGCACCTCAGCTGCGGAGGCGGCAGGTGAGCGCGCACCTAAACCTGTAGAAACCATCCCACGCGTGTTCATGTGGTCTGTCAGGGTTTGAACAAGTAACGAGGAGTTTCCGTGCACATGCCGTCAAGTGTTTACAGCCCTATGCGATGACGTCAGGACGTTACTGCAGCTTTGTGCGTTAAATCTGATTGATGAGGACTAGACATAAAGTCGGACAACTGCAGAAGAAGCCATCAGAGTCAACCTTCACGGCCTTTTGACCTCAGCGTTAACTCTGTCGGCTATTTAGAGTTTTCTGTTTATTACTAAACATGTTCTCACTGGAAACAAGGGGACTGACAGACCACATGTAAGCAGTGCAAGGTGTGCGTCAGCTGAAGAGAGGCTGGGCCTCTGTTTACAGAGAAAATGAAACGATGCGCCTTTTCATGTGCCGCACATGTTAACAAGCAGAGCAGCAGGAGAAAGGTTACGCTGGTGATAAGCCGCAGCGCATGGATGGAGGGGCCCAGGCGCTTCCTCTTTGTTTAGCTCTGTGTGTATAAATACTTATTATTGATGGGACACGAGCACAGATGTGACCTTTTGCAGCAGGAAGACACACGTGTGGTACTTTTTCATTCAGTACCGTCCATCTCCTTTTCATTTGCAGTCAGATTACAGTATTCATTATTATAATGGTTTCCTCATCTCCCACTGTATCATTAAACAACAAACAGCACCCTGTAAAACAATTTCCACATTCTGTCCTGTTAGAGAAACCACTTAGTTTTGTTGATTAAACTAACGGGACCTTGATTGGTGAGTTGCATGCTTTGGTTTCAGGTCTGCGGTGTGTTTTCAGACCTCTCTGACCTGCTCTTCCCTTTGGCTGTTTAGCCCCAAACATGGCCCCTTTACTATAAACTACAAAGTGCTCTCTGCAGACCGGACTGGAGCCTAGTGCAGAGGCAGGATGGGAGCTGGAAGCCGAGAAGTGCATGAGCTGTGAAAATGTAGTCTCCCCTCTCAGAGCGGTTCCCTATTAGTGCCTCAACGTCTTTACTGTGGAGATTTGACACAGGCTGACTGGTAGATGAGCACACGTCCTACGTCCTCACACTACCTGCGTCTGCTACTACTACATCTGCTATTTGTCAGAGACAAGTCAATAAAGTCAAGGTCGATAAGACGTCCTCACTCGGGAGGTTTTCTCAAAAACATACACAATATAGTTATTTTCACGTTGTCAGGTTTACAATAGTTTCTCCTTCACCAGGAACAGAATAAAACATATGTGAATATTATATTTCTGTTCAGATTCCACAGCAACTGCCACAAGACAAGTCTACACTTTAATACACGCTTTACTGTGTCTGTATTGATAATGAAGAATGGTTAATGCAGTTTGGAGTTTGGAGGTTGTTCCTAGTATCATCTAGACACATTTACGAGTTCAATGTGCTCTACAACTCAGTTTGTTGTATTTGGTGACACCTGTGTCGTTGTGGGTGTTTATGAGTTAAGCCTGTATGTCTGTAAAATATATGTACTCTTGATTGTTGTTAAGCTACAGTTAAGACTCCTTGAACCTCTTCCTGGTGGACGGGTTTTTGTGGCGAGGTGCTTGTTGCTGGGGGCCAAATGGTTGTGTTAGGGCCTCCCAAGCCGAAGTCCTGGCTGACAGGCCTGCGAGTGGTCTGAACCCTCTACAGGGGTGGTGACGCTAAAGCCAGATTAGGCACCAGCCTCTGGACGCTGTGGGGCTGTCTGGGTTGACACACCACTGCGACATCCTGTGGGTCGGACTCTCAGTTCGCAGTCATCTGTGCATCAGCAGTGTGGTGCAGTACTTGACTGGTTCTCTGGGGTCTGTCTATGCTGCATATGTGAACCGCATCTGTTTTTTAAGGTTAGGCCTCCTCCCCCAAAAAGCTACATAGAGTTCAAACGCTTGCAGAAAACCACCACCAAACCATCTGCCGTGAAACCAGGCTAAACCAGGCTAAACCAGGCTAAACCAGGCTAAACCTGTCCTGTAGGAGGTCGGTAGCCTGAATTATGTCTGAATTATGTGCTGTGTGTTGGACTAAGGTGAGAGAGAATCACCCACTGAATGCAGTGTCCAGCCAGGTTTTAGGGAAATGAGCTGGTTCCTACTACAGTGTCAGAACCTCGTTCCTACTTCCATCCATAGATCAAACTTAAGTGCTGTCCATCACAGAGGGGCCGTGGTGCGTCGGCATCCACAGTCGCCTCTCCAGACCGTTTGCTTTTCCAGTTACCGTAAAAACGAAGAGTTCACATACGTCGTGGATGTTTCTCCTGAGGGACCATGTGTCCTCTACCAACACCAAAACAAAGTGCTGTGGTTTCGTTCAGGTCGAAGACACTGATGTGATATTCGTCACCAAACGTGAAACAATATATTTAGAAGACCCTCAAAGACCTATATTTGAAAATGAGTTGTGATAAATCGAATAAAAACAAAAGGGGGGATTCCGGTAATGTGCCAGCCTTTAAAGGGTAAATGTGAGGAACTGCTTGTAATATGCTGACTTTTAACTTCAGCCTCTTCTGGTGCAGCTTAATGTTCTAACTGATCCTCTGTTTGCTCCGTTGTGCAGAAACTTGCAGAGCGATTGCCGAAGACACGGGAGGCGAGGGACGCTCCCCACAGCTGTCTGTGTCCCCCAGGTAGGTTCCCCAGCGTTGAGCTTGACTTGGCTGATCTGAGAGTTTGCATCCACCCAATGCACACAGTAAATATTCATACCGCTGTGCTGGTTAATGTAATCACTGTGATGCGAACACAGCTTCGTCTGTTCCGTGTGTTTGGTTTGCTTATCATCACCAGGTGACAGTGAACGCCACACTGAGGCTGATCCTACTGCTGTGTTATATTTACAGTAGGGCTCTAGCTTGGGCACTGAGGGATTGTGGGACTGGACTGTGTTCAAAGTGACTGCATTACATGAAATCATGACAGATTTATTTCAGTAACTCGTAACAGTCGTGCAAATGAGTCCAATAAGGATCAGTCACGTCCGTTTCTCTCGTCTCCTTTAAAAGCATCAAGTGATGGAAGAGACAGAGCTCATGGAGAGGAAGTTGAGTTGAAGTGAAGTCAACCTACTCAGGAAGTTCTAAGAGTTCTACTTATCAAGGAATATCAGCTGCCTACGTGGACAGTCGTGCTTTACAGGAGAATGTCCTCATGCCTGTCTACACACACTTGTCAACATGTCAACATGACATAGTTTTTGTGGGATGGTAATCGTCGTAGAATTTCTGGTAAACAATTTGTCTTTTTTTATTAGATTGATTCAGATGAATATAGTCATGAAATGGACTATGACTCCTTATTAGATGACAATTGATGCAGCGCGCTCTAGCCAGTAGTTACGGGTGGGAACGGGGGGGAGGTGCTGACTGGTCTGTGACGAGCTGCGAGCGCTGGAGGGAGGAGCGTTGGCCAGTCTGGAGGTGTCAAGGCCTTTAAGTGTGGAGCAAATGGTCTCTCACAGCGTCTCTTCCCGTCACAGGTGCAAAGGGAAAGACACGTTTGTCGTCAAGCCGTTGTGTCACTCTACCTAAAGGCTCCTGTCCGCTTCTCTGGTGGGGGTTAGCATCTTTTCGCTCTGGCAGGATCGTAAAAGAAATGCGCACACACTAACCTACACTGTACCAGGCCGTGCTTTGACTTTGGAGCTGGAGTGAGATGTATTCATGCAAAGTGCACCTGCCGTGGTACCAGCTGCCCACTGTGTTCACATTGCTGCCATACTCGTCATTATCTACAATGATGAGCGACTCAGAGGACATACTTCTGATGCCTGACGGCTCAAACAAACATGTCATGCCAGACAAATACGTTTGAATAAACCATGTGAAAGATAAATAAACAATGGGGAAAAATTCAATAGCTCACGCAGCAAATATCCTGATGTAATCTCAGGAAGGTAACGCTTCTTATACTCAACAGAGGCTGACTGGTATTTAATTACTGCACAACAGACATTAATGTGTATGTTTCCATATTTTTCTTACCGACACTGGTATTTGTTATGGAACGTGAAGAAACTCATTCAGGAGGCCCTTAAGCTCTGCCTCCCGTTCTACAGGTAGAAACTCTAGGAACCACCAGTAGACCAGCTCTGAGAAGCAAGGTTCTGTTGGAGCAGAAGGAGCCATGAGGCCTAAGACAAGATGGAGCTTTATTATGAAGAGCAGGACAGAGAAGCTAATGTAGGAGAAATGTGACGTCTCTTCCTGAGTCCAGTCAGACTCTGGCTGCAGCATTTGAATTAACTGGAGGCTTTTTAGAGAGTCATTGGTTCAAACTATGAGCAGGGAATTGGAATCTGTTCAGTAAATAAGATTTAAACGAGGTCTGTACCTTTAATCCAGTCTCTGTTGGGATATCGTGTGGAATGCGGCACTGAGATCTAACAGGACCAGTATAGAAACCGAAAGCTAAGAAAAGATTGTCTGTGATCCAAGATGGCAGCTCAACCTGTGTCCGTGTTTGTTGCTCTCTGTCATTCACAAACCTGCTTTGGCAGTTTTAACTGGGTTTTATTAGCCTGTATTAGTAATCTAGTTAAAATTATTATTAGGACACAAAGCTATGGTATTTTGGTTAAAAATAAATAAAAATTTCTGCCAAATAAGCACAATTATAATAACAATAAAGACAGAATGAAAGCCTTTCATAATAATGAGCTGGAAATTTTAAATGTGTTCAGTTGTTTCACAATGTCTTTGTCTTTATATGTGTGTAAGCGTTTAATTAATACAGATCATTTTTCACACTTGTTTATTACATTTTGAACGTCATGTTGTTTAAGTGTCGCGTCACAGAAAAGCTGCCTCAGAAACTCACGTAGACATGTGGTAAACTGATCTGAGGAACACAGACAACTCGCTTCGTGTGTTTAGAAGGTTTCGCTGCTCATCCAAACTAATTGTCTTTTCGTGAGGCTGTGACTGGACTCGTAGGGGTCGGGTTCAGGGTTCAGGCCCGTCCCAGCTGAGCCGAGTAGCTGAAGGTTAGGAATGAAATCAAAATCACTGAACAGTCGGCCATGTCTGCGTGTCAGCTGTCTGTTCAGAGTGAACTCGCCTACTCAGCTGGGATCCAGTCTCCCTTAACCAGCTGGGTGACGCAACACATAGAAATGATACGGCGTATGGATGTTAATGGTCGCTGAGCCCATCCCAGCTGTCACTGGGTGAGTCTAAGATAAGTAGAACGAGGGAACCTCTCTTCCACACACAGCACCCTCATCCTTTATCACTTAGTAAATCGTGCTGCAGAAACGTAATAGATACAAACTGCAGCTAATGTGAAAAGTGAGGGAGATCCACTCACGTCAAGGCTACAACCTTCTGTCAATTAGATGCAGTTAAACTGCAGACTGATTATTGGACAAGAAAAAAGGGTGGAATTAAAAAACAGACTTTGCTTTATTTTGCTGAAAGTGAAGTAGAAACAGTTGCTGCATTATGAAATAGTAATTCCGTCTCTCAGTTTGCACAGGTAATGGTACTAGTTACGCTAGCGATACCTGGCTGATTTCTAGAACGTTCCTGGAGTAAATACACTAATTAACCCTAAAGTAGACCACCTGTACTAGTATGAATCCTGATGCAACATTCAGACTAATTATTCATCATGTAGTTCTGTCTTGCTATGGTGTCTGTTCAAAGTACAACAGAAAAGACACATTGTTTAAAAGAGCAGCAGCTCATGGAGACAGACCTGTATTAAGACGGGTTATTATTGTACTTTCTTATTGTTATAGTTCAATTCTATTCTAAATACCATTTGTATCCCAGTATTTCCAGTGAATAGAACTAACCAGTATCCTCGATAAAGGAAGATAAAAAGCCTGGCAGACAAACATAAGATGAAATAATTCAGAGGCAGTGTCATAATTACTGCTATAGAGGCCTTGGAAGTGACTATCAGCACCCAGGGAAACTAAAAGCTTTTAGTTCTACCTACTCTAAATACATTTAGTGGTAAAATACTCTAATCAAATCTATAATGGCATTAATCTATCCTTGGCCAGAAAAGAACCTGGACAGTTCAATTCAATTCTGGTGCAAAGGCAAAGACACGTTTCTAGTCTAGTCGTCGTCGTCACACAACATAATTTGATTTCTGTGGCACTAATTCACAACAGCAGCTATCTGAAGGCACTTTACAAGTAAGGCTTAAGACCTGGCACAACTAGACCCAACATGTCCCACATGGAGCAACTCACGTCATCTAAAACTAGCAAACCGATGATGAATGAAGTCTAAAGCTTGTATGACGGCATGTAGAAACAAAGATAAAGGCTTTAGCGGGAAAGTTGCGGTTGCTGAATCGAAGACAGGAAGTGGGCTTTGCAGTTTACCTGGCAGGGATCCCAGCGGAAGCCATGGATAGAAAATAGAAGCATGTAATCTGACTTCGGCACCGTGGCCTCTCTGTTTCCTCTAAGGCCATTCAGCATAACTTTGACCTCTGTAAAACGTTTGTTACTGCAATCGTTACAGGCATCCTGGTACAGAGAGGCCCGTGCATAAATGTTTATTAAAGTTTTGTTGTAGATCAAATCCCTCAATGCCCTGTGAACAAGAGGCTTCCTTTAATCTGTGCAGCTGCCAGAGGGAGCAGGAGGGTCATGGAGCTGGTTATTTAAGGAGTCCCCCAAGTTCACCTTGACATCTGTGCTGACAGGAAGAGAACACAGCAGATCCCCTTTCTTCACTCATGATAAGTTTACAGTGCAGCTGCCACTGTGTGGCTATACTTAGAAGAATGTGACAGACAGAGGCAGAGACGAGGGGACAGACAGGATACAAAGACCTATGCTAACAAAAGCAGAGGAAAGGCAATGATTAAAAATGCTGAATGCAATAAGTGTTCCGGGAGTTTCAGTAGACGCTGTGCAGCAAATGCAACGTTCACGCAGACAGTCTGACGGCTTCATGCGTACGCTCACAGACACGCAGCTGTGAAAAGCATCAATTGGCTTCAAAAAATTGGATGCAGGAGCAAAACGCAGTAGTTCAGCCATTCAGTGACTCGTCTGCTCCTAGAAAGCGCGTTTCTACCTTATCAGGACTCAAAGTGACTCAGTGAGCAGCTTAAGCGGTTCTATGATTGGTAGGTGACTCCTCTTCCAGCAGATTATAACTATTCTTTAATAGTTTGTTTAATAGGTGACTGTGAGCACTGAGGCTGGAGAGACTGACTAGGACTGACTAACGTGAAGACGCATGACCCGACAGACAGACGTTACTAGAAAACAGAGTTTTAAAACATTAAACATGACTTGGACAAGAACAAGACACATTTAGCATAAAGCTGTGATTTCTACTCAGTGCAGCATCTTGTTTAAACATGCAGAATAAATTCTTCTCCATGTTGCAAATGCTAAAATCAATTATGAAATGAAAGTGTCCAACACTTCCTAATGATATAATAAATAATCCATCTAATCCTTCCCGTAAATCTTAACGTATTAATAAATCCTGACTGACTGGAAGTCACCACAGTGGTCAAAAATGGTTTGCTTCATCTTTCATGTCTATACTGTTTTAGGCAGGTGTGAAAAAATGCTGTAAACAAAGAAAGCTTTCAAACATGGACGTGTTAAACATGTATTTTCATAAATGAACCAAATGCAGTGAATGAACAGCAGAATCTAAACCACATCAGTATTTGCTGTCTCCACCCTTTGCTTTCAAACAGCAGCAGATCTTCCAGGTTCACAGTGTTTGAAGGAACTGGGCTGTAGGTTGTTCAACATCTAGAGAACTAACCACAGATCTTCTGTGGATGTAGGGTTTCTACATCCTTCTGTCTCTGCATCATCCCAGACTCACATGATGCTGAGACCAGGGCTCTGTGGGGCCAAGCATCACTTCCAGTACTGACGTAGTGACACCAAATATGGATTTGATTTACATTTTTCTTTTGTCCGCTCACAAAAAATAAACAATCGTTATTTACATTTTTGACAGCATCCTTTGTTTAAAGCATTTTTCACACCTGCCTAAAACTTTTGCACAGGTCTATGCATGTATAGAATATCATCAAAATGATACAATAAGAGCACACACATCTAAACAGAAGCCTCCTACAGATTAGTCACACGTCTATCAATCATTGTTTTTCTAAATGCACCTCCTTTTTGTGTGTGTGCATGTAGGATCCATTTCCTTTTCTCTGTCTGAGTCATGGCAGCTTGACTTTGTCTTTTTCGCAGTTGCCATGACTCAACTTTACTTGGATGAGATCTTTTTCTCTGGTTTCATTTTTGTGGGTATTCAGGTTACTTATATATACTTGTACTGATGATGTCTCAAACAAAGCACTTGGTAGAGTTGGTGCCAAGATAAGATACAGAGATTAGAGTGCGAATAGAGCGTCCATGAGGAATATAGGCTTTGGAGAAAGTGGTTCCATTTGGATCAGAGAGCCTGGTGATAGGTCCACCAACGGTGGCTTCAGCTTCATACATCATCATCCACTCTCTACTTCTACAGCACCAGTGGATTTGTCCTGTTGTGAGGATTACAGGTTCCCAGATGCCTCCATAATGGGAACCCGCTGTGTGTGTGTTGAATGAATCTAAATATAATTAACTAATTAACTGGAGGAACAGAAATACTACAGCTACTGTGTATTAAGGGAGAGCAAAGTGACCAAATCTGTAAACAACTAAGCACAACTTAGAAGGAGAACTGAGAACTAAAAGTACCAAACTGATTGTTCTTTAAACACCCAAAGTCTCCAAAGCCCTTCATCAAGCAGCAAAGTTAGTAAAACAGTTCCCAGTAACTACTCAGTGACTCAACAACTCACAGTGTCGATAAAAGTGCAGAGCTGGGGAGCAGTCGTGTGGAGACAGGCATGAAAAACCAGAGGAGTCAGGAGGCAGCGTGGCAGGTTGATCATGGCTGGTTTTTCCTCATTTACGGTTGAAGCTGCAGTTCTGGCCTCACAATGATGTCAACAACTACAGAAGGTCATCAGAAGTTTGAGAGCTGCACTGAATATATCCAACAAAGAAGCTCTGTAACGGCCACCAGCGTCAGCCTGAACCCAGGGAGGACTCTAAGCTATGTGCTAATGAGATCGGGACTGTGGAAAAGAGGGGTTTCAACGCTGGTACCGCAGTTGGACAGTCTGTAATTGATTATTTAGTATTATATTTAATGGCCGCTGAGCAGAACGGAAGCAACGGTAGATTAATGACCCATCTAGGCATAAGAGCAGCACCTCCCTGGTCACCTTGCACAGGTAAGACCACCTGGTTCTTGGTCACAGTGTTGTGGGAACACACTGACATTTTCCTCCGTAGGTGGGAGTTTATAGATGAGGTCCAAGCCTGACAAAGAATATGCTGGAACAACTCTTTCCTGTCCATTGTTTGTAAGAGGAAGTGACCTTTGCACATGTGCTTAATAATCAGATTTGATGGACTTGACTTTGTAAGAAGAGTAGACGTTCCTTCCTGGCCACTGTATGACCACTTGTTACTGGCTCTTTGGAATGTTCCACTGGTGGTTTGGTCTGGGAAGCACTCTGGGATGCTTTATACCACAAGTGCTGCAGGTTATGTGATTGTGCCCAGCAGCAAAGCTCTTTCTCAGAACTGAGCAGATTTGGAAATGGCTGCGGTCATGTCTGTTGCATTGGAAGTCCTCCATGACCCTGTAACCCACGCAGAAACAGGATGTATAATCACCTTTGCTGGCTCTGTGCTCCACACCTTGTTGTTTAACCAAGGGCTTGAGGACTCCCATCAAATACTGGAGTGACTCTTTCAACCAGTGACAATGTGTTGCTGTTGGACAAGAGTAGCTGAGAATGTGTGAATGTCTTCAGGTTGTTTTTCATCGGTTGGCTGTGCACTGGCAGAGAGGATTCCAAGGCCTGAGCCCTGACTCTATGTGGAAACTCATCCCTGCTTTGATGTACAGCTTTGTACACTAGGTCCAATGTTTTCTTGTTTCCTTCACCAAATAGGAATGTATTGCATTTGGAATCGGAAGTTTGCAGAAGTGCTAACTTAGCAGTGCCTCCACTTCTCGCTGTTCCTTTCTCCTCTTCAGCAACGCAGCACCGCTCTGTCTTCCTCAGCTTTGATCCTTGCAGAGTGAGCGTCTGAGTTCTCAGCATTAATAGCAGAGCTGAAGGCTCTGCCTCCCATTCCACATTTAGAAACCCGGGAACCACAAGTAGCCCAGCGCTCTGAGAGAGAAGCCGTGTGTTATGTGTGGGTTTGTCCACAGTTCCACACACATCCATGTTTACAGTTCGTTACTTATTTGTCTTATTACACAGTTATGAAAGTCAGTTGTTGTTGGTGTTTGACCACCAAAGCATTGGAATAACGTCTCCTTTGTTCACACATCTTGGGGATCTGTTGCCGTTTGTGAAGTTGGTAGCGCTGCGCATGCTATACTACAAGCTAAGCTGAGCCAGTGAATCAGCTGCTGGTGTGGTCACATCAGAGATGGGCCTGGTCAACAGGTTTGCAGTCTTTCTGATGACTGGACGCTGGTGGTCACAGGCAGCGAGCGGCGCGGTGTCCTTCCATCAGCTGGATGCAATAACTGGGACAATAACAGCTGCTGCTCCCCTCCAGGAGATGACGCTTCCAACGGTTTCATTTATGATGTAGTGGCTGAGTCTACAATACACTGAAAGTAACTGAGTAGCTGTTAGATGGGAAAACACTGACTTGAATGACTCCAACCTGCTGCTTCAGGTGACACATGTATTGCTTTATTGCAAAGCGAAGCCATAGTGGTAACGTTCCATTTGAACCTGGAAACACGTGGCCGGTGACGTCACTGCTTCAGTGCTTTCTACGGAGCTGGTGGAGTCTTAGTGCATCGGGTTCTGGGGCAGAATGGAGCTGCCCGACTGTTACTGCCGCTACGACTAGAAATGCTACTGTTTGAATGAAGAAAGCACCACATGATTTCAGCTATTTTCAGAAGCACAACAGAAGCTACTTTGAGTAAAGTTAGCAGAGCAGAGGGACATGGTGGAGCATTTTGCAGCATGGGCCGTGGATCACGTCACAGATGGTTCTCATGGATTTGTGGTGTAACACACACCAGGCAAACAGCTTAGCTTAAGTATCAACTTCAGAGCTGTAATTAGAGGCACGTGCAGGAAACACACACAGACAAACAGTGTACATCAGCAATCAACAGTATACTGTACGTATTATTTATCTTCAGCAGCTGCTTTTTACAGACAAGGCTTCATGTACTGCAACAAATGTATATTTCAAGCCATAAATGGGCTTCTTCTATTAATCACACACTTTGAACTGGGATTTTTTCTGCTCTGGGGTCCAATTTTTGCAGCAGATAAAATCAAAAGGCACACAAATAATTAGCAGTTAATCTTGCCAGGAACATGCTAAAACTGTAGAGCGTTATGCTCAACTTCAAGGTTTGTCTTGGACAAGAGAGAGAAAAGAAAACAGCTGGATGTTGAGAAATGAGGAATAACACTGGCTTAAGCTTCACTTCTGCATTAAGGATGTGTTCTTTAGTTTATTATATTTTAGATGGATTCAAATAAAAGAGGCCTCAGTTCCTTTTTTCTTTCTATAATGCCCAACTACCAACTATACAGAAAGATTCAGCTTCATGAAGTTGAAAGGAATCAGTTTAGTTTGAGATTCCTCCCAGAAGCTTAAAACCATGCAGCGTTCCCATAGAGGAGCTAATTCTTTGCTTCTTGTCTTGTAAAAACATTAACCTAAGTCTCTGAGGCAGGCTGAAGAATGCAGGAGCTCTATGGGTTTCCCAGAGTCCGTGGAAGCACGGATACCTGCGTATCCAGCGTACACCCCAGCATCTGAGGGGACCTGAGCCAGGAATGGCTGATAGTGAACTGGCGTGTGGAGGATTTTCAGCCTCTCTGTTTTTGTAGCCTAATGAAGCCTAAAGTCTAAAAACCCAAATAAGTTATTTATTTTACTGTCGAAGTCTGAGAATGTGCATCACAGGAGACGGAGGCTAGGGTCAGGTTAAGCTTTTATCCAGAACACTACCCCCTCACAAAGAGCAGCCGCTCTTTGAAATGTGCTGATCTGTCAAACTATGGAACTACGAACCACCTAGACCTTCACTGTTGATGTGTTTTCCTAAATAAGCAGAAAAATATGGATTTAAAATCACAGCAAAGAGAATGAAATACATCCATATTGTGATCAACACAACAATGAGTTAAAACAATTTCATAATGTCTCAGTTTATCCTAATCCTAATCATTCTAATTATTTTTAACATATTTGTGCATTCGCTGATGAAGGTATAATTACAGTAAAACTCCAACAGGGTGTATTATGCCCCATTTGGTAATAATTGAGGTCACAGATTCAGGTTCTGTTCATGCAATAAGGGAAACGCTGAATGAGAAAAACAGGGAGTCGCAAAGCAGGGGTCAGGGGAAGGTTAAGGGTTTTAGGTTAAGCGTGTTACTACCTGGGTCTAGGTACAGCACCAACAAGGAGCTGAGCCCCTTCTGTGACTCTTGACTAAATAGATAAAACAGTGGTCATTGTTGAGGCAATAACCTGTGGAGTCCCGTAGCTAAATCAGAGGCTGGCTGTAGGTTTTGGTTTGAGCACCTTGCCTGATGACTTCTGCAGCTGTGGAACGATGTGCTCGTAGAGGCCGGGAGTCGGTGATGCCTTCAGGAGGGGGAGGAGGACAGTTGGTTTGCTCATCTAGCGCCTGAGCAACTGTTTGATGTTTTGTGCTTAAATTGCAGTAGTAGAAAAAACGCTGCCAACCTTTCTGAACAGAAATCAAACCTTCCACTTTGCTTGACAGTAAATGGCATCAGCTAACAAACAGATATTGAATGATGTAACTTCTGGCTTAATGACTCCTTTATCAGTAAAACGTTGTTCTTGGCAGTTTATTTTGTAGCTGTTGTCTTTTTCAGTGTTTCCAGTAATATTTTATAGCCTTATTATGAAAAGCACTATGATTCATTTGGTTGAAATGTGGTGCTGGATAGAAACTGAACTGAATAGAATGGACCATGAGATGAGAGTTAAATCATAATGATGCTTATTTGAATTACATTACTGCTGGTTTGATCGTTGCGTTGTTGAACCTACACTGTCTACTAAAATAAATGCCCTCTGTAACAACAGAAACAAGTGGCCCAGCTTCAGATCAAAGTCCATTACTGTGCATGTTTGCTAAAGCTCTCGATGTCACACTTCAGACTTCAAAACAGTTCATTTACACCCTGCTACAGTCACACAATTCAGGAAATGGGGATATTCTGTCCTTGGGCCCAAACCAGGGTCAAAGGTGAAACCAAGAGAAAATATGTTACTACGAAAGTGAAGCAAAGGAATCTGTCTGTCGTGCTAATTAATCCTTCACTTGCTACACAAAAACATGAAACATGAATAAAATGGCATTTTTCCACTTGTGAAAACACAAACAAGCGACATAAGCGTCAGTCTCATGCAGGTACAGGCAGTGTGACAGAAGCTGGTGTTTGTGGCTCTGTCCTACTATGCTGTTCAGTTAACTGGTAGTGGGGCCGTTTGCGCATCTCGACACGCGTGTAGTATTGTGAAGGCGTGAACAGCCACGGATCGTTTTCACCTTGGCGTCAGGCTGGTGGAAAATCCCATTCACAACCAAAACCCAGGCTTCAGGGCCTGGCCAGCTCTGGGTTACGTACCAAGTGGAAGTGCAGGGAAGTATTTTCAGCTCGGCACCAGAGTGAGCCGAGCGTTTTAGTGGGTTAGGGCTGAGATACTAATGAGTTTTTCCTGCTGGATCTATGTCGCATTATTATGAAAGAAGTTCCTGTTGTAACAGGTTAAATATACACGTGCGGTGAGGAGCGAGTGGCCTGTGTCTGGTTCAGTGGTTTAACTCTGATGCAGATAAGTAGTGTTGAGGTGGTTGAGTGCTGGTGTGTGAGGATGCAATAGAAGCGCACAGCCCCGTAGTGTGTGTACACGGTGACCTACAGTAAGTGGTGTTGTTGTTTACAGGTCTCCGTGCTCTGAAACACAACCCTGCCAGGTCTGCATTTCTGTTTGACACTGCACTGCATGCAGAGCGCTTCCATTCTCTAATGTGTACAGTAAGTTCAGCTTTACGAGACAGTCCACCCAGCACAACTTTGCTTTCTACACTTGAATTTGACCTTTGTGAATGGTAGGAAACGTGTGGCGTTGGTGAAGGAATGTACGTGTCTTGCCAGTCCTAAAGCTGCCAAACTGGAGGTAACTTGTTGTTTTTGTGGTCAGGTCTGTTTTTCTCATTTGGGGCCTCGCTGTATGAAACCTGAGTCCATTGGGTGATTGAGCTTTTAGTTTTATTTGTTTTGCACTGGAAATGCCATCTCATCAGTTATGGTTTATTTTGTCTGACAGAATGGGAAGATCACCAAGATAATTTACTGAATATTGACTTGAAGGTTTGCTGCAGGAATCTGTCGCCCCCCGTGCAGATATAGTTACAGCAGAGCGTATCGGCTAAGAAACCAAAGTTTTTGTGTTGTCTGCAAGGACTGACGATGTTGTGCACTTTTAAATTTCAGTTTTGAGATTTTCTATCACATTGCATTTCACTGTCGATCTAACAAGACAAACTGTTTGGGCCTGCAACAGCAAAAGCCTCCTCTGAGTTTCCACCGTGTTCCTCCATCCAGGAGCAGCTGATCAGCTGGCCTGGGTTGCACGTTTCAAATCCTTCCCTGCTGGACAGGCAGCCAGTGCAAAGAAGCTGAAACCAGGGTGATGCTCTCTGCTCCAGTTCACCACTCACACTCTCATATAGACGACTTTTCAGTAATCAATGCAGTCCGTTCTGTGTTATCAGTCTCTTATCATATGTTTTATTGCTCACTGGCAGACTGAATCAGACTATGATCACGTGATGACAGAGATAAGTAAACCTCAGTGTCATCTGCATACCTAGCGTAGGAGCATGTGCTGAGGGGAGCACGCACCGGTCGAATAGCAGTGGTCCAGCAATCAAGCCTGTATTGACAGGAATGACGTCAGCCACACTGATTTTTGTCCAGTTAAAAACCAGTTCAGTTGAAACAAAACTGCTTTCTCAGTAACTCTTCTAATCACAGGAAGATTAGATCAGTTCTTTAGCTCTGAAGATCCAGTGCGTTTGGGTTAAACCCTTACAAAGTCAGTTATCCATTCCCAAGCAAATATCCAAGTCCAGCACGTTGCTCCTGCTGCAGCAGTGGTCTGGTCACATCGTTCTACTCGGGTTCTGTCGGGTTCTCCACTAAAATCGAACCAAACTCATTCCACTTACTTTGAGGCGTCAAATCAATGTTGGTGCATTGGATGATGTCAGAGATGTAGGCTTGTCCAGGCTTACGTATGTCAGCAGCCTCTCTCTGAACATCTCACCATGAATCACCCCTTGTGCATTTAGCTTTGCTGCTTTTCTTCATGGTGCTTTCTGTTTGCCAGACATGAATTTTCCTTTTCCAGGCAATGGTATTAATAAGATCAACAGTGTTACAGTTAGGTTGCTCAACAAGTGAAGCACCAGAGGCTGATGTTTGGCTCAGACGTGGCCTCCATGCACCATTTAAATAGCTGCTGTGTTGTGGGTAGCAGGACTTTCTCAGGGTGCATGTGTCGGTGAAGGGCTATATGTTGAGAATGCACAGCTTTCTATGGGCATAACCTGAGCGCCACCTACAGACAATATAAAGCAACATACGGTTTCAAGATGATGACGAGTATGTGCAGCAAACGTGGTCAGTAAATACGGCTTTTAAGTTGTATCACTGTACATCATTCAGAAGCAAAGCGTTAGGCCCATGTATTAGAACTGACAAGCGGAACCCAAAGGACGCTTTGCATTTCAGATAGGCTCTCATTTGGAAGCAGGTCTGGTCTCTAGCACAGTGCAGAACCACGTGATTCGTTTCTGTCTGAAGTCTGCAGATCGTTGTACCTCACTCATCAAATAGTTTTGTTCACGCTTTAACTGCAGCCTCTTCAACTTATGTTATTTGCTTTTGAATGTTCTTTCTTGTGAGTTGACAGGCATTTAATGTGTAAAATATGTATAGAGGTATAAAATATACACGTTTACTTTATATTGTATCAAAGTTTCCAAGACATTTGGTTGTGTAATGCCTTTCAACTCATGCGTGAGCCAATGTGAAATGAAAGGAGGGAAACGCCCCTGCCTGCATTTCCAGTTCCCTTACATAAGCAGAAGCAACAGGTGTTTGTGGTAGTTAGCATTAAGCCCAGCGGAAGCAACATACCAGTGCAGTCAGACAGATTCTGTTTTGGTTTGTGTTTCTAAATTGGTTTCATGTTGTGCCCTCTGCTTGTTGCCTATAAAATGTGGGCTCTGAAAGCGCCCTTGGATAGAAGTGATCTGCATGACGTGGTGTGTGGCTCCAGCCAACAGGATGTACAGTAGTACATGCTCTCTGTATGTCCTGCCCCTCATTGTTTCCCTTCCCTACCACTGTCCTTGCCATGAGAGGTCGGCTTATCTGTTCCCTCACACATTCACCGCAGAGTGGTTGCAATTATAATACTTGGTTTTGCTTGTCAAGCATTCACATCTCCATGGCAACATCCTCCTGTTTCTGTGCTGTTTTGGGTTCGTGTGACACTCCAATATACGCGGCGTCGGGAATGTGAATTTAAGGAAAAGACCTTGAACTGAAACAGAATACTCACAAATGATACAGTAAGTGTGTGGGTCCTTAGACACATAAGAGCTAAGGGCCTATTTGGACTTGATGGTCCGCTGTGTGCAAACAAAGCAGAGGGACGTGGAGGAGCAAAGAAAGGCAGGTTTGTTCTGTTTAGATCAGTTAGTAGCAGCCGTGCCCTCATCACACAGGACCTGCATAACTGACAGGAAGCCAAACATTGTCCAGAGCCAGAAGAAACACAGGCAGTGGCCTCTCCACTGACACTTAATTAGCGTATTTCCTTATAATCAGGTTTCTTAATTAGGAAGGAAAATGACAAATAGTACTAAACAGTATCAAATAAATCTGAAATTTGTGGCAGCCTGGAACTGTTTAGATTCATGTGGTAGAGAGGCCAAAGTCCAGATCGAAATCCAAATGAGAATCTGTGGCAAGACTTGGAAAATGCTCAAACGTTGTCTATTGTAGATCCATATAGACTCTATAAGCACATTTATGTGTGAACGCAGCAGTTAAGTAGGCTTTTATGAAGGTTGTGTGAAACAGGGACTGAGACCTTAGCTAAGCTAGGAAATATAGGACTGAGCTTGAAACAGAATGCGAGTGTAAGGCAGCTGTAATTTTCTTGGCACAGACAGAAGAGACATGAAGGAAACAGCACTGACTGATGAACTGAAAAAGGCAAACAATCTCCAGGTAAGTCAAAAAACCTTGGTGGTAGGAGCCAAGCGCCGGGTCGTGTGAAGCTTTGCTGCCTCTAGTCGACTGACTAGAGGTCAGTGATTCAGGACACAATTAGTTTGGACGAACGCTGGGCACACGATCCTGAGTCTGAAAATAGTAGCAGGATAGACAGTCTGCAAGAACATTCATATGACCTGGAACGTGACAAGCACCCTATGATAACCCTGCAGGGGAGGAGCCACCCCACGGTACATGGTCTGCACTCGTACGGAGCCTTTCTACCAAAGCGCTTTGACACACACATCACGTCACTGGGGGCACACGTGGAGTTCAGTGTCTTGCCCAAGGGCACTTTGGCGCATGACCGGGTGGAGCCAGGAATTGATCCATCAAACAGGATCACTTTCACAGAACAGAGGATGGAGACAACTATTGGATATATATGACAATAGTCAGACACAAACCAACCACCCTGAGAGAGATTCTTCTGTATGAAGCTAAGAGTTGAAGGGTCTCTATGGAGAAGAACCTGCTCATACAGGCTGTAGCTCAAGTCCTCACATCACGCACGGTATCCGTGAGTGGTCCCAGAACCAACCCCCACAGGACACTGTTGAATGGTCACCCACTGCTCTTTGAATCATAAACCCCAGGTGGTAGTAACACAGCCAACAGGAGTGACTACACACACAGCACCTCCAGATAGTCCCCAGAACTTCTGTAGCACATATGTACTTTCCCCCCAAAACCCAAGTCCACGCGAGTACGAAGTAATGCTGTGGATGTGGAAAGGTCTGGTACAAGACTGTCCTGCTATCCAGCAGAAGATAGACGGATCCGGTTTGTCCTCCTTGCTTGGGATTCAGCTGTGTCTGACCTGGCTTCCTCACTTCATCCTGAAAAGGTCAAATGGTGGGTTATTGGTGTCTGTGTTCTCCTCCCATGACAGGCCGGTGCTCTCTTAACTATAAAAAGGGCATCAGTTGTGATTGGTTTCCCACCTGCAGAGACCAATAAACGATCCTGCTTCATAACCACCTTTGCTTATTGTCTGCGACACTTTGAAGTGCAAATAGTTTATTGGCTCACAGTTCGGTTCCATTTCTGAGAATCTGAACACTATGAACTGATTCCATGTGGAACATTGGGAAAATGTGTATATGCTTAATGTAATGTACAATTAATTGACATGAATATAAATTGTTTGTCTTTGTGTTTTTGTCTTGCAGGACCCCCAGTAAGTAGATCAGCACCTCATTTGACCAGCATGTGGTAAAGTGTTTTTGAATTTTGGTGTGAAGTATATGAGAGAGTTGAACAGAGTGTCTGTGCCTTGTGTGGATGCATTGATGGTCTGTGCATCGCTCTTTGACTAACAACATAATAATAACACAAGTGTTATCATACACATCCATAGTTTTAATAAGTATATGGTTCAAACAAAGCTTAGAGGCAAACTAATGGATCTACTAAAGTAAGAGGAAAACAATCAGCTTCTAGACAACTGAGCAGATAATATGTTGTGTGACATATCAGGAATTACAAAAAGAACAATAAACGCTCATTATATGTTGTGTCACAACGTTCAAAACCACAGAAACACAAGTTATATTACATACGATGCTGAGCCTATTTTTTATTATTATTATTATTATTATTAATATTACTATTATGTGACTCAACACTTTGCTCAGTCACTTAACTGCCATGTTTTGATGAGAACTTTAAACAGCTCTACACAAGAGTTTACTTCTTTGTCTCTTTCACATTTTATGTCAAATGGCAGCTACAGTGGGTCATGTCACAACAGCCATCGTTTTACTTCCCAACATTTCCAATAAAAAATACTAGAAATAATTCTGGTGTAGTTTTCTCTCTGATGTTTGGGGAGAGAAGAGGGAGGAAACCCATTTCTGGCTTGAACACAATATTCACTCTACAAACATCATGTAATAACAAATACACACACACGCACACTCAGACAAACACACACACACATTAAGTCACTATGTACTGTCTGTCTCAACATGACTAAACACTCTGTTTGCTTTAGATCCTTACGAACCTTTTCCTGCTGTTTACTTGATAATATTTCAGTTCAACACAAACACATATCTACGTTTTGTGAGTTCCCCTGCATAGTTGAAGTGATTTCCAAATGGAAGTAATAAAAGATGTTACCCAAAGCTAGAAAACATTCCAGAGCATCAAAATAAATAGCAGATAATGTCAAAATACTTGTATTTGCAGTATTAGTAGTAATTTCTTCTTTTTCCATTTTTTAAAATTCTTTAATATCAAATTATTACTATTGACTCTTTTCCATGAATTGTTTAGCTCATCTTCTGTCAAGTAGATGTTTTTTTTACTCTCTCATGGTTCCTTCTTTTGCTCAGCTAGTTTTCTTTGTGAAATTCGTCTTCATGTCAGCTTTTGACAACTTGTTCTCGCGTTTTCTGTGTTTGTGGCCTTTTTCTTGTTTTGGTTGACTTTTATTCTAACATCATCTGCATTTTTGCTACTCAGCAGTTTTAAGTGTCCTGCACCTTTTCAGCAGAGAAACAACTCTCAGACTTAATTTCTTCAGAAATTGCATTTTGTGGTTCACTGTTGTAAAACTTTAGATCATAGTGGACTTTGACCTTTGAACATTTATCGAGTGCTTAGACAGTGACACATCTGAGCCAGAATGAAGTTTGCCTTAAAACCTGGAAACACAGGAATGAGTTCTGCAGCTCTGCCCTTTGACCTAATGAGACCAGCTTGGTCTTTGACCAGTGACCCAAAGTGTACATGCAAGGTCAATCCCATTTTGGAAGGACACCAAAGTCAAGTTTCTTGGCTCAAGGTTAATGTCTATACTTGAAAGCCCCACCGTTTCTGCGCGCTGCAACACTAAGCAATGTTAGAAGGTACTGAAAAGCATGACCAGCCAGCGAGGAGCTACCAAAAGACAGTTTTGACGCTGAAAATATATTTGAGGTTTTTCAGAGAGCTGAGAAATGAAGCAGATTTTCAGCCCTCGTGCCTGATTGTAAGGGCACACAGACATAAGTAGAAGGTGGCGACGGCATGTGACGCTGCTGGGGTACAGATACAGGTACAGACAACTGGTAGCTTTGCTACAGCTGCTGTAACGTTAAAGTCAAAACTGGCCACTTAGTATGGACGCCTGTAAAACACTGTGCTGTGCATTGAACTTCACCCTGTAAAGTGGTCAGTAAGTCGATTTAGAAAAATGACACGCAAACATTAGTTTTCAATATCTGACCATATTAATATATTCTGGATCTATAATAGTGTTATTGTAGCTTAACTTTGCTTTAGTGTTGTGATGAGCTAAGTATATGAGCAAGTATCAAATCTACAGTTTAGGGAATACGAGTTACTTTCTCAAGAAAAAGGTTAAAAAATGTTGAAAAAGTTGAAATTACATGCACATATTAAAGATATTTAGATTCTATAATTATACAAAAAAATAAGGTACGATTTTGTTATGATGACCACAATTCAAGCTACACTGGTTCCACCTCGTCGTCAAAACATGTACAAAACAGATTAACCAAAGAGTCTAACAGCATAATAACGTGCAGCACACACAAGAGAGGTTCAACGTTGGTGTAGTAAGTGTTGAGTGTTCATTTACAAGTATAAAGGATGAAGTATGGTATTATACCGTAGGTACAAGAAGCGATTTGGGAAAAAGAAAAGAAAAAATGACAGTTGAGGCACCAAAAAGAAACTTAAGTTAAAGAATCACGGAGACAAATGAGCGCTTTGCTGATTCTAGACAACATTCTGACTACGGCTCCTACGCCAGCGGTGACGCCTGCTTGCTGAAAGGAAGAAGATTTCAGAAGCCACAGTGAAATTTCTACCTATAACTAATGCTCAAAGACAAGTTCCCAGTCAACTCTGCTGATCCGGCACCGGGTCTGGAGGGTTTTTATCCCCTGAAGAGAAGTCGGGCCGCGGCGTGGAAAGCTGATCTGCAGTGTCAGAGGCGAGTGAACCGGTTGAGAAGGACGTCTCATATGGAAAAGCTGCATTTCCCATCACCGAATGAATTTTGGCAGACAGTTAACTGTGATCGCATCTGGACGCCGGAAATGGTCACCTCCATTCAACAACAGCAAGTAAGAAGCCGAGAGAGTGTTGAAGCGTAGAGAATGTTTGATGCTGATCAGTAGTTAATAATTGTTGTGTTATCAGCTGCTTGGAACTCGCTGTGACGAGCATATCATATATATAGAAATCTCCCACCACTACATGCAATCACCGTCTCAAGGCTGATGCACACAATACTACATTTTTTGCTGATGACCCTGTGGCGATGAGTTGTGTGCTTTAATCTCTGCTGCTACACACGTGAGTGTGTTTTCTGGCGTCAGACACAGATCTGCTTCACACCCCATAGAAGGTTAATGTCAACCTTGTGACGTGGCCTCTCACACAATCATAGAAATAATAACCACACTATTATTATTTAGATTTGTGATGATGTTTTACTGAAACAGTGTTCAATATAATCAATATTGATTTGGTTAATAAAGTTTGTTGTAGCTTAACTGATCGTTGTCTGTGATTATTTGTGAAGTTGTACAGCAGCATCACTCAGTTTCAGACGGCGCTGAGCTTCCCCTCACTCTGCCAAACGTTTTACTCTCACAGTATTTTACCATATTGTTGGGATTGGTAACTTAAATGTTTAGACTGTTTTTCCAGGGACTAATAACCAGAATTACTTACTGTAATTCTTTACTGAAGTAAAGCACAGTGTCAAACAGCGTATTGTATTAAGCTTTAATTGTGAAAACAATAACTATTATACAATTGTCATTGTCACTTTGTTGTCGTATTACAGTTCCATGTGATTAGTTTTCGTGAAACAGCCCAGATGCTTGCGTCCATTTTGTTTCACTGCAAAGTATTCAGGCTTGTGAAGTTAGGGTTTGCAGAAATATAATTCAGATATTCAAATTCAGCATGTGTTCTTCTAAAACCAGCTTTTGCATGAAGTTTTTGGTCAAATGTTTTGTATTGTGTTAAATGTACTGAATGGCTGGCATGGTATGGCAACACTGTTTGTTCTGTGTGCTGTCAATTCACTGACCAGGCCAAAATAAAACATGTTGGATGCTGTAGGTCTTCTCTATTGATTTTATTTTGGCTTGGTTCAGTCTTTAACGTTTCTGTACCAATTCTCTCTCACCCCTTTTTCAGGGTCCTCCTGGACGAGCAGGCTTTCTGGTAACTGTCTTTTTAACTTGGGTCTTTGCAGAAAGTACTTTAATGTGGAAATGCTGTTTACTGCAGTACTAATCTGTCTGTGTGAACTACTGTGTACCTGTACTTATGTGGACTCCAGTGTTATGTGTCACAGGTGGCATCCATACAAAATCCATTAACAAGCCAACAAAACAAATGCTGTTACTTTAGAAGGCGTTTCATTGCACTAGAGCACTGAATGCGTAAATGCTTCTGGATTTTGCTAGAAGAAGTATTTAATTAAAGTTGAGATGTGTCTAGAATTAGGTTTAGTAAGTTAAAGTACAACTGCAGAAATAACGACTCATTAAGAATTCACCACCAGTTCAGATGTTGCTCTTCGAGTATATCCTGAAGTAAGGTCAAGAGTCATACAGTGGGTTGAATGTTTGGCTGGACTGTGATCAGCTCAGGAAAACCTTTGAGCTGGTGTCACGACACAGTGCAACAAATGTTTCTGCATGTGTTGGCAGCGTATTCTGATATGTGTCCACCTGTTACTGAAATAAGCTACAATAACCTAACCTGACCGCAATACGAACGATAAACAAGTAAGTACAAACCACAGTAACAGGTACAGACGAGCCAAGGTACAAATTCAAATTAGTCCAGATAACAAGAGCCACAAGTCAAGGGTAACAAAAACGAACCGACAAATGCTTGGAGCAGTGACGGAGCTCAAATAGCGACGGACAGGAAATGGGAAACAAAAACAGGATGTGACGTTGCGTTACGCAGAACGTTAGACAAGACAGTCACAGTTCCTTAATATCTGCTTCTGTGTATGTTTTTATGATCATGGACGTCTTGCTTTATTTCATTTTTTGACATTTGTGTAGATTGTGATTTGTTCATCAGGTGGCAAAAGTATATTCCTTAATTTTTCTTAAAAAATGTTTAATTGTTTTCTTTAGACAATACTGGCTCTAAACAACCAGAACGATTTTTAGAGTTAGTCATTTGTCCAGACGAAGTCACTTCAATAATGGAGGCTTTGGTCAGGGAGGTGATGCCATAATTACTCCGAAGCCCTGAACTTCTCTAGGCATTAACTAAGTGTCCTCCATGCAAAACATCCCACGCTGAAGTACTTTTAAATACTGATGTCACCCTGTGAAGCTTTTTCAAGCTTGTCAATATACATTTTGGCAAATTCTAATTTCGCTTTGAGTTCTACCCAAAGTCCACTTTGGCTTGATCCACAGTAGATGGTGTGAACTGACACCTTGACCTTGATCTTTGACTTCACTCTTATTGTGATCAACTTTCCTCTTGCAGCCACATTCAGGGAGTTTATATACAAAGTAATAATGTCTGTGCAACTGTAGCTTGGAGATGTCTCAGTGTGTTCCTCCACTGTGTAGAGTGTACATCTCCACACTCAAAACAGAGCCAGCCCCTGATTAGCCTGTTGTTCCTGGACTCTCCTGTATAAATTAGATTCTCAGTAGGAAATTGCAGATATTAAATAAAACAGCCATCTTCTACTGTAAAAAGGTTGCTCACAACTCTTTGTCCATTTAAGCTGCTGTATATTCTACCTTTTAAAAGTATTAATCATATGTTGCATTGATCCTAAATCTATTGTACACATAAGATAATCCTGTATATCTGGCAAGACTGTAGCAAGAACTTCCGGATTGTGGAAGACATGGACATGAACATTGGATCATTGTCCATCAGTGGTTCCAGCAGTGAGTCTGTTAGACGTAACAGGCTGCAGTGGCTGCTGGGTAGCGCTGAAATCAGAGCGCGCTCTCTCTGTTAGGTCAGCTGTGTTCCGCGTGCTGCTACGTAGCTTCCCGTACTGCACTTAAACAGCACACAGCCAGTATATGACTCATTCAAGGTCTGTACGGATCTGGTGGAGTGCGTCATGCTTTAGACTGAAACAGTGCGAGTCAGAATAATAGGAACCAATGCTCCAACTAATGCCGCTTCATACAGCAGCAGCACTGTTTCTACAGCTGGTGGTGGTCTGGCACATTCTTCAGTAGAGAAGGGAACATGTTCGTTGCTTTCAGTGGGTTTTCTAAAGGATAGAGGTGGTCAACACTCGCTGGCTGTGCCTTTACCACAGACCTCAGCTCTCATGGTTATGTTTCAACTACAAGAAATCTTTTTATAGAAGAGTATTCAATATTTTTTCCCCATTGTAGCTTATTTCACCTTTTTTTAGTTGTACCCTTGGTTTTTATTGTGCTAATTTTTGGCCTTATTTTGATAAAAAGAAATTTTAAGCTTATATTATAATATATATATATATATATATAAGTGTAAGTTGTGTGCCTTCCTGTGTGGAGGTTGCACATGGGTTTTCTCCAGGTACTCGGGCTTTCAAAGGCATGCAGTCAGGCTCTTTGAGTGACTAAACTGCCAGTAGGTGTGAGTGCAAAGGTTGATGGAGTATATATATGATGGAGTATATATATGATGGAGTATATATATGATGGCGTATATATATGATGGAGTATGTATATGATGGAGTATATATATGATGGAGTATATATATGATGGAGTATATATATGATGGCGTATATATATGATGGAGTATATATATGATGGAGTATATATATGATGGAGTATATATATGATGGCGTATATATATGATGGAGTATGTATATGATGGAGTATGTATATGATGGAGTATGTATATGATGGAGTATATATATGATGGAGTATATATATGATGGAGTATATATATGATGGAGTATATATATGATGGCGTATATATATGATGGAGTATGTATATGATGGAGTATGTATATGATGGAGTATGTATATGATGGAGTATGTATATGATGGAGTATATATATGATGGAGTATATATATGATGGAGTATATATATGATGGAGTATATATATGATGGCGTATATATATGATGGAGTATATATATGATGGAGTATGTATATGATGGAGTATGTATATGATGGAGTATGTATATGATGGAGTATATATATGATGGAGTATGTATATGATGGAGTATATATATGATGGAGTATATATATGATGGAGTATGTATATGATGGAGTATGTATATGATGGAGTATATATATGATGGAGTATGTATATGATGGAGTATATATATGATGGAGTATATATATGATGGAGTATATATATATATAGTACTGCGCAAAGGTTTTAGGCAGGTGTGACAGAAAGCTTTCAGAAATGGACGTGTGTGTTAAACATGTATTTTCATAAAGGAACTAAATGCAGTGAATGAACAGCAGAGAATCTAAACCACATCAGTGTTTGCTGTGTCCACCCTTTGTCTTCAAACAGCAGCAGATCTTCCAGGTTCACAGTGTTTGAAGGAACTGGGCTGTAGGTTGTTCAACATCTAGAGAACTAACCACAGATCTTCCAAACCACAATACTTCCAGGTCTGATGTAGTGACACCAAATATTGATTTGATTTACACGTTTCTTTTGTTCGCTCTTTTTTGTAAATTGACAAAAATAAACAATCATTGTTTATATTTTTGAAAGCATCCTTTGTTTATTGCATTTTTTACACCTGCCTAAAACTTTTGCACAGGACTGTGTATATAGTAGAGAACAGAGAACAGAAGGCACACAGGCAGGTCAGCATCTGGACACCGGAGACGCCGTGAGGCAGACAGCACCAGAGAGAAGACACAAGCTGATAGCAAGTGGGTAGGAGGAGGAAAGTTGAGGATCACAGACAGAGTGAGTGAATTGTGCACCAAGCTCACTGTAGCAGAGGTTTGTGTGCCATCAATGGGGAAACCAGTCAGCCCCAGGAACAGCAGGCTGCTATTTATAATACCAGGATTATCTATTCTAAATGTGGCCCTGCACGTCTATGCTACACCCAGTATATCCTCCCAGTGCGTGTCCTGAACCAGTGGCTAACGCTGGGCTAATCTCTCTGCTTGGTCTTTCCTCTTTTCACACGTTTTTGCATGCGGCTGTGTCTGCTGTGACTGATCCCAGGGCTTAAAAGGACACGCAGGGGAGAAGGTAAGCGCAGCCAGTCAACGCTACGGTAGCCATGCCCTCACGTAAGCCGTCACGGTCTGTGGTCCATAGGTGAACATGTGAGGTGCTGTTAGCTTGTCTGGAGACAGATGCACTGTGTCCATGTGGCCACATTAGCCAGACAGAACACAGAATAGTTTCAACTCTGCCTCATGAATTGCAAAACCAGAGCAGAACTACCGCAGCAGATAGACTTTCTGTAAGCGCTTGAGAATTTTTTCAGATGTGTGTGAATGTATTTAGTCCGAACATCAAAACAGTTCTTTGAAGTTCGACAGCTGGCAAATGGCTCTTGGCCTAGAAAACTGGTTACACACACTAACCCCAAGTCTTTGCTGGTGTGGAACCGAAAACTGCCTGCGTCACAGGCAGGGGGCAAAACGACTGTGGCCAGCAAGGTGGAGCAGAAAACACACTGGCTTCCCCACCGCGGGATCCGTGAAGGAGACGGAGTCGGTTCTGCTTAGCTCTGCTCAGTTGTAACGACAACAAGATAAAGATGCGTGTGGTGATCGAGCAGAAGCTTGTTGTAATGCAGACACATATATAGAAATATGCGCTGAGCCTCTGCAGCCTGTGGGAAAGCACAGCCTCTGAACTGTCAAAAAGCCGTTGGAAAGCCGAGAGGAGCCACAGTCCACCTCTAATGCCGTGGTTTCTTGTCTTCCTGTGTCTGTCCATAGGGGGCACCAGGCGAGCCGGGGCTGTCCATCATCGGACCCAGAGGACCTCCTGTAAGTTTTCGCACCTCTCCCCAGCTATCACGCCTTATTATGACGTACCAAGCTTCTCATTAGCTGCCATTTTAGCAGACCCCTGCTCATTGTGACCAGTAGACTTGTGTTAGATAATAATTGCTGCGTCTTGTGTTGTCGTAGCGTAATTATAGATTTCATAGAGTCAGTTTGCCCAGCTGCTTATCCGCATATTAGGTCGTGTTATCTTATGATCCGGTTTTTAGACTCTTTATTGTACTGCATAAAAATCCTTTTGACGGCATAAAGTGGTGGAGCAGTCATATAATCTATAATGTATACTTGTGCGTCTTCCTGCATGGACATTTGTATGGTATTTTATGTTTGTTATGGTTATTATTTATTTTAACATACAGATGTAATGCAAGAAGCTTATTTACAAATTGTACATTCAATGCCAGCTTTGCATTATTGCATTTTCATTCAAAGTGACTTTCAGCCAGTGGAAAGAAATATTTATTACTGAGCTTCCACATATTTCTGTTACAAAACACGCAAGTGCAGACAATTTACATCACTAAGAAATCAATACGAACGCAGATGAATCATTTGTGTTTAAGCGTATCAATGTTAGTGCTTCTAGAATTCTGACTTACTGTGTAACGACTTTTAACTGAAGCTCAAAATCCTCAGAACTAGTACTAGATTTTTTTCACCTCACAAAGGTGCTTCATCCTCACAGAAAGCACACAAAGACAGCTTGACAACCCTGGGAACTGAACCCACAACTGCTAACCACTACATGTTCCACGCTCACTGGCTGAGAAATTACTAGGCTAGAGGGCGACAGACTAACAAGATTCCCTTAGAGCAGGGGTCTGAAACTCAAATTACCTGGAGTCTGGTTGAGGTTGGGCCGCATCACATATTCCACAAAAAAGCTTTGTTTAAAAAATCGAATCTTCTCAAATGTCATTACTTATAGTTGTTTAACTTCAGAGGGTTCTTCTGAACATAAACTGTCCTGAATATGAACGGACTATTGAACATGAACATGGTGCTTCTCTTGCCTCCTTCTCACATTTGGCTTGAGGATTTGAAATTGAATTTTGAATTTTACCCTCTTTTCAGCATTTTTTTACCATCAAACTTAAAATAGCATTCGTTAAATAAAATCCTTTTGTAGCGGCCCGGGGCATTGTGGGGGCATTTATGATCTGGAATAGCGATGTGTTCCTTATGCTCACGTGTTGTAGTGTTAATGTGCTATTTGTTGTGTGAAAGTGGAGGCTTTTGGCCGGTGCCGTGGCAGTAAGTGCTGGGAGAGACGTCTTTCCGCTGTACAGCAAAGGAAGCGGTTGCTTCTGTGGAGCAGGCAGCAGCGGGAAGCAGCTGAAGACGCAGTTAGCTTTCCAGCAGACAGCGTAGATCTAGGATGTAAGACTTGTGGGCCGCATTAACATTAAGCTTCTATAGACAAGAGAGGAACCAAATGCACGACCCACCAGGCAGTACAGGGAATAGAATCAGTTAATGCAAACCAGGTGGAAACAATGGAAACTACTAGAGTAAACTGAGAACACGCTGCATGGCAGGAACTGAAAATCACTGCATAAGCAGGAGAAACCACAGAAATACTGAACAAGATGAACAATGTAATAAACGGAGAAAGTGTAACATGGAAGAGCAGGTAACCAACAGGGTAACAGATAACTTGTGGGGAGACAGGAAGACAACCAACACGTACCTCAGGGCCAAACCAAGAGAAGGACATCAAACCACAGCTCCCTCCAGGGGCAGAGGGCCGGACGGTCACAAATTGCTGAATTTGCATTTCCCGATGTAAAGCGGGTAGAAACCTGAGGTGTGGCATCGACAAGCTGAGTCTTACCCCTGAATACTCAAACCCCCACAAAACATGTCACCGATATGTTAGCAGAAAACGATTTGTCTCACACCATGACTTTCTACAGCCTGACTAATGTATTCATCGATGTGTTTGACATAAATTTATTGATTTAGTGCAGAAAACTGCTGAGAAAACTCTTCATCTGAGGCTGAACACTACTCTGCCTGCAGGGGGCCGACGTGAGCCGTCAGGCGTTTGCTGCTGCCCTCGTCTAACAGCTAATCCGTGTGGTGTTGACGCTAGCTCGGTGATTTAGCTCATTTATTTCCCCTGACTCCCAAGATGGAGCAGCATTATGTAACACTTAAAGTTTTAAAAACAACTTAAAACTTCACTGTCAACATTGGAATTGTGTTGCACATCACTCTATACTTTGGTTTAGCATGCGTATGAATTATGAAGAACACATGGACGGTGCAGATTTACTTTTTTCTCTTTCCGTTGCTACTATAAAAAGTGTTTGTGGGCAATATGGGAAATATGCATAAATATGCATTTGACAACTGAACAGAGAGACAGATGCTCTTCTGACTCCTTGTACTGTAAATCTGAGAAGAACCAACCATGAACAGACATATTGAGAGACATGGAGTCGGCGGTGGAGAGGACGTTCTGCCCTCATCAGGTAGGCTTGCGTCTACTTATTTTATCTGAGAACATGAAGGTCAGCTTGGTAGTAGATTTAAGACTTGACATACTCCCTACTACCCTGTAGGTCTGGTCCTAGCCCACAACAACAGCACATCGTCAATGCCTTCGCCTCTGGGAGCAGACCAGCAGAAGCCACAGTGACCAACTCAAGCAGTCACAGGATGTAAATCAGGTGTTATTCATTCGTTCGTTTCTCACATTGCTGTTTTAGCTTCACCTTCCACCGCTGTTGGTGAGATGGCAGACTCATTCATTTGACCTTTAACCTTCAGTTAAAGGTAGTTCAGTTCGTTAGCCCGTTCCACACTGTCCAGAACGACCTAACGGCCTCCAGCTGGGCACCAGCCTATCAGGGAGTGTAATGGGCATTGCTACACGACTCGATCTGAGCTTTAAGGCTGTTGCTTCTTAGAATGTCTTTAGGTTCTAATTTGGCTTTTTAAATTGTACGTAATAGTGTGCAGCAATCTAACATGTTCATTATTTATAGGTGATGGTCTGTGGGGTCTGCTGGTGAGAAATGCCACAGAGGAACAGAGGAAGCTACAAGGTGGATAGTTTAAATCCACTCCACCGGGACGGCAGCTCAGCCGCACCCGTATCAACTTGCACAGCTGTTTCTGCTCCATCTAACCTCAGCCCTCACGTTGTGCAAAAAACCCTTGTCTGAATTAAAACCAAATAAAATACCATTAAATGTGTTATGTGTTCATTTTACCAGCACATCCAGCTTCAAGAAATGTATACATAAATGTATCATTTCGTTTTTTGTAAGGTACGATTTGCTATTATATGTAAATGTACCTGTCCACTAGTTAATTAAGGCTATGGCACATCTTTAAGCTAGGAAAGCCACTTAAACACAACCTGACCAGAAGCTGTCAGCTCAGCTGTGTAGAGTAGGTCAAACAAGACGAAGCAGTTCATTTGTTGCTCTTCGTGCCTTTGGCATCCAGAAGCTTTGAGGAGTGAGCCCTGGTCCGATTGAAGCTTCACTGCGTCAGAAAGGTGAACTGGCCACCGCTAGGGCAGGGGAAGGTGATCAGGCTCATTAGGAACAGTGCTGGAGACTGAAGGGACCAGGCAGGAAGTGGAATGACGTCCATGAGAAACAATAAGCAACATGTCAACATGATGTATTTAAGTCGCAACATTAGCCAGCGTGGTATTAACTTGTTCTATTGCTCAGTCACTGAGGCACTGGTGGGTGATGACTCACACTGTTTTATCTTTTGCTCTAGGGACAACCTGGAACAAGAGGATTTCCAGGATTTCCAGTAAGTCATTGACACTGAAAATGATGCTGTGCTGAACTGCAGGAAATGTTGTTTTTTAGTAATAGTATAGTAAAAACAACAAAGCAATTATAAAACATGTCAACTAAACAACTATAATAAAGCATCACTACCATAACTGCAAACAGCAAAACTACAATGAACACACTTTCACCTAAAGTAACAAAATGCCCTATGAAGTGATAGCGTATGAGTTTTAACGTAAGGCAATAAAGTAAGGCAAGATGTTAGGGTTAGACGTCAGTAACATGGGCTGACATCACAGTGTTTGGAAAGACGGGATGGAGAGTGTGGCTGATGGATGGATGGATGAATGAACGGACGGACAGATGGATGGATGGATGAACGGACGGACAGATGGATGGATGGATGAACGGACGGGCGGATGGATGGATGGATGAATGAACGGACGGACGGGCGGATGGATGGATGAATGAACGGACGGACAGATGGATGGATGGATGAACGAACGGGCGGATGGATGGATGGATGAATGAACGGACGGACGGGCGGATGGATGGATGGATGAATGAACAGACGGACGGGCGGATGGATGAACGGACGGACGGGCGGATGGATGGATGGATATATGAATGGATGGATGGATAAATGAACAGACGGACGGATGGATGGATGAATGAATGAACGGATGGGTGGATGGATATATGAATGAACGGATGGATGCATGTGTGGGTGGATGGCGTGACACATCTGTCTTTGAAGACAGAGTACATAGGATTAGTGTGACAGCTTTCAGATGAGAAGAGTGTGGTGAACGAATGGGCATCAAAGACATTAGGAAAAGGTGGAGAATATTGAAAGTACACTTTTCAGAATGTGCTGTGGTGCCATTAAAATAAAACGCACTAGCTTTAACATGTTGGGCCAACCAAGTCAGGTTGGATTCAACTCAAGGTCATCATTTAGGAATCACTGTGCAAGTGCATCCATAGGAGTCAGAGGCATCTGTGGATGTGTAAACTTTCACAATGCAGCAGGAGCCTGTTTTATTTATTTATTTATTGCTACTGACAGCATGTGGTAGAATAGAACTTATGACATCAGTGAATCTTGGTCCATCATCAATGTGAACAGATTAGCATATTTTCCCCTCATAACACCTCCCACACTGCAGCTCCTCAGTGATGTGTACCAGATGCTTTTGCCGCTTAAACTTGGCTCTGAGCCTGAACAAAACTGCAGCCATTTGGCGAAGCATCAAGCAGCCTAATCCTCCATGATGGAGGCTCTTAGCCCGTAAAACCAGCAGCCCCTCGTTCACCCAGCCCACGCTGTGGAACGCACCAATGTGATGAGGACTCGACTGTGTCTCGCTCGTTGCTGAGTTGAGCCTCTTCTTGTCTCAGGAGCGTTGAACGTGCCTCATTTCAAAGCAGTTTGACAGACATGCACATTTCTGGCAGCCTTGTCGGTCCCATCTACTGAAACGAGTAAAACAGTTTAGTAGGCGGAGCCAGAGAAGGGAGTAGCTTTGTGTGTGAGACTGCACGTCATGGCGAGGTTCACCTATTTTCAGGCTGGTTCATTGTGTAACAGGAGCACTGACTGCACTTCTATCGTACCCTTTGTGTGTCTGCACACGCCCCACAAACATGGCCCCAGAAGTCCATGGAGCTTAACATGGCCTGTCAGCCAACAGAGGCCATGATGCTCTACGTACGCCTGCAGTGTGTTGGTCCTGTGAGGAGAAGTGGAAGCGAGAGGGAAGTGATGTGAGAGAATAGCAAATCAGGCAGTTCGTCATACTACAGTTAGTAAGTGGTAACTGACACACTTTGTGTTTAGGTTTATGGAAGTATTAAAACCTCACTTGTAAACGACCTTGTGATAATTGGTGCTATAGAAATAAAATTGATTCTGCTGGTATGGACAATAAATCTCTATCTTTTGTAAAATCTAAGACGTCTGCAGTTCATCAGTTAGGAGCTAGGTTTGCATTGCTTCGAAAATTATTACAGTGCCTTAAAATGTGACAAACACAAGATTAACAGGAATACAAATATTTTTTAAGTCCTACATTTTTCACAGTATTTCGGTCAAAAATTAAAAGCATGGTGTCCAACCGACATATTTGTAATTAAACGAAAAATAGGTTGTTGTTTTTTTTAATTCCATTGTTTGTTTCATGCCTAAAGAGAAATCAAATCTTGATTGAATTCTCATAATTCATGCATGAACGGGTCAACATCCTTCTTCCTCGGCCTGACTCAGAGTGGGTCATACACGGTGAAGCTGAACGTCAGGACAACTCAGTGATTAGTGCCTTAGCCACCCAGGAACCTCTTTTACTCTTTCTCCTTCTCAGGTTTTGATTTTAGAGCTGGGAGAAGCAATGTTTTTAGAATAGCATGGATATTGCTGTGCTTCCTCTCTAATTTGTGTTGTTATGCTCAACTAAAGTCTATTTCTTCTTCTTTCCTTAGGGTCCAATTGGGCTGGATGGCAAACCTGTGAGTTTTTGAAATGGAACGGAAATAACTTCTGTGCCACTACTAAAAATGAGCACAGTTATATTGTTATATAGTTATTATGCTTGATAAGAGAGTGAAGACATGTTCTGGATGTTCCAACGCATTTGAGCTGAGGTACATGACTGGTTCTGTTACTGCTGTCACACAGGGGCAAAACGGACTGAAGGGAGACATGGTGAGCATTCTTTAAATGTGTAACAACCGCAGATGGACATGTGGATGTATTCTTAGAAGTTGAATGATGAAAACATTACTTAAACTGATTATTCATTCCTGAAAAAAACATTGTTATTATTTCCATAAACATAGAGTCATTTATCTGTTACCATAACCAGTTCATGGAAACACGTGTGAAGCGTGATGGAGTACTTGTCTAAGCCTAGAGCCTTTACTAACTAACACACGGTGCGTATACAATACAAGGCCAGAAAACCCACTAACAAACCACGAAACACTAAAATCGAAGCGTGATCACACATGTGGGACGTGGATACGAAGAATCCAAATCCAAAGGTCTGGTCAGTAAAGTGTAACTTCAGTGTTAATTAGTGAAAACACTACACCAGAGATTCTGCTGATTAGAAAGTCAATGTCATGGGAACAAATGTGCTTGGAAAACTTTTCTTCAAGTCTTTCCTCACACAGGCATCGGGTATTTCCTGAGTTGGTGGTTTTCAGGGGTTCTGGTTCATGGTTGGTCCATAAACAGCACGTACTCCTCCGAACCTTAAGAACAAAGCAGGACATGGTTTATTTACTGAACAGTGAGGCGAAGGCACAGGTGGTCAGGGTCAGATAACAAACCAGGACGTGGCTGTGGACACTACAGGGTGAGGGGGCCAGCGTTTCCCAGGGACAGGCCAGGTAGTGCTGCTGCGTCCAGTTTTCCCTAGATCCAAACAACTGTTGGGTCTAGTTGTGTCTGGTCTTAAACCTCACCTGGACAGTGCCTTGAGATAACTGATGTTGTGAATTGGTTGTGTTCAGTTTTTTTGGAACTTGTTCTTAAGATTGAGTCTAGTATTTAACTCAGGATTCTTAATTGCTTAAATAGTGTTTCCTGCCTCTCTGGGTTCTTGTTTGTTGTTACAGTGATTTTCTTTTTCTAGTGGGTTGCGTGTGTTTGTTTATGACCGGATTGCTCTTTCATACACTTGCTAATTATTAAATTGTTCTTTCACTGGACTTACCAGCTCTGTGCGGCTGCCATTTAGTAAGTGGAGCAGCTCCTGCACACTTGATTTCTTAAATTCATATTTTGAAACTGAAATTCATAGGCGAACATCTTCTCAATCACTTAAAACTGTGTAATAGTACCTGGTCATTTGTTCATTTGGTAATTCGTAACAGTCTGTAATAGAACGTTACTGCCATATCTTAGATTGACTAGTTTATTAGTTAGTTTGTTCTTCAAGGAAAGCACAGGAGCTGAACGTCCAGATCAGAGCATCAGAGGATTCAAACAGAAGCTGAAGACATGAATGTTCCAGTTGGTGTAAATAGCAGGAATATGCCCAGTGGTGAAAGCGATTCCATGTCGCTGTGTCTGACAAAGCTCCACTTCAGGACAGGTTTTCTCAGAATATTGCATAAGAAGCCCAACGTTGAACTAAAAGCAGCTTCCTTTCTCAACTTCCGTCTCATGTTTGCCTCTGCTCTGTCGGTGGCTTTGTATTGAAGGAGCGAAGCCCACAATAAAAAGCAGGAGCAGGAACGTAGCTGCCTTGTTACCGTGCTCTGCTGCCGGCTGCGTTTCCATCCTGCAGGTGGAGCAGTGCCCAGTGTGAGGAGACAGTGTGTAGACTCTGTAGCAGTGAAACCATCAAGCACATCAGCCTCATTTGTCAGATTCAGTTCGTACTGGTTCCCTCTGTTCATTCAGGCTCATGCAGTAGATTAATGATTTCTGCTCTATGACAGATTACAGCTTCTCCTTAGTCAAGATTGTGGTGAAGCAGTTTGGCAGTTTGGTTGTTTTAGTATTGCTTGTGTGTGAAGTACTACTAATCCTGATCAAAGGCAGCTCCGTCTGTATACGTCCTGCTTTGTATTACATGACTGGGTTGATCAAAGATCTACAGCATATTTTAGCACTTCATCTAATTCCTGTGTTATATTATAGTCCAGAGTTTAAAACAGCTACTGATCTGTACGTGTCAAGGCTAATTTGCTCTTCAGCACGGCTTCTATTTAGCACGTGTAATACGTACTGTGTCTTTTTCCAGCACATACTGTAGTAGTAAGTAGTTGTTGACAAATGTGCTGACGTGGTAGAGGTGTGGACCCAATCGCAGACTCAGACGTGATGTTACTCAGACATATTGACTTTATTAACCCAAAAAACATGACATGACTTGACTTAAACAGACTTGACTAATTCCAAAACTCACACACAGGGACCACGGACAGCAACACCATCACATACAACAGGACGGACCGACAAGAACAGAAACAAGAGGGCAGACTTAAATACAGATACAAAAATACTTGTACTTAAATACAAAGCGTGATGGAAGCGGAACGCTGCATGAAAATAGTATAACTATCATATAAATTGATAATTAGTGGCAACACTGAATAAAATAAAATGCCAGACCCACATTTTATTGGTTAAACGTAAACGTTTACATATTGACACATCTGAATCATGTTACCAATATGTTCTTAGTGATGCTGAATGCAATTAATGCTTTATTGGCTGTTTGTGGTGTTTCTGCAGGGCCAGCGTGGGCCGACAGGATTACCAGTGAGTGTCTGAAGTCTGGAAGATTAACCAGTGTTCTGTATAACTACTGACTGACTGTTTGTCTTTGCTCTTTAGGGGGAACCTGGACCCAAAGGGGAGAAGGTGAGACTCACAATAATGAACAGATGATAGTATTCACAAGCAAAACATTCACACAAACTAGTACCGACCTTCCCTAAGACTATTAGCCACCATCTAAGATTGAATCACATGACTAGTTCAGGGTAGTGTAACATAAAAACAAGCTCAGATATTAAAAGCATACACTGTGGGGTCGTATGTGACCCATATGAGATCTTGTTAAGAGCACCCCACAGAGGAGCCTGCATCTGTTGAGTTGATGCATTCTATTATTGAGGACGGTAACATTTTTCTAAACTGATCTTCACATGTGGAATCTGTGAATGAACTGACTTGCTTGAATCTCTTGTCTGCAGGGTGTATGTGGAGACTACGCACATCGGGTAAGACAATAACAACTCACATGATTTAATATAACTTCTCAGCTGCCTTTTCAGTAGGAACATTCATCCACCACTTCTGAAATGCATTGTATGCTGTTGTTTTGTTACTGTATTCTTTGACACAAGCTGAGTCTGTGGACTAGTGTTCACCGTGTTGCTTTACATTATGAAAGAGGACAAACCACTGCAGATCGTGAACAGATAACTGGGTGAATGATGAGACCCAGAGCTATGCTCACCCACCAGGCCATGGTTGTGACAAAGCCTTCATGTGGGAGAGACAGAAACACTCCTCCTGAGCAACGAGACGCGTTTTTCAATATTCCCGCTTGTAAAATGACTTCTTTCCTTTGAATATGATATGAGATGAGCTGCATCAGAGTCTGTTGTAATAAACTGGGCAGAGGTTCAGTTTGAGGGCAGAGGAGCCTTGTGTGTTCATTTTCACATTTGGACTTTGGTTGTAATTCGACAGCTCTGTCTACAAGCTGAACGCCATCATGGTGTCCAGCTCCTTTCTGGTCTGGAGCATGTCTGCTTCTTTTTTCCCATCAAAGCAGCTCCACAACCTCCAGTCCCCTGCGGGATCATGGCACCTTCCAGCCACATGTTTCAGTGATGCTTTAGAGCCTTCAGCCCTCATACATGCCCTGCTCGCTCCCACGTACGAGCGCCTCAACCTCAACAAACAACGCTACATTTCCAGTCATCCCTGATGAGGCAGTACCAGCATTACTCCCCGTCTTCTACCTTGTAAAAAAACAAAATCTCAATTGTTCCATCCGCATTTTTCATCTGAACTCACCTGAACCAGTCACTCCTCCCAATACAATCTGGCCAGAGAGAGGAACTGGCCTCATAGGAGTGATTGGGCGTCTGGCGTTGAAGGAACAATCACTGCTCTGTCTTCTTCAGCCTGTCTCATCCTGGTGGTGCTCGTTCACCTGCTGTTCTCCGTCTAGTGGCCGTTTCTTAATACACTGTTGGTAGCATTTGACGCTGCAGTCTGAGTCTGGGTCGCTTTTGTTATGGCCCTGCTCGTTGGTGGTGAAGTGCAGTGTGGAAGGTGTCCAGCTTTAGTTAGAACAAAGAAGCCCGTCCTTTCAGCTAGATAGCCGAGCTGTTCTCTGGCTCTGGTCTCTGAGTTCATAAACCAGCTTGGGCTACAGTTAATCACCCTTCAGTGTTCATGTATCCATAGATAACCACCATGAGAGGATCGTCCCAGTTATTAACGCTCCCCTGTTAATTTTCCCGTAGGGTGGACAGGTGAAACACTGGGCTGGGGGTGGGGGCTGCTTGTCTCACTATTTGCTGATGTGCTGCTGTTTCCCCAGCTACAGAAAACTCTGTTCAACTCGGTTTATCTGTTGTTCCACGTCACTATCTGGACGTCATCCAACGCATCCTAGCGTTAGCCACATTAGCTCCCAGACGTTTCAGTTCAGGCAAGGCAACGTTCATAAGGCACAGCCTCATGTGATTTGACGTGTGCTATTTCTTTTTTGTGTGCAAACTCCGAGTGAGGAGGAAACGTAACGTAACATAAAAACATTCTGCTTGAACTTTACCGACACTGAGGCAGACATGACTTAAGTCTAATATACACACATGACATGACTTTACTCGACTTGACTGAGAAACACATGACTTGACTATAACTTTAAACAAAACTCACATGACACTAGGACCACAGGCAACACCGTCACATCCACACGCGACTGTGACAGACCGACAAGGACAGAAGCAAGAGGGCAGGCTTAAATACAAAACAGGAAATTAAACTCAGGTGAAAACACTAATCACAGGGCAGGGGCACAGAGGGAAAACCTGGAGCCCTCAGACATGAAGTTAGATTCTTTGGTTACTCTAAATTTCCCATAGGTGTAAAAGATAGCGGATACATGGATAAGTATATTTACTTTTTAAGGTTAAATAGTACTGCAGTACTATTAGTGGTGCTCTTGAAGATGTGGGACCTTGTTACAAGGGCAGCAGTCTAAGCCTCAATTTCTCTCTCTCTGGACACTGGTCTTCCAACAGTTCTAAGGTGTTGCCAGGTCCGCAGAGAGACATAGTTCCTCCAACAAGTGCTGTCTTTTCCTTGGGACCTCTTCCCAGTGACATGCTTGGAAAACCCCTCCAGGGAGGCGCCCGGTGACATCTGAACCAGATGCCAAAGCCACCTCAGCTGGCTCCTCTCCACTCTACTCCAAGCTCTTCACCCTATATTTATGAGTGGATCGTTCCACGAGAAGTTCACTTCGTCTGCTTGCCTCTGGGATCTTGTAATGTCTAGGGACACACTACAAGGATGAAATCCTGTGGTTCCTGAGCCAGACCCCCTCTGGCTCCACCTACAAATTCTCTCAAACTTCCTAAAAATAATTAACCGGACAGTCCTTGGGCCTCAGACCTCCTACTCCCAGAAGCGGCCCCTCTTTCTCCTCCTGGTTGGGTGACCTCCCATGTACGCTCAAGCTTGTATAGAGGCCCAGTGCTTGTAAGGGTATAGAGCTGGTTCAATGAGCCAGAGCTGTGGCAAAACCCCATTGTTCCTCCTGAATCCAAGGTTCGACTATCAGCCACCTTCTCCACCCTCCACAGACTTTGCTGGGGAGGCTAAGAAGTGCGATGCCCTATTCTCATTCTTAAAAAAGTCTGGACGCTGTGTCATGGCATCATGGAAGGCAAACCTGTGTTCGGAGGTTGACCTCGGCTCCCCCAGTGGCTCCTCCACCACAGTAATTCATTATTTTTTTGGATGTCCAAAACTCTCTAGTTACGCGATTGTCTATGTATGAAGTCACATGTGATTTTGTGATTACTATGTATTCAGAGACCTCGTTACCTGTTTTAGATACTGTAGCTATTTTCAGAGCAAGAAGGTCCTGGATTCCAGGGCCACCCAGGTGCCTTTATGTGTGGAGTTTGAGTTTGAGTGAGACTCATCGTCTTCTAGATAAGAGTGTGAATTCAATATATTTTATATATATAATTATGCTTTAGCATAAGTACTTGTGATGGATACAGTAGCTTAAAATACACTGATGTGACATCGTTGTACTTATGAGGGACAGAGCGGTAGACCTGCAGAGCTTTCGGCTGTCTAGACATAGACATAATAGTTCTACAGTATAGTTTGCTTCTCCACGTACAGTATCCAGTAGAGGTTGGACTAAAGGCAGTAAGGACACGTATAGTGTGTGTTTCTGGAGTGAGAAATGTGGTGTAGATCATGTGTACTGCATTCTACTGAACCTTTATCTGATAACGCTGGTCATCTCAACAGAAGCGACGTATTGTACAGCCTTGTGTCGGACAGTTAGCCACAGTAAGTCTGAATGTGCACTGTACTTATACTGCTGTTCTCTTTGTGGACAGATCGGCTCCACCTCTTTTGTCCTGCAATCTAGGGGTCTGGTTTACTGTTACTGGGGACACTGATGTGCCCAAATCGTGTAAAGGCAATTCTCGATTTGCAACTAATAAACTCATTACATAAAGACATTACAAATTACAAAGTATTTGCAGTATTTTTGAATCAAGGTCTGACAGTACATCACTCATCCCCTTTGCTGTTCCAGGCCCATAGTTTGCTGTGTCTGTGGCTGGTTTTTGTCTTTGCCTTTGTTCAGCCTTGTTTCCTTTGTTTTGCATTTGTCTTCCAGTTTTTTGCTCTTTGACTCTCAACTTCTCTCTCTTTCCTACCACCCCACCCTGCTGTTTCATTTCTTTTTCCTCCTGGTGACCTTTACCCTGTGCTGGGCGTATGTGCTTTGTGACTTCCTCCAGCAGTTGCTGCCCATCACTGTGCGAAACATGCCCTCAATAAGTCCTCTAATATTAAAACGCCTCAAGGTACAATTCTCTCTTTCCTTCTTCTCTTAATACCAACTGCCTTCATCACAACGTTTGGCTGTTTGCTTTAGGATGTTTCAAACCCTTCTCTAATATTTAATGAACACAATGCAGATTTATACTTTTATTCCCTGGTTTCATTGTCCCATACTGTACTTGTTTAACAAAAAACTGTGACTGTAAAGAATTTTAACCTGCTTTTCTGTATTATACACAACATACAGTAACATTTGAAATATTACAACTCCCATTGCAAGTGAGCTGTTTCCTTTGAAATTTGCTATGAGAAAATTAAACAACGACAACTGATGTTGACAACAACAACAACAACAACAAACCTAACCATAAACAACTCCTGCTGTCTGGGGTTTGGAATCATCAGAATTTTATTCATTGCAATTGCTGATTCTGGTCCTTATCATTTTTATTGAAAACAAAGTATTGTCTATGGGTTAAATTTGCAGGAATAAATTAGGTATAGTAACATACAGTTAGTTGTGTTACGATATTTACTTTCTTACTTTGTAAATGTTGTGTTTGTTTTCCCTTTAAAACACTAACCTGATGCAACCAGGGCTCAGACGGAGACTGTGCTGATGGACGAGCTTTCTTTTAGTTGTCTCTTGACGTTTGACTCTTATTATTTATTTATAAGCTCATAAGCTTTTGTGCCTTGCAAAAGTATTCATACCCCTTAGATGTTTGTCCGTTATTGCCATGTGACAGCCTCCTCATTATTGATCAGAAATAGAGGTTTTGCTACTGGATTCAGAGATGAGGCTGAAACTAAGGCTTCTGCCGTTAGAGTTGTATATTGTGAAAGGTGTCAAACACACAAAGGGAACAGTCTTGTCTGGTTGGTTGGTGTTGACATTCCTACTGGTGATTTGTGGAGAGATGAGAGTCAAGCAAAGATGCTCCAACAACAATTTTCAAGTCAAAAGCGCCAGTGTGTAATCACTGAACAGCTGCCACCATCCCACACTGTTACTGTTGTACCCTTAAGACAGAAGATGGAAAACACACAGCTGAACAATAAATCCAGTAAGACAATGTCCAGGAGACAAGGTGACTACAAAAACAGGTCTACACTATTCGAACCCTGTAATTTTGGTTTGCACACGTAGAACAAGGAGCTCTGCTCATAGATGAACCTTTTGGCCGATATGCAAAACGCTGTGTGTGGCAGAAAAACCAACACTGCACGTGACCCTGAACTCACCATCCCCACCATGAAACGTTGTGGCAGCATCATGTTGTGGGGAAGCTTCTCCTCAATCAGGACAGGGGAGCTGATCGGAGATAAGATGGATGTTAGTCTGTTAGTTTGCATAAGGTTTCAACAGGAAACAACCCTAAACACACAGCCAGAGCTAGATCAAACCGTATTCATGTGCTAGATTGAAATCCAAACCAGAATCTGTGGCAAGACTTTGCTGTTGGAAATTGCTGTTTGCAGTGTGACTGAGCTTGAGCGACTGAAGAAGAAGAAGAATGGGCAGAAAGTTCACTCTGTAGATGAGAAACGCTGGTGGAGACACGCCCCAAAAGAAGTTAAGTGGTTCTACACCCTTGACTCGGGACGGAAGACAAATGCACTGGTCGCGCTTTTCACTGTCGTCTCACTTTCTCTTCAAGCGTTTGTTCTACTTGTGTTAGTCACATTTGCGGCTGTAACGTGACAAAATGGGGAAAGGTTCAAGGAGTATGAATACTTTAGCAATGCACAGTATAGATACATACTGTACATACCGTTCATATTTGTAGTTATTTATACTCTAACCTTGGTGTCCAGTAGCCTCTCACCCTGGGTTTGAACAATGGCTGCGTTTACATGCACTTCAAAGATCACATTACTTAGTAGTTGTGTTACTTCAAATCCCCAAATACATGTACATGCCAGAATAAAGAGACAGGTGAAAATCAGGTCTCTAATCCTCAGCCCAGTGGACCCTGGTTACTAAAGGACATGAAAATGCACAGCATGTGACACGAGTGCTTGATAACCCACATTAAAGTGTTTTTGTGGTCATGAGTAAATCTACTCAGCATTTGCCTTGCTACACATCTAACACTCCTCTCCGCGACCTCTGCGCCCCCACCCTTCTGCATTTACTGTGGTCTAGTGTGACCTTTTGGTTTTGGCATGTAATACTCCAATACTCCAGCATGGCACGTTGTAACTCAAGGTCTTTCAGCAGGGCGAGCCTGGAATGCAAGGACCACCTGGACAGCCAGGACCCCCTGGTCCCCCAGGGGCCCCAGGCCTTACTGGAGCCAATGGTTCTCCGGTGAGTAGGGTTAAGGTCCCTACCGTTTTAAAATTCTGCATCCAGTTCTTTCCCACAGCCTTTAGCTATTTTTGTTATATTAATGATTTATACCACTTTTAAATGTTGTATAGGAGCAATATCACACTCAAGGTTGATATTTAAATGATTAAACAGTAACAGGAAGTAAAGATGTTTACATCATACAAACAAAATCATATCTGCAACTGCAAATGTATTTATCCAGACTTTATAATAATATATTCCTGCTATATCTGACTTGTTGCTTTATAATAGGGCTGAAAAACCAAATACATGCTTCATGTCAGACCAGTCAGTTGTTTTGAATCTATTGATTTTACAATTATAGGCATCAGGCAAAGCTGATCATAACCAACAGACCCTTTCATTTTTCTATAAATGAAATTCCTTTTCCATTGTGCTAATTTCATTTCATTAAAAACTAAGTGAAAGTGAGAAAGATTCAGTATTTTTGGGTGAAATCAAGCGACTTAACTGAAACTGTCTTCTTTTAACACAGGGTAAGCCTGGTGAACCAGGAAAACCAGGAAAGGACCTGAGGGTAAGCTGCACTTACCTGACTCACAATCATCTTATTATGAGTAAAGACTTTACTGACATATTAAATGTGATTTTTATGTTGTTTCTGCAGCTTCTACCAGGATTGAAGGTAAATAAACACTTTCTGGAGAGACACAGTAACAAACCAGGCACTGGATCAAATCCTCTTTAGAGCCAAATTTAAACCAGTCCAATGACCAGAGCTGTCTCTTAAAAATGCAAACGTGTTTACGTTCATATAGTAAATATGACGTCAACTCAGTTACAATTGCTATTAAAATTATAGAAACCTTATCAAAGAGCTGCCTGAGCGTTGTACTACTGTCATCGCACCCCAGCTGCTCCGTGCTACTCACAACACATCAGAACTAATCATTACAGTATATGACACAACTCAGCTTGTTGGTCCTCATCAGAACAACTGAAACTTTACATGATTTCTTTGGACTAGATAAGTACAGAACACAGTGCATGGCCACACGGTGCTTTAATTGTTAGGGAGAAAGAGGAAATAGACATGAAGTGCAAGAAAAGATATTTGGATTATAGAAAACCTGCTGGATGCTCATACTGGTCAGAGAAGTGTCTCAGTGGAATGACTGAGCCACTTCATCCGTCAGTGTAATACTAGAAATGGTGACACTGACATCTTGTATATATGTTTTATCTCTTCAGGGAGAACCGGGTGTGCCAGGACAAAAGGTGAGCTTCCAGTTTTAGTTGATGAAAAACAATATCAGACACAGAATCCAGGTATTATCATTGGTTTACACTGCATTCTAGAATATATGTATATAAGCATTTAAGTATGTAAGAAATATGTTTTGTATTCTCATCTAATTCATGTGTTGGCTCATTATAGTCGTACCTGTACCCTGTCACTTTATCTAAGTTAATGTTAATAATGACATGTTATATGATTTTTATTTATCCTTAGATAAATAAAAATCACATATAACATTTCATTGTTAACATTTTCCACATAAATTGGCAGAGATAACAAGATGATTCTAACACGAGTCCTGCTCCATAAGTATGTGACATTACTAAGTGGACACATTCTTCTTTTATTACTGAAGAGTTTTCCATCTAGTTTTCTTCCGATGACAGAAATGATCCTGACTAGGTTATCCTTAACCATTAAGCCTTTGGTTTCCCTTTACATTTTAATGTGAGCACACACTTGATAATGTGGATATTTCGTTAGAATAAATGTTTCGCTGAAAACAGAACAACCAAGGATGCATTTGTACAGATTTTTACAATCTGAGGTGTGTAGATTTAAGGAAGGTTACATACAGGTTAAAATGTTATGAATAACTTCATGTAGACTCAATCTCTAGAATTCATAAGGCAACAGGCCTATGTTGTGTCATAACTTGCATACTTTCTGGCCAATTCACAGTATTTCTCCATTAATCCCAGTACTGATGGATAAAGTCACTTAACCTCTAGGATAAAGATCTTATAATAATAATCTCTCTATCCCTCAAGTGAAGATGTTGCTTAATGCTGAAAAGTAGGGCATTCTTTAATTGTTGTTCTACATGTATGGCAGGGTGATAAGGGAGAACCCAACACTGCAGCCCAGGGAATTAAAGGAGAACCAGGAAAACCAGGAGAACCAGGTTCACAGGGACTGCCAGGTCTAGTGGGACCCAAGGTAAGGAGGAAGAAAAGTAACTGAGCTGTTTGGAATTTCTTTTTCTGCATAAGTTGCCAATTCAATGTGATGTGTTTACTACCAAAATCACAAATATAAACCATATTTCTAAGCCAATAAAAAAAGCACCTCTTTAACTGCGAACACACCACCATCTGAGTCTATCCCAGCAGTCCTAGCGAGAGGCAGCGTATACCATGGACGAGTCACCAGCTCACCACAGGGCCAACCATTCACACCCACAGCATGTCAAGCGCCAATCAAACCCGTTTCCTTCTGTGACCTGCCTTCTAACCACTACACCGCCTGCTGACTTGGTCTTAGTCTTTTAACAAGTGTCCCCGGATCATTTATTTAGTGGAGAGTCAAGGTGCTTTTTGTATAACGTCTGATGTGCTTTTTCATCGCCATGACCAAGTATAGGCCTGAGAGCATCTTGATTTGGGATTTCTTTTCTGCCTCGAGGCTTGGTCAGCTTTCTGTCACGGTAGTGGCTGTGTGCTACCAGAAGCTCAGTAAAAGTTGGACTGAAGGTTGGAAGGTTGTGGTTAATGCTTCAGTCTATCAGCAGTAGGGAACCGTATCCAGAGAGAATTCCACAAAGCAAAATCTGGGCTTAATTGTCTTGGTTACCATCATTAACCACTACCCAGAGCACATTTAAAATACACATCAGAAACAGATGTGACTTGAACTAAGTAACTTAGATACTACCCTCCACAATATAGTAGCAAGAGTAGTGAGTCCAGAGACTGCTACACAGAGGACAGTAGAGTTACAGATCAGACAGAGAAGGACAACTGGAGAAAAGTATGCAGGGTATGAATAATACCCAGAATCCGTAACGTGCAAATCCAGAGTTAGACATCAAAACGCCTCCAAAACTCAAAATATGACGAGATGTACCAAAAGATGAAAGTCATGAATCCACTAAATAGGAGCATAATAAAAAAAACAGATAGCTAACCACATGTATTGGCCACTAGTACCACACACATTCTTCATCTTGACTCATGACATGTGTTACATCTTAATGACATTACGTTACGAATACATTGATCAAATTGACAAGTTGACAGTGGAGAGGAAGAACTGCCTTTACGAAACCTCCAGCAGAGGAGGGAGTGGAGCAGAGAAAGAAGCACACTGGTTTAACGGACATAAGGGCCTGGATGTCCTCTAACTTTCGTTTACTACTGGGGTGGTCAGTTCCAGCCCTTGAGGGCCAGGATTGTCCACCCCTGGTGTAGAGAATGAATGAAGCTTGTGTTGAATGAAGTGTTCAGGATGATGAACCCGGTTTGCATAACCACTGTTTTGAAACACAAACGGATCAATAAAGTTTACATAACAATCTGATTCAATAGTGAGTCTCTGTGGTTTTTAGCACCAATTAAAATAACCTCAGTTTTATCTGAATTCAGTTGTAGGAAGTTCTGTTACAAACTGGTGCTCTGGTGGTGTGGAGTGTAGGTGGAGGTGGTGGACCCAATCGCAGACTCAGACTAGGACGTGACTTAATTTGACTTTTATTGACAACACACTTAACATGACACCACACGACTTGACTTGACTTGAGTACACACACACCTGGCTTGACTTAAGTTGACAACACATATGACTTGACAACACACAGACTTGACTGAACTTCATTAGACTTTGACTAAACACATGACTGGACTACACACAAACACACAGACAAGGACTCACGGGAACAGGAACATCACAGACGATCGACTCACAGCAACGAACACGTACCACGTACAACATACCATGTACAGCAACAACACCCATAACGACGTACGACGGACCGACAAGGACAGAAACAAGAGGGCAGGCTTAAATACAGAACTAAACAGGAAATTAAACACAGGTGTAACCACTAATTACAGGGGAGGAGCACAGACGGAGAACGTGACGTCACAGGACAAACAGAAAACCAGGAGCCCTCAGAGCTCTGAGGGCTGGATTGTAACAAGTTACGGGACATCCAGGATTTGATATCATTTAAACAAGTTTGAAGTTTGACTAATTGGTTTGTTTCCTCTGGTTTCATGGACAAATATAACTGAGTATCATCTGCATAGCAGTGAAAATTTATAGAATGTTTTCTAATAATATTACAGAGAGGAGACATGTAAAGAGTGAAAAGTATTGGACCAAGCACAGAACCCTGTGGAACAACAAAGCTGATTTTTGTGCAGATGGAAGATTGATCATGAACATGGACAAATTGGAATCTGTTCAACAGATAAGACTTAAACCATCCCAGTGCTTTTGCTTTAATCCAACTATGTTCCAGTCTCTGCAATAGAATCTTGTGATCTATCGTATCAAATGCTGAACTAAGACCTAACAGGACAAGGACAGAAACTAGACCATTGTCTGAAGCTGTGAGAAGATCATTAGTGACTCTAATCACTAATCTAAGAGGGAATGAAACAAAAGATGATGGAATCATCTCCTTAAATCTAACAACAGCATCATCAGATAAACATCTGCTGTAATAGAACTTATTTCAACTGTTGTCAGGTCTGTTATGGTAAATTCAAACGTTATTAAGAAATGGTCAGATAACAGAGGGTTTTGAGGGAGAGCTGTTAAATGATCAATCTCAACCCATAAGTCAGGACAAGATCCAGAGTATGATTAAGACAGTGAGTGGGTTCATTCACATGCTGACTAAAACCAATAGAATCCAGTAGTGAGTTAAACGCAGTGTTGAGACAGTTACTGTCAATGATAATAAAATATGTGGGGCACATTTTCTATTTACATAACTTGAACATTATTATAAACAAAGACTAAAACAATAACTTCTTTATAAAAAGCAAGAAACAGTAAAGCCGGTTTTAAAGCAAATGGACTAAACTGTGAATTTACCTGTGTGTCATATTTACTGAAGATCACATCTAAAGCTGCTGCAACAGAATAAAACCAGGATGAGTTTAGCAGAATAGGTCAAACCTGGATGGTTCACTGATCCTGGATGTCTGAAATCTACATTTTGTGCAACACCCTCTGGACAAAATCCTGAAGGATTTTATATTTCTAAACCCACTATGTAGTAGATTTATTGGGTAGTTGAATAAAATAACGAATTAATAACGATCAGCTCAGAGTTTGTTCATATTAGTTTATTTTTATTGCAAGTCGATTACTAACTTTTTCTTGACACCTTTGTACCTGAATTACTGACATTTCAATAAATCACTATGACATTTTTCTTGCAGGGTGAAAAAGGTGACCAGGGTATTAAAGTAAGACCTTAAGAATTCACTTAACAATTTTAAATTGTGTTTTTTAAAATTTACATTTGAACATGTCAAAATGTTTAGAAAATTGACTGGTACCTTCATTTAATCTCTAGGGGGAAGCAGGTCCTGAAGGCCCAGCTGGACCCAGAGTAAGTCATGGATGGGTTGACACAATACCTTTTGGTAACAACCGTTGGTTGTTTTTGCTTTATTTAAACAACGGTCTTTTTTACTCTTTAGGGTGATCCAGGCCCGAGTGGAGAACCAGGAAAGGCTGAAATCCACAACAATGAAAATGTATGTAATGTTATTTTGCTGCACTTTTCATAAATGTAGAAATACTAAAGAAACATATTAAAATTTGTCAACAGGATATCCGCAACATACCCCTAATGGTAAGTATTTTCTAGGTTTTATCATATTTTATTATCGTATTTGGTTCAAATGCTGTGCTCAAAATTTATTCAGTAACATGATTGTATTCTCCTAGGGCCCACCTGGATTGCCTGGACCTCCAGGACTCCCAGGTGCCAAGGTAGGAGACATTTTAGAGGATGATATTGTCACACTATTTTCTGACAAAGCTTATCATCTGTGAATTCTTTACATGAATGTATTTTTATCTCACATTGTTTTTATGTATTTAATGTGAAACAGGTAAAAAAAGATGTGACACAGTTACAATTAAACAATCACATTAGACATGAGATGCTGCCTAATTTGCCTAGACAGTTAACCATCTTTAGTATGTTCTCAGGGAGAAGTGGGTCTACCAGGTCCTCCAGGACTGGATGGTGAAAAGGTAATGTGGGTTGAATTGTTATATGAATGGAAATTATGCTTGACATGTCCTGGCTTCCTGTTGTTGAGGCTGACCTGTTGTGTTTTTAGGGCCCCAGAGGAAAGCCTGGGGAGCCTGGTCCCAAAGGTCCACTTGGCCCTGAAGGTCCAAGAGGGGAGAGTGGTTTAATGGGATTCCCGGGAGCGAAGGGAGAGAAGGGAGACATTGGTCCATCTGGGCCTCCTGTGAGTGACTGTGTAAACCACACAACAAAACACAAGACACCACATCACTGCCTACTTCAGTGTGTCCGGGTGCAGTCCAAATCCATCTTTCACCGTTATTCAAAGGGACGAGAGGCTTTGGTTTTTCCATCAGCCTTCATCAGTTTAATTACAGAGTTACTGCTTTTGAAGATGCCCCAGGAGTCATTATAGTAAGCAGTGCACGTGTGCTGCAAAAGGACACACATGATCTGTGGCCTGTTGGCAGTTTGACAACATATATTAAGTCCTTTTAGTTTTACATACTGTCTAACAATGGATGGATGCACATGTCTGACTACAACTTAACTTAAGTAAAGACGTTTTAAACATGTTTAGAAAAATGTAAAACAACAAATAAAATAATGGACACACTTTTACTGTTTTTGCGAAGAGCAGTAATTCCTTCTGTGATCTGGTTCTACTGTGAAACCTTCTTCATGTCTATGTCTGTGTCCCCTCCCTTGCTGTGTAGGGTTTAGATGGCCCTACGGGTGAAAAGGGGGCCACAGGTGTCGCAGGCCCTATTGGATTACCTGGTGCAATGGTACGCAACGCTACGTTTAAGGGCCTATTCTGGTGGCCGTACAGTGCTCTCCTACCAGGAGGGAAAGGCATTTTGGAATTAGGGCTGCACAATACGGGGAACATTTGTAACGTGCGATAACGTTATGCGTTATTGACATGAGTTGTGATGAACAAATCTTGAATTTGCTATTCCTATTTCCAATTTCATTCTACATGCATTCGTGGACCCCGAACAGCGAATTAAGCACAAATAAATCAATAATGTCAGGTGTATTTTATTAGATAGTTGCTGACTAACAGAGGGCGTCAGTGCTACTTGTACACAGTGCAGTTCAGTCCTTTGGGGCCGCTGTGTGTTTTTCCTCTCCCTGTTCTTCTGGTGTTTAAGTGGCTCCATCCCACCATACGCTTGTGGGTTGGTTATCCTTGCTGTCATGGTTACTGCTTTCTGTTCTGCTGCTGCTTCTGTGTCCCCTGTGCTAAATGTTGTTTCCCTGTAAGTGGCTTTTCATCTCCGGTTGATGTTGAAGTCATCTGTTCAGCTCGGCGTTTTGTTACCAGTCGGTGTTAGGCTCAATGCAGAGCAGCCTTTTGGGTGATTCTGGCGACATCTTGGGGCCAAATTAATTCACTGCTAGTTGAATCTTGGGACGCGTCCAGTTAGTATTTATTACAGCACAGGCCAGATTGAAGGAACATGTAGATGTTATCAGGTGAAGCCCAGGGCTCTTCATGTAGTAATGCTCCAGAAAGCACGTTTAACTTTGACCATACATGAAAATGATTTGTGTGTGAAAGACGGTGAGACCAAGCTGAGGCCAGATCCTGCTGCTCCCGTGAACTCAAAGTCTCCGTTTGCACGTCATGTGGAGTCCTGCACATATTAGAGCTACAGGTCCAAGGCCATAAACTGCTGCGGTGGACAGCCCTGGTTTGCGCAGGCTGCCTGTAAATACGCTTTTTCCAGTTTCTAGTTCACTGAACTAGGCTAAAGCTTGCTAGCTTGCATTTAGTCAGACTGCGAACAAATGCTAACTTCCAAGTCGGCAGTGTAATACACACGATCGGCCAAATGTGGAAATGTTCATGCACAAAATGACTTTTCTCATTTAGTTATTCATCTCCTTCTGAACCGTGTGTTTATTGCACGTAATAATATCCTGATGAAGTCTGATTTAAAGATCAGCCCTGACTGAGCTGTATTGTGTAACATGGTTTTGATTCACTAATGAGTTTATCGGTGTCTTTTCGTGTTTTGTTCAGGGTCCTAAAGGTGAACCTAGAGAGGAAAGGACAGAGTTGGTAAGCGTCAGTAAAACTCTTCATCGTGTATCACAGCACCTGCTTCTGAGCTGAGACTGATGTCTGTGTTTTTGTGCATTTAGATATATGGTCCACCAGGGCCTCCCGGACCTCCAGGACCAGTTGGCCCTGCAGTGAGTCAAACATATCATGAGCCTTAAGTCTGTCGAATGCGCTTTAATGCGTCTGTTACTATCTTTTATAGTGTAGTTTTGCTCAAATTAAGTAATGTACTAGTGGTGAAGGGTAGTAAACTGTAGAGCCTCTGTCTGTAATCCTCTTTTTTTGTGCAGGGATCTCAAGGGCCTTCGGGGCCTAAGGTGAGATATTTTGTGCTTTAAATAATGTTTTCTTTCTTTTTTTATTCTAATTTTGTTTTGTGCTGCTTCTCAGGGGGAGCCAGGCATCGGTATCAGAGGCGAAAAGGGGGCAACAGGTCAGAAGGGCGACAAAGGAGACAGAGGCCACCTTGGACTACCTGTAAGTTCAAAAGTTTCAATTTATAGCTTTATAACTCAATTCCGTTTTTCATATAACGCCAATTCACAACAAAAGTCATGTCAAGACACTTTATAATGTAAGCTTTACAGAACACAAAAATACAATTACAGAAAAGACAACCAATCTCATTTGAGCAAGCACACTAGACAACAGGCTTAAGAAACCTCCAGCAGAACCAGAACCAGAACCAGAACCAGAACCAGGGCCAGATGGGGTGAGGGAGTGGAGCAGAGAAAGAAACAAACTGGTTCCTGTAACCTTCGTCTACTGGGGTGGTTAATTCCAGCCCTCGAGGGCCACTGCCCTGCTGGTTTTCCAACGCACCCCGTCCTAGCTGCCACTGATCACCTTGATCAGGTGTGATCAGTCATCAGCAGCTGCAAAAGCCAACTGGCCCTTGATCATGGTAACCAACAGGGGGAGTTAGATCGAAATTAGATCGTTGTGTGAATGTAAAAGATCATTAGTGACTTTATAAAACCAATAACTATATACACGCCTGTATCATTATATCAAACAAGCACCATCTAAGCTACCTACTCTCTGCTCAGGTGCTATGGCCTCTAGCTTGTTTCTGGGTTGAGGAAAGTTCTTGTTCTTGTATCCTGATGCAGTTACAGAATGGCTGACGGTCTGCTGGGTAGACAGTGTGGTGAAATCCGCTCTCATTTCCTTCTTGTGGTTCATTAGTCTTTGAGCAAAGGTTGTAGCTTGTACTCATCCAGTTGAGGGGCAGCGAAGTCGTATCTCTTTCAGCAACCACCATCCATGAACTGATGTTACTCAAGACCAAAGCTGATAAGCTGAACGGGTGAATTTACAAGGAATTACATTTTGGTGCACCTCGTAAAATGTTAGATCAGTATTTCACTTGGTTCAAGGGTCCAGTACAATCCACCTTTCTGCCGCTTCCTCTACTTGAACCTCATGCATGATCAAGCCCCCAAAGACGGAAGTAGACCACGTTCAGCCACAGAGTTAATGTGCTGCATCTGGGACAATACACATGTCTGCAACACCTTTCCACTGAATGCCAGATGTCACAGCTTGAAGCAGACGCCAACAGAACTACATCATCTGCAAAGACCAGACATACAATTCTGAATTCTGGGGAACTGATCACTCTCCTCCCTGCAGTTGTGCCTTAAGATCCTGGCCATAAAAACCACAAACAAGATGACTTATAACCCTTGAAGAGGTCAACACCCACTGAGAATAGTTTTGATTTATTATTAGTAGATGGGCACAGTTTCACCCCTGCTTTCTATTCCTGAGATGTCAAAAGAACCTCCTTGAGGCCACCTGTCTCCATAGCCTAGCATCATACAGGTATCTGTCTGGTGCTGCTGGAGTCAGCCTTCTACAGCTTCACAGCCTCCTTCACCACTGGAGGCACCAGCGAGTTCCCAGGTTGTCACCATGACAGGCATCAACACAGCAGCAGCTTCCTGCAAAAGCAATGCATGAAAAATCTGTCTAAACTTTAAAAACAGATTAAGATGATTGAAGGGGACACCAAAACCTTTGCACACATACTAAAAGGTTGGAAAAATCATGCATTATTATTATATTATTAAATATCTGTTATACTGTACACCTTCGCAGGTGGGGGGTACATCACAGCCACGTTGTATTACTTGTGTATGTGCATGTTTCCTTCCTTATTCATCTCTGCATACTAAGATGGCAGGAGGTGTTCAGCACTTATAAGGCAGTGACTTCTAAAGAAATACATTACACCTTACGTATTACTGAAAGCAAGACTTGCATACAGTCATCATTTGAGCATGTGACGTTTTTAGAAAGACTGGACCTAATGAAAACTGTGAACACAGAAGTAGAGGTGACAGGCTGATTACTATGAGTCAAGGAAATTGTAACCGTTCATGTCAGAACATATGTGTAGTGTTGCTTACAGATGCAGTAGAATAGTAGAGGGAGAAAACCCTCTCCAGGAATAAAGCGCTGAAGGAGAAACGAAACAGGAATATTCTTGGTGCTCTCCAGCGGTGAGGCATGCGCAAACTTGGCAGGAGTGCTGGCGGAGTGACATGGAAGCATGCTGGCAACAAGACCCACAAGTCAATGGTCGCCATCAGAGATACAGAGCCCACCTTGGAGCTTGCTGGCAGCGAGGTTTGGACGAGGAAACTTTCAGGAGAGGGTCATGTGCCAAAAGTGACTGGGGCTAGTTTGGACACTGGAGCTGAAACGGCCGGGTCCGCTGGACCAGCCGGTGTTGGATCTGGGATTCCGCTTGCTGCAGCTGGGTCCGAACTGGTGGAGTGGAAACAGCAGCACGGACTGGAGCAGTGGAGCGGTCTGGCAAAGTATTCAGCATAAAAAAGTCAGTCATGGGGATGTTGCTGGATGGAAAAGAATCTCAGCAGCTTGGAGCATGGCCAGCAGATGAACTAATAACAGGACGAGTTGATGGTGAGGTAAACAAAAGGATCCCAGTCTTATAGAAGGTTGAGCAGCAGTCTGCAGTCATGTAGCCTGTCGCCGCCGTGTGGCTGAGCAGCAGATGTTGGGAGAGCAGCAGAACATCCCATTTGTCAAGCTGAACTGCACACCAACAGTTGACGATCGTGTCTGTTTGCAGAGGTCCAGAGGAAACTGATCTCAGACATGTCAGAATGGGTGGAGAGGAGTTTACAGTATGCAGAAAGGTTTGAGTCCAGTGTAACTATATTATAATATAAACGTTATTCACAGATGATCATGATCCAAAAACTAAAGGCACACGAGATAAAAACGAGCCCGTGTTACTTCTGACCAGTTTCAGGTCAGTTCCATCAGACATCCTTGATTCTTGTTCCAGGGCGAGTGAGACTCGAGGAATGAAGAAAGAGACAGTGATAGAGAATCAGTCCAGTGTGCACTAACAAACACAACAGTTGCTAAAGGGACACGCCCACACACAAATGTGCTCTGAGACTTAATTTGATTCGTCACAACTACTTACTTTGTCCTTCATCTCTACCACTTCCACCACTCATTTCATTTGTCATCATTTCAGTGTGTTTTTGTAACGAGTCACAGCTTCACTCACCCCCCTCCCCCCACCCCCACCCCTCCACCCTCACATCTTATCCCAAAATCCACCCCATCGTCTCTGCTCTAACTACTTACAATGCTGTACAGGGGGCTCATGGGTTAGACGGCAGACCGGGTCCAGTGGTGAGTGGTGCAAGTTCTGTTCCGGTCTCCTCTCCCTTCTCCTCCTCCTCTTCCCTTTCCAATCTTTTGCTACAACTTGCTTGATCGCTACCATGTCTGCTTGCAATGTCTAGTTGCTTTAGTGCTTTCCATTGTTATCATGTTGTTTCCTTTCTGAAATAACTGTGTGAACAAAGGTTTGGGTCCTGAGGATTCATTTATCAAGTTCTTGTCCTACAAACATGGCAGCTGTACACAAGGACCAAAGCCCACGAACTACATTTGGTCTAGAAGAAGTCTGCACTTCAAACTAAGAAAGGAAATAACTTTACCTGTAACCAACACGTCACACTATACAATGATATCTGTAATTACTGTACATATTATCATCATTTTCCATCCGTCAGACTTATGGTAACTAGACTTCCTGTCTACATAGGTCATCGTCATTTGGGGCTAGAATTCAAGTTAAGCAGAGGTTCAACATGCAAAGTGGCATTTTGAGCAGGTGCTGAGTACACACTGATAAACTAGTATTTATTTAACGTAAGAGGTTTGGCATCACATAGACGTTTCTTTGGTTAGTGTTCTAAACGGCCACACATGTTTCTAGACCCATAGTCACCAAATCCTCAAATGTTCCTCTGGTCAGACACTGGATAGCAGAACGCAGTGCAGCGGCGTAAATCCTCAGTCCTCACTCCTGTCTCTACAGTCTCTTGCTGCCCGATCCTGTACCGGCCGTGGGATGAAAAGCTGAAAACCTCAGACCTGTTCGAGAGGAGCATGCGGGAATGCCACGCTGCATGCTGCACTGGATATATGCTGTCGGACATATGCTGTACATGGATATGGATAACTTACTGTACATGCAAAGCCTCCACTCTAATCCTGAGTGCTAGCTACTGTCAACACATGAACGCAGTTGCTGACATTTCATTTTCTGTCCTGTTAATTGTCAACAGTAGTTCAACAAGCTTGGTGTGTTCATGCTGCTCTACTACAGGACATGTGCTGTGGTAGAGCAGCAGTGGTCAAACAAAATGAGCTTTCTTCTCCAAATTAGAAAAGAAAATCTCCATGGGCCAAAACATTTTCCTTTTAATTTCCACGCCCACAAGGCAGCTTGTTGATTTACTGATGCTTTGATGAAGTGAAATGATTGTGCTAACTTCCTTCTTTACTTTTCAAGGGTTTACTAGGACCATCCGGTGTGCCAGGGCCAGCAGGACCAAAAGGAGAACGAGTGAGTGTTTTGCTCTTTTGATTTGCGTGGACATACAGTGTGACACGCAGAACATAAACGTTGGAGTTGTCTCTTAACAGGGTGAAAAGGGAGATGCAGGATTCCCTGGACCAACTGGGGCTCAAGGCATCGCTGTAAGTGTCCAATTCAAAAAGCGTAGTTGGGCCTTTATTGGAAAATACGACACAACTGTGGCATATTTATGCTAATTTAATAGTTTAACTTTTCCCTTATACTTTACTTATACTATAGTTTTTTCAGCAGTATTACAGTCGATTTATTGAAAATGCATCAATGCACATTTGTTGAGTGAACAACTGGAACATTCAATTGCTTGTGCTGTGCACTGAACAAACGCCAGTATTTCTGTGAGTCCTCTATAAAAACTCTTGTATTTATTGTAATGACAAATCCATGCACTGTGTGAATGCTGTTCACCAAAGACATTTAGTTTGATTTAAAACGCTTCTTATAGTTTGCTATGTACTATGCAATAGCTTAAACAGCACAGATCGGTCAGAAGAAGAGTTACTGTGTCTGTATCCAGCCTGTTACATCTGATGTCATTAAACTTTTATTAGAGGCTGTTCCTTCCCCAGCTCTGATGCATTCCTCTGTTCCAGTATGCTGTGCAGGCTTTCTTTTGAATAATATGTGGAGTAGTTCTTCTGCCAGACTTTGGTATACATGTACTATGGCACACTGCCCTATGATGTAATGGTCACCCTCTCTGTGACTGTCTGATTCTGTATTTTGTGCTATGGCCTCTGTGTTCCTGCTCACAAAGTCACCGGCTCTAGTTCACGTTCGATCTATTGTTTTCCTAGACTGATCCGTTACATATGGTGTTTAATACATTCTCAAAAGACTTGCTGTGTTACTATAAGTGAACTCCAAGGCTCCAACCATGACCCTTAGTATTTGAAAATCAGTCTCACCTTTTAGCAAGAAACGTTAGTTAATCGCATCTCACATATGTAGCTGACCGACGCTGATTAACGTAGGAAGGTTTACACACCATCAAATAGGAATTTTCAGTATACATTACAGCACATTGTCCTTCAGCCGGTTAAACCCCAGTGTACCACAAAAAAGGGAGGCCAGGAAAGTGTGGCAAATACGTGTTTGCAGTCGTGCACAGTCACTAATGATTGTTCTTTTGTTTGTGCAGGGTTTGGTAGGACCACAAGGACTCAAAGGGAACCGGGTAGGGATCTAACTCTAATGCTTTTACAGTTAAGCATTGCTTCATCAGGAACAGGCTCATCCATGAGGTCTGTACCAAGAAGTGAGCTCAGCTTAGTCTGATTCGCCATAGATAGGTTTAACATCGTTCTAAACCATCGTGCCAAGGAGCTGGTTATCAACGGGCTTCAGTGTTGAATATGATACAACGTAACTGTGACGTCAAACAATGACACAAATGTGGAATTTCAAATAGCAGTAAATGTGCCTGATAAGTCAGTCTCACTAAAAGTGAACTTCCACTGCTGTTGAAATGTTTGAAGCTAACATCAAATCTAAGTAATAAATTAAATAATCATTGATGAAGATGGAAATAATGCTTTCAGTCACACTGCTGACCATAATCCACATTTAGCTTTACTTAAGTGATTGCATGCATCAGTATCTGTCTCTTATTGTCCATCTGTTCTAGAGTCCTGTTGGAAAATGCCCAGTTGATCTAGCCCGGTTTAAAGTTAACCAGCTTCATGGTACTGGAAACTCCTACGTTAGACACTGCACCACACAAAGCTCGCTTCATGACACAGGCCCGTTGTAAACTAACTGTGTACAGGCTTGTTGTTACTGTGTGGTGAGGCAGATGTGTTTCTCAGTAGAGGGGACCAAACTGTGCCAAGCTACTGAAGCTTCCCCTTCAGTTAAGACACAAATATTGGTTGAAATCCATCCTACGGTGAATAAAGCTAATCAGACGCTGAGTGCAGCCCCCTTTCTCTAAAACAATGTTACTGTTTGCTTCCCATTAACCCGTGACTCTTAATATTTCCACTCCCACGTGTTACGTTTTCTTATGACAGTACAGCTCTCTCTGCACATTCAACTGGCTTTTAGTCACAGAAGGAAATATTTCTATGTACACACGTAGAAAACAGAAGAATGCTTTTGAGAAGCTTGTGACCGTCCAGATGAAAGTGTTGAGAACAAAGCTACAGTAGTGTTGGTGTTTTACTCTTTGTCCTGTCTTCCTTTGTTTCCGCAGGTCTTCCTATCCCCTTTTCCTTCCCTCCATCTTGCACTGTGGCTTGTGGCTCTTTTTATTGCCAGGTTGCCCTCTCTCCCTCTCACAACCCTTGGCCGTTTTCTCCTTCCCTTGCATTTTAATGTATTCCTCGTTTAATGTTTCTCCTACTCCACCTTCTTTTACTTAACAGTACCTCTCCCTTTCAGGCCTTCGTGTCAGTAGAGCTTGGTAATATATTTTGGCCTGTGCCATGCCAGGAAAAACACCTTCATGCAGAATGAAGGTCAGGGCAAGACTACACCTCACACAAGTGGAAGCGGGATGTACAGCACAGTGTGATGATGCCAGCTCTGTCAGTGAGTTGTGTGTTTGATGTACCTACAGTTGCAAGGAAGAGTCTGTGAACCCATGTTTTTCTGCATAAATTGGTCATAAATGTTCTGATCTTCAAGTCACAGAGAAACACAGTCTGCTTCAACTAATACTACACAGACATGATTCATGTTTTTATTGAACATAACACGTATGTGAACCCCTAGGCCAGGGGGTGTCCGGCCTGGGGGCCAATTGCAGCCTGTGTTCAAATTTCCACCGGCAGGCAGCCTCCGTCAATAATGTGCGACCTGTCAGCACTGCTGAACTGCTGTCACACCTCAACCCGACTGAGCTGCTGTGGCAGGACCTCAAGAGAGCGAGTGACACCAGACATCCCAACAATATTTCTGCACTGAAACAGTTTAGTGAAGAGGAAAGGTCCTAAATTCCTCCAGACCGTTGAGCAGGTCTGATCTGCAGCTACAGGAAACGTTTGGTTGAGGTTATTGCTGCCAAAGGAGGGTCGACCAGTTATTAAGACCAAAGGTTCACACACTTTACCACCTGCTCTGAGAATGGTTACATGTTCTGTTCAATAAAACATGAAAACATGTGTTTGTTCAGTATTAGTTTAAGCAGACTGTGTTTTTCTGTTGTTGTGACATTTATGCAGAAAAACGTGTCATTTCAAAGGCACAGACTTTTTCTTGCAACTGTATATAGTCCATAATAAAAAATCACCCATTTTGGTTGCATACGCTACAGCTTAATAGTTTGGCATATAGCAATGCAAAATGGATGCTCATGTTACAGACTGCGCTACACTTCAGTAGAGTTTAGGACGGTGTAGAGAGCATCGTGCTTGGAAGTATATCAAGACAAACGAGTGGCTTGAAGGCTTGAAGTCTTCATGTCAATATGTGAGGCCACAGAAATACAATGCATTTCAATCCACTGAATGTCCCAAGTCAGCTTCCTCCTGTTAGCTGATTTTCATAGTCGAGTCAGGGATTAGAGGGAAAAATGTTGTTTGTGGGAACAAGACTGAGAGGAATCCGGACTTATTCTCAGCCACAGCGTATTAGGGCTCCATGCAGAGAAGAGATAAGACCTCCAGATAATTGTTTCCTTCTGGTAGAAGCATGTAGCTGCAGATGCTGAATGATCCAGACCTTAGTATGTCAGTCTTCGTACCACAGTGCGGGTCCACCACACACCAGAGTCGTCAGAAACCTGCTGAAGGTACCTGATGGGGTATGCAGGGTGAAAAACGAGAGACACAACAGCCCCCCCTGCAGGACACACGCAGTAGTCGTAGAGGCTTTGTCTCACGGTTTCACGTTCAGCGTGTTTCTGACACACACTAATTTAATACTGAGATCAACTCACACTTTGCATTTGATAATGTCTTACAAACACTTAATACCTATAGAATTGTTTCAAATTGAAAGCGGTACCATCCAGCTAAAGACTTAGTATTCCTTAGTATTTACCTAACGTTCCAGCTCAAACGATTAATAAAGGATTGGTAGTAAACCATGAGCAGTTAGTTGCTGAATTCAGTCATATTTGTTAACGTAGCCTCTTTGAAAAGTTTTACTAGCCCATATTTTATGTCTAGTGAGGTTGGATATATGGTTATTGTTCATTGTTTCCGTTTTGCATTGCTGTATGCCGCTACAGATGAAAACAACCAAAACAGAAAGCAGCGTTTTCCCGCACTGCCATGACACAGGCCTGAAATTGTCCTCAAGCCCTGCTTCTTCGTGTCATCCTGGGGTGGCCAACCCAGGCTCTCAAGGACTCGCATCCTGCTTGTTTTGCAATTATGCTTGCAAATCCAGCTTCTGATTGCCTGAACTTGCCTGTTCCAGCTAATCAACAGTGGCTGAGTCAGATGTAATTGGAAAACATGCAGGACACTGGCCCTCGAGGAGCAGTGTTGGCCACCACTGATGTAGTCCCTTCAACACCTGTCCCCATGAACCCACTCCACTTCAAACTGGCCAGCAGTGCTCTCTCGTCACTGGCAAGATGTAAGCTCTGTTTAGATGTGAACACACTAAATGTCTGTCTGAGACAACTGAATTTATCAGTGATTCTGAATGTGAGTAACAGTCACACACACTGGAGCCTAAACCAGTTGATGCGTTACGATGGAGAACATTGCTCTCATGAATCACCTTTTCTTTGTATCACTCTGTATTCATGTCTCCTACAGCCTCTGAACATGGTGAGCAGATATTCTATTATTATCTAATATTCTAAGTTTCATCCAACACAAAGAGTAGGAGTAGGTGTGTGTGTGTGTGTGTGTGTGTGTGTGTGTGTGTGTGTGTGTATTGTGTTTCATGTATTAAAGCCTGTTTTGGGCCTGAGCTCTTCTGAACATAGTCTACCAGGAGTTTGGACACACCATGTTTACATGTTTACATGTTTACATTGTTTGTAGATTTGTTACATAGTATTCAATTCAATTCAATTCAATTCAATTCAATTCAATTCAATTCAATTCAATTCAATTCAGTTCAGTTCAGTTCAGTTCAATTCAATTCAATTCAATTCAATTCAATTCAATTCAATTCAATTCAGTTCAATTCAGTTCAATTCAATTCAATTCAATTCAATTCAATTCAGTTCAGTTCAGTTCAATTCAATTCAATTCAATTCAATTCAATTCAATTCAATTCAATTCAATTCAATTCAATTAAGTTTTTATTTATACTTTATTTCTATGTCACCAATCCACAACAGCAGTGATTTCAAGGCACTAGTGAAGTTTAAGACCAACACAACTAAACCCAACAAATCCCCCAGAGTGAGGCTCTAATGAATTAAAGCTGTTCAGGTCTAGGAGTCATTAATATAGTTAATTCATTACCATAGTAGTGCCTCCATGTGTTCATTCATATCTTTGATGCCTTCAGTTACAATCTAGAATGTAAATATGAAAATAGAGAAAATCCTTTAAACGAGAACAAGTGTGCAAACCTTTAACTGGTGGTGTAGATCTGTTTTGTGGTCTGATCTGCTGGAGCCGTGTTCTACATCAGTAGTGCTGGGCGTCGGCGCTACCTCTGCCACTGCCGCCCCATAGTTGTAATAGTTTACGTATGTCACTGTACAACGTATGAAATGAATCATGTTGACCTACCCAGGCTCACCCACGGCTCCACGGCCACATGGGACATGAGAGCAATGATTCAAAACCACAGTGTAGATCGTGACCTTTTTGAGGATTCAAAGAATGTAAGAACAGTCTCTGCTGTCCCCCAATCTGAGGGGGTGTCGGTTCGGTCCAGTACTTCACTGTCTCTCCTCAGAACCCATGAGATGTTCCTCAAAGTGGACGACTGTAGCAACATGTGGGGCAGCAAGGATTGATCAGAAATGGTTTAGAGAATAGATAAACTCCCCGTAAAGATCCGATGGCCTTCATTCTTCTGTGGAGGATCAACTGACAGCCTGAGAAAACAGTATCTCCCAAAGGAGAGTGTGTGGAAAATGCAGCGTTGGTTGCTTTCTGGGTCGAGCCTTAACTTAAAAAGTCCATGCAATACGCCTCCATTGCTGACACAATTCATCCTTTAGTCACGTAACCATTGAGAAGGGGAGTGGCTCCGTGTTTGTCACTGGCAGCATTAGACAGCACACTATTAGACCCCGCTGGTATTCCTCTCTCCGGGAATTCATATGATGGCAGGGCCACTTGTCCAATATAAATATCAGTTACGCTGTGAATGGGGACTTGCCCACATGCTCTGATATAAATAACAATATTGTTATACCTGTATTGTTGGTCCTTATTGATCAAGTGACATGTGCTGTTGTCGTAACTTAGCCACTACATGGACGTGACGCATGATTGAGTGAGTGAGTGATGAATGTTTGTTCAGCAGGTTATTTTTAATTATTAGCTTGCATCACTGTTTAGAGGCCTGTGGGTAAAAAGATTCTTAAAGGAAGCTGCTCACCAGTTGCACTGGCTTTAATTTCTCTCCCCTAATGTGCTTTACTTACCTTCACTTTCCACTAAACCTAAAGTAAATAATGATAATGTGCTTGAATACAGCATCAGATACAATAAAATGTTGTAAATTCTCCCAATTCTAGTGTATTTGTAAGCACTAGACTAAAGAAATGGTACAAAAGCCGAGGTTTGCCTCACGTGCGGCGTAATAAGGAGAACTAAAGTTTGTCTTTTTGTAACATGCTGTTGTTTACAGGGAGAGAGGGGCAAGAAAGGCAACAGGGGGGCCAAAGGGGATAAGGGAGACCAAGGAGCACCTGGATTAGATGCCCCCTGTCCTTTGGTATGTCTGTGGTCTGAGGTTTGATGAGGAGGCAAAGGGAAGCAACACTGTTTAACACATCATCTCATAGAGCCAGCTTCTATCCACATTCTGTGCACAGCAGTCAGCTTCCTTTTGTCTTCACATTCAGTTTCTAATGTGGAGAGAGGCTTTGGTCCAGCTGTCACGACACAGTACGTCCACGTAAAAGGAATGAGTGAAACTTCTTTTGAGCACTTAATGAAGATTATTATGCAAACTAATCAGGTGGAATATTACTTGCTTGGACCACAGTCCACTCTCCTCAGTGGGACTTTTCTTCCAGAAAGGAGATGGACAGGAACCAGCCGGTCTCTACTGTTTATGTGAATCTGATCTTTTAATCCCAAAAGCACGAAGCAAAACCATTCGTAAACCTAATAGCTGGTCAGACCATTGTGATGAAAACCCTGGAAGCTCATCTCAGTGAGCCCAGTTCCTGTCCATCCCAGGTGTCCTGCATGTTCAGGCCACAGAGGCGGCGAACCCACTGCCGACAGGCGGTGGGGGCGGGAGGATCCAAACACCTTTTTATATGGTTGATTTCACAAACAGGGTTTCCGAGGCTTTAAAGGGGAGAAAGGTGAACCGGGCCTGCCAGGCCTGGATGGGCTGGATGCCCCTTGCCCTGTGGTATGGTGTTCTTTCTTTCCCTACACTTCTCGCAGCATATCACTAGCTACTGTTATAACAGGCCCTTAACTATCTTTGTATGAAAGTTGAAATGTGCTAACCACCTCTAAAACAAACAACTAATAGAGCTTTCTATAATCCAGTGACTAAAATCAGTTGTGTATTTATCCATCTTGTGTTTCTTGCAGTTCTCCAATATGTTGATCAATTATTATCATAGAATCAGTAGAAACAAACTCTGCTTAATATTAGACATTTTAAACAGCAACCTTTAAAACAGAATACTAAAAATTATTAATTCAATTCAATTCAACTTTATTTATATAGCACCAATTCACAACATCAGTTACTACAGGCACTTTACAAGTAAGGTTTAAGACCTGACACAACTCAATCCAACAAATCCCACATAGAGCAGCTTTTAATTGTAGCCAATCTATAAATTGTACATTTTAATAGCAATCAGTGGGAGAACAACTGCCTTGACCGGTTGGGGTGAAGGGATAGAGAAGAGAGAAACGAACACAACAACAACAACAACAACAACAACAACAACAACACAAGCAGCAACAGACAGGCAGGATGGTTGGATCAGCAGCTGAACACTGAGACACATGGCTCTGATTCTGACGATACCTACTAATTACAATTCATAATAACAATTCATTAAAAGTTAACTGAAATTGGCTTGTGTTCTCTTAATATTTTAGTTTACTACCACATCAGAGGTACAAAACAAATAGTGTCATAGAAAACCAGCTGTGGAATAATTACATAAGGCAGCTGCATGATCCTTTTATGTTTTGGCTCAGTGAAGCCAGATGAGCTGCACTAACAATGGGCTTCTGGAAAACCTTTCAAGCGTGTTCATGTGCAAGAGGTGGCGTCACATCAAATGAAACTAAGTGAACGCTATGACCACAACACAATAAGAAGACGTAGTGTAACATTTGAAATCATTTTCCACTCAGAGTGAGAGGCTATCCCTCTGTCATATTTCATTTGCAAGTGTAGCAAGAACATCAACATCCTACTGAATTGATCCTTTGATGATGTCTAGTGACTGCAGTCAACATTACACACAAACAACTTACACAGTTTGCTGGGGAGAACCAGGACCAGGACGTTCGCACAGGAGTGGAACTGAGTTGGACTCCAGGATAAGATGACTGGCCAGTACGACGTCAGGCCTGTCAGACCACAGTACTTTGATGGCACACACATAATCTGCTGAGATGATGCGAGTCAAGTATCAATAAGGGTCAGAAGGTCTCCTAAACTGCAGCCACGTGTGGCCTCAACGCTCACGACTCACTTAGGAAGCGAAGGCCTGGCCGTGTGTTCTGTTCGACATGATGGCCTGCTTTAGCTGCACTGCTAAGGTAACGCTGGTTATGACAACATATAGTGGCAGCACTTCACGATCTCATCCGTTTTCACTGCAGCATGTTTACGTCGCTGACGTAGTATTTTAACTCCTGCTGCAGGCAAAAAAAATCTTGGTAAATTAAAAAGCAGTGATGGATCAATTATTATGGAGGAGCCTTCATACAAAAATAAATAGCTTTTATGGTTTTTGTCTCTATATGAAGCTTAATTTTTTTCTTTTCAGGATACAATCCAACAATAAGACAATGTTGACTAACCAACCGAATATTTTACCAGTTTAGTTTTAATCACATTTTGTAAATCTGGAAAAGTTTAAAATATTAATGAAATCGCGACCCATAGCCACAGAAATATGTGGACGTTTGAGGGTTATGACAACAGACTTGTGATATGTATAATTATTAAATGCCAACAGAGGTTTTCAGAATAAATTTTAGAAGGCAAGCACAGGATTTAAAACCAGGCAGCGAGGATCAGAGTGAAGGGATCAAACCACAGGAGTAGATGCTGGTTTAACAAGCTCAATGCACAACATTCACCACTTTTACATGTGTCTGCTACAACGTATGTAAAGTGGTGGTTGTGTGGAGTTTATTGATTTAACCCTGGTGCAGCCTTGGAGGGGTCAAAATGAAAAGAGGGCTCAAAAACCACGCAAGGGTTGGATAAAACAGCAGCAGACAACACGCTTCATCTAGATGAACTTGTTCATCATAGACCCACCTACTTTACAGTGGGGTCGTTTTGACCCCTCCAAGGCTGCACCCAATTAAATGTATGACGCCCACAAGAGGAGAGACATTCTCCTACATACATGCCCGTTTGAATCACCCTCCATTTTTCAATAGGTCTGTATTTCAACATTAACATGGATAAGTTCGTCCCCAGATCCTGAACTGAACAGCGCGCATTTCTCGCCTAGTGTCCCAGCGCCGCGTTTAGTCAGTTTAATTCACACACTTCGTGTATTGGCCGCTGGACTCATCACGTGATCGCTCTCGTCCTATCAGGTTGTGGGCGCTGGTGGCAGCAGTTCATACCGGTCACAAAGCGCAGAAGACACCGTAAACAAAACGGTTGTGTGGAGTATTATGTCTTTCATATGTCTGTTATGAGTTGATTATAATAGAAATTAAAATGTGAAACAGGTCGAAACCGAGTCTCAAATTCCGCTCGTCAAAACGCGGACCCCACTAACTAACTGCTGAACTACGCCAGACACCGCCAGAGAGGCTTCACAGTTTTTCTGAGTGTTTGTAGCCGTCTTTTTCTTATGAATTGACATTTTAGTGAAGTTTGTAACGAGTTTATATGATAACGTCTGATAACTACATAAATAAAGAATTCACAGAAATCCTTGGTACAGTGCTGTGCTGCTGTAGGACCAGCCATGACCGGTTATGAGTGTCCGCCATCGCCACCTACAGGTCATTTAGCCGTAACACACACAGTCAAGTCTGCATCACGGAGCAACGGAAGAAGGAGGCGTGGCCTGATGCATCCTATCACGTGGATGCACTGTGGTAAGAAGGCGGGCGACAGCGCAGCGTGATGCCTCGGCCAACGCTGGGCCCTGCCATCCATGTGGATGGACTCTTATGAGTAGTTGCTACTGTACCTCCCGTTGTTGCAGACCATGGTCCCCCTTCCATGTTCCCTGTGGCAGCGGCTTGTGCCTGCCAGTAAGCAGAAATGGTTCAGGATTGGATCGATTTGAGGCGATGACATTTCATCCAAATTCCCTAAATCCTACTCCAGTCAAACGTCTGTGGGATGTGCTGGACAAAGAATTCGGATCCATGGAGGCCCCGCTGCAACTTACTGACAGCTCGGCCCTAGATACCACAGCACACTTTCAGGGCTGTAGTGGAGTCTCTGCTTTGAGTCAGCGCTGCTTTGGCAGCGAAAGTAGGACCAACACGATATTGTCATAATGGTCATAATGCTATGTCTGACCAGTGTGTGTGTGTGTGTGTGTCTGTAGGCAAAGCTTTCAAATACATTCATAATTCAAAAGCACTTCTTTTCCTTTCTTCAGGGCGACGACGGCTTACCTGTACCGGGCTGTTGGAATAAAGTAAGTTATCTTGCTTTGTTACTCACCAGCAACTAGCTTCTGTATGCAAACACTACAATGAGTGTTGTTTGAACTAATATTTGAAATTGCCCTTTGCTCTTTCTTTGCAGTGACGATAACTTTGGAATGGCTTGTGTGACTGTATATAAGATATTTATTTTATTTTTTACTTTTTTGCTGCTTAAGAAAGCAAACATTTTGTACAGATTTAAAAGTATAATAGTCTTTATGTATTGAATTTTTATATCTCTATATTTTATGTATTAAAAGTATAATCTGCTCATATATCTATATATATAGATATATTTATATATATGCTTCTTAACTTATTACATTGTGTTTTTTGTTCTGTTGTTGTTGTTGACCTTGCTTCACCTGTTTGTGGAGCTGGATTACATGTGCATTTGAAACGGTTTGATCCTTCCTGTTTGTGAAGTGTTACAACCATGCATGCACAGCAAAACAGTATTGTACTTTAAGTTGACTAAATCTGGAGAGTGACACAAAGCAGTGTCGCGTCATCGGTCGTCGCCACAGTAAGTCATTTTTACTGGTAGTGCCTAACAATGGAAATATTAACATTTCAAGTGTATTAATCACACTGTGCTACAGCAAAAACAAGCACATCATAAGATGTGTGTTTACGTGATGAACAACGGTCAGCATGCATGTGAATGGTGCATACCATGCTTCCTGTGGTGCTACACCTCAGGACAAGTTACATGAAGAAGGAAGAGTAAAACACAAAATGAATCCCCCTATATAAAATGGAAACAAGCTTCAGCTTTTACATAGAAATGTCAATAACCATGTTTTAAGTTATTACTTTGAAAGGATCAAAGACTAAATGTTTCCTTTGCTACATTCTGTTGAAACAAGAAAACCCAAAAACCAAAAGGTCATTTTTATGGAACAGTTAAGGTTAGACTATACATGTTGAACTTAAAGTAAGTTCAGCGTGTTAGTAGCACTGCAGCCCTGATCCACCGTACATCCACTTTGTTTAGATTGTCTGATTCCTCCTACATAGTGAATATCAGGCACCTGTCTCCTGTGTGTTGCTTCATGGCTTATCTGCAGTTTAGATATTGTTTACATCCCATATTGTTACGTGGACTTTTTGCTGCTCAATCTTAAAGCTTGCTGCTGCAGTCATTACTGTGTACGCTATTAAGAAACCAACTGGAAATGGAACCGTTTCTATTATCTGCGTAGCTGTGCTCATTACGCTAAGCTAAATAAATTTATTGTGTTGAAGAAATGGGTGGACTGCTCAGATTGGCTGATTCTGGAGTCTTGATGTATTAATTGTATTGTAACCATTACATGAAAATCATTTAGAAGGCAAATGAAAAAACATAACAACAAAGCAGAAAAACTTTGTTAACGTTAGGAAGATGCATTTTTACATTGACATGTTTGTTGCGGCTGTTCAAAGCTTAGCATGGATTGACACTAGTCAGCAGCTTTCACGGTGCTCAGCCATGCACACTAAGAACAAAGGTGCAGGACACGGTAAGCTGTGATGACCATTGTATGGATTAGGGCTCATAGTTGCTATCATTTACTTTATTATTGTACAAAGTGGAGACCTATTAAAATAGTACATCATCCAAGATGTCCAATATTGAGTATGTGTTAAATGAAACAATTAGATCCAATCATGTCTCAGCTGCAAAGGCCACAAAAAAATCTAAATGGCAGCTTGACCAAACAAAAGCTAACCTCACTAGTAGAAAGCTACAAGAAAAGGAAACAAAGAAAAGGACTTGATGATTTACCCTGAATAACTAAGATACAAACCAGAGCTTGGTCTAAAGTAACTTGAAATGACTTTGACTTTGAATTAAACATGAAAAACACACACCAGGACCTTGGTTGCATGGAAGAACCTCTTTGACGACCTGAGGGGTTGTTGCACATAATTTCCGTCATTTGTACATTTGTACCGGGAGCCTTTCTGTGTGGAGTCTGCATGTTCTGTCCATGTGGGTTCTCTCCGGCTTCCTCCCACAGTCCAAAGACGTGCAGTTAGGCTGATTAGAAACTCTAAATGGTTGTGGTTGTGTCACTGGTTGTGCGTCTATGTGTGGCCCTGCGACAGACTGGCGACCTGTCCAGGGTGATCCCGCCTCTCATCTGATTGACAGCTGGGACAGGCTGCAGCTCACCCACGACCCCTACGGGGAGGAAGCGGTAGGAGATGAATGACTATTCTTTTACTTGACTTTGACCTGCTGCAGGTTCTTCTCCTTCATCTTCTGAGAAAACACACACACTTGAATTCAATTGTTAAAACAGCAGTTTGTGTGAGCAGGGTATTTCACTAAGATGCATGATCAGCTGTCAATCAGATGAGAGGCGGGTTCAGCCTGGACAGATCACCAGTCCATCACAGGTCACACAGGCAGTTTTGACTCTGTCAGCCTGACTGCACATCTTTAGCCTGAACTCCACACAGACACCGTGGCCTCAGGCTATTTCAATAGGTTTTTATTAGTAGTACACTGTGCAACATTAAGAGCAATTTCAGGAACCAAAAGAACCTAAATTTAAGACAATCAAATGTAATGTTGCCACAAAAATTTTTTTCTTGTTGTCGCATGTCCAACTATTGCCGTGAAAAAGCTTTATTACAATATTGACGGGATGAAGATATGTGGGTCGTGTTTGTGATTTCAGCATACAAGTAGTTACATGTACCAGTTTGTGTGTTTTCCTGGTAAAGCACAGAGCAGTGGCATCCGTTGAGCCTTTTTTGGCTACAGTTCTTTTATTTTTACTAACTGAAGTGTTCTCGTTGTCTTGAATACTAATTCAATGCTAATCATCTTTATGGACTAAATGACACAGTTTGAGCACACAACTGCCTCCCATGGTGTCCAGTGCAGCCCAGAGTATGACACATGAAATGCCTTTACTGGCAAACTAAAGCAAAAAGTACCTGAATTTAAGGAACTGCAGTGAAGTGAAGATGCTGCTTTTACTTGAATAATAACTCTGGAAAATGCAGTGGACACTGTAATGTTCTACATCTTAAAATTGTTTGGCTTATGTTTCTAAAGTGAATCAACTGTATTTACACGTGTTTAAAGGGCCAGCATCCTTTCCAACTGGCTAAGAAGTAGCGCAGCCAGAGACTCCATGAAGCCACAGAAAGGACACTTGAAGACATTTGCATCTCTTTGTTTTTTCTACCCAAACGTGGAGTTTTTTTCCGGGACGCTGGGTTCAGGGCCAGTAACGTTGGAGGTAACAATGACTGAAACAAAGACTGGAATGGAAACCTTGCTCCATCCTCTACTTAGTCATTGAAGGCTCTTTGTCTAGGACAACCATCACATCTACACAAAGACACTTCCTCACTATGTGTGTCTTTGACGGCATTCTCTCTGATCTATAGAACCACTAACAAAGGTGAAGCACTGTGACACATTTACTGACGTCAGTGCTGTTAACTGTGATAAGGATTTCAGAGCAGCTCACAGAAATAGTTGACATGAGTTTCAATGAGGAAAGAGAAGAAACAAAGGGAGACCATGATGATTCCTTCTTGGCATTGCCTTTTCCAAAATCCCTTTACCTGCAGCTATGAGATTTCATTTGAAAGAGTAATGTTGTGCAGAGGGAGACTCTGACTGCAGCCGTACAGACCATGTCTGGCCAGGCTCCGTCCTACGTATGACATGGTTGTATGCACTCAATCTTTGTAGATAAATTGCCTTTGGAGCATGTTTATGTACAGAATGAACATGCAGTATTCATGTATGTTAATGTTTCTCAAGACATGTAAGCGTTTTTGTTTTCGTTGTTTTTGCAGAGGGGTGAACTTTTTGGGCCTCTTGCTCTAAACCTTGCAAGCCTTCACACATTCTGAATGTGCCTACTTCATATTGAGTCTGAGTAGGATCAGTAAGTCAGATTTCATTCAAATACAAATCTTGTCTGAGATGCACAAAATGTCAGCAGAAAAACTGCATTTTTAAGATAATGAATTGCTCCAGATCAAGAAAAACAAGAGTCTATGAGAGAAAATGTTTATTGCTGTTACTGTAATTGCAAAAATCTTTGGCCAGTGGCTAACAACTAAAAAGCTTTGTCATTGTGTTGAATACATAAGAATTTCCTTTTCAAATTAAATGTACAGAACCATTCCTGATGTCATAATGAAGACTGGTTTCACAAAAACCGAGTCAAGGCGGTGTTCATTTATATTTCTTTGCTGTTTTTCCAGTTTTTGTGTGCAGAGTTACTGATTCATTTTAGGATTAGTGTGCCTTATGTTAATAACTAATCCACCTTAACCATCATTTCATTTTCACAGTATTGTACCTGGTAGCAGAGAAATCAAGATGAAAAGCATGCAGCAAAGAAAAAGCAGCACAAAAAAATGACAAAACATCACATGATCACTGCTTCTGTGCTGAAACATGCTGTTATAGGAGTTATACTCTTCTTCAAAAACATATCTATAAGGTGTTTAATAAAGGCATTTACATACATTAAGGATGATCAGTTCATTGTCTTTAAATGTAGTTAAGTGATATTGTTTCAACTTCCTGTTGCTGTTTCTCTACCTAACAATCAAAGATTTAAGGAACTGAATATAAATGAGGACTGAAATGTAGCCTTTGAAACTATGAAGCGTTTAAATGCTGTGCAGCCTGTTGTTATCGTAGTAATGGTGGCATTTGATTCTATTCTATTGATTCTAGTTTTCCCTCCGCTGGACCTTTATACTGCATTAAATGGAGCTCATTTCTATTTTTAAATACGTGGAAGTAACAACAGATATCTGTGACATTGTTGACTTTATGTGCCATATATACTGATAGTTTACGTTACTGTTAAACTTTGAAGCAGAGATGACGCTGAGCTGTAGGTGGAACAGGCCAACAATCCCTGGAACTGAACCTTAGTCTGTCATTGTGTGACATGTCGTGTGTCTTGTTAGAGCTTTGCATCCTTGTGAATGTTTTTTCACTAATGTAAGTTCAGCTCTCATTTTAAAAGCTTGACAGTTTGAACACATAATCTGTCTGTCCAATACTTCCACCTTGTCATTCCCACTGTACTATCATTAAATATACAGTATATGTATAAATATTTGAAATGTCTATTGCATTTTCAGTTTCTCTCTGTGTTTTTAGACTTGCACAAGCCTTGGTTGATTAGTATGTACCTGTACCTAAAACGTAAGACTGATGCACATTTATAAACCAGTCTCTCTTATGTCAGTGGATGGTGTGTGTACATGTGCAGTACGTGGAATATTCCCGTCAGTCATGGGTCAGACTCTTGGTGAAGATCTTGATGATCATGTGAGAGCCTCTAGTTTCATGAAGCTTCATACTACTGCCATCTAGTGGACAAGGATTCGATGTCGCCCAGTAGTTACAGTCTACACACAACTCTGCTCAACATGGAGACTCACTTTTTTACTGGAATCAATCATTTAATGCAAACAATGAATAACAAATAAGAGTTAATAAATTTTAATTTTAATCGCCGCTAAGCAGGGTTACTCCAGGAACTACGCATGACGACGGGACCAGAACAGAACATCCTTATCGCCTGCACACGCTGCCCACACTCCGCTGGGAAGCCACATGTCTGACTGGCGCAGCTTTCACCAGGTTTCAGCTCTTCAGCTTTACATAATCTGCAACTTGGCTTCCTGTTGTGACCACGTATTTTAAAGTAGCACTTCCACTTCCTGTATTCACAACTTCTTGCGTGACACCTGTTCACTCTTCCAGGTCCAAGTTTTAATATAATTATTTTATTATTGTTATTAATATTAATTAACTGAACATAATTTTGTATTGTATTTTGAACTGTGTTCACCATAATTCCTTAAAAAGCATTTACAAACCTAGTAAGCAATCTCCCTAAGTGAGGAGAAGGCTGAGGCCGAGGGTGGAGTGGAGCTCGTCTAGGCCTCGTTGACAGCTCCTCTAACACTGTTGTAAGGTTTGCAAGATTTACAATCACACAGCACAACAGTTATCGGTGAACTGCCTCATGTCAAAGGAAACTGCTGTGATGGCGTACAGGCCTGTATTAGCTCACGGCACAGACTAATCGGTGTCAGGATGTGCACATTCTCACATTCAGCAGGCTGAGCTGCACTGAGAGGTGTTGTGTGGTGGATGTGGTCACGCGAGCAGTGACTGGGGAGAGGATGGAGCGCTGCTCTCCCACTGGGGGGGGGTGGAGCGCTGCTCTCCCACTGGGGGGGGGTGGAGCGCTGCTCTCCCACTGGGGGGGGATGGAGCGCTGCTCTCCCACTGGGGAGAGGATGGAGCGCTGCTCTCCCACTGGGGGGGGGATGGATCGGTGGGGAGCCCAGGTGCAGCAGATCATGGGACTGTGAGTTTCGTGTGTCCGGTGAAGACCTGCAGCACCTGTGTTGTGTTTCCTTGTGCCACCTGTTGTTGTCTTCTCTGTCCTCTCACCTTGAGCGTCACTGGGAGGTTACGCAACAGGACAGAGCACCTGAGAGGGGAGTGAAGGATGATGGGATATGTAGTCTCCGCGGGTGAGGACAGTTTGGACATGGGTGGAGACAGAAGTAGCAATGTTCACAACACAACCACACGGTTATTTTTGTCACTAGCACGTGGCAAAAAGCTGACGCAATGAAATAGACAAAACTACGACTCGGGTGAGGAAACGAGTGTGGGCTCGGTTCTGTCCGTAGGTGGATAGCACACTATGAGAGCAGCGACGGCCTGGGTGTCAGACGGTACAGAAATACAAAGCTGAAACGTCCGCTGGGAGCGTGAAGGCAGCATCGCTTCTCGTTTCAGCGCCGCCGCGGGGCTCGCGCTGACTGTCTTCACACGCGGCCGCCCCGTCGACCTGGCGCATTCACCTGCACGGGAGACGTCCGCACCTCGAAGATGAGCAGCGTGGCCGCGTCCAGGGAGGCGTACGGTGAGTGCGACGGCCCGCGGGGTTCGGAGCCTGCAGCTGACAGCGCAGGTGTCCGAACCTGGGCCGGTTCACTTGGGGCCATTTGTGGCCATTAGGTCAGATGGATAATGGCGATGCTGCGGTTTTACCAGCAGCGTTTGGCTCCTGTCTGGCGCCGTTAGTCTGGAGATGAAGCGCTTCGCTCCGCGGGCGGCAGAGAAGCGCACGGAGCGCAGCGTCGAGACTCGTTGAGCGGGACGCGCTGGGGGACGCGGCCGCGTGTTTCGGCGTGAATGCAGCTGTGGAAACGACTTTACGTTTAAATGTTTCTTCCACCCAACTAGTGTAAATGACGTCATGTTTGGGTCAACGTAGGGAGGCTGTATTTACAAGCTGTTAAGCGCTAAATATGCGTTTTTATGGAGCAGCGTCCAGCCTGTTCCAACAGCAGCATTCTGTCAGTACAAATGTATTAACGTTAGTCCGGTTCAAGCCGGATCGTGCGTCTTCGTTTCCTTTGGTCCGCTAGTGAAACGAACTGGGATTTTACGTTTCTGCTGACATCACAGCTGCGAATTCCCCCACCACCAACCAGCTCAGCGCCCAGGCTGCACAAGGCAGGTTATTAGTGCAAAGGCACAAATGGGTCGCTAGAACCTACAGCACCGCTCTGGGCTTATGTTTCACCAAAGGCCTTCGTGTTCAAGCTGGGGTTCGACCTTAGCACAGACCTCTCCTGCTCAACAGGTGGACACAAGACATGAACGCGTATTGTTGGTGTCCAGCCATGAAGCCATTGATTGAACGTTTGTCTTCATCCCAGTAGATGCCATCTGCATTTCTGCATATTTTACCGTCAGTAGTCAGAATTAGCATCGCTGTCATAAAAATAATGGCTTTTCTACAGTAACATCTTACCACAGAGCTACGTTGCTGAAAGTGAACAAACCTGAACCTGCTTCTGTGTCTGATATCAGATATGTGGTTGAGTACAGGCTGGCATTCAACCTGCCTGCTGGGATCCAGAATCAGTCCCGCTCTCTGTGGAGGTGAGCTTTAAGCAACGAGCTCACCAGCTCTGTCTTGTTGTTAGTAGGACCGAGGATCGAGTTCAGCTTTTTCTGGCACGTCTGCATTATGCACTTGACTCCATGGTACGATTGGTTTCTAACGTGACAAAGGCTTTTAGTTCATAGATGTATGTAGAGGTTATATCAGTGCCAACTAGTTGTTTCTCATGTGATGTTATTAAGTAGGTAGTATACGCATCAGATGCCATCAATATGAACCTGAGCACCTGATATACGTATATATACAAAAAGTATATTTACAGACGTTACCACCCACTGTCAGCTAAGTTCCACACGTACTTGCAGCTGCGTGTCCTGGGTCAGGCATTGACATGTCATCCACCGTTCATGTGTGCAAACTAGCTAATGACCTACTACACAGACTGCTTAGGAACGGTGTCCTCACATGGGTGGTCAAAAGGGAGGAAAGCCAGGTTCTGCTGGGTGGAATTATGGCCTTAGGCAGAGTATTATGATGTGGTTTGTATTTCATCTCTTGAACTTTATCCAGAACGTGCAGTTACATGTCCCTGCATCCACAGAGAGAGACACAGAAACAATGCACAACTGATCTGGGGTTTGACTTACACTGACTGGCTGTAAGTCCTGTTTAAAGGGGAATGCCACCCAGGGGTGCAGGGTTTGTGCTAGTAGTTCTATAAGCAGATCAGCAACGAGGCTTAGAGTGGAATTTCAAGACATCAGTCATTTTCAAGCAAAGAGAAACTAATACAACTGGGTAGATACCCCAGTACAGTTTGAGACCTTAGAGGAATTATTTACGCAATAGATAACTAATCAACTGATTAACATCAATATTTGCTGCGAGGCTTTTGTAATCATTGCTTATGGGAATTGTCAGATTGGAAAACCTGGTTGGGATTGTTACGTCAACCTGCCTACAAGAAATGTGTGCGTCGTTTGCCCGTTTCTGAACGTCTTCCCTAATCCTGACCACTGTGGTAAACGCTTCTCTACCTTGCTGGTACCGCTTCTTATCACCTATTCACACACCGATGGCAGGGGACAAACTGATCCTGTCTGTGACTGGACTGAATTGATTGAATTAACACATATGATACTCAGCTGTAAAGAGCTGTGGCTACAGACCTGTAGATGCCAGGAACTGAACTTGGGTGAAAAAGATTTGTTAATCTGAAAACGAAAAAGCATTTCTCAGCGCAAAGCTCAAATCTCTGAGCAAGTACAACCGATTAGACTGCTTTGTTGTTGTGTGTGTATATGGTTTAAAGATCAAAACTCGATTCATTCTTAGTGAAACCGTCAAACTCTTCGCAACTTGGAATATTCTTAGAAATGGTGAAGGAGCTCAGGTAAAGCTGGTATGATTTGTATACAGGTAGTTTTACCGTACTTCAGTGAATCTACTAAATCGTTTGGTTGTAGAATAATAATAGATGTTGTAGAATAGGAAACCACTCATATTTCTTATCTTTGTGGATGAAGCCAGCCTCAGTCCAAGTTTTTGTGTCGGCTAATGTGAGCGTCTGTTGAGCCAACGCTGTTATGGAATGGTTTGCATCCATCCACTATAGTTCTTTCCACTTTACTCCCCACTCCTGAGGTTTGGTCCCTGCCTGGAGGAGGAATGCATTTTCCCATGGTGCATAGCAAAGTAAAACATCAATCCCTGGACCAAGCAGCAAGGTTTACCAAGCTGAGAACGTGTTGCTTACGTAATAAACTGCGAAGGGTTTTTACATTTTTGGGGCTTAGGTTTCAAATTTGTTTAAACAGTTAGAGAAACAGTCCACTTCAGCCAGTATGGCTCAAGTGATCAAGTCTCAAATAAAGTTTTGGTAACACTGGCAAATGAACTTATATGAATAATTAGGTTCTGGAATTTATTTGAAATAATTTGGGTGAACATGTTATAACTTTTCTTGTGCGCTCAAACAGCTGTGAATATCGTCTCTAGGGAAAAACATTAAGTCTGTTTTGAAAAATGAGCCAAAGCAATTAATCTAACCTAATAAAGATGTGGGTTTGAAAGAATATTGCATCAGCATGAAACAAAGTTAGAAAATGAAATCAAACATGAAAACTTGTTTCCATGCTCACATTTTTTTTACATAGTTACTTTCTAGAAATAGACTGAATGCAACATGGAAGAAAGTGCAACAAGTCAACATTTCCTTGTGTGGGCTGGTCCACAGACACCTTGGTGATGGGGATTTACTTTCAATTTCCACTCCATGGACTACACTGTCTGCCACCTCTTTTGGTCTCATGCGTTAAAATGTTTTACCCACGGTTGTTAGTACTGTGAGTTGAAATTAATCATCACGTAGATAAGTAGTTAAGTTACTGGCAGCAAGAAAGCATCTACTGACATAGACTGTAAAACGCCTTGGACAACTCTGTGTTGGGATGTGGCGCTCTATAAATAAAGTTTGATTGATTATTAATAGACTTACTCAGGCAGGGTTCGCCCTGCGGCAGGCCTACTGACGGCACGTCTTTGGACTGTGGGAGGAAGCTGGAGTCCCACGCAGACGCAGGGAGAACACCGAACCTCATGGGACACCAGGTCCTCCTGAGTTAACCACTCACCGCCTCGATAGCTTTGGCTACTAAACTAAGGACAAAGGTCAAAATAGTTTGGTCGTACTGTACAACAAAGCTACAATATATTATTGCATGTTTGCAAAATGTAGTAAGTCAACCAAAACTTAATTTACTTGTCAAAAACGCATTTTTGTGCCTTTTGACTAGAATGAAGAGTTGTTTTGTTACTGGTTTTAAATACATTGGTGGTAACACACACTCAGTTTATTATGTAATTCTTATGAAAGTGCCACAAAATTACATAAAGAAAGAAAGAAAGAGCTTTATTACCAAGTATGTTTTTGCATACAAGGAATTTGTTTCTGTGTCATAGTTTCCAGTTTACAAGACAGCAACGACACATAGAACAATAAGAAAAAAATAAAGATAGAACAAAAGATATTAAGGACACATGCTAAAGGTAAAAATGGATAAAATAACGTTAAGTTGAAGTGTAAATTGCACTTTTTATTTTTATTGCACAGTGAGAACTAGCTGTCTTTTCCGTACTCCGGATGTGTACAGTTCTTGAAGGGTGGGCAGGGGAAACACCAACGATCCTTTCAAAAGACCGGACTGCTCTCTGATTTTGTAACTGACCCAAACCAGACAGTTACTGAGGTACACAGGACAGACTCTGTGACTGCTGCAGCAGTTCCTGTGGCAGGTTGAATTTCCTCAGCTGGCGAAGGAAATACAGCCTCTGCTGGGCCTTTTTGGCAGTGGAGTCTATGTGAGTCCCCACTTCAGGTCCTGAGAGATGATGGTGCCCAGGAACCTGAATGACTCCACTACAGCCACAGTCGTGTCCATGATGGTGAGGTTCCTCCTGAAGTCCACCAGCGTCTCACAGTCTCACAGTTTTGAGCGTGTTGAGCTCCAGGTTGTTGAGGCTGCAACCTCATCCTTATCCTTCAGATAACGCCAACCTCTCAAAAGACTTCATGACTACAGATGTTAGAGCAACTCTAGTCATTGAGTCCAGTTATCCTGGGTTTCTTAGGGACCGGGATGATGGTGGAGCATTTGAAGCAGGCAGGGACTTTGCAGAGCTCCAGTGATTTGTTGGAGATCTGTGTGAAGATGGGAGCCAGCTGGTCAGCAAAGGTTTTCAGACAGGTTGGAGTCACACCATCTGGGCCTGACGTCCCTTAGTTTAGTAAATGGGCTAATCAAAAGTAAACCCTTCCCTTCACAGTAGGCTACAAGACCTCAACCTAATACAGTACACTGCGTCACACTGAGGAGTTGCTGCTCGTTTGATTGGTTGACATACAATACAAACCTCTCATCAGGTGTATATGCACTGTGCAGGTAGATCTAAAGCATTATTTGAATGGCATGTGATCCACTCACACAAGCTCACACTATAAATGGTGTCAATACGAGTGGTTTCTAAGGTGTAGGCTGACCTGATCCTAACCTGTGGGACTACACCTCATGAGCTAATCCTAATTATAGTTTCTCATGCAAATGAAAGCGTCATTGTCGTAGGGTGTAATCCAAGAAAGGCCACAGCAGTTCTTTATTTAGCCCCCGTAGGATACATTGGCTGATGGAGGCCCACATGTTCCCGCCCAGGTATGTCCTGCAGCTGAAAAGACGCCTTTGTGTTGTTCCCTCCGCTCATCTGTGCACATGCGAGTTCATAGTATTCCTTTTCAGTGCTAGAGGCATTTGATTTAGGAGTTTTCCAAGTTAAACAGTATTATCATTGTTTTAGGAGCTTGGCACTAATTAAAGCTGGTGAACCTGGTTCAGGAATTAACATTTTAAAACGTCTGCTCATTTGACTATTATTTTAAAACAGTTGAATATTAAATGAAAATCTGTCATACACATATTTGCTACAAAGTATAGATTGTTTGTCGTTATTTGAGAGAAATACTGAAAGGAGCTGAGCAGAAATATGTTGTTGCGCATGGTTTAAAGGTAGGTTTACTGTTCTTCAATGATGCCTGTACTTCCTCAAGTTGTAATTATCCATCAATATAACGTGTGGGACTATTGCGGTTAATACAATCACAATCTGATGAAAAATTAGATGGCAGTGAAATCCAATGTCTGAAAATATATATAATATATCTAAAATATCAGATCAACATGTGGAGTGTGTGTGTAGGAAGGCCAGGTGAAGATGATTGTGTGCTGACTCCACATGTTCATGTTTGGCTTTGACTGATAGCCAGGCGTCACAAACGCTCTTTGTGTTGGATATGTTTTGGCCAATACATGTACGCACAGCATGACAACGTTGGTAATGAATGATTCACTTTGTATTTGATGAAAGACATGTGTTTACTCTTTTGCAAACATAGACTAAAACTAAGCAGTGAAGAATTCTACTTGCTTTTTTATTTTATGAATGAGCCAAAGTGAAATGAAGAAAGGCTTATGACAAACTTGGTAGTTAGTTATTGAGATATATGTATATACTTAATTTTCTTTTGAACATTTGTGACGTGGCATATCTCCTCAGTTTCGCTGCCTACGTCCACACTGTGTTATCGTCATAATCAGAAACTGCTCATGGTTGAGGATGTGGTATTCTGTTTCTTTGCAGTTGATATTTTGGTGAAGTAGGAAGTGGGTGAAATGTGTAGAGGTGACAACAAATGTCAACAGCACTGAAGATTCTTTCCCTTCCCGAGCAGATAGAACCAGCTCTGAACCTGTGGAGGACACAGACACCACCGACTTTGTGACACAATTTGTAAGCACTTTTTATTTCTTTATTTTTCTCATCATGTCTTCATTCAGCTTGTGCTCTATCTGTTAAGAAATGTACCATAACTAAATACTCTAGAGCCTCTGGGCTCATTAGGGAACAAGTGGTAGCATGTTATTCCCTGAAAATGGAATCATGTGGGTCCTAATGCAGGCACAAGTAGCTTTAATAGACTAATTCCATAAAAAAATATACGTCTCACTCCTGTCCTTCCAGTTAAAGTGGGATATTGTAGAAAACAGTTCTACCAGCTGAAAAGGTGCCTTTTGTGTTAAAAGCTGACTAGTTTTCTGTGGAGACTGACTTAAATACACAATGTGAAATGTCGCAAACAGGAGAGACCCATAAGATAAAAACAAAAGGTTTAATAGCAGAACATCCAAAAACGCTACAATAATGACAATCACAAAGCTACTGCAGAGCGGGAATTAGAAACATTACCAACCCAAAAATGTTATCCAAGGTAATGAAAACCGAACATAAAGGATGAGACAACAAACATTCAAACAGGAAAGGCACAAAGAACAGAAGAGCAACAAAACCAACAAAAAGTTAGTGTGGGAGAAGGTAAACCAGGAAGCGTGATGCAATGAGGGGCGTGGCCAAGGTGAAAACCAAAAACGTTTAGCATGTTATTAGCTAATAAAAAATCTCTGTGTTTCACGGGGTTCTGGCGCTGGTCTGTTTCTTCCTACAGCAGTGCACAGATCATTCACCCTCATTGGTTGTTATTGTCCAATCAGCACGGCTTCGCTTGCTAGTGTCCTCCGTTATTTAGTAGCAAATATAATGTGACTACATAAGTTTACTGAGAGATTAGTAGATTAAAAGCATCAAAATGTCAGCTGGTTGCATACATGGTTATAATAATTAATAGTCTGTTTTGTTCAAAGCCGTTTTAAAGAGCTCAGCCAGAGACCTCTATGGGATAATATTAGATTGTGTGGCAGCTGCTCTGACTTATGGGTACAGCATGATCAAAAACGTTGCATGTACAAGAACTGCATGATTAATTAATGTTCACTAACCAAAAATATGATGTCATAAGGCTAATCCTGTGATGGAGGTACAGTAAGATTCAGTAATGTTTGCGGTCTTCAGTGGATACTGTCAACCATGACCCTGAACTGGTTACATTTAAGCTCCAGCAACACAGACCACTGTAGAGAACTTCTCTACATTTGATTAGTTCTTATTATTCTATTTTAACACAACCTCTGTCCCACAGTCCTTGGAGGCCAATTATCCTGTGCAAGTGACGGATCCTCATGGTAGGTTTGTTGAATTTTATTAACAGCTTTATGTTAAATGCATACTTAAGGACACTGAAGATTCTCCTGTGTTTGTTTAAAGCACTTTTCCTTTGGTTTCAATCAAATGTAACATTACTGTAAATGGAACTCAGGGCTGGAGATTATGAGCCCACGAAGATCGTATTAATGAAACTTGTCAATGATTCAAACCCTTTTGAAACGGAGTAAATGAGTCAACACCACATTATCAGTTAGGAAACCAAACAGACATATCTGTGTGACTACATGCTAAAATATAGAGTAGAACGGTTGCCATGGAGTTAAATGTGTGTCTCTAGTTTCAACCTGTGCTAATGACTTTGTCTGCTGTTTACAGTTTATTAGTGAACTGTGTTCTGTTGCTGTTACAGTGTGATCAATGCTAACTTGTAGTTGTTTCACTGTACACTGAGGCCTGTTATTTCTCCCCAGCAAACGCGGTGACCCTCCACCTGACCTCCATGCCTTCAGAATATCTGAGCCCCTCCTCAAACCGGATAAAACAGGTTAGTGTGTCTTCGTGGATAGAACACACAGTACTTAAACTATTATGCTCCAGAAACACCAGGTAAAAAAACAGTTTACTGTTGCGCTCACATGCCCACTCACATGTACTTAAGGACAATGTAGAGCCTTTACCAGAAGCTACAAGCCCACAAAAGCCACACAGAGCTAATGATGTAACGTTTATGTGACATAAATTGCATTGAAACATTTACAATAAAACACGGCTGTAAATGAAAACAAATTACAAAACAAAATAACAAATTTAGAAGTTAGAAATCTTTGACATGAACAACATTTTAAACATTTTTTATGTAAGGCAGTGGAGACGACCAGAGAAGAGAATACAGTTGGATTAGGCGCAGAAGTCATGTAGTGTTGAATAGCAGCGGAGAAGGCAACCAGTTAAATTCTTCTAGTCACAGGCGAGTGTGGTGCGTGTAGTCAGTACCACAGGGAAGTAGAGCAGAGAGCAGGTACAGCTGGAGGGAGTCTGAGACGTTAACCAGTCTGGTCTAACATACAGTTCCAAAGATCTACGAAAACAGCAATCCACCGAACAATGCCCAACGGCAACTCCACAATCAGAAAAGCAAAAAGAGAGAAGAAGTCGACAGGACCATCAGGTGAAAAGCCAGTGAACTCCAGGTCCGATCCAACGTGCTTGACTAGAGAAGAGGACAGGACACATGTACTTCACTGTACAATAACACACAGCTATGTAACATCCATAGCATAGAGTGTACACAGGCAGGATGGTGTCTCTGAAATGGAATTTTATAAGTCATATGACATAACACAGTCAGATCAAAGACCACTGTCTTTGAGGCTTTGGTGGCGACGGTCGAATGGTAAGAGAAACCTAAATTATGTTTCCCAGAAATAGTTTACTTGGTGCACTCACGACTCCATGTAAATGAAAGTGAATCATTTACTGTCATTAAAGACACTGAGGTGGAAGTGATGATCTTAAATTGAGCACAGATGTAGGGTCCTCTGCTCTTCTTCATACAATCAGACGTTTACTACATTCATTCCTGTTGCCCATAGCTAAACTGATGTGATTACAGTATATTTGATAAAGGTACTTTCAACATTACCTAATGTGGAAAACAACACATCAGAGCCAGAGCTAGCGTTTGAATTGACATGTGGACTGTTGAATGTTAATTCAGCAGATGCCAATGAACTACAGCTACACTGCTAACGAGCCAGAAACGCACAGACTGCACAGGAAGCAGGACCAGGCCCATCCACTCACCAACCCAGTGAACTTCTAAACTAGGATCTTTGGGCACTTAGCACTGCAATTTGAATGCTAACACTGCTACAGCTAATGGTGACATTATGATCATTGCTGCAGGTATCACACATTTGAATCCAGGTGCAGATTTAAACTGAAACATTTTGTATTATCCAGACTATTCCATCTTACGTCCTCACCAAGTAGTTCCCAAAAATAATATTACATATAGAATTAACAACAACAGTGTCTAAATATGAGCTGATGAGCTGAACCTCCTTGACCCCTGGTTTAGATGATCAGTACAAAGCTTGCTGACGAGGTCCAGGTAACAACACAAATCAGTCCAGGTAAGTTCTTTGAAAAGGAAGGCAAACAATTTGGCAAGAGAATGGTGGCTGGGGTGATGTACAGTACTGTGCAAAAGATTTAGGCAGGTTTGAACAAATGCTGTAAACAATGGAAGTGTTAAATATTTATTTTCACAAATGAACCAAATGCAGTGAATGAACAGCAGAATCTAAACCACATCAGTGTTTGCTGTGTCCACCCTTTGCCTTCAAACAGCAGCAGATCTTCCAGGTTCACAGTGTTTGAAGGAACTGGGCTGTAGGTTGTTCAACATCTAGAGAACTAACCACAGATCTTCTGTGGATGTAGGGTTTCTACATCCTTCTGTCTCTGCATCATCCCAGACACACTCCATGATGTTCATGGATCACATGTTTTGTTCACTCACTTTGCATTTTGTAAATTGACAAAAATAAACAATCATTATCCATATTTCTGAAAACATCCTTTGTTTACAGCATTTTATCACACCTACAACTTTTGCACAGTACTGTACATGTATATATTGTATGTCCAGGTAACTGCTCTGAAAACCAATACATCTGGTAGCAAAAGGCAGGTATTCAATTCAATTTTATTTCTCTAGCACCAATTCACATCAGTTATCTCAAGGCACTTTACAAGTGAGGTTTAAGACCTGACACAACTAAACCCAACAAATCCCACATAGAGCAGCTTTGAATTGTAGCCAATCAATAAATAGTACATTTTATTAGCAACAGTGGAAAAACTCCCTCTATAGAGGGACCTCTATACCTCCAGCAGACCCAGACTGTTGGAAGCGTAGGGAGTGATGAGATCTTTAAGATAAGATGGAGCTTCATTATGAAGAGCTTTGGAAATGAGGAGAGTTACAGTCGTTCAGCCTGGAGGAACTAATGCAGGGATTCATGTTTAAGCATCGCCCTATGAAAGGATGCTCTTAATTTTAGCAACATTCCTCAGGTGGAAGTAGGAGGTTGTAGAGATTCTATAATATATAATGTAAAGGAGAGAACTGGGTCAAAGATGACAGTGATTCTGATCTGATTCAATAATGAGTCTCTGTGGCACCGTTATAATAACCTCTGTTTGATCTAAATGTAGTTGAAGTAAGTTACAGGACATCCAGGATTTGATGTCTGTTAAACAAGTTTGACTAATTGGTTTGTTTCATCTGGTTCAATAGACAAATATAACTGAGTATCATCTGTATAGCAGTGAAAATTTGTTTCCTAATAATATTAGAGAGAGGAGACATGTAAAGATTTCAGAGACACAATTCCAGAGTCTACTACTTCTGAAATGGGATCTTAAAGGAAGAGCCACTCAAACTACAACTTTCTCTGCCAGTCAACATTGCTGATGGGGCACCACGGTCATGAATTTTTACTTTCACTTGTTGCACAAGCTGAGCATCTGAATCACCAGAACAATGCATTGATAGCTGATCACCAACAAGAAAAAGAGTAGCCACCTGGATGGATGGTGGATGAACGTCCGGCACGCCTTGTCACCAAATTATTTCATCCGATTGTCTTCACAGTGCACATCCAGCTGTGACTGTGACACAAGAGCAGGTTCACGCACACAAGTCTATAATCTTGCAATGCCCTCAGTGTTAGACAAACTTGTATGTATGTTTGGGATTTTTTTGTCTTTGTGGTTTCTGGACACTACGTGTGAGTACAAGCCACATGTCCCTCAGCTGGTGTCGCAGACATCCCACTGGTTTAGAATCTTAGCGATGCACACATCTGGCAGCGTGGTCATCCTCATGGCTTGTCTACCCCACACTGGTGGGTGGTTGTAGTTGCCCTCGTGATTCCACCTGCGTTTCTCAGTTTTTTTCTCTTTTTGTCTCTGTGTCATGAATACACACACACACACACACACACACACACACCTGTTTTCCTTACCTTACATTGAATTATGAGCACTTCCACTGGAAAGAAGCTCAGCATTGACTGATTTCACACAGCTGGTGCTGAAGTCACTCCTTCAATTGTTACTTCTAAAATAATTTACAATACAAAATTATTTAAAAATTAACAAATAAATTATTGCTAATTTCATTGTTAGTCCCTAAAAACAGGGTGGTGGTAATTATTTTTAAATTATGGACAACTGTCATTGCTAATATTAAGCTAATGACCAAAGAGTGTTTTTTATTTTATTTGGTCAAATTCTGATCATAATTCGTGCCTCTTTTTAGGTGGTTACCGCTCCCTGTGTTCTGTCCCTCGGTTCCTTCTATAGAAATAGCCAAGTCACTTTCCAGAACAAAATCTCCAATAAAATAGTAATGGTATTACTAAATTGTAACATATATATTTTAAAGCAACATTACAGTCTGCTGCTGTAAAAAAAAAAATTGTGAAATTTGTGATGTCTTCATATATCATTTATGTAATTTGGACTTTGAGTTTCCCTGGATAATGTGTTTTTCTGCGTTACAGCCAGTTGAAGATGTTGAAGAGTGCACCTGCTCAACATCTACTTCAGCTGGTAAAACCTTAATAATCATCCACACATAAGTACTGTGTCTTTTAGCAGCAAAAGTACATGTACATCTCTTTGCCTTTTTAAAGCGTGGACATTTCAGTTTGAAATCATAGTGTTTAAACTGTAATAACAAGAGAACGGTGTTGCTGTGATAGCAGCCTGACAGACAAGAGACGTGGGAAGAAGGAAATCCTGATGTTCACAAGCTTGAATATGTGAAGCTAACTTAATCTTCCTCTCTGATCTCAGACTACCCCAAAGAACTGCAGATACTAAACAGCCCCTGTGAAAACTGCTGCAGCGCAGCACCAACTCCTAAGATCAGTGACCTCATGAATGACAAAGATCTCTTGGACTTACTGCGGCTCAAACTGGATCCAAATCATTGCACCATCAAAAACTGGAAGAACTTCGCAAGTCGCTGGGGTATGAGCTACGATGAACTGACCCTGCTGGAGCATCGGACCCAGGGCTCCTTATCCTACAGCCCCACCCAGGAGTTTCTGCTGCGCTACAACCAGAAAACTGTCACAGAGCTTACTGAACTTTGCCGCATCTACCAGCGCATTGATGTGCTAAGACTGCTGCAGAGTTGGATCGAGAAGGACTGGCCATCGCGCTGGCAACAGACTAATTAACAAGTTTGACTGCGTCTTCATCATGGCTCCACCAGGGCTGTGCCTTTTAGGGACTGCTTTAGAGAATCCTAAGAATATCAGCCTCAAGGACTGCTGCATGTAAAACCATATCTCACAGACAGTATAGCGTTTAACAGACTGTGGCTCATTTCTAGTGAAATGAATGTAAGAATCGTGGTGTATGAAATATAACATCTAGGGGCTACATTACAAATATCCAAGGTTAAAGAATTGACTGTGCCTCAGACATGAACCCTAATGACTTTTCCTTTCTTACTATTGGACTTTGAGCAAAAGCATAAACAAAAAGTGTTGTATGCACATTTATGTCTCTTATTTTGGTGATGCCCTGTTTTAAATGCAGTCATTTTCTTGAAAGTGTAATGGGTCGTATATATGTGTTTTTTACCAAACAGTGCTCAGTGCTGCTTTGCGTTTTTGTGTGTGAACGCATCCTACAGTGAGACAGTGAACATGATAAACATTACACCTGTGACACCACCGTATTGTGATGTGCATCTGACTGTGTGTTTATGAGAATGTACAGTATGTGTGTAGTAACCCAGTATTTATTTTTGGCAGTAACACAGTGCACAGCATGTTATGGAACAAGATTTCTTCCAAATGTTTTATAATTTGGTCCAACGAAATTAAATATTCTGCAAATATTCACTCATCGAATTTGTTAAATTTACAAATCAGGACTACGCTTGTTACGTTTATTGTTGTACTTTGCAATTTTTTTCCCCTCTATAGTGGATAATTTTCGTTAAAATAAACATAAAATTCTTTAAAAGCCTTTATTGTTTTTTTAAGGAAAATTAGGCTGTGTTATTGGCATCAAAGACACTGATGTTTACTGTGTTTTATGAATTAATTCAAGTTCTTAATTAATTAGTTAATTTCCTCCTCATTCCATTTCCATGTTTGAATTGTTCAAAGCTTTAATGAAGCAAAGACTAAACTGATCAGTCTGGGAAGAAGAGAAAATGTATTGTGCCTTTTATTCAACAAAAACATTAATTCTCACAATTTAAGACATGTCTCAGAAGCTTGGTGTAATCACATGCAATACCGAGGCTGATATCTAATATGTAAGCAACATAATCCAAAAGATTCATATAAATAACAGGAATGTACAAAAAAAATAAAACAAGTTTCTGTCTTTAGGCTATCCAGAGTTGTTAATCCAGGATACTGTAGCCGGTATTAATTGTAGAAAAACTGGCAGATGTGAAATAAATTCTTACACTTTAATACATTTTAATGTACTTTGTATTTGTATGTACAATGTTTTCGGCCCCAAATGAAACTTAGCAGGAATCAGTTAGCATCTGAAAGTACTAGTTCTGAGTATTAAGGCCAAGCATATTGGAGAAGGCCATTGACAACTTGTCATTTTCATCTGATGAGTTGTCTATTTTAATGTTACTTCCTCTCACCAAAGTGGAAATTGCTGCTTCTCTGGGTTCACTAACATCAAGACTCTGAACCTTTTCCTTTGCCAGTTTTAATCTCTCCATAATGTCAACCTTTTCTCCCGCTTTCCCTGTTTTGCTTAATATTGGCAAGCGTATCCCTTTGCTAACGACATAATCTTTGGTTTCATCGTCAGATTTCAATAAGCCTAAGGCTTCACCAATATCTCCTTCATTTATGGTGTTTCTGGGTAGCCTGTGGAATTTGAAGACAGGAACGTCTGCCTCGGCATCTGACACACTGGGTTCAGAGTTGACGCCACTTCCATTTTTGGTATTATCTGAAGCAGACACTGTTCCCTTAGACTTGAAGGGCCATGGTAGCTTACTTTTTGGAGAACTTTTCATTTCAGTGTCTCCTTCAACTCTGGCATCAATGTCTGGCCTGTTTAGGCTTGTCTTCAGTTCTGGAGGGGAGATATTGACATCAGGTGAACTAAGCCCTGCTTCCACGCTGGGAGCTTTGACCTTCACATCAGGTGAAGCATCAAGATTCTCACTGGTATTAACCTCTGGAACTGTTTTAGACCCAAATAAACTAAACTTTGGAATTTTAACATGCAGCCCTTTGGACTTTTCAAGACCGGTATCTACATTTGGAGCTTTCAGGTCTACTTCAGCACTTTTAATATCTCCCTCAACATTTGGCACACTCAAGTCTACAGACGGATGACCTGTATGACTGCCTACATTGATTCTGGGGGCTTCTACTTCAGCTTTCACTGATGAATGAACAGTGGGAACCTCTGCTTCAGGACCTGAAAGACCAAGGTTTGGAAATTTGCAGTGAGGTAGTTTAAAGTCACCCAAATCATCTAGAGCTGGTGTTTCAATGAGTGCATCAGTTCCTTTGAGGTCAGCTGTGGGTAGGTTGATGCCCACATTTGGAGTTGGTGCTTTGAGATCAGGAACTTGGAGGTCTGCTTTTAGTAGGTTCATGCTTGGTGCTTTTACATCTGTCTTAAAATCAGCAGGACTGATATCTCCTTTAATTTTGGGAGCAGAAAGATTCAGATTAGGCGCCTTGATAACAGCTGCTGGCAGTTCCACAGAGGGAATTTTACTGTCAATGTTGGGTGCTTCAACATTTACATCAATGCCTTTGAGGTTTGCTTTGGGCAGGTCAGTCTTCAAATCTGGAGCAGTAAGCTTGACTTTTTCAATTGAGGCATTAACCTCTGGAGCACGATGGTCTAGGCCACCTTCAATCTGAGGTCCAGCTAAAGACAGATTTGGTGCATTTACATTTACTTTAGGTCCATCCAAGTTGATTTTAGATGGGTTAAGACTGGTATCAATATCTGGCACTTTGAAATCAGCATCTAATTCAGAACCCTTTGGCTCTTTCATTTTGGGGAATATCAATTTAGGGAATTTCACCTTTCCCTCAGGTGCGTTGATGTTGACATCAGCATGAGGCTTGCCGAGTTCTGGGGCCTCAATTCCACCGGAGGATGTTGGACCAGAAAGGTTAATATCTGGTCTGCCCAAATTCATATCAAGCTCCTTCATATCCAAATCTGGGCCCTTCAAATCAGCACCATTGTCAACCTCAACACCTTTAAGTGTGCCAAATTTGGGTTTGCTCCATTTCAGTTTTCCAGTTGGACCTTTAACATCTGGAGCATTAATGTCTAAGTCAGCATGTGGTAACTTTAGATCTGGTGCATTTATTTCAGGGGCTGAGACATCAGCGTCCAGATCTACGTCTGGCACTTTGGGTCCAGAGACTTTGGGCTTTTTGAGTGTTGGGAATCTGAATTTGCCAGAGGGGGCGTTGACGTTAGCGTCTGGGGCTTTAATGTCAGCTTTTACTTTGGGTAAATTCACCTGAGCATCTGGTGCATTTAACTCACCATCAATCGTTGGTACTGAGAGGTTCAACTCAGGGGCTGAGACATCAGCGTCCAGATCTACGTCTGGCACTTTGGGTCCAGAGACTTTGGGCTTTTTAAGTGTTGGGAATCTGAATTTGCCAGAGGGGGCGTTGACGTTAGCGTCTGGAGCTTTAATGTCAGCTTTTACTTTGGGTAAATTCACCTGAGCATCTGGTGCATTTAACTCACCATCAATCGTTGGTACTGAGAGGTTCAGGTCAGGGGCTGAGACATCAGCGTCCAGATCTACGTCTGGCACTTTGGGTCCAGAGACTTTGGGCTTTTTGAGTGTTGGGAATCTGAATTTGCCAGAGGGGGCGTTGACGTTAGCGTCTGGGGCTTTAATGTCAGCTTTTACTTTGGGTAAATTCACCTGAGCATCTGGTGCATTTAACTCACCATCAATCGTTGGTACTGAGAGGTTCAGGTCAGGGGCTGAGACATCAGCGTCCAGATCTACGTCTGGCACTTTGGGTCCAGAGACTTTGGGCTTTTTAAGTGTTGGGAATCTGAATTTGCCAGAGGGGGCGTTGACGTTAGCGTCTGGAGCTTTAATGTCAGCTTTTACTTTGGGTAAATTCACCTGAGCATCTGGTGCATTTAACTCACCATCAATTTTTGGTACTGAGAGGTTCAACTCAGGGGCTGAGACATCAGCGTCCAGATCTACGTCTGGCACTTTGGGTCCAGAGACTTTGGGCTTTTTGAGTGTTGGGAATCTGAATTTGCCAGAGGGAGCGTTGACGTTAGCGTCTGGGGCTTTAATGTCAGCTTTTACTTTGGGTAAATTCACCTGAGCATCTGGTGCATTTAACTCACCATCAATCGTTGGTACTGAGAGGTTCAGGTCAGGGGCTGAGACATCAGCGCTCAGATCTACATCTGGTGTGCACAGGTCTGCATTAACATCCATATTGGTGTTGGGGCCCTGAATCTTGGGCTTCTTCCACTTCAGATGAGGCCAGTTAATTTTACCTGACGAAGTATCCATGTCAAGATCTGGAGCCTGAAGATCTGCTTTTGGGAGATTCAGCTCAGCATTTGGTATATTAATATCACCCTTTATCTTTGGACTTGAGAGGTTTAAATCAGGTGTGTTTACATCTGTTGCCACATCTAAATCTGCTTTTGGGCCTTGAAGTTTTGGTTTCTTCAGTTTCATATGAGGCCAGTTGATTTTATGGGATTGAGTTTCTACGTCAATATTTGGGCTATTGACATCTACCTTAGGAGCTTCGAAGTCTGCTTTTGGCAAATGAATGTCGACACCTGGAGTGTTTACCTCACCATTAACATTTGGAAGAGAGAGATCAGCATCTGGAGTGCCCAGGTTTGCATCTATGCCAGCTTTTGGTTTCTTCCACTTCAAATGAGGCCAGTTGATTTTACCAGCTTGAACATCCACATCCGAGCCTTCGAAGTCTGCTTTTGGCAAATTAATGTCGACATCTGGAGTGTTTACCTCACCATTAACATTTGGAAGAGAGAGATCAGCATCTGGAGTGCCCAGGTTTGCATCTATGCCAGCTTTTGGTTTCTTCCACTTCAAATGAGGCCAGTTGATTTTACCAGCTTGAACATCCACATCCGAGCCTTCGAAGTCTGCTTTTGGCAAATTAATGTCGACATCTGGAGTGTTTACCTCACCATTAACATTTGGAAGAGAGAGATCAGCATCTGGAGTGCCCAGGTTTGCATCTATGCCAGCTTTTGGTTTCTTCCACTTCAAATGAGGCCAGTTGATTTTACCAGCTTGAACATCCACATCCGAGCCTTCGATGTCTGCTTTTGGCAAATTAATGTTGACACCTGGTGCACTTAAATCGCCATCAAGTTTTGGTGTGGAGATGCTAACATCAGATGCAGATAAGTCAGCACTTAAATCACTATCTGGTCCTTTAACTTTGGGACCTTTCCATTTTTGATGGGGCCATATGACTTTGCCTGACGGTGTCTCAATATTAGCATTTGGAGCATCTAAATTCACACTACTATCTACTTCTGGCACTTTGAAGTTTACATCAGGACTTTTAAGATTTACTGTGGGGGATGACATGCTAAGGTTGGATGTCTCTAGATTTCCATTGACAGAAGGCAGATCTACATTTCCAACGCCCGTTTCTGCCTCCGGCACTTTGAGGTGCGGCAGACTGAACTGTGGCATTTCAAATTTTGGGGGATTGTATTTCAGGTTGCCTGTCTTGACATCTGGTTTCTTGATGTCGAGTGAGGCGCTGGGAGTGTTGAGCTTGGGTGCCGTAAACGCAGCAGCCACGCCAGCTTTTGGAGCGGGACCCTGCACATCATATGATTCTCCATTCAGACCATCGAGGGAAACAACTGGTCGCTCTGCTGATGTGTCCAGTGACAGATTCTTCATGGGGCTGAATAGCTGCAAGTAAAGAATGAATTAAGTAGAGCAACAAATTGAGAAAAAATGTGGACAGTTGTTGATGCTGTTACAGAAAACTATGTTATTATTCGTTCAATTCTTACAATTTAGCCAAAAAAAAAAAAACTACTGTTGCTGGTTTTGGATGCTTTCAAAGTTAAGTATTGATTAAGGTTAAATGTTCATTATTTCATTATTCATTCATTTCATTATTCATTTATATTAATATTCATTCATTCATTACAATGTTTCTTAACATTGTAATGAATGAATCAATGACTTTACAACCTCATACCTAAGAGAACTGTATTACCAAATGTGAAAAACGCTTTCTTTTGAATCTGGGTAAACAAATCCCATCATATTAAATGATCCTGTTATGTTTACCTCTGAGTTTTTGAGACCTAATCCCACAGATCCGAGGTCAGCACTGGCAGCCAGGTCCTTCTTTGTCAGAACCTTCATGTTGTTATCATATGGCTCCAGAACCTTCAGAATGTTCTGCACTTCAGTTTTAGTGAGATGGTCAAGGTGTATAGTGGCTGCAATAATCTTATCTCCTGCCACAAGCAGAAACAGATTTTTCTTAGAACAAACAGTGCTAAGGCTCCAGCAAGAATAACTTGTTGCTAATCTCAGCTGTCACTGGGCAAGACACAGGGTGCAGCATGGACAGGTCGTGGCAGCGCTAAGTAATACAGACAACCAATATAATCATCCCAACTCCACACTGAAAACCACCAGGCCAACAGGTGGCTGCAAACCCAAACTACAATAACAACCTGGCTTTCACAGGGTTGTCTATCTTACCCGCTTGCAAGCCACTCTTAGCAGCAAGAGAGTCATCGGTGATTCCTGTGATGATGACTCCTTTTTCGGAGTCGTCCAGGACCAGGCTTTCTGAGAAACTTGAACTCCTGCCGTATTCGCTCTGGTTTCAAAAGTAGTTCCAATTACAAAAATACTCATACATGACATCATGGCTGTTGCTTTTAGTTTAAATTAAAATGTCTCCACTTGTCTAGATTTCACATACACAGTGAGATGTTTGGTTTTCATACTTACCATATTTGTAGGAATCTTTACATCCACATTATCATTGACTTTGTATAAAACACAGGAAACTCCAAATCACAGCAAAGGTAGCTGTAAACAGCAGAAGAGTTGTTAGCTGTTAAGTCATAGAAATTTAATTTAGAGAGAACCAAGTTAGATGTTTAGTGAATATTTCTAATTTCAGAAATGTGCTTGTCATTGTGATGTAGATGATGATTACATTACAGTGTCACTGTTGTTTCGCTACTAGGAGGCTCCAGCAAAGCAGTGATGACAGGTACTAGCTCCTGTTTCTTTGTCTCTATCTGTATTATAAGACATTTTCCGTTCCCTATCATGTCACGTGATGCAGACTTTTTCATTCTCAATTTGAATTAAACCGTGTCTTTAGAGGTTCTACAGAATCTCCAGTCCTGATATGTGATTTCATGTACAGCTCAACACTGGCAGATTTTCCAACCCCAGTAGAAACACTAGGAAACATTCCAGTATGTAGACAGTACAGCTCACTGCTTCACCAACTACACGTCCCTGCTGCCGATCACAGTGGCTCACCTGCCTTTAAGCATTAAACCTGACTGACAGAGGCAAACGCCTCCCGCTGGTCACCTTACACGTCAGGAATCCAAAGCCTCTGCCAGTTTTACTCAGAGGAAGGTATGTATCTAAGCCAGTTAGTTTAGATGCATTTGGACTCAGCCCAGTGCACATTCTCATCACACGCCAACCTCTTACAAAACTGTTGGACTTTGGACTCATGCTACTAAACATGGTCAACACCCAATAGTTTCATTACACCAGTCATGAAGCTCGTTAATTGATGACTTGCAACTCAGCAGTTGTAACTGTTGAATAGTTTCTGTAGGACTAAAAGCACTGATGATCAGAAAAAGGTCACATGTGGCTTAGTTACTAACTTGGCTGTCACATCACCACTTTTTACAGACAGACGCGATGACACATGACTAGATCTGTGGAAACAGGGCCCGCTATGCTTGGAATAATAAAAATGAGCAGCATTGTCCTCTAAAACAGAAATACTGATACCAGCCAACTGCGAGAACAAGGACCGCAAGTCACACTGAAGTGCTAATACTGAATGTACAACCTGCTATCGTTTTATCTTTAACCATCACTTGCTCATACAGAAACCAAAACTCCGTGAGGTGCAGCCTAGTGCAAGTCTCAATGCAAAGCAATTAAAAGATGTGGCAGAGCCCTTCTTCGAGGCAGAAGGTTCCGCTGTAAAGGCGTGTGGTGAATAAACTGTAGCACATCAAAGAAAAATTACCACACAACACGTTTACATGAGTCACAAACTATCAAAAGACTAGTTTAAGTAGAAATATAGGATGTAACACAGCAACCACACACCAAGACTGTGAGTATTAGGGTACAAACTCACCGTTCGCTGCCAGAGATGCGTGGAACTATGCAAAGCTGTGGAAGAGAAGTCACCCGTCAGTGTGTCACTGCTGTTATGTCAGCCAGGATGAGATGGATGCGCCTGTTAAACAGCCAGGAGAACAGGTTGGGCAGCATCAGCACCGCCTCTCTCATTGTCACACACACACCACCTGAATTCAAACTATGTCACAGAGAGCGATGAGCAGCCTTTTGGCAGCCGAAACCTGAGTAGAATGCGAAGACAGACACTCCTTCCTAACTGGACTAACCAGGTTTTCAAGGAGCAGATCCTTAGCAACAGTGTATCAAACGAAAGCATTTCACGCCTCTTTACAAGAACTTTGCTTTTTGTACAGGTCCTGGTGTTTGAATATGAGGATATTCATCTAAAAAGTTTAAGGACCAACATCATTTCAGCAGGTTTTGTCTGAAGTAAAAACTACAAATATCGACTAGTGGTTGAATTCAACAATGCACATAACTATCATCTCGTCCATAACTGGCCTCTAGCCTCCGACGTCAGCTGCACAGTTATGACTATTTTCTGGCAGTTGGTTGAACTATTCACTTTTCTCTCTATACTGTTTTATCTATGCTCTGCACTTGTGTAGCTGTTCTACCTATTGGTGGTCTAAGCGCTTTGACACTGGCTCTCATTCACCCATTCGCACACACATTCACACGGCTTGGGGTCCAGTGTCTGGCACATGGCTGGGGAAGCCAGGAATCGAACCACCGATCCTAAGATTAGAGAACTACGCTGAAATTAAGATAATATATGATAATACATACAATCTATAGCAAAAGCTATTGTTGTGCATATGGCAATATTCTGTAATGCATTACATTAGGAGATATCAGCATATTTAGAATGAATGAAAACATGAGACTATCTCATATATAATGTAATGCAGTCCATGACATCAGTAATAAACATATAGTTGAATTAGGACCTGGCAGAGCTGCTGTACAGGCAAAGTAAAGCTACAATACTGCATTTAATGTTCATTGTGCTGTATTTCAGTTGGGTTAGGATACGTGAAAAACAAATTCCACCTCTGCAATGCTTGGTATGAGCCACCGTAAGAACTGATATCACACTGTGCTGTACATTAACGCTGAGCACACGCATGAGTCACTACCCAACCCATCCAACCAATTAACACAATGTGATGACTGTGTACAGAGTGATTTCAAGGGTGTTGCCAATCTAAGACAATAGCTAAACGATGAGCAATAGGAACAACAGGATTCTTAAGTGAAGAGTTGTGACTCCTGCTTTGCTTTGCCTGTTAACGAACTGAGAGCTTCGGCTGGATTCTACATTTGCTTCATGCATCTGTAAACACATTTGTGTGCAACAATTATCTGGTGTTGATTTGAGACCATAAGCATTAGTGCTTAGAGGTCTTTAGTGTCCAGCTCAAGCTCATTGTCTGACTTGGTTTTGCTCACCCCTCTCGTGGAAATGTATGAGATGCTGTTAAACATGATTTTCCAAATGCACAAAAGTGCAGACGTGCTTCAGTGTGACCAGGTCGCTTTGAGTCAAGTTGATCAAAATCTTAGACTACGCACAACCCCCATGACAAATGAAGACTGTAGCTTTGAACTCGGCTCTGAGGGGAATTCTACTCACTAACACTCGTTACAATGACTGATGTGACATTGGTGCTGTTGTAACAGTAGAGCAGACGTGTGAGGGTGTATCTTTGCTTTTTAAACCACAGTGTGCTCAACACGATTCTGCAGGCTTTCATTAAAAGGCACAAGTTTCAACCTGAAGCAGAGGCAGCCAGTGGAACATGAACTGACAAGGTAACACTTGTGTGTCTACATTCTGGAGAATAATCCCGACCTGCTCCAGTCAGGCTTTTTTCTGGCTCTCTGATCCTAGAAAGTGCTGCCTTTGGCTACCAGACGTGTATGGACATAATCAGCATTACTGCCTCACTTTTCTATCCACTCTAATTTTTCGGTGTATGGAGACAGATAACCAAGGTAGAGAGAATGTGAGGTATGACTTCACCTTCAGATTGCTTCAGTTTGCCAGACTGACAGTGGATCTGGTCAAGTGTTACGAGAAAGAAACTAAATTTAAATGTCACATCAAATCTTTGCTTCAGGCAGATTTGTTTCAGCAGCCTCCATCACATCCTTTTTAAGGTTTAAATAAGGAATCGATAACAAGTGAGTGTAGAATCAACGTCTAATGGGGATGTGGACCCTACACACAACGCCATCACAGTGCAAAACCAGATCAGCAACATTGGAAAATCAGAGATTTATTATCTAAAGCAAGTATGTGCCTACAAAGGTTCAGCTCTGACAAGCTGCGTGATGAGCACTTGCCGTTTTGAAGGAAAGCCGTGTGCCTGGGGGCTGGACAGAAACCGAACCCACACTAACATTTACCCATGAAAGGGCCGATGCAAATAGGTACATCAGTACATCCACGGGCTGCAAAGCAGGCACGAGCTGTTTAAAAGGGTTAAAAAGGCGCCTGGTTCTCTGGCTGGGTTTCATGGGTGGGCCTGGACTAAAGTCAATGAACAGGCTTGCGTCAAACCCATCAACATTGTAGCAGATGTAGTCAGTTCAGTGGTAGCCATTAGTGAGGAGATGAGATTCCTAGTCAAACTAACCACAAACCCTGAACTGTGCCAAGGGCAACAGAAGTGGTTCCGGATGAGGACACAGAGGACATCTGGGTCATGGGTCCGTTTCCCTGAACCACAAGAAACCAGAAGCAGGCTTTTGTTATTCAAAACCCATCAGAATGACACTGATTTCTTCTGTTCTTGGTGGTGATTCACCTCAATGGTGGCACTAGAAGACAGTGCACGCCAGCATATGCTGGTCATGGTAACTCAATTCAACTCAACTTTATTTATATAGCGCCATCTCACAACATCAGTTATCTCAAGGCACTTTACAAGTGACACAACTAGACCCAACAAATCCACACTCAGCTTCCAGGATGTATCCATGTATCCAGCTTTTCAGGACGTTCAGCGTGGTGCGTTCACATGTCACACCTGGAAACGAGGATGTATAATCAGTGGCATCAGCAGACCACACACAGGCTCATCAGAGGATCCCTCCACGAGACTAGAAAACAACGCCCACACAGGAACACGTACTTAATGGTACAGCTGTGGCTGTCTTCAGCTCTGCGCGTTGTTAGGCGCCGGTTACCATCATAGCCTTCACTACCGAGCTGTGGGCTCGTGTTCAGATCAGAATGCTGTGACACTGCATTCCTGGCAGCACTGTGTGGAATTCTGTCCTTAGTGTTTACAAAAGTTTGACACATACCACATTAAACGGTCTGAAAGACATCTAGTCATGAAGGAATAAACCCGTGATGATCAGCGCGCATTTGAGACTCGCCCTGTCTCTACACAAAACAGGTGAAGAGCAATAACGTGTTTGTAACAGTACATTTTTGATGAGCATGCACACGTTCAGATTTGACACTTACACCCGTTGACCTGTGACCTGAAAATGGTTTTCATGTGCAGCAGCAGCAGCAGCAGCTTTCTCCTCCTCTTGTAGTTGCACCTGAGAAGCTGCTGGAGCTGCTGGAGAACATGATTCAGTATTAAAAGTCTACCTTTCTGAGTTCTTACTGCATGGTCGTATAAGGAAGACGAGTAAAGACACTGACTTACGTGATGTCCTGATTACGACACCTGTGTTGGTGAGTTCATAGATGTGCAATGTGTCAGTTTGCTCAGAAGCAGACTAAAGCATGCCTGGTATCCGCTTAGTTCAGCCCCCACACATTGTTGGAATGACTCATGAAGTAGATTCCTTCTGTACACAAACCAAAGTGTATCTTTAATAGGGAGGTGTATTCAGGCCAAAGGTTGAGGTTTCACGCTTGTGTCTTTTAACTGTGGGTGAAAATCACTCAAAGCCATCCAGGACCTACGAGCTGCACCAGCACACACATACGCTACATGCCTGCACCAGCTCATCGGAAGAGAGGTCCTCAGAATGTGCTGTACTGGATGCAGCAGGCGTGGCAGTGAGGACATGTGGTAGTGTGTTGTCCTTCACACACTATCCCTCACTGTCAAATCAAAGCCTACAAACCGAGGCCCGACACACAGTCGCTGATTGTGCCGGTTCAATATAAACGTGTGTACAGTAGCTGCTTTGAGCTTATTTTATGGTATTTGTGGGAATTAGGTTATATGAATCTATATACACATACATATGAATACATATTGAAAGAGGTCATAATAAAATAGGGTCATTTGTAGGGACTAAAACATTCCTTGACTCGTAGGTAGAGCATGTTCAGTACTCAGCTACGTGCATATTCACAGTCTTTCCTTTTGACACACTGACAAATCATTGCTGTTTGCTGCTAACACGGGACACACTACAATCAGAGCGCTTTATTAAAAATATACACAATAATAAACAGTTTGTTGACAGGTGACTGACAAAGTAGGCTTAAAGGTTTCACAGCCACAGAGCAGACTAAAGGCCAACTACCCATCAGAAGCTGGTGATTACAGCCGCGTCCCTGTGGGCGAGCCGTCCAGAAGGTTGTCTTTGACTGGGGACATGGGGGCTCCTGGTTTACAGGGAGACATCTTGGGAGTATCTCTGAAAAACACAGTGTGGTTTTAGAGCGGTCTCAGTCCTGGTAAAGGTTCAGTTATCACAGCTGTGATGTACCAGTATCAGTGTTGACATTCTGAGAATTTACTCATCATTAATGATCAAAAAGATGCAGTGAGATCTACTAAGTGTCCTTCAAACTAGATTTCTGCCTGAAAGATCCCTTGTTTTCATTACTAACTTGTCAGTTAGAAGATTTAGGTCTTAGGTCTTCCTTATAAGGAATTTAAAAGTCAAGGCATTAATAGAGGAGAGAGAAGCGAGTGTCTCCCTGTCTGATAATAAAACCATCATCATCAGTGTGTCTTGTACTTTTTGAAGCTGAAGTTCTTCCAGAGGCTGCTAATGGTGGCCTGGACACCAGGGTTGTTCTCGTTATTGGGGCAGGAGACTTTCCTCTCAGAACCAGCACACTTCTTTCTCAGCCCACTTGCCCTGGCTGGGCCAAACGTCTGCACCTTTCCTGCGTGACTCTTGCTGTTGGGCCTCGGCTTTGACAATCCTGAAACCTACAGTAGGGAAAAACGTTTACAGAGGGACAGGAGTAAAACAGATTCATTGAGAGGTGAGGTATTCGAAGACGTCCACAAGCTAAGGGCCTACATCCAGACAGAAGCCAAGCCAATGTGGGAATGATAGCAATAACACAACCTGGGTGGTATGGAAATGACTTCAAAAGGCCAGTTACACAGAACGGAGATACCTGCTACAAGATGTGCAGATGGTCTGTGCAGAATAACAGTGAACACAATAAACCAAGTGCATCACATGCTGGTGATGGGCTGGACAGAGAGAGATCAGTGCCACCCTGAGCAATCAGTCCCGCTCTGAACTGGGAGATGTACAGTGAACTCATTCACCTTGTTTTCCAGCATCAGTCTCCCCAACACCTGGCATCATTATTTCATCCATACTATTTGTATTAATAATACTCTCACCATCGAATGCAAATGTACATTATTTTGAAAATGTAATCGTTTCACCTTTGAAGTCGTCATCCCAGGTTTCTTCTCTGCTTGTTTGGATTGTGTGGTTGTTGAGCTGTTCTTCACGTGCTCTGAATCTTTGCTTGAATTCATTTCCTGAGGAAGTGAGATGGCAAACGTCTGATACCGAAATAGCTGACTGCATACACATTAGTGAGGCATGACTCTGACCCAACTTTATTATTTAGGTATTTATAAAGACAGCGGTATCCGGTGTGGGCATACCGATCCTGCATCCTCCTGGAAGCGGGGGAAGTGGTAGCTGGGGCCTTCCTCATTGTCACTGCCAGTAAGGTTCCGGGACGGTGGTGAGTCTGGGAGTCTGACTGCTAGGTTTGAATCAGAAGATGGATGCAGGAGTGATGATGTGTCTGCAGATGGTTTGCTGGTCTTTGGAAATGTCTCATGTTTATACTGCTGCAGGATGGACAGAGCTGAGGTGAGCGGACGGTTCTTTGTTTGTTCACTGGTGGAGCAGCTGCCTGACCAGCTGAACTGTCTGAGGCCCTGACTGGCTGACATGGGAGATTTGGTGACAGGTGATGGAGGTGGGCTGGGGGTCTCTACTGAGGGAACCTCTGGACCGTCACATGACTTGTCCTGAGTGGGAGTCACAGCTGTAAGCTCCTCACTGTGAGAGAAATCCTTACAGCCGGCTGCTGCAGTTGAACTGCTGAAGAACCTACATATAGGAACAAACAGAATGTCATCAACTGGCAGACATTGTAACCACAGTATAGTTTTAAGCATTGTGTGAACCGAACAGTCTCCAGCATGTCTGTACCTGTCAAATTCTTAGGTTTCATTTTATTAGCCAATCACTGTTTTAGTGTTTCAAATGTTCTAGAAATTGGGTTGTATGCTTTCCAACTGTGATTTTTCATTTGCACACAGCTCACCTTCAAAACATTTTATTTTAAAGGCCCGGTTTGGTAGCATTTCACCTCTTTGCTCACAGTAATGGAGTAACTAGTATCTGCAAAAAATGCATCTTCTTACTGAGGAAATAGTTAGAATACCCAACCCTCTAATAGCTAGTTTTGCCCCTTTGGCTAAAATAACTGAGGTGAGATGCTTCTTGTAGCATCTACCAGACTCTCAGCAGCCCCAAACCATGACACCTCCACCTCCAGGCGTCGCAGCTGGTATGAGGTTCTTTTCCTCCTACAGTAGCCAGAGCCGTGATGACATTTTAGGGTTTTTGGAGACATCTTTTAGCATCTTGCATTCTGCTCGGAGGGAACTTGCTGGGACGACCAGACCTGGGCATGTTGGCAGTTGTGTTGAAAGCCTCCACTTGTAGACTATTTTCAAAATCTTTCCAGATCTTTTTGAATCCTTTACCAGACTCACAGGCTGCTACAGTTTTTTCTCATACAGCTCTTTTGCCCTCAGCATGGCACTCACTCTGACTTTACGGTTAAAGGTCCCCTATTCTGCTTCTTTCAGGGTAAAGAATACTGGACATGGATGTCCCAATTAGGTGCCTGTAAGTGGCCTGTCTAAAATGAGCATTTCAAGCTTTTTGGGGTGTGTCACTTTTAAAGGAATATATATAAAGGTAAATATATATTGCCTGTGGGCCATACACGGCCCATTGGGCTTTTTAATCTGGCCCACCTAACTCCAAAGTTCAAATTGGTGAAGTTCATCTGAGCAAGGCAACTGACGCATTGTCAGCTGAACGTGAGGCTATTTGTCGTGACACTGACCCTTTCATGTGTAGAAAGTGTACGAGTATGAGAATTGTTTTTATCTGCAGTGATTTTGGTGTAAATACATGTATTCGTGTTATCATATCATTCATGACACAGACGTTGCACTGAAAGGAGCAAACACACTGAGACACAGTAAGTGTTTGCTCAGTGTTGCCAATAATCCTCCAGTCTGGACGTGATGGATCTAGTTCCAGTGTCCCCTGCTGTTGTTCCATATATTGAAGCTATGTCAGTCTGCTCCTGGCCCCTCTATTCAGTTTTAAACTACACATGGGCCGCAAGTTGAAACGTTTGCCCAAAACCCTGTATCAGTCATGCGAGAGGAGATTAAATCTCTCTCACACCTGTTAAATATAGAGCTAGAGTCAGGATGTGTTTAGTCTTGGTCAGCAAAGTTTATAATTACACCCAACACCACATCTAAAACTGTGTAATTACAATTTGTGTCTTTCTTTAATCTATACACAATCATATAAACATAGTTTATAATTTTACATAGTGCTGTTGAATTTCATACCACTCTGCCTTTAGCGTCTTAACGGTGGCTACGGAAGCATTATAACTACTTTTGGCTACTTGACTTTATGACAAAGTTCCCAGCCAAGCTGATGCAATGGTGAGCTTTGCTAACCACATCCTGACTCCACGTCAATACATCATGACATTATCAGTCTTCTGATGCTACAATCAGAAAAAAGTAAATACAATGTTGCCGAGTTTATATTTAGTTTTAACAATGACGTTACACTTTACATTTTCATGCTGCTGAATTTAATCAAAAAGGATCAACACCTTTACTAAATGTAACAAATGAGTTCATTATGCAAGTCTGCTTTTGTTGTTTGTTACTCTACTGATGTAGGTCTGTGTCTCTAGCTTGATAAATAACAAGGGCTTGAATTCCTGAAGTTTGAGGTCACCTGCTACATGTGCCCTGGCCGTCCTCTCCAGCTTCCTGGTTTCTTCTCTGAAGCAGCGTGGTAAAGCAGTTGCGAGGCCGGGGCTGACTAGTTACTACGAGTTTGTCTAGCGGTTGTTCACACTTGGCTCGCTTCTGGCTGGAGACTGAGTACTGCTGCAGCACATCCTGGTCTGATATGATGGAGTCTGTGTAAAGAAAAAGTGTAGCTCTGAGTTATTTGATGAGGTTTCGTTTCCTAATGTACTGCACATGTTTAAAGCTAAGATGTTGTTGGGTGCAAGACCGCTAGCAGTAGAACGCCTCACCTTCTCTTGGTCTCTTCACCTGCTGCTCTCTGCAGGACGGCCTCAGACCAGCCTGGCTGACAATTCTCTCCTTCCCCCTGGTGGAGGAACACCTGTCTGAAGAAGCAGCAGAAGCTGACTTGAAGTCTTCACGCCAAATACTGAGACCAGAGAAGGTTGGTGAATCATTCCAGGTGTGGCTGCGGGGTTTCGATAGCTGAAAAGAAAATACAACAGCTGTGCTAAATGAGATGTTTGATCAGTGTGAACAGGACTTCTTAAGCTCATGTTGGTTCGATACCTGCAGAATGGGTCTGTCTGGGTTAAAGTCATCCACTGGCTCCAGAGTGTTGATGTCCAGGTTTCCTAAAGCCATCTGTAAGCCTTTGGCATCTCCTACATTACTGGATTCAGTATCATTAAGGACTGAAGACTAGGTGATTCCACTTGTCCCACAACGGGGCAAGGTGTAAAACGTAAATAAAAAGTCCAATAAACCCATATTTCATTTACAGTGGAACATACATAACATGTCTGATGTTGAAACTGAGGTATTTTTACCAATTTATGAAAAATATGAGTATTTTGGCAGCATTGTTGTTTTGGAACTAGGGTTTTAAATAAAAGTGACTACGCATAATAGAGCAACTCCTACAGTGGTGACACCAAGCAGCTACTCAAGTGGGAACCAGTGGATACAATCCAGCATAGGTAAGGGCAGCCGGGTTGATGTGCTCTGGGTATGGGTTGAGCGGTACTACCTTCCTCCTGACAGGATCGAACACCAGCTGGTAGAGGAAGGTGTTATTGGCTCTGATGAAGCCCTCGATGTACTGCTCAGGTACATCTAGATTCATTTTTAGGTACTGGCCCATCTTTCTGATCACCTGAAAGTAGAAACATTTTTACCATGTGCATTATGATTGTACTTTACTCTCAACTACTGTATGTGTTCAGCCCAAGTTGCCAGAATCTGCCTTAAATTAGTGAAGAACTTTTGGAATCACAAAGTTTAAATAGCTGCCTTTCTGCTTATGCTAAACCATGTTGATGGGTCTTACCTTGAGGATATCGGGGTCTTTGGCTAGTCGAAGCAGCTTGCAGGCCTTGCCCAGTCCGATGCCATGCATGGAGGGCAGATAGTCGCAGCCCGAGAGGATGCACATGTAGCGAAATTTCTCCTCTGTGAAAATGTTACCCAGGGAGCGACAGCGGCCCAAATTACTTTGGTCTATCTCTAGACCATTTCCCTGCTTGTCCATTTTGAGGATCACCTACATGACAGTGAAAGATGACTGATGTATATGAACTGTATCTAATGTACACACCCATCCAAAAGTGCTGGAAGTCATTAGTGTCAAGCAAAAGCAAACAAATCTCAGCCTTTATTTGCTAATACTTCATATGTTAAACAACACAGAGGAAAGCACCTTTTGAAGCAGATGTCTCAACTGTTGAGGGCTCAAAAGTATTTGAACACATGACTATGGTTTTAATATGGTGGGAAATGTGAAGTTTGTTACCTGACTGAGGAGAAAGCTGGGTTCATGAGAAAAGTAGCCCATATTGTGAAATCAAATCGACTAAATGTGCTACACATACTAGTGATGGATTGAATAATTCTAGAGTATCAGTGGAGGGGAGGGGCCTTTTATTAACAGACTGGTTAGGGCATGAGCCCAAAGGCAAAGCTCTCTCTTATGGGTCGACCTACAGTCCTACTCTCACATATGGTACTGACAGGACAAAATCTCTGATGCAAGGCCCAGGACACACTGGAGAGACTGTCTCTCGTCCTAACACCTCGGGAGCTGCCCAGTACAGTTGGTGGAGGTTTCCAGAGAGAGGAAGGTCTCAGGTTCTCTGCTTAGGCTGCTGGATGAGGAGGCTGAAAATGGACGGATGAACCCGTTCATGCTGAAAGGAAGAGTACTTCACGTGTTAATCCTGCCTAACATAAAAGGGACACGTTCACTTTCACAGCACATATTTACTACATTACACAAATTATTCTTTCTCGCTCATACCTCTATATTCCTCTCATTATTTTCAGGAATATATACAATTTCATTCAGTATCTGCAGGTGGATGTGTGGACAGGACCATTTATGACTCATGTCAGAGCTGTGAGGAGAAACCCTTAACCCCAGTCAGTGACAGCCCAACCTTCACAGTGGAAAAACGGTTTAATATGCACACAACATTAAATGCCATTATCACCTTCTGCTTATAAAGCGACAGCAAATTACAGCCTTTTCTTTCAGCCTAAGAGAAGGAACCCTAATACCTCTGTTGTGTGTCAGTAGATTTGACATAAGATGGGCTCATGGACTATGATGGCAATAGTTTGTGTGTGTGTGTGTGCGCATTTAAGAAGCGGGGTTGGATCATTTTATTTAAATGAAAACCAAACTGCTGTTCTGATGACTTTTTAAAAGAAACGTGACTGCGCAGCCTGCTATGAGCCGAGCACCACTGACAGACACATGACTGCAGCCAGGTGCCTCTGCTTTTAATATTGTGGTGTGCATTTAATTCACTGATGTATATTTTAGTTTCACTGTTGTGATTGCTGCTTTTAACCAGGTTCCCTTCCTTATAACTGTACACACCTGTGAGTGAATTTAACTATACCATGAACCAACCGACGAGAAGCAGACACATACTATCAATCTCAGCAAGGACACGACAAGGCTGCAGTGACCCTCGACCAAGGCCTAGAGAAACACTAACAATTAAGTTGACGGAGCAAAATTCTCTGCCTGCTACAAGTCACGACAGACAGACCCCAGCAAACTAAAAGCTGCAACTCTGCTTTATCAAGACCTTCATATATACAGTATATGTTCCAATACTTGGCTTAGTAAAAATGTGTCATTTGGTCAAAGGTGCTTTCCTCTATTGTTTAACGTATTGAGGTGCAAATAGCTTCAAGCAAAAGCTGAATCTAATTGTTACCCTAAATATTCCCAAAACACACACAAAGTACATAGAATCCATACCAATCTCATCTAGTTTAAACCACAGCAACATCACGGAACCATCAGGTTTTATGTAGGCGTATTAGGTCCATTAGGTATGGACAGGTGGTATTAGGTTTTGAATGTGATTTTCAATCTTGTGATTACAAAAATAGCCTATATATTAGCATTTTAATAAAGTTGTATGCCTTTGTATGTATTTTCTTTCTTTTCTGTTTCTTTCTCTTCAACTTCAGCTCAAATCAATGAAATGAGGGATTTGTTGATGAGTTTGATATACTGCAGCATATTTTCTAGGTTTTCCTGAGAGGGTGACATGAGGTGCTTTGGTTGATTTCACATGGAATGACCCAGTACATACAGAGAACCAGTGCATGTGGGCAGAATAGCCACTGGCTCTAGTATTTCATACCTTTTTGCAGCCAAATGCCAGCAGGTCGGAGTCTTCAGTGATCACGGCCTGGGCCAAGCCAGACTTGGTGAGGTAAGCCAACTGGGCATCAGCTTCATATGGAGCCACAACACAGTCCACTCCCCTTGACCTTGCAGCCTGCATCAAGGGGACACAAATGAATATATACTAAATGCATGACTCATTCCACCGTGGTGAAGCTATGGCCTGCACTACCAGCGTAGTGACATTCATTTAATACATTATTACTGCAACATTACTCGAGCCTTGAATTATGTGGTAAGATGTGCCATCAAGAGAGTTTAGACACTGAAAGACGTCCTCACCTTAATAAGATTATGGGCCATGGCTGGTGTGATGTTAACAGAACGGGTAAAACATTCTCTGGCTTCAGACAGTTTGCCTTCACGTAGCAGCTGTCGCCCTTTTTGGAGATTGGCTTCCCTGCGCCTACAGCATACATGGACCAATTATTTGATGGCTATCAAGTATTCCAGTGTGAACATCACTGATTGAGTAATCAGATAAGGAATCATTTTACTTGATTAAACAACAGAAAATAAGACAATTTCCTTCAAATAAATAACTGATTGCTATTCTAGAAAATGCGTATTATATTTTTGTATTTGCACAGCAGACTAAATCTAAAACACTAAACCCATTTAAAGCATTTAAGGCTTGTTGTACATTCCGAATTTTAAGTAAACCTGAATAATGCTGATGAGTTGTGAAACGTTTCTTTTAGGATTTGACAGTTTCATGTAATGATTTGGTTTTTTTGCTTTAAGCAGGGAATCTCATCTCTCATGACAGTGATAATTATCCTTATTTGCCACTAAGCTTACAACGGCATAGAGTTCAGTGTAAATGTATCCTGCATCTCCAGTCAAGCTAAATACTCACTCTCTGCGAGCTTTTTCCACTTCTTTTTTAGAAGGAAGATTCTGTCCATCAAACACCAGTATTGGTTTTACACTGAAGGTCAACAGCATGTCCACAAGTTTCATGCAGTACCGCACATATCTAGGGTTTGACAAATTGAAGTGTCAGCATCATATGCACATATTGAAGCCTCATTACAAGTGATGGTGTATAAATCTTTTCTTTATCTGTCCATCCATCATCCTAACTACTTTTCTTAGTGTAGGAAAAGGGTGCGTGACGCTGCCAATCTCAGCTCTCATTGCTCTCATTCTCAGCAAACTTCTACAAGTGAAATAGTGAAACATTTTGACCTTAGAAGACAAAAGTCCAGATCGGAACGTACCTGACCGTCTTCGGTAGAACTTATTCAATCAAATGAAATTGTTAAAAATGCATCAATACCAGATTTCATTTCAATCCAATTTCAACTGTATGTTTTCAGTCTACCACAGGGTCTTACTGCTGTCACACGGCTACATTAAATCTCTGCTTAAGTCATGATGATACTCAACCCTAGGTGAGATGCACAAGTACAGGGCTCTACTCTTTAACAATATTCTAGTATGTTAAGATGCTTACTGATCAGTTGGTTCTCCTTTAGCAAGCTTCTCAGCACATGAAAATGCTCCTTTGTGCAGCCAACAGTATGTGTCCACAGCCACCGTCTGGCCTTTGTATTTTTTCACACTGACAGGCTCAGCTGCATCTTTGATGAACTGCAGCAAACCTGAGATTCCCATTTTCAACTGCAGAATTAAGCAACCGTGACTTTAATCCTGCGGGGGGAAGAAAGTGGAAATAATAAGATAACAACAACTGGAGGGAATGGCGTCTGCAGCACTAACAAAGCTCTCTCTCTTAGCATCATGAATTTAAAAATAAAGAGCATTTTAGGAGCACTAATCAAACTGCCTCATATAAAAAGTCATTTTATGTACATTTTAAATCAGCATGCTAACTAAAGCAAAGGGAAATACTCTGACAGGGAAGCCATATATAATCTACCTTACTCAAATTTTAACAATGAAGGCTGCACAACCACGACTTTACATTATAGTTGACATTATCCACTATTTTAAGAGGAGACATACTTAAGTAACTCTGATCTTTTGAAATGAAACCGAGCAGAAGCCGATTCCATTTACATAACTGACTTAAAACTGCTGCATAAAGAAGCTCCACATCAGCCTGTTATATTCCCATCCTGCCTTTTTCAGTACAATGTGCAATCAGATGTCCTTCGATCCTTGCTGTTGTTTTTTTTATAGTGCATTTTGCATAAATATTATGAAGTTAAAGTTATGTTTGACAGTTGGAAGTAGATGTTTTGTTTTATGAAACTGAAACATAGATCGTCTTGGACAGGTTGTGATTTGCTCTTGGTATTTAGGTCTTATTACTATTCTCAGTTTCTTCATAGTGTTTGTAAATATTTGGAACAGGTTAGAATTCTATTACATGTATTCAGTTTTAATCCTGTAGCAGTTTTCTCAAGGTACTTTACAAGTGAGGTTTGAGATCATAACAACGAAACCCAACAAATCCCACATAGAGCGTCTTTTAGCTGTAACCAATCAATTACATGTAATCTAAATATAGGAACAAAAATGTTTATTCATATATATATATATATATACTGTATATAATATTAGTATATACATATAATTTAGCAACATCACAGACGAGAGAGTGATGCTGTAGTGAATATCAGACAGCTGTGATGCAGTCCCAGGTCGAAGACATCACAGCTGTAGATCTACTAGAGAGAGACAGAGAAAATTGGGCGATGAAATCCACTGTCCATCTGTGGCCCAAGGGATATGGCCATGTCACAACCTGATCAACCGCTGCTTCTCAGCAGTAAACCAGCTGACGTATGTGCAGGGTCACATGTCTGACACTTACCAAAGCTCAGTGTCGACAAAAACGGTCTAATGTGGGCCTAGAGGTGAAAGATCAGGGCAGTGAGTAAGTGTTAACTTCACGGCCGTGCTCGTGTTCATTATGGCAGCTCTCCTTCTCCTGTGACGTTGCTAACTTAGTAGAACTGCAATACAATAAAAATCACAATACAGAGTCTGTCTATATTGCAATATTTTAAAAACTCATATATTTCAGCATATATTACAAATTCTATGTATCAAATTTGAGAAAAACTGTCAACTAAGCCCCATACAACTATGTGTGTAGAATCACATATATACACACCTTCTCTTCTACAGTTACCTACTGAGCTGCTTCGACACATTTTGGTCTCCAAACTATTTTTGGAGCAGTTTTGAACCGCACCCGGGTTTGCTGATGTGACCTCCGGCGTGTTTTACTGGGAGTCAGCCTTCCAGCAGGTTAGCTCATAGCTAGCAGCCCAGTCCTGGCCGCTCAGCTGCTGCCTTGGACCCTGCAACTGTCTTTTCTCCTGAACAGTAGAGCTGGAGATGAAGTGATGAGACGTGAAACCAGAATAAGCCGACTGTGGACACGGCCATCGCTGGCTGAGATGAATGAACCTAGAGGTTTATCTGCCCCTGAACAGAGCGGCTGGTGCATCGAGGCTTAGGCTGTCATTGCGTGTGGATGTCCGGAGCAGGACGGACTCGTGTCGAGCGCTTAGCGTAGTTCTACCAGACTTACCTTTAGCTGAACGCGTCCTTCAAGCAGTTGGTCAGTAACGTTGCTTCAACATGCTTTACACGGACCGTGGCTGTAATCGACGTTGAGAGTCAAACATATTACACTGACTGAGACGCACTACTACGAGTGATGCAGGTAACTTGGCAAGTAAGAAGTTGGAGCGAGTTTAGTTTTAGCGGCAAAACAAGCGTTTCAGTATGCTGAGCTGCTATTGGCCAGGCGGAGCGAGACGCAAGCAGGGGGTGCGTTTCGAACGCTCACCGTTACAGCACGTCTGCTGCAGCCTTTCCGCATTCACAGCCAGTTCCCGACTCACGGACGCCGGTGTTTATATCGAGTGACGCACAGTTGAAGAAAAAGCCATGTTAAGTGACTTTACTTGTCCAACCGTAGAAGTACAAACAACAAGCAGTGGTATTAAAAAGCTGAGGAACCTTAATGGTAAACATCACTCCAGTTTCTGTAAACCTTTAAATTCATTGATTCTAATAATAATTTTAATGGTGGCCTCCTGGCAGATAACGGTTCCGTCTGTATTGCAGGCGTAGTATCTAATCTAATGGATCTGAACCCGGCTGAGTACTGAGGCCACACACACGACCAAGGGCCATGTGGCCCGCGCTGCTATCATTTCACATGTCAAACATTTCAAGTTATTCGATGCATATTTCACGCATCATCTTGGTTTACCTGCTGTAAAGAAGTGCCATCTATTAGGCTAAATCACAGGAACACAGGTGTTTTCACACCTCCATGGCTTTGATCTAAAATCCAAAAAGCAAAAGGAGGTAATAAAAAAGAAAAGAAAATGCACCTCCCAGAACCACAAAAGAAAACCAACAGAGTCAGAGCCGGAGGCCCGAATCTTAACACCTAGATGAGACGCCCTCACACTGAAATCTAAAAAATACTTACAGTTGTTGCTCAAATGAACTGAAGAGGGAAACCCCTAAAATCAACTTGATTATCACCACCCTGATTATTCATTAACACAAACACGAAACAACAATGGTTGTTATAGGTAATCTATTCAGCTTAATCCATGAACTTAGATACACATTGGTTTTATGTCCAATGAATTTAGGTAATGACTAGAATCATATTAAAAGTCAACTAATAGAGTCATATCTTTATATCACTAATTCCTTTACTTGTTTGAGCAGCGGACCCTCATACGGTCTTAGGTTAGGGTGTTAACGTAGGATGTCCTGTCACCATTTCATGCATTAGGGTTCATTCTCATGCTCATTGATGTTAGTGTACTACTCCCATCCAATTACACTTGCTGCCCAAAATATTATCAGCACCTGTGAACAGTGTAATTCAGAGCATGTGCTTCACCAGGTTTGGATGGAGACAAACCAAAGCATTTATGTTTTGATTTTTGCATAGCTCCATCTCCATTAAAACATTTGATGTAACTGTGAACAGGATAGGTATTTCTTCTCTCTCCTTACTTTATACTCAAGTGTGTGTATTGTGTGTGTGTGTTTTTTCTTGTGTCCCCGCTCCTGGTGCTTCCGCTGCAGACGACGTCATCCACCTCTCTTCCTCATTAGCGTAGGGTAAGGGTGTGTTGTCGCTGACTCATCCCTGTGGCCCAGCACCAGATCTTACAGCATATAACAGGAGAAGTAATACTCAGACAGGTTCCGTTAAACAGGTTCCGGGACAGGTCGGATCCTCCTTCACTCTTTGTGGCCCATGACTTTCATGTGCTAAAATCTGTTATGACAATAAAATTTGTAAGACATGTTTTCTATTAACGTTATTATAGACTGTTACATTGCTAATCAGCAAAATCTATTTTTACTTGACTCTGCTGCGGGTTCTTTTTTTAGCCTGGATGTTTCACAGGTCCTGGATATTCAGTCTAGCATAACAATGGTAAACCAACTCTTAACCCATTTAATTTAAGTTTGAGATATGCAAAAAGAGTAAGACTGTGAAAAAGTGATGTCACATGTGAAACCCAAGCTTCGAGGCTTGAGCAAAAGGGGCATGTCCAAATGAAGCCTTGTTACTGTGTCAAGTGAGTAAAGACAAACAAGGCCTTGTTTTTGCTGGAATCATGTGACGGAGCCATTTTGTGTTTTGACACACTGTGCCTTTGTTGGTATGGAGCCACTGAGAAATAGGAATAGATCGATTTCCCCTGTTTCTGACTCATCATGTCTCCCAAAAGGTTAATAATGTTATGAATTGCTACAGTTTGGTGGGTAGGGCTTGTTGTTAGTATTTATTGTTGTGAGCATTTTTTTGCGCAGCTCTTACTATGCTTCAAAGAGGTGACATAGAGCAAGAACATCTCATCCACGCTGAGGCATAACTGTGCACTTCATGAGAATGTAAATCAGCACAAGTCCTTTGGTATTAATCACTACAAACAACACATCCAACCATTGACTCCGGGTTGGCTGACTCCTGGCTCCAATTAGCTCTTGAAGACGTCATTAGCCGAGGGTTCACATACTTTTTCTACCTGCTCTGAGAATTTTTAATAAAATGTTCAATAAAAACATATATATATATATAATGTTTGTTCAGTATTAGTTTAAGCAGACTGTGTTTTTCTATTATTGTGACTTAGCGATCAAGACACATTTATGACCAATTTACGCAGAAAAACATGTCATCTCAAAGGGTTCACAGACTTTTTTTTGTAACTGTATATGTGTATACGTACATACATGCAGATATGTAAACACTGCTCTATATGTTCTACTCTGGCTCAACAAATGAATAAATACAAAAGTCAAACCAAAGGTGATTGTACTTTACTTGAAGATCTTTCACTGAGATTTGGAAACCATCAAATTCTGTCAAAGAGAGACAGTCTCGTGTCTAGGTGTCAGTTTCTGCAGGTTGGCTGAAGACAAAACAATGCAAACAATCCACTGTATCACCTAGGAGCCACCATGACATAATCCACAGGAAATGTGGGAAGAAACAATGGCGAAAATGATCAAATTAAATATATTAATTGTTGCAGGCTACGGATTAAAAAAGAAAGCTGCGCTACACCAGTCAGGTCTGAAACGTTTCTTCTGTTCTTGAGCAGGAGCTTTCCAGACTCTTTAATATCGCCTGTAGTTTCGTTGGCCCTACCGGAGTAAACTGGAGCGACTTGCATTGAACGCCTCATAAGACGTGTCTGATTTCCCAGCATGCGCCGCGTTTCCTGGTTTTCGCAGCAGAAGTGGGGAAAGAACGACAACAATTCGTTATGGTTTAGCTGAGCAGCTATCAGTGACAGCGTAATTATGCTTACCCACGTCTGTTACAAGCCGCTTCTTTAAATGTCATTTTGGACCTGAAGCGTGTGGAAGTTATTTAACAAGTCAGCCATGCAGTTCTCTCCCACCAACGGAGATTTCACTTTCGTCTCATCGACAGAGGCTGAAGGTAACTAGGCTGCGCTAGCAGGCCCTAAAGGAGCTAGTGTTGAGTGTTAGCTGACCACTTACCTGTGGAGTTACGCCATTGTTTGGGTAATGCCAATGTGCAGAGTCTAAAACCTGCACTAAGGTGTGAGCTGACATTCACAACTAAAACCGGATGAGATCTCACGACTGTAGCTGGCGAGTCTGAAGTTAGCATCCGATTCCAGCCTCCTCCGGCAGTTAAAGGAAACTCAGTTCTGTCCCAAAACGACCACTTTCTCGTTTTGAGGACCGCTTGTCAGTGTGAATGCTCTCAGCAGGTTCTTCACGCGTTTGTCGAAACGCCTCTTCTTTGTATGTGCCGATGTCCGAGTCGTGCTTCTGCTTCTCTCTGTCGTCATCCGGCTCCGGTTTATGCTGAAGCTTCTGCTGTTTGTGAAAACTTGATAAAAGCTCGTTTTGCCAACTTTTCCGTAGACCTTGTACTATAAACATAAATACGTTCTTCAACCCAGTTCCAGACTTTGAAGGAGTGTTAATAAAATGCTCTTTTCTCATTTCTGCTGGAGTTAGTAACATGGTTCAAGTCCCTTTAACTTGCATTCAAGTAGGCGACACATCTACCATCGGCTGTGAAATAATATATAGAACAAAATGCACGTAAGGTTAGTGCAGACTAAGATGACCTTATGTTCTGGATTATGCACAAATGCTTTCATGTTATCATTGTGATCATACAGAAAGCCCCCAAAAATACCCCACTGAAATAGAAAAAGCTTTAAGCAGCGTCTTGAATGACATCACAGGTAAATGGTGGGATCATCTGATTATAACTGTGTATGAATTGCAGAAAGAATGAGCAGTTCACACAGTCTAAGATAAGTACATTTCCAGTACAGTAATCACATACACTAGCTCACTAAACCCTTCATTATGGTGCCCTTAAAACAGGCAACGGTAAAAGCACTAGCTGAAGTCTGGAGGGTGGCTCTAGAAGATGCAGAGAAAGCAACTAGACACAAAAACGGTTAAAGTGAATAAGATTTAATCAAATTGAAAAAAGGAAATGAAAATGACAGTTTGAGTTATAAACATGTTGTCAGTGGTGATAAAACAGGAGATGGAGAAACATGGATATGAAGGATCTAAGAAAAATATGAATATCACCAAATGGTAGCAAATAGTGTGATTTTCTTTTTTTTTTTCTCAAATCAAAAAGCTAAAATTCTAGAGCTGGTTTGAAGAGGTTGTCTCTTTTGGTTTTGAATCTAGATGTGTTTTAATTTAGTCTGGTACTTGGATAAGCAATAGGACCTCACAGCTTTACTGGCATTTAAAAAGAAATAGCAGTTCAGCGAACAAATATGTAATATTAACATAAGAACAGTACATGTTTAATGTATGATTGGTGTAGACTGGTTACTTTAGAAAGAAGATCTAACAGGTTTAGAAGGGTAGCAAAAGATAAAGATGTGTGTGTATAAACTAAAGATCTGTTCTTCACAGAACTCAGCGGCACCATCAGTGCTCCAGACATTAAACTCACCATGAGCAGTGACAACGGTAAGAACCCATATGCTACCACCTTCCTGAGGCAACGAGGCTACGGCTGGCTTCTGGAGGTTGAAGAGGATGATAATGAAGAGACTAAGCCTCTTCTGTAAGCACATGTTATAATATTTAATGTCATCCTATATGTGACTCTTGTAAAATGTCTCCTTGATTGTTTAAGTAGAGTTTGAGGCACAGATCAGTGTCCTGTTTAAGAAATTCATGGGATGTGGGAGGTCTGGATCCACTAATGGAATAAAATACCATAGCTGCGACAGCATTTCTGAACAGGCACAGGCCTGTTTCTGTAACAGCTAGTATATTTGAAATGATAATGCATGTCTAAGGTGCTTCATAATAACAAGACAAAGTTTATATATTCAATATAGAGAGTGCAACAAAGGCAAGTACATAGTGAAGGCTCATGTTCTGCTTCTTCTACTGTGGACTGGTTCACAGGAGAAAATAATGTATCTTGTTTTGTTTTGGATCCGGTGGTAACATTGCAGTGTAGCTGAGTGTGATTTATCATAACTTAAAATAATGTGACCCTTTGTTTTAGAGAGGAGCTGGACATTGACCTGAAGGACATCTATTACAAGGTTCGCTGCGTACTGATGCCAGTGCCATCACTGGGATACAACCGGCAGGTGGTCAGAGATAACCCAGACTTCTGGGGCCCTCTGGCTGTGGTACTGCTGTTCTCCATGATCTCCATCTATGGACAATTCCGGGTGAGCAGGACAGTAGACATTTCTCTATAATACCCACCTGTATGTTTACCACACTTGGGTCGTAGCTAGAGGTTTTAAAAGTGCCCTATTGTGGTATTTTTCAGGCTAAAGAATATTGGACCTGGATGTCTCAATAAGGTGGAAATTTTCATGCCAAAAAGCTTACTTCCACTGGCCTTAAATTGAGCCTTAAGCCCTGTGACAGAACAAGCTGTTTTGTTTAGTATGCAAATGAGATGTGATTGTCACACCTCTCAGACGAAGTTCATATGTCATAGGAGAAGATGGGTCACAGCATCCATCTAGTTATCATGATAATGCCAACATATGTCAAACTCAGCCTCAAGTAACTCGGATGTGCCGCTGGTGTAGGAACACAGCTTCTGTATTAACATAGTATTGCTCCTACATATGTAACAGCTGTGTTACACAAACTACAGGTAGCTATGGTGATAAACACTTATTGAAAGACACAACATAACATTGTGATAGTATGGAACAGTTTACATAGATGTGCAATGACCCAAATCTACAAACCTGCTTATTAGGCTGTGACAATTTGCATAACCACGAATAGAGTTATAACAGTGATATATTGAAATGTGCTTGCTGCTGTATAAGCAGACTGTCAGAATAGATCCTTCTTCAACCTCAGCTGTGATGCTGAGGGGTAAAGTGGTGTCCGCAGACACACAAACCCTTTGGTTTTGGGTGGAGGGCATGCACTTCTATCATACTCAGTGGACCCACAGTAAAACTAACTAGAGTTAGCACCACCTCTAACCCATAGTAGAACACGGAGAGCTTCTCCTGAGCAGTAGACCAGGTTTCTTCAAGACTTCGTAAAGTCTTGAAATGTAGAATATTAATGTGTATATATAAAATTGATGTTCTGCATTGTTGCTTCCTTGCGTGCATGTAAACACAGTGACCGAGTTCTACTTTTATTTGACAGGTTGTGTCTTGGATTATAACCATCTGGATATTTGGATCACTAACAATCTTTCTCCTGGCTCGTGTTCTTGGAGGTGAAGTAAGTATAGTTGCCACTTAGTAATCTTCTCCAGACAGACACCATCAATCGTCATACAAAACACAAACTATTGTTTAAAGCTCTGCTGTTTTGTTTTTTCATAATTCAGGTTTCTTACGGCCAGGTTCTTGGAGTCATTGGATATTCTCTTCTTCCTCTCATTGTTATAGCCCCTCTGCTCTTAGTGATAGGGGGGTTTGAAGTGGTCTCTACCCTAATCAAAGTGAGTGTAAGCGTCTATTGGCCACATGTCAAATAATGTCTTTTCTGTCATTATGGAATTAAACACTAGCCAAAGTTTAGCGCAGCAAAAGCGTCGTACAATTGACCTACAGACACTGGTTCTCTGCAAAACAATGATCACAACATAAATTCATAAATACCAACAAACACAACAGTTGAAAGCTATGGAGACAGACACAGTCATGGTTATTATAAGTGTGCAAAATGGACTTCAGCTTGCCCCGACTGGCATTTTACTTTGATTTTAGTCTCTATGCAGAAAAATAGCCTCTGCCACTGTCATAAGCAGACTGCTGTCCTTCATAAACTTCACAGGTATCATCAGCCTACTGAAACAATAAAAATAATTCACCATGCACCAGGTCTTTAGGTGTCTGGACAGGAGTTCTTGTTACTAACCCAGAGAGGAATATGTATTAACTAGGGTCAGCACCTGTTTCAGTCGCAGCTCGTTGCTGCTCTTACAGGGTCGTGAGCAGTATGTATCAGTTAGCATATATAATGTCAGGTTACAATGAGGCACAGATGAATATCGTCCTTAACACGTCTTGAATAATATGGATTCTAATAATGTTCTATGTCCTTCATGGATCTTGATGTTTCTGGATAAATGTAGTAAGAATTTGTCATTTCTTGTCTTCCAGCTGTTTGGCGTCTTCTGGGCTGCTTACAGTGCTGCTTCACTGCTTGTTGGAGATGAGTTTAAAACAAAGAAGCCCCTTCTCATATATCCCATTTTTCTTTTGTATATCTACTTCTTGTCGCTATATACTGGTGTGTGATTGAATGGGTTGAAACTCTGGACCTTTTCAACGGACAGTGAAAAGTCAAACTACAGAACCAGGATTTTTTCAAAAGGTGTCTATTTCATTTTCTAACTCTAACTGTTGAATTGTACACACTGTGGATGTAGGGAATATATATAAATGTATATAGTTTTGTCCCCTATGTCGGTCAATAAATTACATATACTCTCACAGCTCAAACACTAGACTGTATGCAGACTTCTTGTTCACTGGTGCAATTCAATCCCAACTCTACTGCTATGTTTTAATTCATCGATCTGGAGATAACCACAGGGTTGCATATTAATGTAATGATTGCTTTTCACAACTCTCCACTATCTCGCCGGAAGATCCGATGCCAAATACATGCTAAAGAAGCAGAAACCGAGTACTGTTCTTGAAGGTGAAGTGGGAAGAAATGGACGTTTATGTTTTTCCCCAGACAGATTTCATCAGCGGCTTCAACATCAGGTCAGCTGAGGACATTAGTCGTGTAGACCACTATGCCATGAATGTGTTGTTTTATAATCAGTAGGAGCAGTAAATTAATAAAGCCTGTTTCTGGCCTGTTACGTCCTTCAAATGCACACAACACAGCTGCTCACACTGAAACGTGAAATAATGCTTATTACTCTGCAGTAATCAGACAAAAGTTGGACACCATGAAAACAATACTTAATTTAATTAAAAACATTTGTTTTTCTCTGTTCACCTACTATTTATTTCTTGACAAATGCTCCATAATTCCAAGCAAAGACAAATAAAGTGTTGAAGACTGAAGAACATTATCTATGCCATACACTCTGCACAGTGGTGGCAAGAATCACTGTAATGGAGGTAGTTCTGCTCTGGTTTGAAACCCACCAACACACAGAAACTCGTCCACCCCAAGGGCCAGACACCAAAGCATGCACGCAGGAAATGAGTTATCTGGTACAGACGGTTTGTGTTGTGCCTGTTGGCTGGTTTTGTTGTTCTATGGCTAAATGGAATGTGTATTTAGATAACGAGGCTAAGAGGACGTGACATCTGTGTGTCATGTTAACACTGGTCAGCAAACACTGACACGCTGTCGAGCTCTTCTCTGACCATTCGCACTGCAGGGTTTAATCCTTCAATTCTTTTCAGAATGAGCAGATTCCAGGTTAATGAAGAAGAATTTCTACAACATTTTTAATGTTGGAAGTGGGATGGATGCTCCACCGACTGTCCTCACAAGAGACTCAGGGAGAGGTCTGCTCCGGGAAATGTGGGGCTGGAGTACAGTTATGAATTGTTTCGTTCAGAGTAAGTCAGGTGTGTGAAAAATTAAGCAAGACTGTGAACTATGTTTTAAAGCTAAAACTGTAAATACCTACATGTAATTATTATACAGAGCTTGTTATTTGGGGTTTTTTTTTGGAAGAAGTGTTATAACGCAGAAATAGGAGATGTAGGGATGTACATGCTGAACTGTAGTGTCTCTATGTAGAAACAGCACCTCTGCAGGAATCTGATATCACCTCAGGAGACTCAGAGGTGGGGGAGGAAGAAAAACACTGTCTATTGATATGTCTGTGACTCTGCAGGACAAAGACCAAGGAAAGACCCAGACTAATTGTTCCAGAAAATCTCTTGTTGCAGTAGATGTTTGTTGATTACAGGGTCTGGAAGCAAGACTTTGTAGGGGAGGTGAAAGAAGATAATGCAAACAAGGTGATGGTGACGATTCCAGCTCCTACAGTAGCTTCTCTGTCCTGTCAAATCTAGGATAGAATTCAAAATCCTTCTCCTCACCTACAAAGCTCTTCATAATAAAGCTCCATCTTGTCTTAGACCTCATGGCTCCTTCTGCTCCAACAGAACCTTGCTTCTCAGAGCTGGTCTACTGGTGGTTCCTAGAGTTTCTACCTGTAGAACGGGAGGCAGAGCCTTTAGCTCCAAGCTCCTCTATGTGGAACCAGCTTCCAGTTCAGGTTCTAGCAGCAGACGCCCTCTCTGCTTTAACACTAGGCTGAAACCTTCCTTTCTGACAAAGCTGATGGTTCCAGATGGTTCTGGTTCCTCTGATCCATCTCTTAGTTCAGCTGCTACAGGCTTAGATGCTGGAACCTCCTTCATTCACTGAGCTCCTCTGGTTTTCTATCTGTTCCATCCACTAACATGCCTCCATGTCCACATGTGACTAACTTTGTCTCTGTTCTCTCCTAGTTGTGTTTCTCTCTTTCTGTCTCTCTCTATTCTCATCTCCAGGTATCGTCAGACTCAGAGTCGTGTGTCTCAGCTGCTGGTCCAACCATCCTGCCTGAGTCTGTTGCAGCTTGTTGTTGTTGTTGTTGTGTTGTTTTCTCTCTTCTCTATCCCTTCACTCCAACCGGAATTTGTTGGGTTGAGTTGTGTCAGGTCTTAAACTCTAATGTAATGAGCCTTGAGGTAACTGATGTTGTGAATTGGTGCTAGAGAAATAAAATTGAATTTAACTGAATTAAATCATGGATTTTCCCTTTGTAACCATGTGTTTGAGGCCGTTTTACTTCACAATATTGTGTAAGTTAGTGTTTGCGCAATGTTTTAATTCATTAAACAGAAATAGTAATTCCCAGATATATGTCATATAGTCAGGGTATTGTTATACCCTGACTATATGTTATACCCTGTTATTCAGGGTATAACAATACCCTGAATAGTCAGTCTACAGGTTCCGCAGCGCAACAGCACAAAGCCATTTATGTCCCTATAGAACATCTTAATCATTTTCTTAAAACATTAAATTCTCATAATATGTGTAGACTTCTTCCATTATTATTCAGTGGTTGTATACTCAATATTATCAATAATAAGTCTAGCAAAAGCAAATCCCGTCAAAAGGCTCCTGTGTCTGAATAAGAATCCTTGAGCTCCAGTGATCCCTTCCCTCTGAGCCTTGTCACCAGCATTAAATCCATGTTAAAATACACTGTCCCAGTTACAAAAAAGTGATGTGAAGTAAATGTATTTACCAGGAAGATGTGAAGAGTCATTTCCAAAACACAATCACAAACCAGACAGTTTATTAAGGAGTCTCTGTTGTTTTCTAAACTAGAGCCTCATAACTGTCCTGAAAATAAAGTAATGTTAGCGTCAACCAGCAGATGTCGCTAAACTAACTGTATCAAGTGTTTGTACTCAATCACGTCCCAGCGCTTCAGTTCACATTCAACAGCTTCTGGAGCCCGCTGGTCTATTAGGGCCACGGCCGAACAGCATTGAGTGCCACACAGTTAACCCTCCGTTTATCCGCCTGCTGCTACACAGTGAGGCGACGAACGGGCGGAGGGAGGCAGGTGGCCCGGACTGGGCTCCGGTTGACGGCGAGAGCCCGGACAGAGAGCTACGCAAAGGGAGCCCGGCCCGGTCTGCGGCCAGTGTAACAGTCCCTGGGCTTTCATGTTTCTTGAGTGAAATATTATCAGCCGACATTTATAGGCTTCTGACAGCTTCTATCATACTTTATGTGCGCGTATCTCCACGTTCAATCTCTGCTCTGCGGGTGGGAGTTTTACCTCGGACGTGTCCTGTCCACACCTGGCGTGACTTGGCTGCAAGACGTCCACTTTTCAGGTGGATCAGTAGGGAGACGCAGCGGAACAAAGGCATTTACAGACCAGACAAACGTGTATGTGCTGCTGACAGGGCGTTGTTAGAATGTCCAGTTTATCTTTCCTCGTAGGACTAAAAGTCTCATTGAACTGAGACAGCGTGAGTCCATTGCATCCTCCTGGCCGCCGGGTCGGATGCTCACTTCAGCCTCGCGTTGACAGCGGCAGGTCCAGCTGTGTTGTTACTACTACTAAGAAGCCAGTTGCGACAGCGGCGTATTATGACACACTCGCGGGGAATTTGCTGTTTCTGTGGCAAAGCTTTTACATTGCTGTTCCTCGTACTTTCCCCATCGGCTGTTCTCGTCTGTGCTTGGTGTTATCGCGGGAGGTAGCGCAAAGTTACGCCAACTTCGTTTATCTATCGCGTAACTGACAGCCAGCCTAGCCTGGAGTTCTCAACGCGGATGGTGAATAGCCACAGTTACGGTAACGGGCGGAGAGGAAGCCGCTGAAGGAGTCGGTAGAGGCAGGAAAGTGATAAGTTAGTTAGGGGTTAAACGTGTGGATTTAGCGGTATTGCGTGTATCACTGGATACTTACAAACCATAGAAAGGAAGGGAATATAAGGAAAGATGGCGGCCGCGGCCTCGCCGGGCTCCGGCTCGTCCACCTGCTCGGACTGGATTGTGCTGAGAGACGGCTGCCTGCGTTGCGACGAGGAGGGCCTGCGAAGCCTTTCGTACCACCCGGCCCTTAATGCTATCTTGGCCGTTACTAGCCGCGGGAGTATCAAAGTCATTGACGGCACTTCGGGAGCCATTCTGCAGGCTTCAGCTTTGCACGGTAAGCGCCGGGGTTCCCTGTCAAACCCGAGCCCAACACTTTGGTCTGACACATATACCGCTGACTGTCAACAGACCCTAAACGCGACACAGCCGGGGCTGAAGTCCTAGCTAGCGCAGACCGCTCTTAACATCGGGACCAACGCCAACTAGTTAACTACTCCATTCGTCGAGCACGGCGTGTTTTGTTAGCCAGACATCTGTGGACAAATGTAAACTATTTATTAGTGACTGCCAGTGTTTGTTAATGTTTATGATGGCGGCGGAATGACATATATATGTATACTCCTGCAAGCTAATAGCTCATTAGTTAGCTTAGCACAGTGCTAGTTAGCCGGGCAACCTCCCTTGATAGAATATTTTACTCTAGTGGTCAGTGACGAAATGCCGATATCAGAACTGTTCATACCCCGAACCCCTGAAAACCATCGCTGATTCGGTTACGTGTAGTTAACCAGTAGTACAGTGTTACGATCTGAATTACGGTGACAGCCGCAAAACAAGCTAGCGGCTCTCCGCTTAATCGTACCTCCCTGTCGTTTCTAGCATACGTATGATGTTGATTGTACATTGACCTGATAATGTAAAGATGCTGTAGTGGAGGCTTGTGTTTTGATTTACCGGAACTGCTCACTCGGTCAAATATCATCTTAGCAATGGCGTTGTGTCCTTTGACATTAGGCAGGCCATGGCAGGACACTGCATGTACAGCTTTTGTAGTAAAGAAGTAAAAGGCACTACAATCTGGTGCTTTACACTCACTTGTGCGTGGCTGGTGATCGTTTTCCTCTGCTTGTTTACACATCACAGCATGTGTGTTCATATGGATGGTAAAGTGACTTCAGTTTGTTTTGCCTCTGAATTTAACGAGACAAAAACATTCACAGTTCATTTCACAGTGGCTGTTGTTTGGCATGCTGCACCACACCTGAAGATTGTTTCATAGGACAATATACAGCTGGTTTTACCAAGTAGTAGTAAGACAGAGACGCTGTGCTTGTCCAGAATTACATAGACTGTCATGTTTGTAAGGATATTGATGATGTATTGCTTTTATGAATGTAGTAGCGTATGTTCAAGGAGTGTATATCAGTGACAAAGCATTTCCAGAAGGCAGTGGGGCCAGTATTACCCAAATGTACTTGTTGACATCACAATGGAAAAAATTACACAAAATAAATACTATATTTAAGTGATAACGGGCATTTGTTCTAATCTGTATAACCTGCTTTGAAGTATATGTTAAACAATAAAGAAGCCAGAGATGCTTGGCTTATGTTTTAGACTGCATGTATATTTAACACAGAAACATGAAAACCTCTAGGTTAGTATTTGAGGGGTTCAGTGCTTTGTGCGCGGACAACTTCAACATGTGACCAGGAGGTACCCAGTAAACCAGTAGAACCAGTAAAACTATGGTTTGAAGAAGGCTTGTTCTGCCACCTGAGTTATAGTTGCCTTAAAAAACATCACAACCACCCAAAGAGACCTTGATCCTGACAGTAATGGCACCAAGTGCTAACCATCTGAACAGACTGGCAGAAAAAATGTGAAGCTTTTTGAGTGCACACTATAATTGACACAGAAGAAGTGATGGGTAACAAAAAGCCTCCTTTTTAAACATTCTTGACACTTAGTTAATATATGTTGCCTCCTAAAATAATAATTGTGTTTGAATATAACTCACAATATGAGTATAATATGTCATTACACACTTATTATTATGATTATTATGATGATGATTATTATTATTATTATTTATTATTATTATTATTATTATTATTATTATTATTATTATTATTATTATTATTATTCCAAAATTACAGTGCACTGAAGGTAAACTAATAAGTGTTGTGTTTCTGGTCATCATTTTGGATAAATATCTCCGTCAAGCTTTCTGACTTTGTGTGCTTCTGTTTCCCAGCTAAACCCGGCGGGCGTGTGAGGTGTCAGTACCTTCCTGCAGTGGACAAGGTGCTTTTTGTGGATGACTATGCAGTAGGATGCAGGAAAGATCTGAATGGTATCCTGCTCCTGGACACAGCCCTCCAGCCTCCCGTGGCCAAGCCTGAGGATATGGTTCAGCTGGAGCTGCCAGTCACAGAGGTAAGAGTAGTAGTATAGTGTGTTACGTTCACCTGGAAGAACATACTGATGTTGTTGTTGTGACTTCAAATTTGATTAAGGATTTTGCCAGTCAGTTGGCAGGTAAGAACTGTGCAGACGTCTACATCTTACTTGGTAGCAACCTAAGTGTAGACTCAGGTTTTGATACTAGACCTTATCCCGCTTATCCACTTAAGTCTGATAGCTGCAGAGGTAATATACCTATAAGTGTACAGCTCATAAAACACTTGCAGATTGCTAAAAGAAATCCCATTACTAGACTGAATGATGGCAGTTCAGCGACACACAGTATTTCTATATTTGTTTTTTTTTACATTGTTTACACTTTAACTATTTATTTATCAAATGAACAATAACAGTTATTTCACCAGGAATACAATTAGTGATTGATGGTTGTATATAATATACGTTTTGTGTTTTCAGGCACAGCAGATGTTGTCTGCCTGTCAGGAAAACATAGATGTGTCCAACACAGAGGGCTATGAACTGTTTATCAGCCAGCTCAAAGAAGGCCTGAAGAATACCTCACACGAGACAGCAGCCAATCACAAAGTGGCCAAGGTTAGTGCAATGGTAAAAATGTCATTACATAACATTCTTCATGATTAGAGGTGATTTAAGACACATTACAGATACGTTCACCTGGAAGCTGCCAATGTTCTTTCTGAATGTGGAATGTTGTGTGACAAGAAATCTCATTATAAAATGTACAGAATGTGTGAACTGTTTTCATAGTTGGCGTATAGTCAAAATTGTGAGGGCCCTAGTGTCCTTTTACATTGCCTTTCCAAAATCATCAAGGGTATGTAAACTTTTAAACACCATTATTTTGATAGCTCTACTTGTCATTAGGATTCTCAGAGCCCACACAATTGTGTAATAATTAATAACCTGAGTAATAACTCTAATATAAAGTTTTTGGACGACCAATCAATATTTCACCAATTCTGCGTTTTAGATGTATGAGTACAACTGTATCATCTAAGAGACTTTGAAGGCTCAAACTCTTATTTATAATTTTTTTTCCCTCTACTTTCCAAATATTTCTTGCACATTTAACGCATATTTTCAGGTTGACAGAGAAGGTGCTTGAGCCTTGTAATCTGTCCACTGAAATCTTTATTCACCTATACAGAGATAGAATTACTTGTCTTAGCATTCAGCTGAAATGACTTTTAATAATAAAAGTGGTTGTTTTCGCATTGTAGTTCCCTGCAGAGTCAGTATCAGTCTGTCCAGCACCTTTTCCCTATCATACCCCTGAATGTCACTCTGGGTTCTGTTTGATTCATTCATTTTAGTACCTTTTGTGCTGTACTTTCTAAGTTTAATATCAGTGGAGTCAATAAGAGTCTTTAAGGCTATGGCACATTCTCAGCTACTCACTGTTAAATACTAATCAGAGTGTCTGTGGTGTGGTAAACCTGTTTGAGTGTCCTGGTTTCAACCTGGACAAGTAGTGGAAGTCAAACACTACATTCTGTCATTCAGATGAACCTAAATCTGATTTTACTTAAGCCACTGGTCTAACTCATGGGATATTTGAGAAGAAGTGAAAGAAAAGAAGTTCTGTGGAGCCAGCCTGCCTAAGCATTTTAGTGGTTGAACTCTACTTCACTCCTATTTGTGTTTGATGTAGATTCTTCACTGTTGACAAACATTTGATTGCTTTAATATTTGTGGAAAAATAACGACTTAGCTGTTTGACCATGTCAATATAGATCGCAAATGCTTATTGTGCTGCATTTTTATACAAGATAAGAAAATATATTGAAGTTAACACTAGTAAAGTAAATAGAATGCTGCCAGCAGGAGCCTTTTTCAGAACATAGACCTTCAGGTAACGCATGTCACAATTTACTTCAGTCAATGGACATTTTCTTATACTATATTTTTCCTCCTCCTCTCTTGTCGTAGTGGGCAACAGTGACCTTCCATCTTCCCCATCATGTGCTGAAGCTGGTGGCCAGTGCCATCGTTAATGAGCTGAAGAAGATCAACCAGAACATAGCTGCCTTGTCTGTGGCCTCATCCATCATGGATCGGCTCTCCTACCTCTTGGCAAGTGCTAGGCCTGAGCTTGGGGTAGGCCCTGGACGTTCTGTAGATAGGTAAGCAAGCACTTAGTCATGACTGCAAAGTTAAATCGATTAACAGCTTTCATTTTTTCATTTGGTTTTTAAGATAGCTAGCATCACACTCATTTCGGAGTCTACATTGTGGTATTTTGGCGTCCTGTACAGAAAATGTGGCCATAAGCATGTAGTCTACTCTACTCTTAAATAAGGCTTTCAGGTATTACTCATTATCAAATAACAATAAAAAAGAAACAGGAAAACCTTAGACTCAAGTTGAATTTGACATAATTATAACGTGAAAACAAATCCCTTACAAGTTGGCACTGTGCCATGATGAACAGCAATACAGCTTATATAGTGTGTTAAAATTTGTTACGCGATCTGAACCAGGACCATTGTGATTAATATAACTGTAACACTCCCCTACAATCGTACAGAGGTTGAAATTACCTTAAGTTCCAGCAGATCACCCTTGGTGTGGAAAAACCCCTGTCATGTGACTTTTCCACTGACGTGCCCTCTGCCTCCTACCCTAGCCTCACTCCAACCAGTGTAGGCGGCGGGACGATGTGCTTTTGACACAAGCTGCCCTGGTACCTTTCATACAGCACAGTGAGGTGGCATAAGCGAGCTGAACCTGAAGAGGCAGCATGAAAGTATTTTGTATGCATCTGGTATTTGGTTGCTAATTGCCAGAGTAATCTTGTTAGCATTTGCGATTTTCAGTGGACAATGCCCTTACATACTTTGAAAAGCCTCTGTGGTGTATATCCTTCAGGTCGAAAAACTGTTGAATTGATTTACTTTGTTAATGTTGGTACCAATTGATAACAAGGCAAATACTATGTTAATGGGTTTTGTTTAATGCCATGGCCCAACTTTGTGACCACCAAGTTTGGTCAGTTATGGGAACTGCAGGTTATTGTTATTAGTAACTGGCTTTGTAAGCCACGCTCTAACAATCTGTGTGGTGGAGATATTGGTATATTGATATATTCAGTTTCAGACTTGTATACTAAACAAAAGTGTGATGTATGATGTATTTTTACACCCATATTACGCTAAAGTAACTGGTAAAGTGATATTTTCTAATTTAGCATCAAGACAAATGTTGTCCCTTGCAGATCTTTAATGTACAGCGAAGCCAACAGGAGGGAGACATTTACGTCATGGCCACATGCTGGCTACAGGTGGGCTCAGCCTGATCCAATGGCTCAAGCAGGCTTTTACCACCAGGTAAACCTAAGTGACATATAGTATTTTTATGTTTAACAGTATACATAGTGTCAGAGTCTATTGTTATTAAATTCTGTTCATAGACCTGCTATATAAACCCAGGATTCGCCAGACTAAAGATTAAGGGTACAGGATGATGCTGCACAAGTGTATGTAAGCTCTAATCATTCTGTCTCGCCACAGCCTGCCTCAACAGGGGATGACAGAGCCATGTGTTTCACCTGTAGTGTATGTCTGGTGTGTTGGGAACCTACGGATGAGCCGTGGTGAGTGAACATCATTAAAGGCTCATTGATCTACCCGCTAGATGTAGAAAGTATAGAGTGGCAGCTTGAAATGTAAGTTTTTTTTGTTCGATAATGCTCAGTGTTTCTCTGATATACCAGGTCTGAACACGAGCGACATTCTCCTAATTGCCCATTTGTGAAGGGTGAGCACACACAAAATGTCCCACTGTCTGTGACACTGGCTACTAGTCCTGCCCAGTTTCCCAACAGCCCTGACAGTTCAGACAAGATTGCCTGCTATGGCTTTGGTAGCTGCCCCCAATTCCTGGCTGCTGCCACCAAGAGGGGCAAAGTGTGCATCTGGGATGTCTCTAAAATAATGAAGGTAAGATCACTGACCCATGAGTACATGAAGCAGCATGATTCATCTTCTCAACTTTCTGCCAAAATTTAAGCTAAGTTTAAAGCCTGTATATTTGTGACCAATAGGTGCATTTGAAGTTTGACATAAACCCATATGACCCGGCAATCCTGAGGCAGCTGATTCTGTGTGGTGGTGAGCAGAGCCAGCAGATGCTTACAGAGTCTCGAAGACCAACTTTGACCTGGCTAGAAGAGTCATCATCGTGCTCTGACCTACCCAAGCTAGAGGGAGACAGGTGAAACACACATGCAGTGCTTTGCAATAATACTCACAGCCCATGAAATTTTGCATAAATGCACAAAATTTAATTTACTTATTACTTATTTATTTATTAGTAAAATGGATAGAGAAGAGAGAAAAAGAACAACAGGAACTAAGAGAGCAACAACAACCGACACAGTCAGGATGGTTGGACCAGCAGCTGAACACTGGAGACACACGTCTCTAAGTCTGACGATACCTGGAGATGAGAATAGAGAGAGACAGAAAGAGAGAAACACAACTAGGAGAGAACAGAGACAAAGTTAGTCACATGTGGACATGGAGGCATGTTAGTGGATGGAATAGATAGAAAACCAGAAACCTTTAATCCTGATGCTATGTTCCATCCTCTGTAACGCAATGTTATGAGCTATAGCATTGAATCCCTCACTAAGATCTAACAGGAGTACAGAAACGCTGTCTGAAGCTACCAGAAGATCATTAGTGATTCTAATGAACTGTTTGTATGCTATGGTGGACCTCAATCCGGATGGGAAATCTTCATCTTCTTTGCTCTCGCTGTGTCTTCTTCTCATTTTGGCTTCAACAATAATGATTGCACAAAGAAAGTTGAAAAGGCATGAAAGTGCAACAAATTTGAGTTCTGTCAAGGCACCATTCAGATGTACAGTTGGTGGCTAATGCTAAATGTGATATATCCAAAGTGAATGAAGTTACCTCCCACTTCAGCTCAAGCAAGCAAAATAACAAAACTTTCAATAAATGCTAAGATTAAAAAAAAAAAAAAAATCAAAATATATCGAATTGCAAGCCCTGTATCTTGATGCGCATCATGTCGCCTAATTATTGCCAATAACAGCCACTGTGCACTGTTGAATCCATCATCTGAAATTGGCAAGATTATGGCACAACTGTAAACCTACCAAGACTTGGCCGTGCAGAAGAATGTTAATCAGAGAAGCAGCCAACAGGCCCGTGGTAACTCTGAAGGAACTGCAGAAATCCACAGCTCGGGTGAGAGAATCTGTCCACAGGACAAGTGGCAAGAACAAAGCTTTTGTTGAAAGAACGCCAGCAGTCCGATATACAAAAGCCACACTTTTCAGATATTTAGAAAATTCTTACTTTTTTCCAGTTGTCTCTGTGTTAGACTATCACATACAATCTTGGAAAGATAAATGTGTTTGGGGTTGTAATGTGACAAAATGTGTAAAAGCGGTATGAGCAATTATACTGATATTCACATAATTATATCGGATAGTATTATTATTTTAATCCTGTCTTCCAGTGATGACCAGTTGGAGGATTCAGACAGTGATGACCATTCCCGATCAGAGTCAGTAACGGGTATAAACATTTTAATACTTATTTACAGTCTTGGGTTTGGTGGTGCCCTTGTTTTTCATTTTTGATTTAACCATATTTCAAGTTATGTAAATGTATATACATTCTTAATAAAATAGGGCTTTCCGACTTTGTTTTGTTTCAGGTCAGCCTTCTCAGTGGGAGAGCATGGATATAAGCCTAGGGGTGACTGCACTGAGTGTGCTCCAGCAGCCAGAGAAGCTTCAGTGGGAAGTGGTGGCCAGTGTGCTGGAGGACACAGTCAAAGACCTGGAGGAGCTGGGCACTAACCCATCACTAAACCAAGCCAAGGCTCACAGTCAGGCTAAAGCAAAGGACAAGGTCCTGGACCACCACAACATTCCCTTTCCCTGCCTGCTTGCAGGAGGCCTGCTCAGCTATCGCTCAGCATCCAGCACCCCAGTAGCTGGACCCCCAGCCACATCACCAGCTACCACACGCAGGACAACAGATGGTCCTCTTAGGACTCATTGCCCAGAGCTATTCCACCCTGGATCTCTACAGGACCATGGTCTCATGGAGATGGAGACCTGCAACCCCCAGACAACAGGCCAGGAGCAGGGCTTCTCTGGTCTAGCACATTCTCAGTCTCCAAGCCCATCTCCTTTGCAGGCTGTACGCAGGACTATACCCGTGCTGCTGCTTTACAGTATCAAAGAAGTGGATGACAAGTCCTCAGGACAAGTGTTTGCTCAAATGAACAACCTAATGAGCAAGAATCTTCACGAGGAAGGCTTCACGGTTCCACAGATCATAGAAATGGAATTTGACACTCATGAGCAGCTTCTTCTTCAGGATCCCCCAATAACCTACATTCAGCAGTTTGCTGATGCAGCAACTAATTTTGCAGGGCTAGATAGTCATATGGACAAATGGAGCACTCTGTCTGCGGGAACGGTTTCCACTCCATCTCGACCTGGTTCACTGGTGCAGTGTTTGAGGTTGCCCAAACAGTTGGAAGATGAAAATCTGTATGTGGACTCCATTACGCCCTGTTGGGATGGTGTGCATCTTCTGGTTGTACTGCAGCCGTGTGTAAATGATTCCCTTACGGCTACAAACCAAGTGGAGGCTCTCAACAATATCAACCGTCTGCATTCTGTTTTCTGTAGCCAGCGTAAAGGAGACCCCTTATACCCAGTGGCAAATGGAGTAGAGGGCCATTCAGGGGTATCAGCACCTCAGACCCCCCTTATCCTCCCCCCAGGAGACCAGCAGAAGCAGAGGTCTACAGGTGGTGGGAAAGGAGGGGGTTATCTTGCACTTTACAAGCTCAACTATTCTACCCGCATTGTCACTTTGGATGAGGAGCCTGTGAAGGTGCAGCAGATCTGGGACCCTTGCGATGCCATCACCTCTCTTATATTACTTCCTCCAGATGTGCTAGATAGCAGGGAGGATGACAGTGAAGAGACTCCAGAGGAGGCTCTTCTCTCTGGTTCAAAAAATTGTTCTGGAGTCAAGACAGTCATTGAAGGCCCTGCTAGCTCTGATACTGGGACTACATGTGAAACAGCCACAACCAGCAGCAGTGCTCATGTTACCAACCCCTCCACTTCTGCCTCCAGCCACAAAGACTCCAAGCGGTTAGAGGTGGCAGGCTTGGGCCACTTGGTTGTGACCACACAAGCTGGACACATTATGATTTTGGACCTGTCCACGCTGGACGTCCTAGCAAAGGTGGAGCCGCCTCGAAAGGAAGGGTCAGCAGAGGAGACAGACCCCTTCGTATCAATTACGTATTGCTCTGGGACCGACCGTCTTTGTGCCTGCACCAAAGGTGAGTCTTTTATTCTTGGATTTGCTGCCTTCAGACAAAGATGTGTGTCAATTAAAGGAAGCCTCCTTTGCCCGTTAGTTACACTGGGCGACTTGGACGTTAGCATTAGCTATCTAACGTCAGGCCATGTAGCTGTAGCTCACTTGAACACCAGAGGAGTGTTGCACAAATCAAGATAATTAACCTGGGATTTTCCACATATCCTGGTTGAACTTATCCTTGACTTGGTTGCAGAACAGCAGGATCAGTTAAGCTTAGCCTAGTTACCATGGGGATTTACCTGTGTTGTGATTAAACACTTCCTGGATTAATTTAGCCCAGACTCAGTTGCACAAAAACTGAATTAAGTTACCACTGAGATTTATTCTCTGAACTTTTCCTGGTCCAGAGCAGGTTAACATCCAAGTTAACTCTAGTGAGTGATCATGTAGTTTAGCTGCCTGTTCTACTAGAAATTAATGTTTTCTGCAATTAAGTAAGTCTGCATGTGTTATTTAATATATCTTTCATGTCTATGTGGTCATTACAATAACTGGTTTAGGCTTAGTTTTATGCAAATTGCTGCTCATATTGTGGTTTGATGACTACGGGCATTATCACGATTGTTGAATTTGTTAAAAGCAGCCGATGAAAATCTGTTTCTGTCAAGTCCATGTGAGGCTCTGCTCAGTCCAGCATATACAAAAGTCACTAGTATCTCTGCTGCCAGGTTCTTTTGTGGCTTTTGTGAAAAATACATAAGATTATGAAATAATTATAAACTGATAAAATTTCTACATTATAGATTTGGTTGTTATGTATGCATATGGCTCCATAATAAGCTGTTGCTCAGTGGTTGAGTGCTCTCCATTTTTTTTTTAATCTCTAATTCTGTGGTTGATACCAATGGTCTTTTCATCTTTTGTAGCTTAAGCCCCATTTAGTGTATACAGTACATTGCCAGAAACATATTTTTCAATTCGAGAGGAAGCTGTGGAGTAGTTGCTGCTCAGTCATCCATGATGAAATGTGGTGAGCTGATTTATTTAGTTTCAACAAGTAGCTACTTCAATGTCAAACATTCCAAGAAATGATCTTGTTGTGACTTATTTTTTGTATTTTTTTTTGACTTATCTTTATGTATTGCAATGTAATGGCGTTGCATATTGCAGTCCACAGATGTACAAAGTGTTAAGTTGCGTGAAGGGGACATGTGTACCCGATTTAACTAAAATTCAGTTGGTAGACATTTTCCGATGATGTAAATGCAAACTGCAGAATATAGCCATATGCTTTACCTTTACTACATGTGAAACACACACACTTATTGACTCTCAAGCCCTATTCTAGAACATGTTGCAGCACATTTGCCATCATCACATCGCCTGCAGTCCAGTTATCTGTGTGGTATTATTCCAAATTTATTAACATATATTTTTTCTGTCCCTGGCTAAGGTGGAGAACTTCATTTCCTTCAAATTGGAGGTGTTTGTGATGATATCGATGATGGAGACATGTTTATTGATGGCCCCCTTTCTAAAGGGGCTGAAATGCTGCTTGAGGGGGCTAAGCCCTCATCCAACCCTTCTAGCCCTGGGATCACAGGTAGCCAGTCATTTGATATGGAATATCACTCTGTGTGGTCTAATGTTAGTAGGATTGGTGCTTAGGCATCTGTGTTATACTGTTCTTGTGCTCCACCTCATCAATTGGCCTTTTTGTAGGAGTGGACCTACTAGTGGATCAGCCACTGACCACAGACAGTCTGATGTCGCTGGTAGAGCTGACACGCTTTGAGACGTTGACCCCACGCTTCTCAGCCACAGTGCCACCTTGTTGGGTGGAGGTGCAGCAAGAGCAGCAGCAGCGCCGCCACCCTCAACACCTTCACCAGCAACACCATGGAGATGCAGCCCAGCATACACGCACCTGGAAGCTTCAGTCTGATAGGTAGCTTTAAACAACGTCTGAGTGGTTACCTGAAGTGATAGCTATTGGCACAGTACAAACAGGAGGAGCTAACTACTAAGTTGACATACATTGTAGTGGTGCCAGTCAGCAAAATGTAAACCAAGAAAGACTTGATAAGGGATAGGTCGAGTTGGAGCCTGCAGTGTAATCAAGTGAATCCATACCATACATATTTGATGGATCACTAATCATGCGTATTTTCATGCATTACTGATATTAAAAGCTCTAAGTAGTTAGTGACCTGTGTTCTCACCACAGCTCCAGCTGGGATGAACATGTGTTTGAGCTGGTGCTGCCCAAAGCCTGCATGGTGGGCCATGTGGACTTCAAGTTTGTCCTGAATGCCAACGTTGTCAACATTCCTCAAATCCAGGTGACCTTATTAAAGAACAAAGCACCTGGCCTGGGAAAAGTTAGTGGTAAGGACGTAGCCATTAGCAATTCATTTAATTCAACATAAAACAATCAGGCGGCTAATTGTCTGTCACTTTAAATGATTGTTGCTTGTCATGCCTTCAACAGAGACTGCTGTGGACAGACAAATCTCCTTCCCCCTTGCTCATGTCCTCCATGCCAATGGGGAGAGGAATGGTCAGCCTCTACTGCATGACTTCACAGAGGACATCCAGTTCATGGACATAGAAGAGACTGCAGGTAAAGAATTGAGCATGTTTTTTCATTTTGTCTTACTATTCTTATTATTTGATATTCTGTCCTGCTAGACGGGTAAAAAGTAATTGACGTGCTCACATTTGCTCTCTGTAAATGACAGTCCACCTTTCTTCTGATGCGAGTAAAATATTTATTGCTCACCACACTGTTAACATTTTTTAGGCACAAGCATTCATATTTGTCCATAGAATTCCAACAATACAATATCACAAGCAGAGAGAAGTGGTCAAAAACTGTTTGCTTCTTACGTCTAGCAACACCTGACACCTGTTAGATGGTTCCTACCTATAGGCTATAAATTAGCTTTATGAATCTATTCAAGTTCCTAGAGAAATCGTCTGTGTAGCATTCACACTGATTAAAACAGTAGCTCCTGTGTTTGTTGTAGGCTCCATTCTGTGTCCGTTCCTGGAGGACCACAAAGAGGACATCCTGTGTGGTCCAGTTTGGCTGGCAAGTGGGTTAGACCTCTCTGGCCATGCAGGCATGCTCAGCCTCACTAGCCCCAAACTGGTTAAAGGTAAGCGGGGCCATGGCACCTGATAGCTGTGTCCATGCATTAAGTTGTGAATGCATCAGTAATTGTCCCTGTACTTCAGGCATGGCAGGAGGAAAGTACCGCTCCTTCCTAGTTCACATTAAAGCAATGAGTGATAAAGCCATGGATGAGAGCTCCCGGCCTGTGATGAGAATCTCTAGTGCCAAGCCCCATGGAACCAAAGCCCACACACTGTCAACCCTGCTGCAGCGGGCTCAGGCATCCAAGGTGAAGGCCTTCTTTTGTTAGGCTGTTTCGTCATGGGCCAAGGGAAACAAAACGGCATATTTAATGGGAAAGAAGTTAGATAATTGTTCAATAGGCAGGGAAGTTTTAAATCAATCATCTGTGCATAAGCCATTAACAATATTAGTCTACCACTAAGTATTTTTCTAATAGTTAGATTACAAATGGATGCAAATGCAAAGTCACATTAGTTATTTTGTGTGTCTATGCATGTTTATGTAGGAGAAGATGTCTGCTGTGAAAAATGAGACACCCACACCCTCTAAGAAAGCAGAAAACCTGCGAGGCTGTGACCTGCTCCAAGAAGTTTCAGTTACAATCAGGAGGTTTAAAAAGACCTCGGTACCCAAAGAAAGGTAAGACTGATAAAGAGTAAGGGTGCTAGTTTAGTAATGAAAGTAAAAAAGGTATTTATATATTAAACAGCATACTTTGCTACTTGCTTTGGTTTTTAGGGTCCAGCGCTGTGCCATGCTGCAGTTCCCAGAATTCCATGAGAAGATGCTGGATGCACTGTGTCGTCAAACAGAGAGCCCAGCCACTGAACACGCCCAAAGCCTGATCCTGGATGTCTTGTGCTGGCTCGCTGGGGTTTTCTCCAATGGACCCTGCAGGTAAGTTGAAGAACACACGGCAAATATTAAAGGATCACTATCACTTCCACTTAGACAAGTCAGAAGCAAGTGGCCTCTTTTTCAGCGTAAAAGAAGGAAAGGAAGGTCTGCTTATGAAAACACGGACAAGACTGATGGATATTGTGCGGGTGTGTTTCTTTGAGGCCGGCAGAAGCATAGCGCACAAATGTGCTCGTTTTCTTGCACTGTGCATTGGGTAAGTGAAACGCTTCATTATTACTGCTACTACCACTAACAGTAAAATGAATTCATATTTTCTGTCATAGTGGTCTATGAAATACTAAGTGCTATAATGCCACTATAATTGCATAACAGGTTTCATTCAGATTAGAGACTTATTCCAAAACTAAAGCCTTGTACCTATACTGCCCCCCTGCTGGGGAGTTGTGAATTTCTCATTACAATACATGAAGTAGGGTTAGGATAACACAAGCAAACAATTTTCAGAATGATGTTCATCTTGGACATGTGAAAGGAATGCTAAAGTGTGAAACCCACACTGAAAATCTGCTGGCCAGGTACGAAGAACTATATTTAAAAAGCGTGTCAACATCAAAGTGCAGCTTAATTATTTGTACTAGACATTTAAGACTCCAGAAGGTTATGTAAGAAATATGTACATAGTGCCCTCATGTGGCCATCACTTGCCTGTGCAGGTGTGTTTAAAATGCTTCAGTGGCTGAGGATGCAAGAAGCAATGACCTCGCTTTTTCAGCAGTCACACACATTTTATTCAGGAAATGCAGCGTCCTAGTTGGTGGAGCTGCATCTGTTAACTTTCTGTTTTTTTTTTTTTTTTTAATTGCTGTTCTTGTGTTTACTTTTGGTTTTTCATACTGCTATGGTGTCTACTGGCACAGTATAACTTGACTGGTCATTACCATATGTTATGATTGACAGGGATAAAAGCTTTGTAAATAAAAACTCTTTCAGCTAGAGGAGAGCAAATAGTCACGTAATGACTACAGTGGTGAAAGTGAACGGCTTTGACATTCACACTGCAGCTAGAACGTGCCACAGCTGTATCCAGTGCAAATCCTTTATTAACCTTTTTTCAGATCATGTTCTGTGTTATTTGGGTTCGATCACTGGCGGTTGACACGCATTCATTTTCTGTCCAGCTTGAGTATATAACACACTGTGGCGCTGCAGTTGCTCTCCACCAACTCTTGTTTGCTCTGAAAGGTTCAATTTTTATTTGTGAATGGTTATATTAAAGGTTGATTTTACATAGGAGCCAATTTGGCTAGTTTACGTAATCAGAAAGTATTCTCACAGTGACACATTTCTCTCGGATGAAAAGACCTCTGTACAGATGTTTTAGCACTGACAGTCTAACTTTATTAGGAATGATCTGGCATACATTTCACACAGTTAAACACGCTTAGCCTAGTCTTGTGTTCAGTTGTTGATGGACCTTCATAAACACTACATTAATAACTGTATGATTTCAAGATCACATCATCATCATGTGATTGATGTAGTTCTTCCTTGCTTCCTCAGTTGCGTGTGTTTGGTTTATATGGAGATAATAAGAAATAAATCAGCATGATGTCTTCATTTTTACTGTAGCAATGGAAAAGGAGACCCAGTTCAACAGGGATTTAGTGCAAGTCTTCTCAAATCTCTGTTGGACAATATGCCTTATTTGCCTGCAGCTGCAACAGGTGGTAAGTTACTAAGCAGCATTGTAACAACACTTCCTTTGTAGGTTTTTTCCCCATTAAGGGCTTCTCTGCGTTCCTTTCTGATCTTTGTGTTTTCTGTTTGACTTCAGGCTCAGTATTCTGGTACTTTGTTTTGCTGAACTATGTAAAGGAGGAGGACCTGGCAGGCTGCAGTGCTGCTTGCGCCTCTCTGCTGACTGCCATCTCTCAGCAGTTGCAGGACCGCCTCACCCCACTGGAGGCATTGCTGCAGACCAGGTAGGTAGAACTATTTAGCTGAACAGAGGCTTTACAAGATCTGCAGCCAATCCTGCTGAGTTAGCCAAGTTCTACTCTTCCTACATGAGGTTTATTCTAAACATAGAGGTCTTCCTGTCCACTTCCCTCCAGGTATGGCCTTTACAGCTCTCCATTTGACCCTGTGCTCTTTGATTTGGAGGTTAGTGGATCCTCCTGTAAGAATGCCTTCAACAGCAGCATTGGAGTCCAGTCAGATGAGATTGACCTCTCTGACATTCTCTCTGGTATGAGTTATGCCTGACTAAATACTACATTTTTGAATCTTTTTTTAACATTGGGTATGTTGGAGATTAGTCGCTGGGTGCCAAGTACACATGCCATTTAAAGAGAAAATGATTCCAGTTTAACCGATATCCTGATCATGCATTATCAAGTACTATGAAATGAGCTTCCTTCCTAGTTTAACAACTTACATTATAGTGCGGTATTATTAAAAGAGACTTTTCTTTTTACGATACCTGTCTTACAGGGAATGGAAAAGTAAGCAGCTGTGCAGCAGCAGAGGGCAGCTTCACTGCATTAACAGGACTCTTGGAGGTGGAACCTTTGCACTTTACTTGTATCTCCACTAGTGATGGAACGCGGGTGGAACGAGATGATGCCAGCATGTTCACTAGTAATAATCTTATTTTGATTCTACTCATTTTTGGTGCAAACGTTACTGTGCGATGTTTGGCCATTGCCTGACGCTTTTGTTGAAACCCCAGTGAGCACATTTGGTGTGACGCCAGGAGTGGGCAGCCTATCAACAGGAACAGTCGGTGAAGCTTCTACAGCCCTGAGTTCTGCGGCCCAGGTGGCACTTCAGTCACTGTCCCATGCCATGGTGTCAGCAGAGCAACAGCTGCAGGTCCTGCAGGAAAAACAACAGCAACTGCTAAAACTGCAGCAGCAGGTGAGAAATCGCTGTTGCACTGCACCACTTGAGCTTATGATACCTAATGTAACATGTAGTTCCTCTCATAGGTTCTGCTTTACTTTTCAATGACCTGTGTATTTTGTCAAAGGTACCGTTGCCTTTTGGTCCAGCTCACAGCAAGTTGTAGCTCCTTTAAAGATATTTTGTGCTGCATTTCTAAATAAACAAATGCTATGTTTGCTGTCACTGTAACTTTGAACTTTGTGTATTAGGAACAGAAACACCAGCTTTGTTTCAAGCCTTATATGATCAGTATTAAATGATAAAATGTACAGAACCAGAAGAACCTAGATGTGCTTTTTAACAGAGGCTTAGTGCACAAGAGCATCCACAAAATGTGTATATTAGGTCCTAATTAGCTCATTTTAACTACCTTTTAAAGGGTCATAGGTTTGAAAGTCAGTTGACTTGTGATTTCCATACTGAGGATTAACTATTGCCCATCTTCTTGCTTATGCTATATATTGTATTTTTACTCTGCGTCTGACTAGTAGCTAGTCCTAGTAGTTGTAATCTAGATCTTTTAAATCTGTGAAATTATTGAAAAGTATAATTGTGTTTATAAATTTGAGAATTCCATGAATTTTAACTCTTGTGGCTGATTCCACTCAGGGTTAATGCATTTTCACTTTATTTAGATTTTTATTTTGTTGTCTGGAAGTTGTCATGCTGTCTAGTGTTTCATAAGAAGACTTTGTCTGTGCTGAAAACAAACAGAAGGCCAAGCTGGAAGCCAAGCTGCATCAGACCACCTCTGCAGCTGCTGCGGCTGCCTCTGGTGTTGGGCCCATCCACAACTCTATGCCTTCTAGCACCTCCTCTGCACCAGGCTTCTTCATTCATCCATCTGATGTAATTCCCCCCACACCTAAAACCACGCCCCTCTTCATGACCCCTCCTCTCACACCGCCCAACGAGGCAGTATCTGCGGCTTTCAGTGCTGAGCTGGCTCACCTTTTTCCCGGCTCTATGATAGACCCTGGTCCTGTCAACGTGGCTGCTCACAAAAACACACAGAAGTCTAAGCCGGTTAGTACCATACAAATCTAAGCTTTGTTAGTTAATGACAACTGATGCTTTCCTCATGTTGGCCTAAGAATCACAAGCTAGCATTGAATGTAATTTTGCCAGTGGACAATGTTGTTTGTATTTTATAGACCACATCTTATAAGAGTTACAAATCCCTAAATGAAAGGAAAATATCTTTATTCTTCTGAAACTCTTGATTGGTGGTTCTAATGGTATACACAGCTACAGTGTTTTTCACCAGTTCCAAAAGATGTGTTTACAGTGTGCAGGTCAAATTTTCGAAGCTTTGCAAAAAATCTGGTTTGTACGGATTATCACTAGCTAGTTGCTAATATTGCTAATGCGTAATAAGCATAGTGCTGAATTGTTTTTATTTTTCAGAGTCCCATGGGCAGTGGTTTGGCCTTGGCCATTTCCCAGGCATCTCACTTTTTGCAGCCTCCTCCACACCAGTCCATTATCATAGAGCGGATGCATTCTGGTAAATGTGTGGAAGAACGTCAGCATGAATAAAAAGTCTTGTATTGTTACACATGTTACAAGGCAACTCTACTCTTGATCAGTTGTGAAATTGTGTATTTCTTTTCTACTCAGGAGCTCGTCGCTTTGTCACTTTGGATTTCGGTCGCCCTGTGCTACTAACTGATGCCCTGATCCCAACCTGTGGTGACTTAGCCTCCCTGTCAATAGACATTTGGACACTCGGAGAAGAGGTTGATGGTCGCAGGCTTGTGGTGGCCACCGACATCAGTACCCACTCCCTCATTTTGCACGACCTGCTGCCACCACCCGTATGCCGGTTCATGAAGGTCTGTAGTATGCTGAATTTGAAACTTTTTTTGGTGGGTTTTTAGCATGACACACTAATTGGCTTTCCATGATCAGATCACTGTGATTGGACGTTATGGCAGTACCAATGCACGAGCAAAGATCCCCCTGGGCTTTTACTATGGCCACACATATATTCTGCCATGGGAGAGTGAACTGAAGTTAATGCATGATCCTCTGCGTGGAGAGGGGGAGGCAGCGACTCAGCCAGAAGTGGACCAGCACTTGACCATGATGGTGGCATTGCAGGAGGACATCCAGTGCAGGTAAGATGAAAGTTTCCTATTCAAAGTGTATTTATTTGAGGGAGTCTGTTAAGGTTTTTTCGCAGATGGTATAGAAACAAGAAATGTCACCATGCCTGTGATTTGTACGTATAAATGGCACATGGACACTAGGAAGTTCAATGCTAGATAAGATGTCATTTGAATTACCTTTTCAAATCTTATTGGCAATGCCTGTATTTGGGAATTCTTTCAGCTTTTCCAGTTGTGATTCCAGAGGCCAATTCATTGTAGATGCAGAGACAGTGACTTTAGCAAGTATTTCATATTATTAGCACAGGTCTATTTAAATGGAAAGGTATTTGTACAAGTCTCTAGCAATGGAGAAGTCAATACAAAGATAACGTTTTATACCCCCTTCTGCTCTTACTAGATACAATCTGGCTTGCCATCGTCTGGAGACCCTTCTGCAGAGCATTGATCTGCCGCCTCTCAACAGTGCTAACAATGCCCAGTACTTTTTACGAAAACCAGACAAGGTAGTGGAGGAGGACCAGCGTGTTTTTTCAGCCTACCAAGACTGCATCCAGCTGCAGCTGCAACTCAACCTGGCTCACCATGCAGTCCAGCGGCTGCGTGTGTCGCTGGGCGCCAGCCGTAAATTGCTTCCCACACCCAGGACTCCAGGAACCCAGGAGCTGGTTCACAACTCTTCCACAGAGCAGCTGAGGACCATCATTCGCTACATACTCGACACATTGCTCAGTCTGCTGCATTCAAGTAATGGTGAGCAGAAAACTCAGCATAGATAAGTGATAGAATTGCACATGGCAAGTCACATGGTTGCAATTAGTTGAATTTAGTTTTTTGATAAATGGAGTGAAAAGCATCCTGCTTAACATTGTTGACTTAACGGTAATATATTCTTCTCAGGCCACTCTGTGCCCTCAGTGCTTCAGAGTACCTTCCATGCCCAGGCCTGTGAGGAACTCTTCAAACATCTTTGCATCAGCGGGACACCTAAGATTCGTCTTCATGCCGGCCTGTTGTTGGTACAGCTTTGTGGAAATGAGCGCTGGTGGGGCCAGTTTCTCTCAAACGTGCTGCAGGAGCTTTACAATTCTGAACAACTGCTCATCTTTCCCCAGGATAGGTACAGTGACCTAACACATTGCATAAAATGAAACAGTAGGCCAAGGATTTTAAACACAAACTACCTAAAAAGTGCTTATCAAAATTAGACTGTTTATTCTACCAAGCTCCTTCGTTACTTCTTAGCGAGTGTCTTTATTAGGTAAGAATAGAGCGTTAACAGAAGAGTAAATGTCTGGCCTGGATTTATGGAGGACGAAAAATGTCTCAATCATAAATAAATAATGGTGTATATATAAATATAAAGAAATGCTGAAATACATGCATAAATAAAAGTACCCAATTCTTTATTTAGCTAAGTATTTCTTCATCTTTCGATTTCCTATTTTAGTTCCTTCTGTGTTTCTGTGTCTGTATGGCCATTTGCTAAGCCCAGTCTAAGCCTGATTGACTGGGCTCTCTTGTTGAGTGTTGATGAATGAGTTACCTGGTAAACAGGAGGCCTGTAGTTGCCTGCAGTGTAGCTAAGCAGTGCTTCGTGGTTCATTGAAAGTCCATAAATGTCGTAATTCCTAGAAGAAATGCACAACAAAGCCAGACAGTGACTGGCATGACCTCGCTCTTGGGAAAAATGACTCGCTTCACACCAGTGATTTGTCTCTTTGGGTGGATACTAATGCGTCATTTGCAATGGGCTAAACACATTTCCCAATGAACCAGGAACCATTATTTGACTAGCTGATTGAAGCTTGGCAACTCAGTTCAGATTCTGGCTTAGTACCAGCCACCTCCTTAAGGTACACACACAGATAATAAGTTAAAGACCACAAGCAAAAATAAATAGAAATTAAAAACACAAATAAATGAGCTATTTTTATGCATTTGTGCTCTCTCCCACACAGACCACGTCTTTAAGCTGATCAATTAATTGAAAAAGGACGTTTTTGAATTATAAGTAATCATTCATACTTGGGTTTTAAAATTTTTACTATGTTTACTATGTGAGGTCTTCATTAATAACTTCAAAAAACGTGATTTCACAGAAGTAGTGAATTAATTTTCAGTAAAAGGCTTAGAACATATCCTTGATAAAGTTAAAGTATATTATAAGGTAAATTCTCCCCTAAAAAGAACTAAATGTCTAAAACGACACAAACATTACACAGACTCATGTGACATGTTACAGGCTCTGTAAGATGGTGTGTTCCCGACTTTATTGACTTCTGAGTTTGCACTGCCTGATGACTTACCTTAGCTCTTTTTCAGTGTTCGGTACAGCTTACACATTCTGTAACCCATTGAAACAAATGTCCCGAGATTTGTGTCCACCCATTGCAGTGTTGTAACTGTTGTATTTTCCATCTCCTTTCGTCCCAGGGTGTTTATGCTTTTGTCCTGCATTGGCCAAAGGTCTTTGAGTAACAGTGGTGTGTTGGAGGGCCTTCTAAATCTCTTGGACAACTTGCTGTCTCCCTTGCAGCAGCCACAAGCTGCCTCCCACCACAGAAGTGAAGGTAAACAAAGAGCTTTGTGTGTGCAACTCATGCAGGACTTCTGCACAGCTTTAATTTTTGGTCTAACCTTATGCTCTGATTAGCATCTTACAGAAGCCACAAAACTGCAGTAGGATAGTGAAGACTGATGTCTGACCTGTAGTTAGGCTGACACTAAGTTATGTACAGTACAAATGAATGTTGCGTAAAATGTATTATTATTATAAACTAAACGTGTAACAAATATGATGTAGTGTGAGCATAAAAATTATCTTATCTAAAAATTATTACTTCTAAAGTTAGCCCACTGTTTGAGAAATTAGTTTTCAATTCAACTTTATTTACCTAGCGCCAATTCACAACAGCAATTATGTCAAGGCACTTTACAAGTGAGGTTTAAGACCTGACACAACTCAACCCAACAAATTCCACATAGAGCAGTTTTTAATTGTAGCCAATCAATAAATTGTACATTTTAACAGCAACAGTGGAAAAACTCCCTCTATAGAGGGAGAAACCTCCAGCAGACCCAGGATCAGTGGGAGAATATCTGCCTTGACCAGTTGGGGTGAAGGGATAGAGAAGAGAGAAAAGAACCACAACAAAACAAGCAGCAACAGACTCAGTGTTCAGCTACTGGTCCAACCATCCTGTCTGAGACACACGGCTCTGAGTCTGACGATACCTGGAGATGAGAATAGAGAGAGACAGAAAGAGAGAAACACAACTAGGAGAGAACAGAGACAAAGTTAGTCACATGTGGACATGGAGGCATGTTAGTGGATGGAATAGGTAGAAAACCAGAGGAGCTCAGTGAATGAAGGAGGTTCCAGCATCTAAGCCTGTAGCAGCTGAACTAAGAGATGGATCAGAGAAACCAGAACCATCTGGAACCATCAGCTTTGTCAGAAAGGAAGGTTTCAGCCTAGTGTTAAAGCAGAGAGGGCGTCTGCTGCTAGAACCTGAACTGGAAGCTGGTTCCACATAGAGGAGCTTGGAGCTAAAGGCTCTGCCTCCCGTTCTACAGGTAGAAACTCTAGGAACCACCAGTAGACCAGCTCTGAGAAGCAAGGTTCTGTTGGAGCAGAAGGAGCCATGAGGTCTAAGACAAGATGGAGCTTTATTATGAAGAGCTTTGGAAGAGGAGGATTTAATTCTATCCTAGATTTGACAGGACAGAGAAGCTACTGTAGAGAAATGTGACGTCTCTTCCTGAGTCCAGTCAGACTCTGCTGTAGCATTTGAATTAACTGGAGGCTTTTAAAGAGTCATTGGTTCAAACTATGAGCAGGGAGACACAGTCGTCCAGCCTGGAGGAACTAATGCAGGGATTCATGTTTCAGCATCACTCTGTGAAAGGATGCTCCTCATTTTAGCAACATTCCTCAGGTGGAAGTAGGAGGTTTAGAGATTTCCTCTGGTTTCATTGACAAATATAACTGAGTATCATCTACATAGCAGTGAAAATTGAGTGTTTTCCTAATAATATTACAGAGAGGAGACATGTAGAGACTGAAAAGTATTGGACCAAGCACAGAACCCTGTGCAACAACAAAGCTGATTCTTGTGTGGTTTGGTTTGTTGTGTTGTTAATTTACTGTTGCTATTCATTAAAGTAAAATTATTATATATTCAATTAAGTGATGGAATAAATTATAGATGCGGCAGTGGCTCTTAGGGAGAGCTGTCGCCCACCAATAGTCATGTGCTGAAGTGTCCTTGGGCAAGACACTGAACCCATCCCCCCCCCCCCCCCCCCCCCCCCCCCCGAATGAGATTCAGTGTCGAGCTTTGAGTACTGATAGGTGGAAAAGCACTATACAAGTCCAGATCACTTACCATCGAATACTAAATAGAATTACTAAAATAATCTATATCCACAGCCATATAAAGAACTAACTTGGGACTGTTTACATTTACATAAAATCCATCAACAAATTTGTTTACACAATCTCTTTTTGTTCTGGTATGTGGTTTCAGGTGTTCTGGATATTCCTATGATCAGCTGGGTAGTAATGTTGGTTTCACGACTGTTGGACTATGTAGCCACTATAGAAGACGAGGGCTCAGGAGGGAAGAAGCACCTTGGTGGGAAGGAGCGTGAGAGAACTTTTACTGGTAGGCAAACTAATTCCATTAATTATTAAACATCACATGTATGATGTTCCTGATGCATTGAAGTGATTAGTGATGTTATTTGTCTACCCTAAAGGTATGCAGTGGAGCTTCATCAACAACAGCCTTCAGTCTCAAAACTCTAGCAGGTCCGCTAAAAGCAGCAGCAGCCTAGACCGACTATACTCACGCAAGATCCGCAAGCAGCTTGTCCACCACAAGCAGGTAAATGTGTCAAACTCCAGCATCACATCCTCCATATTATTAATAGAGTAGAGCAAAAATCAGAAGACATTTCCTAACAAAAGCTCACCCATTATGTCCCTTCACAAACCTGTCGCAGTAAAATGAGTTGTAATTGGATTTTTTTTTGTAGCAGTTAAATCTGTTGAAAGCAAAACAGAAAGCTTTGATGGAGCAGATCGAGAAGGAGAAGATCCAGAGCAACAAAGGCTCTTCCTACAAACTGCTTGTGGAACAGGCCAAACTCAAACAAGCTACATCCAAGGTGAGCTTCTCATCACACAGATACTCCTGTAGGACTTACTTTGTGCAGCACGGTATTGCTATCAACACACAGTGTACTGCTAGAGAAAGGGACTCAGCTTATATAGTTTCACACACCGTTTGTGTTCTCCCATCACATTAAAAGCATAGTCACCCAGAATGGTTTTCATCTTGATGAAATGGTGCAAATGCCAAACAAATGCTACAGAGTAGTTACACACCTTTACAGTACGCGTGTCTGCATCACATAGGTGTGAAAATATTCTGCTTGTCACGTAGGAGACGTCAGGCTTACTGTTCTGTGGATCCTCTCTGTATTTCCATAAATATTATTATATGAGGTGCTCCAGAATGGGAGATGGTTTAAACAGTATCTAGATCAGAAATGCAGAGAATTTAGTTTCCTATCCTATTCCTAAAATTAAAGCAAACACATAAAATCCCAGGGGTTTTCAGGCCAGGGAGTTCCCCCAATATCAACCCCATAGAAAATGCCTGGCCCTGTGTGCAGCTGTCCCACACTAGGAAGCTGTAGGCTGTGGGGAAGGGTCTTTGGGTGCACTTGTACCTGGACATTTTTGTCTTGCGGGTTGCAAGGTTTTGTTAGCAAAGGGATTCGTCACAAAGTACAAACTTTTAAAAGTACTGCAATAAAGCACAAAAACTTGGACTTGTTTTCTTTTTAATAAGTCACATGGTGCTAAATAAGGTGAAGTTTGAGTGGCAGTGCATTGTAAAAGGGGCATACAAACAAGTGCTGCTTTCTTTTGTACAAACTCTGTAAATGACGTAATTCCATACTTGGCCTTTCTTTCTTTCCCAGCACTTTAAGGACCTTATCCGTCTAAGACGAACAGCTGAGTGGCCTCGTTCCACAATGGACACTGAATCCACAACAGCCAAAGAAACCCCAGAGGTAGAACCTCTTCCTTTCACGCTGTCACATGAGCGCTGTATCTCTGTGGTGCAGAAGCTGGCCCTGTTTCTTCTCTCCATGGACTTCACCTGTCACGCTGACCTGCTGCTGTTTGTCTGCAAGGTAGACATCTGACTCTTCTAAATGCAGTCCTTAAATGTGTGAATATGTAAATGGCCATTAAGAAATTCTTTTGTTATCCTTACTAGGTCCTTGCTCGGATAGCAAACGCTACAAGACCCACAATTCACCTGTGTGAGGTAGTGTCCGAGCAGCAGCTGGAGCGCCTGCTTCTCCTGCTTGTGGGGACCGACTTCAACAGGGGGGACATCTCCTGGGGAGGTGCCTGGGCACAATATTCTCTGACATGTATGCTACAGGACATTCTAGCAGGTATGTGCTCCGTGATTGTCGAATAAGGTGGAATTTCTTTGGTGTGTGTTGCTCTGCAAATGAAAAGCTTATATGCCGTTTATATATATATTTTTTTAGTTCGAAACTATGGGTTTTACTAGTAATTTGAAACAGTAAGCATGGATAAAACATACCTTCTAATTAGTTGTTCCCCTTGTTTTGTATTATTGATAGAAATTATATATCAATACTATAATATTATTCTTAAAATTTGTCTTTGTGCTGCAGCACACAGTCCTAAGAATAATGCGTCTAAACTTGCATCTGCTCTGTACAGGTTCTAGAACAAGCAAATTATCCGTAGTAAACTCTCCTGGTTTCTTAGGTGAGCTGCTGTCTCCAGGCTCTCTGGATGTCATCGATGAAGTGGTGGGGGCTGAGGATGCCAGGGCGTCCTCCTCCTCAGCAGGGGCGGATTCAGACGACTCTCTTCCTCCTCCGGCACCTATCCCTCTGGTGGAGAGCATTGATGAGGCCCTGGTTCCTGATATCATCGCAGGTATTAGTGGGACCTCCTCAGTATTTCATGTGCATGGGTCCCTCCTCACAAAAATAAACCCAGATATTTTATATTATATTTTGTACTAAAATAGAGCCTTTTTCATAGGTTCATGCTTACTGTGTTTCTCCTAAGTATTTTTATTTGTATTGTTCATTATTCTTCCTAATTAATTGTAATATTAGAATGCTGAGTGATTTTGGAACCTCTAACCCGGGAAAACTAAAATACCAGTTGATACTAGTTATTATTCTAACTAAGCTGTGTGCCAATGCAGAAAGCAATGTTTAAATCTAGTGTAGATCTTAACTGGAATCTTATTTCTAGACAGTAGCTAATGGCTTGATCAGTATTAAAATCACCCAGTCGCCGGCTGAAGACGGACTTTTTTGCTTGTATGTTTTTCTGAGGTCCCTGCTTGGCAACATTAAAGCTGTTTTCATTATTTAAAGGTGCTCCACCTCTATCCTCTTTGGAAAAAGATAAAGACATAGACTTTGACTTGCTACAAGACCTGATGGATGTTGATATTGATCCTTTAGATATTGATTTGGAAAAAGATCCACTTGCTGCCAAAGTGTTTAAGGTATGTATGCAATTTTACAAATTCACAATATATACATATGTACACAGCAAAACAGACCTTTCAAGAATAAAGTTGTTTGGTTTCAGGAGAAAGTAAAAAACCAAAAGCTGCATTCAAGCATACGAACCTTATCCATTATGTGAAACAATGTGGCAGCACTGTCGTAAATTTGGACGTGCATTTATTCAGGATTGTATAAATAAAGCTCAATATAACACACATTATTCTACTGAAGAATAGTTAAAACAGAAGAAAAAAGTGTGTGGAGTCTGCGTGGGTTCTCTCTCCGGTTTCCTCCCACAGTCCAAAGACATACATTTAGGTCATTTGGAAACTCTAAATTGCCCGTAGGTGTGAGTGACATGTGCGTCTATATGTGGCCCTGCGACAGACTGGCGATCTGTCCAGGGTGAACCCTTCCTCTCACCCATAGACAGCTGGGACAGGTTCCTGCACACCCGCGACCCCTATGGGGAAGAAGAATAAATGAATGAAAGGCCTGAAGTGAATGAGCTTAAATCTCTGATGTGCAGGTCTGACAAATTATGTATGATACTGTGGGTTTGTGAAGACATAGCTTTTCATACTTTGAATTTGGAGAAGACCAATTTAAAGTCACAAAGTTAAAACTCAATCCACATACTGTATGGACGTTTCCTTGTGAACAATTAGTGAGGTCCAGTTTGTTAGCTGAAGCGTTCCAGAGAATCCATAGTGAGGGTAATGCGAGTTCTCTGCTTCTTTTTAACTGCATATACTACTCTGTGAATGACTGCTTTTGCTTCATGCTGCTGCAGTAAATGAGCAGTTCTGCCCTCAGGTTTCTCATGCCCTTTTTATTGTGTCCATTCTCAGCCTATAAGCAGCACCTGGTATGACTATTGGGGCGCTGACTATGGCACATATGGGTATAACCCATATATCGGAGGGGTTGGCATTCCTGTGTCCAAACCCCCAGTTGCTGCTGAAAAGCCTGGCACACAGGGTCTGTCAGTCTCCATTTCCCAGGGTAAGCCAAATATACTGTAATAGTAATACTTAAATATGCAGCTTTTTCTTTGTTAAGGATTTGTTGTTTTTCAAACTGCTTCTTGAACTTTGACCTCTGCGCTGTGTTTTACAGCTCTGGATGCCCGACTAGAAGTGGGCCTTGAGCAGCAGGCTGAACTGATGCTCAAAATGATGGCAACTCTACAGGCTGACTCTATTTTACAGGCCCTCACCTCAAGCTCGTCCACAGGTAAGAACCTAGGCACAGAATGTACTTTACAGTAAATTCAACACAAATTCAGGACAACACGACTATAGTCTGTCTTGTGACTTTCAGTGAGCCAGGCATCCAGTGGGACAGATGACTCCCTGCTAAGGGCTCTCCATGGAGGAGGGTCTCCTCCAGGAAGCAGTCTGATAATCCAGCCCTCATCCATTCCCATGCTAAGTGCCTGCTTTAATAAGCTCTTCTCCATGCTGCAGGTCCACCATGTACAGGTCAGTGTATGAGCCATTTAGACCCAGAAACCGCAATGACATCTTAAATTATCACCTCATTCACATGGCTTTTAGTGCCTGACAACAAACTAAAGATTAAACTAATTCTTCTGTCCATCTACTACAGGCTTGTTATAGTGATTTAGAGTAAGAGGTATTTTTCTTGGCCCAAATTGTGAATGGCATAGATGTGTGAAAGTTGACTGAATTATAAGTATTGAGTCACCCTGCCAAATCTCTGGATTCAGGTGCTCCAGTTACCTTCATGGCCACAGGTGTGTAAAGTCAGGCACCTACAGATCTGTCGTTGCCCTGACGTTGGCTAGAACCAGGTCAGCCATGAGGTGGCGCGTCCTTGTCCTTATACAGTAGCTTACAGTATGTGTGCGATGACAACGAAGCAGGGGACAGACTTGATCTGAACGTTAATGTGTTGTCTGCTGTTTGCAGAGAAAAGTCACTGAACAGCACCCGCCACCAGCACATATGCTAACTGTTTTTGTATTGCCAACTGTTCTTTGACGTGGTCCATTTACAATTTCTGCTCCAGCTTTAAGTGAACTGAATGTGGGACGTGATGAAATGGAACCACATTATAAAATCGTTCTGTGTTTTTGCTGTTCTATGAATGAATTAAAACACATTTTGGACATTGGTTATAGATTGTAGAACATGCTTGAAATATGTTTTAAACCTCACAGCATCATATGTCAATAAAAACAACTTCATCCAAGGGAAGAGGCTGTGACCTGCAGGGTCCAGCTGGTGGAAGGGGAGCTTATATAGTAATCAAGTCTGTCCTCTTTACATCAGCTGTTTTCTGTCGTTAACACAGGCAATCTGCGCTGGATACAATTCTAATAATCATCATCATTAATTGTAATAATATTTTAATGAAATCACTGCTGCAGATGGACACTTATAGATGTGAATTATGAAAGTGTTGGTGTGGTTTTCAGTTGTGATTGCGAACAGTGTCGTCCAGTGTCTTGTTGGCTTTACTGTCTGGTAACAGTTCTAGAAATCCACTTTTAATTGTGTGTATGTGAGGAGGAGCCTTCCCATGTTGTTAAACATAGGCAACTATGCATATCGTGTAGTTGCACAAAGGGGGCAGAGTGGAAGATGATGTTTTTAGTACAACAGCCACTCAGCCTCAAAGTGGTAGCTACGGTGGCCTGTAGGTACATATTACATTTTTTGTCATGTGGAAGAAAAACAAAACTATGCAAATTAACAATTGAGAAGCTCAGATGAAAAAACAAAACCTTCTTAAATTAAGAGTTTACACAAAAATTAAAACTTTTAAGAGCTTAAAAAGAGACAAATTAATCCAGCCAGAGTTTTGTTGAGGAACTTTTTATTTTATACAGGTGACATGCAATTTACTGCTTTACAGAAGTAAACATCATTAAAATCTTATTTTGAAAAGATTAAACTAATTGTCACACACAACATAAATCTGTCAAATCTTTAAGTATGACTGATTGTCTAATTATTTGAAAACACTGTTTCAGCTGGAGTCTCTGCTGCAGCTGTGGTTAACACTGAGTCTAAACACATGTCCTGGCGGCAGCGAGGAGAGTGGGTCGGATATCTTCCTGTTCAACGCCAGCCGAGTGCCAACTATTCCACTCAATCAAGGTCAGAATTCCTATGTATGGTCTCTCCCTGAACACCTGTAATGAGGCGCTGGAGTCGTTTATTAATGTTATAGCATTATTATCCTAATTATTAGTGCAAATGCTGACATTTGAAAGTTTTCTAAAAAAAAAAAAAAGCTGTATTTTTATTTCAGGCAGTTTTTTTTTTTTTTTTAGTTTTAGAATTTGGCCTGCTATATAAAATACATTACACTTTAGCTACAAGCACAGCATCCAAGCAGTGATACTAGATGCCGTTACTATTTATTTTAAAAATGAATATGTACACTTAAAGAAAATGGATATACTGAAAACAATGTCATTTTTTAAACGTCTTCCCTGTGATGGCTGGTTATAGACACATTTAAGATGCATTTATATAAATATGTATTTTAGTTTTCTTGTCTGAACTACGGTATGAGGCATAAAAAGATTTTCTCTTCTGTGTATAAGGATTTTTAACCATTTTGTGTCTGGAAATGCCCACTTTCATCTACCAGTTTGTGAAATTTGGAATGACCTACATTTTAAAAATCTTGACCATGCTGAAGTATTATTTAATCTCTAAAGGAGTAAAAGATGAAGTAAATGTTGATCTACAGCTGCCCAATGATAACAATGTTCCACATTTGAAAACATGTCGTCTTTAGCACCACCATGTGGCCAGTTGCCATCATGGTTGCACTTTCACTTAACCGTAACTAACCTGTAAGGTGTAGAACAAACATCTACTGTTGCATTCATTCCTTTGATGTTTAATGTGATTCTGAATGCTGTTGAGATCCTTCCAGTAAACATTTCCCCAGCTGGGGCTCTGTCTAGTGAAGAAGAATGGAGATGCCCTCATGTGGTGCCCACTTGCCTCAGCTGAAACCTTCTGTGTGTGTTGGAAGATGTGATTGAGGCTTGCTTTCAGTAATTAGACACATTTTCTTCAGGAAAGCACATTCTGGTTTTGCTTAATATTTTTCTTTTTTTGTGCATGACCAGCGTCCATCAGCAGTTTCCTAACCGTGCTGGCTTGGTACCCCAACACGTCTCTGAGGACATGGTGTCTGGTGCTGCATTCTCTTACTCTGATGACTAACATGTCTGTCTGCGGTCAGTACTACACTCCTCTCACTCCTCCTCTTGATTATGTAAATGTGGATGAAAGTGCCTGCAAAGACATATAGGTCTTACATTTACATGTTAGTTTGTTTTTACTGACTAGCAATAAAGCCTCTTTGAACTTCCAGGCTCCAGCAACGGGATGAGTTCACATGAAAGCACAGCTCAGCAGATGGTGTCGGATTCCACCCTGGTTCATGTCCTGGTGCGTTTCCTGTCTGGCAGCAGCACCAATGGGACCAGCCAGCACACCTCTCAGGTGGGGCCGACGGCCACACAGGCCATGCATGAACTTTTAAGCCGCCTCCAGGTGCATTTGTCGTCCACCTGCCCACAGATGTTTAGCGAGTTCCTGCTCAAACTCATTCACATCCTGTCTTCTGAGAGGTAGGCTGTTGTTCATTATAACATTTATTTAGCATTCATTGTTTTTTCTACTAGCTAACCATTCATTCTGAATCTTTAGGGGCCCATTCCAGTCAGGTCAGGGTCCACTGGATGCCCAGGTGAAGCTGCTGGAATTTACTTTAGAGCAAAATTTCGAGTTGGTATCAGTGGCCACCATCTCCTCCGTCATTGAGTCCATCACTTTCTTGGTTCACCACTACATCACCTGCTCCGACAATGTGGTTTCCCGCAGCGGCTCAGACAGCTCTGTGGGTGCTCGGGCTTGTTTTGGTGGTCTCTTCGCCAACATCATCCGTCCAGGAGATGCAAAGGCAGTTTGTGGAGAAACCACTCGTGACCAGCTGATGTTTGATCTTCTCAAGCTGGTAAATGTGCTGGTTCAGCTGCCTTTGTCTAGGGACAGAGAGTTCAGTGGGCGGCTGCCGCTGACCAATAGCGGAGCAGCTGATAGCAGTGTGTCGGATGAGGAGAAGGCCTGTGGCAGCAAAGAAAGTGGGACTGGTGGATCTGGCTCCGGTCAGGGTCATCTTGCAGGCGTGGCTGACCTGGTTCTAGCCAACCAGCAGATAATGAGCCAGATCTTGTCAGCACTGGGCCAGTGCAACAGTAGTGCCATGGCTATGATCATAGGTAAGACACACCCAAAAATAACCATATTTGATGCTGTCTGCTCTGTCAAAATTTCCAGCATGATCCCTTTGTTGATTTCCATTTGAAATGTCGCTGTCGTGAAAAAAAAAAGTCCATATAGTAACATGGCCTTACATCCCATTTTTAAATATCTGTTGTCATTGAAAGCACATAATCTATTGAAAAAGGAGACAGGAATTAAAACTGCAATGACATACATTTTATTTTGTTTAGGCTGGACTACTAGGCACATGGGTGACACCTCTCATGAGAATTTATACAGCAATTGCTTACACCTAACAGTCGTCTTTTATTCAGGTGCAAGTGGTCTCCACCTGACAAAACACGAAAACTTCCATGGGGGGCTGGATGCCATCTCAGTCGGTGATGGGCTCTTCACCATTCTCACCACTCTCAGCAAAAGGGCAACCTCCGTCCAGGTTATGTTACAGCCCATCCTCACATATATGGCCTGTGGTTACATGGGTAGACAGGTATGTACTAAATGTATATTAAAATATCTGTAAACAACTTCAGCAGATAATACATTAGCATGTTTTTCATCGGTTGTGTAGGGTTCTCTTTCCACGTGTCAGCTCTCTGAACCTCTTCTGTGGTTCATTCTTCGTGTGTTGGACACCAGTGAGGCTCTCAAGTCTTTCCACGATATGGGTAGGGACACATTACTCGTCACTAATAGTGATGCTGTGGCTATAGACCTTCTATAAGCAACTGCGTGTAATAGCGAATTCATTCTCCAAGTTCCCAACCATTAACCTGTTGAATTTGTAAATACGAAACATAATTTCCTTCATCCATTTTTGGAAAACTTACCTTAAAGCTTTATTTTACACTAACCAGGTGGTGTACAGTTGATCTGTAACAACATGGTGACCAGCACCCGGGCCATTGTAAACACAGCACGCAGCATGGTGTCTACCATCATGAAGTTCTTGGATTCAGGGCCTGGAAAAGCTGCTGATGGTAACCTCAAGGCCAGAGTGATGACCTCAGAGCCAGACAACGCAGAGGGACTACACAACTTTGCCCCTCTAGGTCCTTTCATTTGTTTACCGTTGCATCATGTGGTAAACTATTTTTACAATATCACAGTTTTCTACTGTACTTCTTGTTTAAAAGGAGCTATTTGATGTTTCGCAGGCACCATCACCTCCAGCAGCCCCACAGCCCAGCCCGCAGAGGTCCTCCTCCAGGCCACGCCGCCACACCGCCGGGCTCGCTCAGCAGCCTGGTCCTACGTCTTTCTCCCGGAGGAGGCCTGGTGTGACCTCACCATCCACCTTCCTGCTGCTGTGCTACTGAAGGAGCTCCACATCCAGCCACACCTTGCTTCTCTAGCCAGTAAGTAACACGGTGTAATGAATGAATGAATTGTCCAAGTAGTGAAAAGTTATTACCTAAGAACGAAGAAGTCCAGACGCCATGACTGATAATGTTCTTTAACAGACCTCTGAGGGCTTCATAGAACTGCTGTATTCATACTGAACTTGAATCACGCAGTCTAGACTTGTATTACTTATATACTGATTAGGTGACTTCCAAAGACAGTTGGTTCCACTGGGAGGTGTCTGAGTGGATTGGGCCAATTACACATTCATGCCACATTTTTTATATATTTGTAAAAAAATGTGAAAAGCATTTTGCATTTTTCTTCCACCACCTCCTCTTATGTGCCACTATAACTAGTACAAAATAGTAAAATAGGTTTTCGTTTGTATTGTATAGTGACAAAATGTTGCTTCAAGGGGTATGAATACTTTCGCAAGTTGCTGTATAGCTTTGTTTTGGTGGAAACTGTATTTCTGTGTCTTCTTCCTACTAACCAGCCTGCCCATCCTCGGTGTCAGTGGAGATCAGTGCCGATGGGGTGAACATGTTGCCACTCTCCACACCAGTCATCACCAGCGGCCTAACATACATAAAGATTCAGCTAGTGAAGGCAGAGGTTGCTTCTGCTGTTTGCTTGCGGCTGCACCGACCTCGTGATGCCAACACCTTGGGCCTGTCTCAGATTAAACTCTTGGGTTTGACAGCATTTGGTAACACCTCCTCTGCAACAGTTAACAACCCCTTCCTGCCGTCTGAGGACCAGGTTTCTAAGACCAGGTATCACAAACCAATCTGAGAGTCAAGTGTATTTATCTGTTCTATATAAGTGTCCTTTTTAACGTTTCCTTCATATCATACAGCATTGGCTGGCTGCGTCTTCTTCACCATTGCCTCTCCCACGTCAGTGAGCTGGAGGCCATGATGGCCAGTGCTGCAGCACCCACTGCCAACCTGCTGCAGACCTGTGCAGCACTACTTATGTCACCTTATTGTGGCATGCACTCACCCAACATCGAAGCTGTGTTAGTGAAGATTGGCCTGCAGTCAACTCGCATTGGACTTAAACTCATTGACATTCTGCTAAGGAACTGTGCTGCCTCTGGCACCGACCCAGCTAGTGAGTCACACATAGCTGTGTCTGACTCGCACTGTTTTTAGTAGGCAACACATCCACAGGACCTTAAAAACCCTTCATTTTGCTTGAGTATAAAATACTTTGTAGTGTATGTTAGATTGTTTTTGTCAGACACACAACAGGTCAGCTAATTCCATGTGTTGCACCTGAACTGGAGAGAAACTTGGACAAACCTACTGTAATTAATCACATGTTAATGCATGTATTGCGTGAATGTTCAGGCTTTAGTTAGGTTTGTGTTTACGTAAAGATTATTTGTAAGGTGATGACTGACTGAAATAAGTTCCTGCCCTGTAAACTATTTAGACAGTACAAAATTAATGCTGCCCTTTATTGTGGTCTTTCCTTCTGTCCTTGTAGATCTGAACAGTCCTCTGCTGTTTGGACGTCTCAACGGCCTCTCTTCAGACTCCACCATTGATATTTTGTACCAGCTGGGCACCACACAAGACTCTGGAACCAAAGACAGGTATGTCCTTTCCATCTTTCCCATGTAAATGTCACTTTGACCCAGCTCTTACTGAGTAACTAGGAACGCTGCACTGTTTTCCAAAGCTGTAGTTTCAAATCTTTGTAATTTAACTCTCCAGGATCCAGGCTCTCCTCCAGTGGGTTCACGACTCTTCACGGGTAGCAGCCCACAGGATAAACAGCCCCATGGGATACACTGGGGCTAGTGCTGACGGCTCATCTGCTTCATCAAGAGAGTATGGCCTCCTTATGCCTTCACCCTCCCACCTCCACTGTGTGGCAGCCATCTTGTGGCACAGCTATGACCTGCCTGTGGACTACGACCTCCCTTCTTTGCTCAACAGAGACCTCTTTGAGTCAGTACATCCTTAAGATTATTTAAACACATGCAATACAGAAGATGTCTTAATAACGCTGGGTCCTCTTAGTCTGTATAAAGTGTGCGATGTTAAGCTTGTTTTAAGGAATTTGGGTTGCCTTTGAAGCTATAGATAGCTATGGGATATAAATAATGAGGAAAGGTTGTTTGTGGTTGATTATTGATTGCATTCGCTGTCCTTCTCTCTAGAATGATATATAACTGGTCTATGTCGCTGCCGTGCAACATTGTGCTGAAGAAGGCTGTGGACAGCCTGCTGTGTTCCATGTGTCACATCCACCCCAGCTACTTCTCTCTGCTTATGTCGTGGATGGGGATTGTCTCAGAGCTCAATACCAGCCACACCCATGCTCAGCACCACCGCCTTGCAATGACCGATGACAGCAAAAAGCAGCATGACGCCAACACAAATGCTGCAGGACTCACAGATGACTTAAAGCACGTGAGGCCTTTTATTAATCTCTCTGAGTCACAGTTAACCACACTGGCAGCTGCGTCACAGTCTCCAGGAGCCATAGAGCAGCTGTTGGATTCAGGCCTACCCTCAATGCTGGTTCGCAGTTTGGTGCAGTTCTGTGTCGGCCTCCTGGCCAATGCTGACCTTCCTCTGCCTGCTGGTCAGGCTGACAAACGATACTATCATCACCACTATCACTCGCATCAGTGTTGGCCACCCCTGGCTGCAGAGCTGGCTGCTCCTGTGCTACACTTTCTCACAGAAGTAGGCAACAGTCATGCCATGAAAGACTGGTTAGGAGGACCAGAGGTCAACTCACTGTGGACGGCGCTGCTCTTCCTTCTATGCCATGCCAGTGCTAGTGCTGGTAACAACACAGGCTGTCAGCCTCTGAGCTCTGGAACGTCTGCAGCTCCCTCTCTGTTTCACAGTCAGCCGTCAGGATCACGTTTTTCTCTGGCATCCACTGGGCAAGAAGGAGGGCTGACCACCCAGCAGAGGACGGCTCTGGAAAACGCCACTGTAGCGTTTTTTCTCCAATGCATCTCTTGTCACCCCAACAACCAGCGGCTTATGGCACAGGTCTCTTCATACATTCCCTTTATTGGCTTCTTAAGAGGGGTTTTTGAAACTATTACTATGTCCGATCAACTGGGGCTTAGATATAATTACAGTAATAATGAACATATTTCTTTTCATTTGCAACATATGTATTCACACGAATCTGTATTATTAACAGGTCCTCTGTGAGCTCTTCCAGTCTGCACCTCAGCAAAACAATGTGCCAGTCTCTGGGAACATCTCAGGCTTCATTCGGAGGCTTTTTCTGCAGCTCATGCTGGAAGATGAGAAGGTCACAGTCTTCCTACAGTCTCCTTGTCCGGTGCGTAGCCTTGTCCACTTTTGAGTATTCGCTAAATTCTCCTTTTCACATAAGAGACAGTAAAAACTGTTTATTGTTCTGCCTTGTCTGGCTATGGACCCAAAAGAGGTACATGAATGAATTGTGATCTGGGACTACTTCAGTGTAGTTTGACTGATTTTAGTCAGTGAAGGATTTTATCAGACCTCCCTTTCCAGTCCATTTGAGATTTATGCAGCAATCACGGTATTATCAGGATACTGTTGAATGAGGCAACACTCAGAACTGCATGGAAAGCCTGCTATGTACAGGAATGGAAGTAAAAGTCCTTTGTGGAGCCCATGTACTACTTATCTCAAATGCATCGCAACATAAGTTAAAGTGTTTAAAACGCATAACACATAATATAGAAGATTTATGTTTGTTGACTGGTCAGTTTCTACCAATTGGTACTATGTCTGACTGTGGCTGCCAAGTTCTGCTAGAATTTGCAGCTCCATAAAGCTTGTAGTGAGTCAATAGAGTCTCATGGTGCACTTAGACTTGATAAAACACAGTTGACACCAGCAGATGACGTGGACCCAAATCATCACAGACCCTGGAATCTTGACAGCGGACCTCAAGAAACTTGGATTCTGTATTCCTCCACTTCTTTATCAGACTCTGGGACCCTGATTTTCAAATGATATACAAAATGTTTTTTCCTCTGGAATAAAAGGACTTGGCAGCAGTAGCCCAGGTACGCTTCAGATGCTGTCTCAAGTAAGCGAGTGGCTAGGGATGATGCTGGGGATGCAACCATTGGACTTTATAATTCCACAGTGATGCTTAGATCAGATTCAGCCTTGTATACTGTGTCTTCAACGACATAAATTATTGGCTGTCACATGGGCTGTTGTAGAGATGTTATTTTTGTCAGTGCAGAAATATGGTTTAAATTCATTAGTGTGCATATTGATCAGAAAGGGTTTTAGGAAAACATCTGAATACATTTATAGTCTGATACAGCAATGTGCAAGAGGAATGAATGATTTCTGAAGTGAAATTGTCTATTCTCATTCTCTAACTTTGCAGTGCTATCTCTGTGCCCTGACTTTGAGCTGTGTACTGTACCAACTAGCAGTTTGGCAAAAATTCTTGGATGAATGGATTCATGGTTAACAGTTTTCCTCTACGGACAACAGAAATGATTTTGACGTGGCATGTACTAGCATACACTTCTACACTATATGGAGCAGTTCAAAACATTTGACGCCCTGAAGGATATTAGTTTGCTCCATATGGTTTCATATGTTCTTTCGACATTGTAAAACAAAACCGTTTTCTTTTGTTTGTAGTTGTACAAAGGACGCATTAATGCCACCAGTCACATGATCCAACATCCCATGTATGGAGCAGGCCATAAGTATCGCACCCTCCATCTTCCCATCTCCACCACACTGGCTGAAGTCCTGGATCGGGTGTCTGGTATGTTATCAGGGAACATTCTTCACTACACCAAACCCATGTATGCATATGTAATAATACCAGACATATGTACTGATTGCTTTATCATTAATGCCAATGCTTAGAGGAGTCTTTATGCAGTTACTGGTTACAGTCACGCAAGACTCTTTTCTTTCACACAGACACACCCAGTATTACAGCCAAGCTGATCAATGAGCAGAAGGAGGACAAGGAGAAGAATAACCATGAGGAGAAGGAGAAGATGAAAGCTGACAGCGGTTTCCAGGACAACTACAGTGTTGTCGTGGCCTCAGGTACACAGCTCTGCTCTGTTCATACCCCATTTCCAGCTATCTGTTGGTTCGATAACCACTCCATGTAAATGTGATGAAAACATATTAGTTGACAACTACAAAGGCTCACTGAAAATCAGTCAATAGAAAACTATTAAAAATATTTTCTTTCTTAAATAAATATATTTAAATTATATATTTCACAACACTCCACCATTGGAGCTTGGTCTCTGCTTTTAAGAAGAATAATATAGTAGTAACCTGGCTTTATGGACTAAATTAACTGTGGGCCTAAGCAATGTGTAGCAACAGTGTGATTTCAATATAAAGAAGAAGGATTAGTATCAACATGTTTTCTGTGCGTCTCAGGTTTAAAATCCCAGTCCAAGCGAGCTCTTTCAACTCCACCTCGACCCCCATCAAGAAGGGGTCGCGTGATGAGTGATAAGTTAACTGCTTCATCTAGTATGGATCCCTCCACTAAAACCATCAGCGTGCCTGTCTTCCACCTCTATCATAAGCTTCTTCCAGGTATCGTGCAGTATGCCAGGTTAACATTCTACGTCACAGCTCTAAATTGTATTGAATTGTGTTTTGTTGTTGGGCCCATCAGGTCAGCCCCTCCCACCTGAGATGACGCTTGCCCAGTTACTGGCGCTGCTGTACGACCGCAAACTGCCACAAGGCTACCAGTCCATTAACCTGACAGTGAAACTGGGCTCAAAGGTCATCTCTGACCCTGGCCTTTCTAAAACAGACTCTTTTAAGAGGCTGCATACAGAAAAAGGTACTGAGACATGCAGGGTAATTTTACTGTTATAGTTTTCATTTATAAAACAATGTCCTTCTTTACACACACACACACACACACACACACACACATATATATATATATATATATATATATATATATATATATATATATATATATATATATATATATATATATATATATATATATACATACACACACACACACACACACACACACACACACAACCAATATAATAAAAAAAAAATAAACAGCAGTAACAATGTGAACAGCAACACGGGTTCCGACATCTACTGTAGTGATGGAAAGCAACATATGTGTCTTTATAATCCATCCATATGTTTTATTTTTTTTTGAAGAGTATGTTATTTGCACATCACACGGAGAAACCTGCAGATAGGTCTTCACTTTATTCACCAAAAAATGTTAAGTACTACAGGCCCTCTCTTTGCCCTCCTTGCAGTGGATCACTGTGAAATGCTGAGTAGCTGTCCTGAGGACGAACCAATGGCAGCCAGCGAAGAATGTCTAGACGCCACCACCGATGAGTTTCTGTTGGAGACTAATCCCATTCAGTCACCACTGCAGGTCTTTGCAGGCATGGGTGGGTTGGCCCTCATTGCAGAGAGGCTCCCTATGCTCTATCCTGATGTCATTCAGCAGGTAAGACTCAGGCTGCTCACGTGTGTCTGTATGAACCATCAAAGTATATCAGTGAAAAAATGGCTTGTTTAAATTGTTCAGACTACCTGGCTTTGCCCATAATGTTTTTGATTTTTATTTTGACAGTTTTATTTTTAGGTAGGATTGTTCCTGGTTTAAATTAGTTTGGTGTCCTATTTTAATAAACTAGTCTTACCTAATCAAAATAAAGATTGAAAATAGGCTTGAATCTATCAAAAAATACCTATTTTGCTTTTTGACTACGCTGTACGTGCAAGATTATTTTTGTTGTCTTGCCCTGAATAGTTAAACTAAATGTAATCAGATTATTATTGTTATTATGACAGCAAGTTTTGACTGGCCTGTGGAACTACAGCATATCTAAATAATCACTCTAACAAGCCATTAGCTAAAAACAATCATTCCTAAAATCACAGAGCAGATTGTGTGATGAATCCTAAAGCGCCCACATGAATTCATGGTTAGATAGCTAGTTTAACTTTGATCTCTGATTTGATATGTTGGCCTAAAAAGGCCCAACATGCTTACCCTCTCTCCTTCTGAATGGTTACGTGCAGGTCAGTGCCCCTGTGGTGCCCTCGGCCACACAGGAGAAGCCCAAGGACAGCGATCAGTTTGAGTGGGTCACCATTGAACAGTCAGGCGAACTGGTTTACGAGGCACCGGAATCAATTGCTGCAGAACCACCCATCAACAAGCAGCCGTCCCAATCCTCATCTTCGTCGTCGTCCTCAGTCCAAGCTATGTCCCCCATTCCTGCCCACTCACTAGCAGCTTTCGGGCTGTTCCTGCGCCTACCAGGCTATGCAGAAGTGCTGCTGAAAGAGAGGAAGCACGCCCAGTGTCTTCTGCGACTCGTACTCGGTGTCACAGACGATGGAGAAGGCAGTAAGTTACCTTGCAGCTACTATTATTAGTCCTCAGATCCTACATACTGTACAATACACTGTACCCAGTAACACTAGTTCACTTAAATAAGACTAGCTATGCATTTTCTCTACCAATACCATTCAAAGAAAACCAAAGATTTTTGGTTGAGATTGGGGACTAATATGAACTTTTAAGCTCTGTTCTTTTTTGTTAGTTGTTTGTTTGTTGTTTTTGTAATTATTTATCTGCTTTGGCATTCTTAGGTCATATCCTGCAGTCGCCATCAGCCAATGTGTTGCCCACGTTGCCATTCCATGTCTTGCGTGCGTTGTTCAGCAGCACTCCTCTAACCACTGATGACGGCCTGCTTCTACGTCGCATGGCTCTGGAAATTGGTGCCATCCACCTTATCCTGGCTTGTCTGTCAGCTCTTAGCCACCATGCTCCACGAAACCCAAATGCCAGCACTAGTGTTTCTGAGGTATGGCCCACACACATTCACAGAAGTTATTGTGTGAAGGGTACCGGCTCTTTTTTCTCCCAGAGGCCACAGGAAGCCAGTTTCCCCTTTTTTTCAGACTCTACTGTAGTTGAGAAGTAAATAGCACATGATAACCCTACGCTAATTCTGCACTTCATCTGTGTCTGTATTTTGTGTGTTACAGCCACAGATATCCACTTGCCACGGTGGGGGGACCAGCGAGGAGCAGCAGCTGTACTGGGCAAAAGGAACTGGTTTTGGTACTGGATCCACAGCTTCAGGCTGGGACGTAGAGCAGGCCCTAACCAAACAACGGCTAGAAGAGGAGCATGTCACGTGTCTACTGCAGGTAAGTCTGCAAATCAGTGTCAAAATTTAAAAGGTAACACTCCAAAGAGAATTCATGTTTTGATTCGTGCATTTCCTTAATTTTGTTAGTTTTGTTTTTGTTTTTTTTAAGATTTAAATGGTACCTTTGGTCTTTCGGGCAATAACTTGTACTTTGTTTGCTTGTGTTACAACAGGTATTGGCAAGCTATATTAACCCAGCAGGGCTGAGTAGCTGCCAACATGCTGATGGTTGCTCAGCAGGCAGCAGAACCCACAACACTTCAGCACTACCAGCTGTGCTGCAGGAGCTCCTGAGTCAGTCCTGCCTCATCCCTGCTATGTCCTCCTACCTACGCAATGACTCAGGTAGGCCACCTGTGAGAATCATCTGCAATTACACGAAGAAAGTAACTGAGGCAGCATTATCTGTCCATCTCTCCTTCATGCATGCAGTATGGAAGGGTGCACAGAAACCCTTTAATGTAAATGTAAACAAAACAAACTGCTGTGTATATCAGAATACGCCCACTCACACTTCAGCCCACCATGTACAAACTAGCTGTCCATCATTCCTGTTAGGTGTGTATGGGATGTTGGTGTCTTGAAAGCTGATTGATAATGTTTAATTGCCCTGTGAACATCATGTGTATCTGTGTGTGAGTAGGAATTTTATCAGTTGCAGGTTGTATCCACTTTGTCATTTTTAATTGTAGACGGTTTTCAAAGAAAACAATGTTTGTGACAGAAAGTCCTCATCAGCCCAAATCAGATATTTCCCACCTCTCAAGTAATATAACAGAAGTTTGTACAAGGTAAAAAGCAATTAAGCCATTGCACCACCTGTCCTTGGCTTCTTTCTTGTTCATTTATCACCACTCATGCATGTAATTGGGGAGTGATGTAGTTAAGACATTATGCTGTTCTCACACTGATATTTGACCTGTCTGTCACTGCAATGTGTTCTGGGAGGCTGTGTTTTGTCCTGGTGAGAAAATGAAATCATATCTAGGAAGTAAGTAGTAACCTGATTTATGTTCCATAATACCTCATACATGATTAGACAATAAAACAGCACAACAGTATGTATTACACAAACCAGGACTGGAAGCTCTGGCAAGTTACACAATGACAACAGTTTCCTTTTCATTTGTGATTATCCCAAACAAGAGGAAATCAATGCAGTGTTCCGTTACAGAGTAGTCCATTTCAGCACCAGCCTGTAGGTCAGCGTCCAAGTCTTTGTGTTACAGCTTCAACCAGAGACAATCCAGCATTGATGTTTCTGCTTGTTGACTGCAACCATTTCCGCAGATGTTACACACTATTCGCATACTACTCTACCACTGACTGGGTATTTCAGCTTTTGTGGCCACTGAACATGACGGAACATATAAGTGTGGGATGGGCAAAATTCAGTTTTTGATATATTACTGAGGATGTGATCCCCATGGTGTGAACAGCCTTCCCTTGATTTCCCACAACCGTTTTCTCACATCTGGAATTTAGAGCGATTGCTTTAGCCCTAGAGATAAAATAAACAGACTACTGTTATCTTAGATTTACATTTGTTTAGTCATTTTCAATCTTTAGCTGCGTCTGTAATATTTTTAGAAATTCACAAAATAGTGAATAAGTACAGTAGAGTAAATCATCATTTTTGTTCTTAGGGTATTTTTAGTATATCTGCTACCTTTGTATACTCCACGTTTCTTTGGTTGGGGACTTTTGACAGGAGGACCAAAGGTCAATTCGTCTTTAAGACATTGTTTAAAATATGTTTCAGGAATGTAGCAATTTATATTACAAACATATATGTCTTGTTTGTCAGGTGAATCTTTCAAAAGACAATCAGCACTTACAGGTACTGAGGGCAAATGGGCATTTCTGTTAGGCCACAGAGGTGTTGGTCCAGGCTGAGGCCTTGCTAGTGTTTATTTGGCTGTGGTAACTGATTCCTACCATGTCCTCCAGCCCTTTGCTATCTCCGTAGCTTTGGAATGCAGTTTGTCAGCATGGCGTCTTTGTCTTCACCCATGGGCTGTCTGGCCTGCTTTCTCCTCCTTTCAGGCACCTTTCCTCAAAATGTGTCTATCTAACTAATCCCTGGGTCTTACTTCAGTCTTGGAGAAGTTGGACCTATTTGCATATTTCTGTGAATGCTTTATTTTCTACGTTGGCACGTCACAGCGTAGTATAAATGTAAACAAAAACAATTACAAACAGGTTAAGTAATGTGCCAATAATTCCTAACATGGCCAAGACTGATTCCTCCTGCTCCTCTTTCACCTCCAGTACTTTCACGTCCTCAAGGGTGATGACTTTGGTGCCCATGATCCCAGTGCTCACAAAATGTGCCAAGGTGACCCTTACCTGGAAAGAAATGAAATCATAGAGGTGCCAGAAGTTAAAACTACAAAAGACGTGGTCAGAACAGAGATTCTCGTGTACCTCATCCATGCTAATCTACTAGTTCACTTTGGGTTGAGGCACACCCTTGAACTTGACACTGTATGCCCCGACAAAAGGAAACCAGTCAACAATGAAGCAAAGCAATGGCTATGCAAAGAATAGTGAAGATTAGTAGATTTAAGATTAAATAACTCCCCCTCTCATAGCCAACCTTCAACATCTGAGGACATGTGGACAAATGTATGAACAGTATACAGTTATTACACCAAACAGACTGTGGCGTGACCGTCTGTCTAATATTTTCTTGGTCCCCCTTTGTTGATCTATCAAGGTGTGGACTCCACTAGAAACATAATGATGTGCTGTGCCAGTATTCATGCAAATAATAGTGAAGATTAGTCACCAGTGTTTATGGCTAAGCACTGATCTTCAGAAATCACACCTTTGAAAAAATAATAAAAATAAAAAAGAGGTTTGCTTGAGGGTAAGGAGGAGGAGGTCCAAGCTGTGCTGTGTCTTAGAGAAATTTGGCTCATCCCCATTTTCCTCAAATCTAATTCTTATTCCTATTCCAACACACCATTGCTGTCTCTAAAATTAAAATCAATAAAAGAAGTAAAATGGAACTTTGTAAAGAGAAAGTGGCTTACCCTAAAGTATCTAAGTTGTAAGGCAGCGTCATCCAGCATCATTTCTGGATCCTCCGTGGAAGAATCCTCATCTTTAAGGACATGCTACATATAGATCTCTGAGGAGAAAGATGGAAGAGGCTCGGTATGTAGCTCCAGTGCCTGTGAGCAGCAAATGAAGTAATAGAGCAATACAAGGCAGTTGCGTTCAGCAGCATTTCCAGTGAAAACCTCCACCACTCTCCAGTCACTCCCCACACACCCACCCGCTCTCCCTTCCCTTGCATTGCTGTTGTTAATAGCAACCTCTGTTTAGGGGGCGAGTAGAAATCCTTTCCCAATCGACCTCCTCCCACCCTCTCCTCATCTGCTCCTTCACTTAAGTTCCATGCCGCGGCTTTGCCCACACTTCTGCTCACACATCTCCTATCCCATTGACTTATCTTTAAATCTAAATAACCCCTTCTTTGCTTGCTTCTGGAAGGAAACAGCCCTTTAAAAAAGCCTCTGTTGTTTTCCATGAGTTGGAATTAGTCGCGTCTGTCAGGTGACATTCCAGAAGAGCCGAAAAAGATGTACGATTCCATTGAGCATACGTCTGCAGAGAAGCGGAGGTAGCCAGAGTTTGAGACCCTTTCTGAGAAAATACGGACGCGCACCTACCGCCAGTGACAGCACGGTTAACAGTAGGTCTCCACCACTTCGTCATTGTGGGAGGACAGAGAATTGCATAACGAAGCAAAATGATGGCAAAAGAGGTAGGACAGATTTGGATGGTTGTAGCAGTGAAGGAGAAGGAGCATTAGAATGAGCGAGTCAGGAAGAAATGAAGAGGAGAGGAGGAGGGAGGGGGAAACGGCATTGCTCACACTTACTGTCCCCTCCTTTCCCATTGCTTTGAGGACTGTCTGCACACATGCACACACATACAGAGCTACCACCTAAATGACACACAAGCCCAATAGAAAAACACAAGGAAGGGGGATGTAGCCCCCCTGTGCCGTGCTTGCTCTAAGGAGGGGGGTATACTGTAATGGGTGGAGGTCAATGGAACGATGTGATGTCTGTGCATGTCAATGGACATTAATCTTCAAAGCTTCTGATACAGACTCCCTGTCTGTATAGCATAGTCCTATAGAAAGACATTTCTGTTGCTTTCTATCTCCAAGATAACCTCTGCTTCTCACAACCACCATCAAAATCTCCCAGCTCTGCATTCTCATTTTTGAGCGCTTCTAAGCAGGCTTCTGATCAAATCAGTCCAGTTGTTCTAACATTCACTCAAACTCACCTCTAGCCTTTGACTGTACTGTGCACTGCTGACCAAAGCAATTGATATTACATTTTATGTACCAGACAGCAGAGCAGTACTTAATCACTGTTTCAGTATTTCAATATTTATTTTTATAAAACATTTATGGTTGTTAATTGAGACAGTGAGACTTTTCATTTTTGATTTGATGCCTGCAATGCCCTGCATTTCTACTTCTCCTTGCATTGATTAAAAATGATTTAGCAAAAAAGGCACATTAGTTAGTTAACATGCTGAAATTAAAAAGCTATAAGAGCTAGGATTTAAAACCTGCATTTATGAATATTGATGATAATTTGCAGGAGACTGGGTGTGTTACTGACATTATTCCTGCATGGGGCGTTGGTGGAACACACACACACCTATTGCTACTTTATGCATCAACATCAAATGGATTAAGTGAGAACTTACAGAGCGTTTGAACGCTGCATGTGTGAAAGTACAACCTGGGGAGGCTCACATGAAGGATGGGTGATGACATGACTTTGCTCTGTGTGTGGGTGCTGGCTCTCTGTGGTACCTTGTCCTAATGGTCATTTTTGTAGACTTTTAATATGACCTCTTTATTTCACCTGATTATGGGTGGAACAGAGCTATGAAAGATCTCTCTCTATAGAGAATATGCCCCTCCTTCTCTCTCTCTAGAGAGGGAGAAGACTGTTACATTCTCTAAACCTTGCGATCTCATGGTTAGGCAACACCTAAACATTAGTCTATAAAGGCACAAAACAGTTTTCAGTGAGGACCAACTGAAGGCTTAAAGGAGTCGTTGGGGATGGTTTTCACCTTTGCTTTTTTATTTTTTTAAATCCTTTCCTGCATGAGTTTGGACCTCACTTAAGCTATTTTCTTTTGGTTTTAGAAATGCATGAAAAAACAGTTGCAGCTTTTGAATATATGTAGTGAGCACCGTGCATGTTAAAGCTTGTGCTTTCCTTTCTTAACGCAGTGAAGAAATGCACACTGTATTGCATGAGAAGATTCTTTATTCTCAAAAGTGCAGCCACTATTACTTTTGCACTTCTCTTTCCCAGTTGTTTCAAACCACTTTGCTGTGATGCGCATTATCGCCAGTGTCCACTGAGGCAGACTGTTTGCTGGCAGTCTGTTCTCCCCTGTTCACTTGCCCTAGAGGTCTCAGGAAGACGTGACACGGTCCAGCCATGGACTTGAGTCAAAGCATGAGCCACCCACTCAGTGTGACCCACATGCTTCTTCCCTTTAGGATGTCAACATAGACCTGTCTCATATAGCAGCAGCCAGTCCACCCAGCAGCTCTTCTGGTTATAGGATGCTTAATCACATATGCTCTGGTCACTTCAATGCTCATGAACACACAGTTGTCCGCCAGTTGGATGAGGTTTGTTTAGGTGGAGATTGGATGCGCTCGTGATTTCTTCACTTAGATTTCCAGTGAGCAGTGTGTGTATGTTTGCATGTTTATACATAAGGACACTAAAATCCATTTCATAAAAATGTTCTTTTCTGTGACGTTCATGATATATGTGTTGTATGTTAGTCATGTTGCATTTTGTCCAGTCAAACCCCAGTGAAACAATTCAATGCTTGCCAGCCTTTATCATAAAGCCTTATCGGAATTGGTCCATTGTCACTGAAGCTTACTAGCTGCACTGAAACGATCCCCCTTTAGGAAGGAAAGCTTTCTGAGCTTTGTATGAAATATGTTCAGCTGAATAAATACATAGTTTGGTTTTTTTTTTAATCTTCTGCTTCCTCGCTTCCAACCGTCCTGAGACACAATTTTAGATAATGATCACAGGGGAGGTTTCCTTCAGCATCTCATGTTCCCTATAATAATTTATTCCAGTGCGTTTAAATACCAAACGTCAGCCTGTCAGGAAGTTTTCCTTCTTGAGAGGCGGTGGGGCAGCATAGGCTCTAAACTGCATGGAAATGAGGAGCTGTGATTGGACTACAGGGTTGTGGGGTTAGTTGGAATTGTACCATTTAGCATATGCTGAGATTGTCTATTTACAAGTTTGAACTATTTAGAAAATGTAGCATCAGATACTTGAATCAACATGGATGGCAGGAAAAAAAATATTTTTTATCAAAGGTTTTAATTTTTCTTCTACTTTAATATGGGTGGAAGTTTAGATTGTCAGTTTAGAGAGCAAGGCATGTTTAGGTGGTTCCCAGTTTGAATGGGAAATCTATGGAATAGCAAAGATCAATAAGAGGTAGTGAGTAGCTACAGTACAGCACTACTGTGTAATCATGGAGTCGGCTGAGTATTTCACTTCCTGCACCGGCCTAGAAATCACCAAGACTAAGGGTCAACCCTATCACCTCAGCAGCACTCTGTGCGTGCATAGAGTATATTAAGTTACATCAAAAAGTTCATCTTGTACTTTCCTCTTTCAATATGTTTTTGCAGTGATTGGTTGTGTGTGACTGGATTTCAATAAACCTTCCTGACACTATTTTGGCCAGGCTCAACACGAGCATGTTTGGCCACTACAGGTCCCCTCAGTAGCTCATGTCAGACTCCTGTTCTGGTCTTGTGGTGTCCATCTCGTGCCTTAGGATTGACATTATAGTGCATTTACAAGCAATGAAGTGCAAACCGTAACGTCTGTTTATCAGTTTCAACACATGTCCCAAAGCCGCTCCATATTCTGAATGTCAGGACACACAGCATGCATGTATTATGTACGTAACACTGTGTCCTTGTTTCCCTGCAGTTCTGGATATGGCGCGCCATGTGCCTTTGTATCGGGCACTTTTGGAGCTGCTCAGGGCCATTTCCACCTGTGCAGCCCTGGTTCCTCTGCTGCTACCTCTGACTGGAGACCCAGCACGTGATGAGGAAGAGGAGGAGGACGAACACTCTGAGGGACAGACCTCAGTTGGGATGTTACTGGCCAAGATGAAGACATGCGTGGATACATACACCAATCGCCTCAGGTTAGATGGAGAAATTGAGATATATTTCTCAAGCCAGGTTTTGTCAGTAAGTTTTGTTTTTGTTTTTTTTACTTAAAATATTTTTCCATTCAGACTTAGTGTTTTTTTTGTTTTTGTTTTTCAGCTTCTGATTTGTTTGTATGACTAACATGGATGGATGGTAAAGACTATCCTATACCATCGTAATCGCTTTTGGTGGTAGCTGCAGCATGTCGCCTTCTTCCACTATGGGTTAGGCATTAAAATAATGACCATATTGTCCAGGACAAACATGTAGGCATACTGCTGCCTTTGGGAAATGACACAAGCTGGTTAACGATGATATTGAACCCCAGCTTTGATTTGGTCCGTGACCAATGACGTTACAAATGCAGTTTGCTGTTTGAACAGGTTAATCGATGTAATTGCCAAAGAAGCCTAGAATATCTTGATCTTGTCAAGATCTTTTACATACAGATTTGGATTTCTGACATGTATCAAGCAGCACCTAATATTCTATGACTGAGTATAGATTTGTGTTTTGAAGGTCAAAGAAAGATAAGAGTAAAGGTGTGGTAAAAGCTGATACCTCAGATCCAGAGCCTGAGGGCTTGACTCTCCTGGTCCCGGACATCCAGAGGACAGCTGAGATAGTCTACACTGCTACTACTAGCCTGCAACAGGCCAACCAGGGTATGTGCACACCACATGAGAGCACTGTTGATTCCCTCAGGGAGAATTTACAGCAGCAGAGTGAAGATGGTTGAAATACCACAACAAAGAATGTAAAATACAGTACAACTAGAATAAAGCCCCATCCTGTGTAAGTTATATGTTTGCACTCTATTGGAAATATAGTAAACTTTTTTTCTACCTCTTTGCACTGCCTATTATCTGTAGCTGCTGTAACAGTTGAATTTCCCCAATGTCAATAAAGGATGCTCTTATCTTAGGATGAGTAGATATAAAAGCAGTTTTATTTCCAAATGTAACTGCCTGATAAAATGTACCACCTCCCCCATTCTTTTGGTAGTATTACGAAACCTGAGCAGTAACATACAACATGGAAGATGTAGAATCATTTACTCACTGCTGTGGCTTAAAGCAGAATCCTAGAGAGGCCAGGAATAGCAAGGTAGTATCGATTAACGAAGACCCATTTATAGTGTGTAAGTAGTAGGGAGATAACCTGCTGCTGTGCTCTCGGGTACAGCTCTTTATTTCTAAATGTTGTATTCTCAGCTTGATCTTGAGATAAGGTTGCTTTGTACTTTGGATGAAACTATAATCAGTTTTTTGCATTTTCCCACTAAAATATGCTGATTCTAGACATTATTAAAGCTTAAGCTACTATAAAAATGAATGGCAGGATAGGTAGCTGTTACATCACTTCTGTACTAGTGTTCCGTTGTACGTTTGGCTGTATGCTGGCTGGATTTACAAAGATCAGTGCACAGATTGCAGCCTTGCTGTTTGCGTCCGATATAGACTGACCCTGCAGACTTGGCAGAAGCGAGATGTTCTGTGTCTCATACTTCTTTTGTACCTCAGTGAATGTTTGATTTTCTACTTCTAATGCTACCTCCTTACCAGAGAGGAAACTGGTAGAGTCTTCAAGGAAGCTGCCTAGCCGACCAAAGCCTCTGTCCATCCTACGCTCTCTAGAAGAAAAATATGTAGCTGCCATGAAAAAGTTGCAGTTTGGTGAGTTTATACAGTGCATTCTTTTTTTTTTTCTTTCTTGCACTTTAAAATATAACTGTCATTTTATGTTTTCTTTGGGAAAACTTATTGAAAATGACACCAGTGCAATAAAGATGTCCTAATTTCTCCAAATACACCCACATGAACACAGGTAGTCCTCCTTTCCATGTCCCTCTGTCTGATACTGAATTGTTCATGAAACCTTTTTGAGAGAACAGACAGGAAGCAGACTCAGGCTTCTACTCACATGGTTTGTCTGGTCCATCACTCTTCATTCATGATTAAGACATGCTGTGCTATGTTGCAGTTAATTCTGCAGGCACCTTGATACAGTTGCAAGAAAAAGTCTGGGATTTCATGGATTTTTGCATAAATTGGTCATAAATGTCCTGAACTTCATCTAAGTCACAACAAAAAAACACAGTCTGCTTAAACTAATACTGAACAAACACATGTTTTCATGTTTTATTGAACAGAACATGTAACCATTCTCAGAGCAGGTGGTAAAGTACGTGAACCTTTGGCCTTAATAACTGGTCGACCCTCCTTTGGCAGCAATAACCTCAACCAAACGTTTCCTGTAGCTGCAGATCAGACCTGCTCAACGGTCTGGAGGAATTTAGGACCTTTCCTCTTTACTAAACGGTTTCAGTGCAGAAATATTCTTGAGATGTCTGGTGTGAATCTCTCTCTTGAGGTAATGCCACAGCATCTTAGTCGGGTTGAGGTCCAGACTCTGACTGGGTCAGTCCAGAAGGAGGATTTTCTTCTGTTGAAGCCATTCTGTTGTTGATTTGCTTCTATGCTTTGGGTCGTTTGTCCTGATGCGTCACCATCGTCTGTGGAGCTTCAGTTGACGAACAAATGGTCTGAAGCTTTCCTACAAAATGTTCTCATGAACTTTGGATTCGTTTTTCCGTCAGTGACAGCAATTCGTCCAGGCCCTGAGGCAGCAAAGCCCCAAACCATGATGCCCCTCCACCATGTGGTATGGTATGTGGGATGAGTAGTTCTGTGGATCATCCAGCTGCTCTTTTGTATACTTCAAACGTGCTGCAGTATTTTTCTGGACATCAGTGTTTTCCTCTGTGGTTCCTCCCACATTCTTCATTCTAGGTTCATGTTTTACTTATTGTAGATTTGTCAACAAAAGTGTTGGCATGTGCCAGAGATTCCTGTAAGTCTTCAGCTGACGCTCTCATCTTTCCAGGACGACCAGGCCCAGCCTAGCTACAGAGCTGAACTTCCTCCATTAGTAGACAGTCTGACCGTGGACACACGGACATCAAGGCTTTTAGAGACTTTTGTACTTTTTCACATAAATGACCAATTTATGCAGAAATCCATGTAATTCCAAAGGGTTCACATACTTTTTCTTGCAACTGTATGTGAGGTTATCGTGAGTGACTTTGTCTATCTGCACAGTGAAACACCTTTTTCACTGTGCAGATAGAAAAAGATTAGGTCACAACTAGACTGTAACAAATAGTCTAATTTTACCTGCATTGTCACAGATTGAGTTGCACTTCCTTCTGTCTATCCGAAGATGTTTTTAAACCATTTTTATGCTCATTTAAACCAGTGGTTTGAACAAGAGGAGAATTCGTAACACATTTTTTGTTTAACCCTTGTGCAGCTTTCGAGGGGTCAAAATGAAAAAAGGAGGCACAAAGCTTAAACCACAGCCTTCATGGGTTTTACATCCAAGCAATGAACACGTGTGGGTTCATCCAACTGTTATCTAGATAAAACGTGTTGTGATTTATCGTCTGTCTGCGGCTGTTTGATCCAACCCTTGTGTGGTTTTTGAACTTTGGCGCCACCTGGTAAGGCTGCACAAGGGTTAATGTTTCCCAACAAAACCATTGGAATGTGTGTTCTTCTATTTACTGGCCAGAATAGCATGCTAACAATTTCACTTTACCCATGACTCAAAAACCCATGAAACTGGTGGAATTCAAAGTCAACACGCTTTTCTTTCAAACATATGAAGGAACACATCAACACTTAGTCATACAAAGGAATTGATCAGAAACTGTCCCTAATATGAATGCACCTTACAGAAAAGCTAGATTCTTGTACACAATGTGATTGTGACAAACTTGTCTCCTCTTTGTCCAGACACCTTTGAAATGGTCTCTGAGGATGAGGATGGAAAGCTCACGTTCAAGGTTAACTACCACTACATGTCTCAGGTGAAGAATGCCAGCGATACGAACAGTGCAGCTCGTTCCCGGCGCCTTGCCCAGGAGGCAGTGACTCTGTCCACCTCTCTGCCTCTGTCGTCCTCTTCCAGCGTCTTTGTCTGCTGTGATGAGGAGAGACTGGACATCATGAAGGTAAAGCCCCCCTTTGACTGCTTCATGACTGTGCTAGCCCTGAGAAATTACATATTTTAGAGCATGTGATTAATAGAAACACAAGTTTCATAACTAAACCGCACTGAATAAACACTTGTCTTCTGAAAGGTTGTTGTGGACTGTGTTACTCCTTCTGGTGCTTTTACTATATGATTAGTCATTGACAGCTCTTACTCATTCGCCTAGTGACATTTCAGTAATGTCTCTCACTCCACAAGTTGATTAATGGCAGATTTCCCTTTGCTAAATGTCAACATCTTCACTTGTTTAGCTCAGTTTTGGCAAAAAAAACCCACAAGTGTGTGAATACTAAGAATAAAAATAGAAACACACAAACTTATCAGTATTTCTCCTGATACCGGACGCAATGGGCCCATTTGGCACAGAATCCTTCATGAAAGGCATAGGAGCAGTATCAGCATAAACAGAGTCTGGCTGGTCAGGTGCAATTCTCTTAAAAGTGCTCAGATTATCACTGCACCTCACCCTGGCACCCATCATATCAATGTTCAGTACTTCCTTTACACTGTGCTCATCGAGTTGTGCCTGCAGACTGGATTTGGTGTTAGCTAGCCACTGTGGCTGTAGGTCTTCTTACAAACCTTAAGGTACCACACCTCTGTCTGTGAAAACCTGTGTAGTCAGTCACAGTAAGTATGGAGTCAGCTTTAACATCTGTCAGCCGTCTCCCTTTGGTCTTCTGCCTCTAACATGTCCACCTTACGTCACTGTTGCTGATATGGTTTTAATTCCAACTTTAAATTAAAAAAATGAAACAAATACAACCCCAGTGCATTTTTTTCATCAAGGCACCAACATATCAGATGTAGAAACAGAGATATTTTAATATTTCATGGAAAAGATGAAAAACGGAATGGAGAAAAGATCATTTTGAATTTGATGGCAGCAACAGTCTTTTAACAACTGTAAACATCTGGGATATGGGAAGAGCAGTTGCTGGAGTTTAAAGACTGATGCAGGATTCTAGCTGCTCATTAGTTCTGGGCCATTTTTTGTTTGTATGTAATAATTATTATTGCCTTCTTGGTGTGATTAATAACTAGTCTTGCTCACACTTTGCAGGTTCTCATCACAGGCCCAGCTGACACACCATACGCTAATGGCTGCTTCGAATTTGATGTGTATTTTCCCCAAGACTATCCTAACTCTCCTCCACTCGTGAACCTTGAGACTACAGGTGGACACAGTGTGCGCTTTAACCCTAACCTCTACAATGATGGCAAAGTGAGTTTACGTGTGCTTTCTTGGTCTTTTAACTATCAAAGTTCCCGGGACATGTTATGTGTACTGTATTTTCTTCATTCACCAGAGTATCTCTAAATGAAAGTCTCTTTTTACACTCTCAGTTCATTCAGTCTAGATTACACATATCCATAGCTATGGGTGATTTACATACATGTGAAAGTAGATTTAAATGTTTGCATGTGGTGTCCCAGTGGGTCAGGCTGTGCTGTATGCATATTGTGCATTACACTGTATGGATTACTAAAACGAGCTAGAAATGGTCCATTTACCATTTTCTTTTAACAGAATTTGAGGTGAAATTGATGAGAAGAAAAAACACCAATAAGATATTAGAGTATTCAGCAGGTCTTCAGCCTGTCATCTTGCCAAATCTGTTTTACTGAATGATAGACAGACTCACCTAACGATGTGGTCTCCACATTTCCAGGGTAACCCCAGTTAATGGTGTTCTTGGGCTTAAACACTTGGAGTGTGTTTCAGTTCCTTAAGATATTTTTGTTCTGCTTGTTTAATCAGGTTTGTTTAAGTATCCTCAACACATGGCATGGGAGACCAGAGGAGAAATGGAACCCACAGACCTCAAGCTTTTTACAGGTGAGGTGTAAATCCATCGTCACATACAGTATCTTAATTGAGTCTTTAGCCCCTTTCACACGTGCCCTGGCATTCTGAACATTTGTAAAAGGGAGAATTCCCACACAGACCTGCTCCAGCCGGCTGGATTGAAGTTCCTCTGTGTGTTCACCACAGCAGGAGACTGGGTGTGTTACTGACATTATTCCTGCTTGGGGCGTTGGTGGAACACACACACACACGCCTATTGCTACTTTATGCACCAGCATCAAATGGATTAAGTGAGAACTTACAGAGCGTTTGAACGCTGCATGTGTGAAAGTACAACCTGGGGAGGCTCACATGAAGGATGGGTGATGACATGACTTTGCTCTGTGTGTGGGTGCTGGCTCTCTGAGGTACCTTGTCCTAATGGTCATTTTTGAAGACGTTATTTCACTTGAATAAGGGTTGAATAGAGCTATGAAAAATAATGAGTCAGCACAACCTTACCTATGGGAGTTGAATTCATTTTGATCTTGATGAACACAAAGCACATATAACAACGTAGAAAGCTCTGTGGAGCTTCACCTCATCCCAAAAGAAAGTGGCTCAGCCTGCCAGGATGTGTGAGTGCTGTAGCGCTGTGTGTGAACTGGGCTCTTTCCCTGCCTACATCAATTCTACTGGAAGCATACAAATGCTCCAAAGCACAGCTGAAGCTGACCTCTGGCACGTAGAGGTGGAGTTAGGAACACGGGAAAAGGATACGCTTACCTAGAGTAACGACACGAGGAGAGGTGCAGGAGAGAAATGCAGCCAGACTTTAGCCTTTGTTCTGCTCTACACACTTTGTAGTATTAAGGGATGACTGAATATCCTGTGTAGTTCCTATGCACATACTTGTATTCATATATACTGATCTGATGAACGACAAACGAGCCAAAGACCTTGCAAAAGCCACCTTTTTAAAGCTTCCTCCTTTAGAAGACGTATGTGTCTCCATTGATTATCATTTCTGTTAGCATGCAGCTGGTTGATAACGCTCTGGATTCAGACAATCCGAGGAAGGTCATTTATATTCACTTGATGATTCAAGTTCATCCAGCTCCAGCATTGCTGGTGCCAGCAGGCAGCCTTCCAAGCCCACAATTATCATTGTTGCTAATGATGTGGCCTGGAACAGACTGCGAGGCAAGAATATGTCCTCAGCCTCCTTGAGACAGGTCATCACACTAATTCAGATGGTCATAAAGACAGAGATGGAAAGATTTATCATTTTGGGGCTAAAATAATGTGATCTTCTAGCCTGATCCAGATCACTTCAGAGGCTTTAGTTTTTCAGGACACACATGGGATTTTGTGTCAGTCTACTAAAACATAAGGATTACTACATACCAAAATACACGTGGAGTGAAAAGACAGCAAATGACTTCACTTCAAAGGGTTAATGCTGTTCCTTTCTAGTGAAGGGCCTTGAAATGTCTACATTAAGTCACTGAACTGATTAGACCAAGTCAAAGATATTTGTGCCAGGACCTGTTTTCGTGTGTATCTGGTGATCACCACTTAGACTATTGTTCTTGTGGCAGTTGTCTGTGTTTTAATCACATTTCTGTGCTTTTTCTGCTTTAGGTGCTAGTGTCAGTGCAGTCTCTCATCCTGGTTGCTGAGCCTTACTTCAATGAACCAGGATATGAACGCTCCCGTGGAACCCCCAGTGGCACCCAGAGCTCACGAGAATACGATGGCAACATCCGGCAGGCCACCGTCAAATGGGCCATGTTAGAACAGATGCGTAACCCGTCACCGTGCTTCAAGGAGGTAGGATTGTCCCTTTCAGCGTACAGAAAAGAAAAACATCTACCCAAACCTGAATCACATTCGAAACACATGGCCATGAGAAGTTAGAAAGCGTTATTTTGCATCCCATGTGTGTTAGTTTTTTAAATTCAGACCCATTTCAGTATGAACAAAGCGTCTCTTTAGGGAGCCCCTTGTTTTTTTACTATCTTGTGAGCATGTGAAACTATTTTGTGCACGGTCACGGTATGCTTCTTCTTATGTGCCAATACCAGAGCAGGAATTAGTTGACTTTTATTTTAACATTTCGTAACATTTTTAGCAACTTCTTCGCATGATTTTTGATCTGTATTTATTTGTAACTGGACAGAAGTTTATCTTAATGTTTCCCTTAACTGCCAAACCAGAGGCTGGAATCAGTTGCTACGGTAACTATTGCCTCCTTCACACTACCTGAGAAGACATCATCACTACTTTCTACTTTCCTGGTCATTTGCATTCACAGTTACATTGTTATCACATTGGGTTCTGTAGCAAAGCACCAATACACAGAAATGCATATTTTACAATATAATAATCACCAGAATCTGTTCATGAAACCTGACTTAGAGTTATGGTCATCTCTGCTGTGTATTTAGAGGAAACTCGGCTTTCAGTTCAAAAGAGGAGTCGGTCCAAAGAGAACATCTGAAATCTAATCAGATAAAAGTGGGGGAGGCTGCTAATGTTCTTCTGAGTGACTTGAGGAGCATGGCTTGTTGAACATGCAGTATTTTGGCTTCTGATGCCCCTGGTGCTGAAGAAGCAGCAATATCTGCTGACCTGGTGCTCTCTGGCCCTGTCAGGTCTGTCGCCTAGCACATGCCATCATGTCTCATGAAGCAGCATCTTTAGTAGCTTGAATCATGACGTAGAAGCTAGTGGTAGTGAGAGGCATGATCTACAGCTCGCTAGTTTGAATATTTGTATGTGTACCTCTAGTGTCCCTCCAGGTCTTCAAAGCTTTCAGGAGACTGAAACTCACTAAAATGCTACATTAGGACACTGTTTGCTGCTCACTCTCTATGTTGATGACAGGATTCTTTGCTGGAAATGTCTTCACTAATCTTTAGTCTACAGTCCAATGTTTATGTGAAAAGACAGAATACAGAAGCATTAGTCAATATTGAAGTGTTACCCTATCACAGGCAACACGCATGACAAAGTGAAGGGAGTCTTATGCTCAGTAGCCTCCACTTACTGGGCATGTTACTGGGTGATTCTACGTCTTGATTGGTCACAGTGAAACAGTAGGGCTGCTGCACGATAATGACTTTTGCAAAGACTGTAGTAAATTTAAAGCAGTTGTGAGCAGAGCTGAACGTTAACTTGCAGGCCACCGTGCTACACACCACGTAAGACCATCTTTCCTCCATGACAAACCGCACATTTACAGCAGCATTTGTCCTAGGAACAGCTAAGATACTGCGCACAACCCTCAAGCTCCCAGGCCTCTGGTAGAGGACCCGAGCTCGGATGGATGAGACCGCCCATGGGGGGGAGGAGGAACTTTATTTTTTATCCTAAACACTATATACTGTATACACACACACATACAAGTCGCAAAACGCGTTCACATTTAAAATACAAAGACTGCACTGCTGCCAAAGTGATTGTTGTGCAATGGTATTTGCTTGGTGGTGGGGAGAGTTGCTTTCTCATGCTTTTCCTCCGCTGTTGTCTCTGCAGGTGATCCACAAACACTTTTACCTGAAGCGAACAGAGATTATGTCTCAGTGTGAGGAATGGATCACTGACATCCAACAGTACAGCAGCGATAAGAGGGTTGGCCGCACCATGTCCCATCATGCTGCTGCACTGAAGGTAAGAAGCTTGGTGAGGGAAGCAGTCGCTCTGTGCGTGTCCTGCTGGGAAGCAGTGAATGTGCTGTTTGGACATTGTCCTGAGTAAACTGTAGATAAGAGTAGGTAACATTATTTTGAAAGAGTAGTGGCGCCTTTGCTATTGAGAGCAGTGTTGTTCAGTGTTGCAGCTTTCTTGTGACCTCTAACCCTGTTACACGTCTGCTCTTGCGCTGATGGCCGGTTGGTTGGTAAAAACCCTGTACTGATAGTAGGAGGAGTCACAGTAAGTGAGAGTTGTATACCCACTCACTCCTCTCCTTCCATCTAACGTAGTCTCTGTGAAGTCGAGCCGAACTGGAAGCAGTTGTGGTCTCTCGTCAATGTGACGCTACCTGGATGGGTAGTGAAAGGTTTTGACAGTGAGCTTCGCATGAGAATCTTTACTGCTTCATTGCGGGACAATAAGATGAATTTCTCTTGAACAGTTGCTTTGACTTCCAGACAGCTGTGGTTGCCTGAGTTCCACATAAAGAGAAAGGGGATATAATGCAAATATAGGTCACAGAGCAGACTGCAAAACAGAAGACAATCTGCTTTTAGCATAAGGGAACTTTTGCTTTGGATGATCACGTGCCAGTATGTGTCTGGGTGGTGCAGTTCTCATCAGCTGTGGTAAGAACAGGCTGAGTGATTTCAGGGAAGCACAGACATATTCACAGAAAAACGACAGAATCTGAAAGAAGTCTGGTACAGTGGTACCTCGAGATACGAGTTTAATTCGTTCCAGAACCGAGCTCGTAAGTCAATCGGCTCGTATCTCAAACGAATTTCTCCCATTTAAAATAACTGAATCGATTTAATCCCATCCGGACCTATGAAAAATCCCCAAACCATTGTAAATTATGAATAAAGATATGTTTTTAAATAACAAATAAACATGTATAATTAACAAATACGTAACAAAACATGAAATAAAGAAATAAAAGAGTTATTTAGCATAATAGTGCAGCTAACGAAGGTGAACGGCGAGGAGGAGGGAGGGGGGAGAGGATGTAGGCTCTCTAGACACGCACGTAAACGCCGCTTTTTTAGAACTTAAAACTATTTTCGTAATTTAAAACTAAAACTACACTTTCCTTATTTCAAATGAAAGAAAAAACTTAAAACAATGCACTTAACGCGCGCCAACTAGCGGGACGCTCCGGAAACACGGCTCGTATCTCGAGGTTCCACTGTATTTGATGAGATATTGTGTGTGTGTGTGTTCTCCCTGCAGAGACACACAGCTCAGCTCAGAGAAGAACTGCTGAAGCTGCCCTGCCCTGATGGTCTAGAGCCCAATGGTGATGAGTTCTCAGAGAAGAGCGCCGCCCTCATCCTCAAAGAGCTGCCGAGCCAGGACACCGAGAAGCCCGGCAGCAGTCAAGACAGCCACTGCAGCGATGGCCAGCTATGAGTCCCCAAGCATCTCCCACATACTCACTCTCTTCTCCTTACAATTATTATTCTCCAAAAGACTTGATGGCTTTTAGCACAAGCCACCACTTGTCAATATGTTTGTAAAGAACTATCAACAGAATAGCAGAGGAGGAGGGGACGCAGAGAAACGGAACACGATGAGATGAAGTCTGAACTATGCTACTCCCTTTCTGAAAACAATTGACAAAAAAACTTTTATTTACCTATCTAAGAGTGTAAACATTTTGTGCTTTTTTCCAATTGTGAAATAACCAGTGATTGGTATGTTATTAAAATTGTTTATGTATACATAATGGAAGAGGAAAATGATATATAAGGGAAACTACCTTTAGAAAAGAATGTTTACCGAATGTTAATTTTATGTTTTTCTTTTTGACCGTTGGAGCGAGAAGAAGTTGTAAGAAAAGGAGATACTGCTCATTCTTTAAGGAAACCATTTTAAAAAGAAAGCAAAGAGAAAATGCACAGCTAACAGGACGGCAGATGAACCTGGTCATCCGTTGCTTTGTCTGATTTCTCTTATCATATCCACATGAATTAATGCTGAGATGGACATTCTTAATGCTATGTTTTCTCGTTTCCAGGCTCCAAATTAAAAAGAACTATGCTCTGGGTGAATATTTCTCGCCTCTCAGAACTTCTTCATGACCATTTTCCATAGACATGACTGTGACAGAGCCGGATGGGAAATGTATTTTGTAGGCTTGTGTATGTGTTTCTGTGCGTGAGATGTGCCTTTGATCTACGTCAAACCACCAAATACTCCAACCAACACTGAGTTCATTATTTCTACTAAATGATTCGTTCGGCTCCATCAGGCATAAGAACTGCTTTGATCTTTTTTATTATGTTGAACTCCAGTGAACAAAATGCACTTTCTATTTTGCTCACTTCCGGGAGAACAGTCACCTACTCCTTTGCTAGGACATTAAATTGAGCTTGAAGTATGGATTGATTGTGAATGCGTTTTTTTCTGCATTTGACAGGATGTCTGCCCTCTGACCTGACAGGAGGTTGAACATCTAATGGACATGATGGCAGTAAACGGGTGGTTACCTATTTTATACTGATATTATGCGATTATAAAAGCTTTCATATTCTGACACAGATGAGCTTAGATGTTGCCTCTGCCTCCTCCAGTGTCCGGGGATATTTTGAATAAACCCTATTTCAAGTTTTCCTGAAATTTTTTTACTTATCAGCTTCTATTTTCTTTTTTTTTTGTCCTGTCCGGCAGCTTAGCACAGCATGTACCGGACATGACATGGCCGCCTTGTGTGGCACAGTTCAGGTAGAGCACGTATGTAAGGTGTAATATGCTCTGCTTGACTGAGAAGGGAGAAGAAATGTACAGAAAGGCCAGAGGAATCTATACGCACATAATAATGTATACACTACATAACCACCACGACATAATAAACGACGCTGGCGCTCCTGGAAAAGGCATCTAAGTCTGTGCACCCACCGTCCATGAAGAGCCCACGTGGGGAAACCCTGGCCCAAAGGCCCGGCCGCCCCCTCCGGCACCGCGCTGGCCTGCAACACAAAGGAGGCGATAGGGGAGTAGTTCTAGGTGTCCAGTAAGACGGTACCTGCTCTTCTGCTTTATGGTGGCATGAAAACGCTGCCTTTAAGGAATGGGAACGCAACTAGAGAGGGACAGTGCACTTCAGCTACAGACACATGTATGTTGGGCAACAGACAGAATGGGAAGATACTGAGGATTCACCTCAACAACAGCATTCAGCAGAGAAGGACACTTTGGAGCAGAGATCAAGAGGATGAGCTCCGTGGGAGAATTGTTGTATTGGGCGAAGGACTCACCACAATGTTGACGTCTGATCCAACTGTGGGAGGAGACGATCGCTGGTCACCATCCACCATCAGTAGGACTCGCAGAAGCATCGTGAAAGACAAGAAGCCAGACGGACATAACTGACTTTTAATGTGATTCTAGTCATCACCTAAATTAATAGGACATGAAACCAATGTGTATCTAAGTTCACAACCGGTCAAGGCAGATGTTCTCCCACTGATCCTGGGTCTGCTGGAGGTTTCTTCCTCTATAGAGGGAGTTTTTCCTCCACTGTTCAAATGTAGAAACAGTACTGTATCAAAATATAGTTAAGAACCTTGAGATGACTAATGAATTGGTTCTATAGAAATAAAACTGAATTGAATTTTCATTGTACAAAAGGCACTTTCACCATCTTTGCATTACCTCTGACATGAGCCCAGGTCTGTGTTGTTTCTGCATAGAATGAATGTGACTTATTCTTTGCATCATGGAATTGTATTTTGCATTTCTTGGTGCAGTGGAGGATTTATGACTTTAATAGCTCTTGGAAATATTGTAATTTGCAAATGGTGTTTGGAAAATGATCACACCATGACCAGTATGAACGAACAGAATGAGCACGGTGTTGCTGTTTAACTGGGAATTCAACTTTTGCTCCGAGACAGACAGGAAGTGTTCGTCTGCAGCCCATGGCTGGGAGACAACAGCCTGGCTTCTTTAAACCGCCAGGACTAAAGGGTTATGGTCCAAATTGGGGAATCTCCATGTCTTGAAGAAAAAGTGCAACACACTGATTAAAACAACACTGTGGGCCACCACATGGTTAATCTGACTCATCCACTGGCTCAGCTCCATCAGCTCAGGAATCAGTCGCATGGAGGTTTCATTTGAGAAAAGATGACTCAGTGACCAGAGACCCTGCAGGAACGACTTTTCTCTTTACATCTGCATCACTGCACACGTACATGCAATAACCTCATTTCTAAACTTGCTTCTCAAACACACTAAGTTGAAGCAAAATATGTTCAAAGGTGAAAACACAAAGGTATCAGTGAAATACACGCAGTACAATGTGCTGAGCGTGGAGGGAAATCAGCCTCTGAAGCAGCTATTTTGGTCGATAAGTTGTTGTAGATGTGTTAACATTTAAAGGCAAACTTCACTTTCCCTCAGGTGCTAATGCGAACCAGAAAGCTGTGGTTAGTCCACTTAAAACCTGCCTGTCTGACGATATAGAGCAGGGGTATTCAACTAAAATTTAAAGAGGTCCGGTTCCGCACATTTTTTGGAAGCAAAGGTCCAGAAGATTATAATGTCTAACTATTTGCAATGATATATTATTAAGTAGCCTGCATGTAATCAGTACTTCACTGTCAAATCAAATTAATTCAGTACAATTCAAAAACCTTTTGACAAACAAACTCCAACTGAACATATATTTACAATGTAATCTAATTCATGAAATAAAAGCAGGGCTGATTTTCAAAATAAGCAAGAACACAAATGTTCAAATAAGATCTTAACTTTGAAAAAATAAAATAAAGGCATAAAAAAACTATTTTACATCTTGAAACAAAAGTCTCAACCAATTTAACTGGTAAAAAACCTGAACATATCCTAACAACTGAACAGTTTTGGAGGCTCATCTTCTTCCCCTCATATATTTAACCCACGTACAGGACTCAGTGCTGGGAGGTATCGTCTGTCTGCGGCCGTTTGATCCAACCCTTGTGTCTGTTTTTGAGCTTTTGTAGCTTCTATCGTCTGTCTCTCCCTTTGTTGTCGCTAGCTACACGCAACTGTTATCGCCGTATGTGTTTGTTAATTCCTTTGCAACCTCGAACTTTCTTTTAGCTGCAGGTGCTGTTGAATTTAGCGCATGTGATCCACAGAATCGATTGGCTAAGTGAAGTCACGTGGTTAACGCACGTTCACTTGGCCTTCGCCAAATAACTACCGTAAAGATCACAATAGCCGCGCCGGTTAAAAGTAAAGTGCTCCGCTAGATTCTGAATCAAAACGTTCCGTTTGGTCTGTAGATCCGGGTCCGTATGGGACAGCTTCTGGGTCCGGATCCGGACCGCGGTCCGCCTGTTAGTGACCGCTGATATAGAGGAACCGCCGTTAAGAGTCTAACTGCTGCCGCGAGATTTACACTGGAAAAGTCTGAGAAGTCACGATTGACAATCAATCCCACGCTTACAGTAATATTCCACCTTTCCATGAAACACAGATCATTGATTCGTCAGATATTTATTTTATCTGTGTCTTTTCACTGTTTGCTACTATTGGCCTGGGACGTGCTCTGTTAAGTTCCGTGTACTAATACCTGTGTTACCTGTTCTTACCAGGTGGTGGCGGTAATGGAAACGTGTTCTTGCCGTTGCCAGAGACGACGACGAGGACGAAGAAGCATCCGAAGAAGAAGAAGCAGCGCGTCTGTCATGGCTGCTTCCTGAGCACGTGGGTGAAATAAACATCCTGGTCGTGGATAAATAAGATCGGTCTCGGCAGCCAACCAAGCGACAAACCGAGCCCCTGGTCCGAACCGAAGGCAGCGGCTCCCGTGTGGTCAGAGCAGGAGGCGGAGGTGCAGAGATGCCGCTGGACGTGGAGGTTCCGCTGCTTCGAGGCTTCCTGACCGACAGAGAGGCAGCGGAGTGGAGGCACAGCGGCTTCAGCAGCGCAGGTCTGACACCGGCTCCTTTCTGCTTAAGCCACCGATCAGTCACAACCAACAGCAGCCGCTGATCTCCGCGGGTCTACGTTAACCGGTGGCCGCTGCGTGCGCGTAGTTACGGCAGGTGTTGGAGACACGGAGACGGTTCAAACGCTGTGAAGGCTGAAGGTCACTTGATGAATTCGTCTTTCAGAGTCTTTCAGAACCACCTTCCCCCTTTGATGGACGAGCAGCTCTGCTCCTGGTTCGGCTTGGTCCGCGTTCAGTGAAGCGTTGACTGGTGTCACTTATAAATACTCTGCACGACTTTGAGGTGATCCATCAATCGGTCAGTGGATTAGTTTTTATTTCACATGTAACTTATTTGAAGTGACTCTAAACAGTGACGAGCAGCGTCTGGATGCATGTTTTCAAAGTGATTGGCAGAAGCTGTTGACATTAAGGTCCAGGGTTCGGTTCCACGTCCAGTCCCAGTGACAGACGCCAGCGCTGGTCTCTGTGTGGCCCTGTTACTTTAATTACTGTTTAAATGAAAATGCCTATAGCCTCAAATATTATGTTGCTAATGACATCAATCCAGTGAAATGATTGGAGACCAGGTGACACGTGGCCTGTACTCATTTACTGAAACACAGCAGACCTAAGCTACTAAATTAAGTACTAAGACTGTGGTCTACACTATATGTTAGCTCGCTGACACGTCTACAGTCCCTGTGCTTACTTGGCCTTTCCTGGTCGTGATGTGCGTGCGAGTCTTGCCCCTTTTGTTCACTTGGGCTCATTTGACATTGTGCGTTACTCTGACCCTGTAGCGCCAGAGAGCGGCCTCACATTAAAGCGGTTGCTTTATCAGCCTGCCTGTTCTAGGCCGAGGTGAAGGAATTCATCCAGAATCACTGCCTTCATCCCGACCTGCTCAGACCAGAACATGACGGATACTAATGAGTCACACTGGTCAACTCAACTAAGTAGTTAAGTAAAACTACTCCTATCACGCATGTTAAAGCGACCAGAGCCTTCACCGTGTGAGCCTGGCTTAGTCACACAGTCTAGTCCTTTACGTCAGCGAGGAGAAGCTGCGAGCACTTTGAAGAAACGCTGTTAAAATACAGTTAAAGCAAGGAAGCTGTTCCTTTAACTGCAGACGTTCTACTTTATTTAGCAAAATGCTGAAGCTAACAGCACATAATAAACATGATTAAAATATAATAAGAATGTATTGAATATATTGATCTGTTCTTGGCCTGGAACACACGTGGAGACTTCTTGGATGCTTGCGGAAGATACTGCCACACGAAGGCTCGTCTCCGGTTGTGAACCTGCTGCCAGACGGGCTCCTGTTGGAGTCGATGACAGCTCTCCAGCCTAGTGATCCTCCACAGCATTAGGGTTGGTTGGATATGGCCTCACAGTGGATGGACTCCTCCCTCCACGATGTGTGAACTCAGGGCCGTCTGCCACAGTCGTCCCTAAACCGGATACTGAGGCTTTGCTCCAGCTCATCGAGTCCGTTTTACGGGACTCGATGACACTTCTCAGCCAGCGTCGTCAATTCACGCTGGCTGAGATTCCTTTCCTTGGATCGTGGCTTTTGTCCGTAATTCTTTGTTGCCTCAACTCTTTATTCAAGCGCTTCCTTTCTGCTGTCGTGTCTCAGTGTGGGTTCTTTTAAGAGCTACTCCTCCAGGCAGTTCTTCGGTGACCTTGGCCAGGAAGGAGATGGCTCTTCTCTAGTGAACGGCGTGTCTCTCACTCGCCCACAGCGCGGCCAGGTCTCCAACCTCCCTCAGTCGGGCCCTTGGCCTCTGTGCTTTAGCATCTTCATCATCTCCTTCCCCCATTGTCACTGTTTCATAGAATTCATCAACTGTTTTGTCTGCAGGGACTTGAATCTGCATCAGAGTTTTTTAGTCTGTTCTGAGGGATGCTGGCTGTTCACCGTTCTCACACAGGTAGCTCTTGGCCGCTTCACCTCTCACTCTCATGTCCATGTGCGTGGTTTGCTGCATAGCATAGAACGTAATTGTCGTCACTCGACTCTGATTCCTCTTGTGCAGCATCCCTTACAATCGTGGCTATTCTGGGTTTTACTCTCTTCAGCAGGAAGTCATGTGCTCTTTCCACATAAGCTTGTCTGAACCCGTCAGTCAGGTTATCAGCTTGAGCCAGCTTCGCATAGGGAGGCATGTTCGCTATGTTGCAGTAATCACCATATGCATACGCTCCGTCTCCATGCACTGCATCTTCCATCTGTGCACGCCAACTTCGGGGCGCATCGATCTCCGTCTGGTCCACTGCTGGCACATAAACTGCTCGTCCATCTTTTATTTCTTAAAGGTCCCCACCTCGGGTCTGGAGCCAACCTCTCAGACACTTGCACAGGATCCTGGTATCTTGGTTTTCTTTTCCCTGCTTTCCTGTATGTGCCGGTTCTCAGTGGCTTTGCTGGTGTTTCTTCCCAAATCCAGCTGTTGTCATCCTTCTCCTCCTCTGGTGCTGCCGCTTCTCCATCTGCCCCAGACTCGGGTTCACGCTCTGGCACAGAGTGCTGCCTGTTAGCCTGCCTGCCTAGGCCTGGTGGAGGAGTTTGACCAGGTCTCGGTTGGTGCGATGGTGAGGGCATCCCTCCTGACCTCCTGGAGCTGTTTCAGGCCCATCGGTGTAGTCATTGATGTACTTCTATGCACAGCCTGTGCTCTCGATCCCCTCTGCAGGTTTCTCTCCACGCTGCCTCTCACGTCTGAATCAGCTTCAGCTCTGCCTGTTGTCCCAGGATGGGGTGTGTCGGGCCGCTCCATAGGTGAAAATACATTTTCTGGTGGCTCACTCGATGCATTTAGCGCCTGAAAGGGCAGAGGCAGTACCACCTCCTCTTGCCTTTGATCTGCGTCATCAGGACCACTCGGGCACATCTGCAGGTTATGTTGTATTATCGCTCTCTTCAGTTTGGTCCATATGCCTTTGCTCTGGTGCTTATGCTTCTTTACAGCTTCTATGACCCCTCGTTCCACCATACGCCAGGCAATCAAAGGAGCATCAAACAATATTGAAATGAGGGCTGATTCCACGTCACTCTCATGGGCCCTGTGTAGCGCCACACCCACGGCTGCAGCCACGCTCGCTTGGTATGTTGCGGCGTCTCCTCCAAACCCTGGATCTGCTACGTGGATGACGCCTCCAGTCCACGTGGTTTTCACTGGAATGAGGACTGCGTCATACTGAGATGGGTGCACGCTGTCGTCTGGCTGCAGTCACACGTTTCTGATACTCTCTGCCCGTTGGTCTCTCTCTCGCTGAGAGTCTCTGGGTTGGAAACTGAGGCCCAGTTCTAGATCTGCAAAACTGCACAAAGGCAGTTAGGTTTAGTTTTCCAGACAAAGTTAGGTGATGATTACTGGCTTCAACATCCATCAACCAATGGCAGGACAGCATTCACACGTGAACAGACATGATCTAATCCTTGTCTCCTCCTTGATCGGAGATGCTGCTCTTCATGTTCTCCCCATCCCCCATCACGTCCTCCTGGTCCTTCTGGTACTTTCCACTGGCCCCGTACGTCCTTAATAATTAGCTGATGCTCACAGAAATTATTTTGATTCTGTTACAGATCAGAACACGTTTGAACCATGTTTCAACCTGATTGCAGTTCACTTGATTTTAACGATCCGCTTCGCAATGAAATGCATTTAATTACCAAAAACATAATTCACATATACTGTGACTCTTTGCATGTTATGTTCAATACAAACATGAAAACATATAATGTTTGTGCAGTATTAGTTTAAGCAGACTGTGTTTTTCTATTGTTGTGACTCAGATGATCAGAACATTTATGACCATTTTATGCAGAAATCCATGTAATGCCAGAGGGTTCGCAGACTGTGTATCTGAATACAGGCAAATGATTCTAATCCAAAACTCATCGAACGTCTCCCGCTCCTCTACTCTCTGACTGCTGTTTCACAGGCTTCTCTCTGTTTTGGGTCCTGATGTCTTGTCTCGAGTGACAGGCAGCCGACTTCCATCACAACATCTTCTTCCTCTGCCTCTTCTGGGGTCACTCTGCCCTCTCCATGGCAACCTCTCTATCATATGTGCTCGGGATGACCACGTTGTTTTCTCTCCATCTGCTTCTTTGAGGCCAGACAGATTCCCATTCAGCCTCTGATGCTCAAAGCCATTTCCTTCTCTTGCTCTCAGACCTATAAGACCTGAAACGCTTAGATGGCTTCCTCATCGCTTCGCTTGTATTGAAATGGACCCTTTCACCGATGTCCGTTCCTCTGGGCTCTTAGACAACCTACAGTGATGTGATCTGTACAGTCTGTCCTGTTTTCAAGATCCCTAACGGCAGTAGCACTGTTAGCACATGCGCTGGGATTTCAGGACGCTCATCAGATGAGGTGCACACCTGCTTCGCTGAGCTCCCAATTCTGTGTAACGACACAGTGAGCGGATGTCTCGGCTGTTCCTCAGTATGTATATGAATCATAAATGTGCACTGAAAAAAGCAGCCTGTGTTTGTGTTTTTTAGAGGTGGCTTCACTACTATTGTCGCTAATGGAAGGAGAATTTGAGGCGGTTCTGCGGAGCCCCCAAGTGTTGGAGCTGCTCAATGGAGATGGAACCTTCAGCGAGGAGGACGACATCGAGGCTTACCTGGAGAAACGCGTCCTGTTGTACATTGCTGGTGGTGGTAATGACGACCAGGTCAACAGGTAAGAGGGACAACAACCCAATCTGTTTTGAATTAAGTGAATTAAGTTTTTTTTTTTTAAACGCCAGTGTCTAGTTTTGTGTCGTTTGTTTTTTAAGCCTTATTGCACACAATTGTCCATGTTATTTTTTGTAACTGCAAATAACACATACACGGATTAGCCCACACCAGGATGCCATGATCAGCCCACGATCACAGCCCTACTACACAACTATTGGCGTTGAAATGAAGCTAAAAGTGAATTTGTGTCTTTTGGGCTGTGACAACAATCTTGTAGCCTCTGCAAAGAATAAATGACCACATGCTTTTTTGTCTTTGTCAGAATCAGCCTGGTTGTAGACTTGCTGACCCATAGTGTTTTCAGTTGTTCACATCTAGTTGTGCCTCGCTTAGGGAGCTGCTGGTGATGGCCCTAGCTGTGTCCTGCCTCCACATGTTTGTGCAAAGTAACTGGACTGGTCCTCCGGTCTCTGTGCAGCTCCCCGACCTGCTGCCCCCAGTTTTAATGTCGTCTCAGGTACAATACGCTCCCGTCACTCCTGCTTTGTTTCCCTTGTCATTCATTTTAAGGTAGTTATATGTTTAATTGCTGTGACTTTCTAAAACGGAGCTTCTCCACTTCTTCTGCAAATATATCTAATTTATACCACACTCACTGAAACCCAGTTCAGCTGTAATGGTCCTGTACGCACCAACAGAACGCTCTATGGTTGCGTTTGTCTATGACATGTCTACCAACTCAGCAGCTGATTCAGACTAAGCTACTGCACCGAGGTGTGAAACAGTCCTGAGGCCACATGGGTTCATCAGCAGGCATCACTTAAACCTACTTTGCATGTCATCTGCAGCGTCAGAGCCTGCAAAAGGCCATTCAGTCCAGTCTGCTCTTGGATGGGGAGTCGGTGTACAGCCTGGTAAAAAACCCCTTCCTGCTCCTGCTGGCCAGGGTCATTCTCATTGGGTGCTCCTCCAAGATGGACAGTCTGCAGGTGAGTCATCTTCAGCAAATGCGTCTGAATAACAAATGAACCATGGTTCTCTCCTTGTGTCTACAACGAAGTGTAAATATATAATATGAATAAGGTTTCACAACAGGATCTTTTTCATTTGTTCTACTCCATGAAACGATCTGTTTCATCCTAGGCCTTCACTGTCACTTCTCCAGTTGTCCACCGGGAGGCAGTGTCTGCTTTGCAAGCAGCCACCTTTGTCACCATAAACTTGACTACTTATCATTCACAACACAACAAAAAGCAGCCACTTCGATGCCAGCCTAGATTCTGACTGTGACCAGTATGTGTCCCTGCTGTCAGCTGTGCCCTTACCCATCACACTGCCCTACCTTTAGCTCGAATAGTTGGTTTGTAGCTTTGAAACTGATGCACTACATCGCACCAATGATCTTGGAAGGAACACACATTTTGTTATTAGCTAACATTAATATTTATCATTGATAACTGTCTAACAGTAAATATTATATAATTTCTAATCCTTTATGGAGCAGCGTCCTGTTTCCAGGGACCAAGGAACAAATTCGGTGCATACTGTCTCATCTCCATCACCAGTGCTGTCATTAATATTGTCAGATATGTTTGCAGCAGTTGAAGGAGTGAGTCTGGCAACAGTAACCTGACATCCAGTGCCGATGTCACAGCACTGTCCAATGACACTATAACAGGCTTCGACTGATTCAGTTCTGATCATAATCAACACAATTTCAATCCAAGAAGGCTCCTTCCAACTCCAACAGTTTAGTGCTGTTGTTTCCTAGAGTGTGTGTAGAAGGGCAACATGGTGACAGCTGTGATCACCTGCTAGATGTGTGAGACGGGTTAGAGGCTGATGAGTTGGTCTGTATTATTTTAACATTCATTCCCTCTTGTAGTAGCAGAGCCACAGTCCTACTGACGTACACACACACATTTAGACAGAAAAGCCTCTTTCTTGTATTTGGGTTTATGTTGACGTGTCTTTTCACGCGTGTAGCTGCTGCCCTGGTGGATCCTACGTTACATCAACCTGCACCAGCAGATCCTGGAGGCCCCTTCTCCACAGCTCTTCAGCTTGGCTCAAAGCAACATGGACAAAGGTCTGTAGGCTCTGAAATGCAGGTGGCCCCAAACACCCGTGTGCATTTGTGGGTGGTGAGAGTGTTATTCTGCCTGGTAAATGTGTGAAATCAAAAAACTATTAAAGATTAATAGAACAGATTAAAGCAATCACAGTGTAAGAAATTGTTTAATGGATCAAATTCATCACCATTACTAACAGAGCTGCATAATGTTATTATGTGCTACTATCGCGGGTTTTGACACAGTTTAAGGCAATAAAAACATTGTTTTACATAAATGTGTTGCATCACTCAGATGAGCATCAAGAGGATTTAAGATGAAGGGCGTCAGTCAGTATGTTAAAGTGATGAGGCTGAGTGATTGATGGAGTAAACAGATCTTTCCTCTGCTGCAGTGCTGAAACGCCAGTCTGTGCTGTCAGAACACACAAACCTGGCTGTCCAGCTACACCTGGAGTGTGCTTACATCAGCCTGACCTACTACGAGTACCAGGCAGCTACGCAGCACATGAAGAAGGCACAGGAGCTCTCACAGTTGAATATCACAATGACTGGTACGTAGAGATTACCCACTCTGCAAAACTAGTGTTTACATGAATGTGCCACATAAAGGGGCTATAGCATGTTCCAGTCATCCTGAGCTGAAGGTAACAACAGTTGTGTGGCCACTCAAGGTGCGCTTGGCAAACGGACTCGTTTTCAGCAGAAGTATTTGGCTCAGCTGATCCTCGAGGTTGAGAAGAAGCCGGGCCTGCATGGCCAGATGAATGAGTCCAGCCCTACCCCCACACCTCAGGCCTGCCTACCGAAGGTATATATGCTTTTTGAAATCCTACTAACCTCGCCTTTAAACTTTTAACTAACACACATGGCTAAACACTATTGTGATGCAGTGGCAGTTATAACTCGGTGGTTCGATGTCCCTCCAAAAGAAGGAAAATATGGTCTGATGAAACCAGGGTTGATCATTTAGGTCAAACAGTAAAAACTGAAGGTATGTTTGGTGTAAAAGCAACACTGCACATGATTAAAACCACTGTTCCCATAGTGAAGCATGGTGGTGGGGCTGTAATAATCTAATCAAAAGATGCATGAGTTTAAGGATGTGAAATTATTTCTGTCCCCCCACCTAAAAGATTTTAGTAGATTTATCTTGCTCTCAGTATTTGCATCACTGATGCCTGGCGTTATCAGGGCCAAGGAGACGGTTCATGCCCTTTACCCTCCATCATCTGCTGCCAGCATGGTCCCGCCCTCACGGTTCTGCTACATTACGGTGTCAAAGGAAGAGAGAAGTATGGAGACGGAAAGGAACAGCATCAGCTAATGGCTCCTTTGCCTTTTCAGTGGAACCTGATCACTGCTAATTCATTGATGACATGGCTGATAATGAACGCGGCACGGAAGAATTTTGAAATGTAGAGAGTTATGTCCAGCTCTGCCCAGTGAAGCAGATGGATAACGACCCAAAACAAAGTATCGCAAAAAATGCTTGAGTTTAACAAAACAAATGAAGGCAAAGACACTGACAAGTTGCAGTAAAGACCTAATATAATTAATGGGGGCTCAATGAATGGAACCCAAAGTATTAAGGGCAGTCTATTATCTGCAGGTCCAAAATGTGGTGTTTAGGAAATAAGTAGAGGTTCGTTTCTGTTTGCACGCTTACAGGACCACAGTCTGGGGGATGACACGCTCCTGGATGCAATCAGTTTGGCAGAGCCAGATCAGTACCACGTACCTGATCTCAGTGCAGAGGAGCAGGCTGTCATTCTGGCTGTCTGGTAAGTGTTTCTGCAAGCTCCTGCTCCCGCTGCTGTTCTTTCTCTGTAGCTTGAAAAAGACTTCATAGAAAAATAAAATACTGTATTTTAGTGGTAGGTTCATTGTGAAATGGTCTGATTTCTCTAGAGCAGAGGTCCCCGACCACTGGGCCACAGACCAGTACGGGTCAGCTGGGCCATCAGAAAGGCTGAATAAAAAATATTTTATTATCGAACTCTGAAAGATCTTTTATTTTGAAAACCTGCTTGTCAACAGAGGGATATTTGCCAAGTTTCAAACTTTAGCTGGGGCTTTGTTAGACGTTGAGCCTGAGTCAAAGTTCCCCCAGCTTGTGCACAACCACCTTCCTCTGCTTTAAAAGAGTTCCATCGGTACATCACAGCCACAAAAGACCTGAACCTCCAAAGAATGTATACGCGACCCAGCTGTGAACCAACCAGGAAGAGGGATGACGTGGATGTGAGGAACTGGTGTCACAAACCCTCCACCACCGCCATGCTTCATATTCACTGGAAATACTGGGATAAAACAGAATTTATAAGGGTATTTTCATTATGAAAGAGATGGAAATGCAGGTTATACATGAAATCCACATGTTAACAACAAAGAAAAACATTTGGTTGAAAAGGAAACGTTTCTCCAGAAATAACTGTTGTAGTTGACAGGGCAGCCTGGTAGATGGAGGCAGGTTGTGTCTGAGTTTCTCTGTAACGCGTTGAATAATTCAGATAATGTGTCTTCTTGCAGCAATGACTTCCAGAAGAATAATCCTGTGCACAAGTTGACTGAGGAGGAACTGCTAGCCTTCACGTCTGTGAGTCATTGGCCTTTTTTATTCAGACCCCCTGCCGTACTGGGGACCCCCAACGTGGCAGGTCCAGCATTTGAACCCTGCACCAGGCTCGTGAAATCGAACCGACAGTTCTCCTTTCTGCCACCAGACGAAAACAGTGGACAGTCTGGTTTAATGTTATGACCACTGGCGTGTCATGGTTATGATTATGTGCTCATCATGGCAGTGGGTGGGTTACATCAAGCGGCAACTCAACATTGATTTTTCTCTCAAACTTGATGTTTTAGAAGCAGATCACAAGGTTGTGAATACGAAGCCTGACAAACGCAGCTTCTCTGACGTCGCATGGATGCCTTCAGAGCTCATGGCGCCAGTTGAGGGCAAGATGGCGAAAGCAGTTCAATTCTGCTTGGAGACCTTGTTGATTGGGTTTTACTTGGACTCACACCACATACCCGCGTTGCTGCAGACCACGTATACACCAGGTTCCCTGATGGCTGTGGCTGATGAGTGTTTGAGGAGCATGAGCAGAATAACGACTGGGAAGGCTGTGGCGATGGAGCAGTGTCACAGTGCTGACAGAAACCGTCTAATGTCTAAGAAGATCAGCTGACATGACTCCTCTACGCACATATTCAGGGATAGTAGTTATATTATTGCTACCAGATGCAGCCTTGTTCCTTCTGGACGTAAATATTCTGATTGGTTGTCACAGATGGCTGGTAGTGAACAGGACGTGTGTTCAGATGAAGCAGACACGTCTGCTACTTCGCTTTTAATGCGTGGTGTTTGTAGACCCAGGGTCAAATCCTGCCTTGCTCATGGTAAAGTTGGCCTACTAGCCAACATTATACAAATGTTTGATCTCTAAAAAAGCTTTTCTTAAAGGGCTACCAAAACCTTTCCGTCTATTAATTTAATATAAGTCGGACAACATATTGTCTTTGTTGATTAGAGCTCAGTGGTTCGATTCCTGGCTCCCCTGGGATATGTGCATGAGTGTCCTCAGGCAAGACACTGAACTGCTGTTGCCCCTGGTGTGTGAATGAGACGCAGTGTTAAAGTACTTTGAGCACCAATAGGTACAAGTGCAGCCCATTGATCCCACATCAGGACTTTGTCCAAGCATTAGTGTCCAGGGGTCATTCATGAAATGCCCTGGTTTCCAGTTGCATAAGTTCACTTCTTCACTAGCTGTGGGGAGGAGGGGGTGGTGTGACTGTCAACACGACCTCACCCTCATGTCTTTGCAACTGGTGCTTGAAGTGGATGTGGCGCACATATGAATATGGTCAAATATTTAATTCATAAATGATTAAAAAAACCAAAACAATTCGGTGTGAAATCCAGATGTTCTGCTGTTAAAATACGCTCACTGGTCATTTTATTAGCTACACTTGTGAAATCCAATACACACCGTCTGCTGTGGTTTGAGGAAAGAGCTCCTGCGGTTTGTTAGGTGACTTAACAGTATTTCAATCAGCCGTGAACACCAGTAACTGATGAACTGTCTGGAAGAGCAGTTGGCACATAAATGAAGCACCGCTGCAGCTGTTATGCTCATCTGTGATAAACACTGTGAAAATAAGAGATACCGTAAAGCTAGTCCAAAGTGCAGTTCAGCCTAGTACTCAACTCTGCCTGAAATGAAATGAATGAATGTCCTGGTGCATTTATGGTTTAAGGGGGGGGCCAAGCTGCTGGGGCAGCTGCTGGCCATGTGAGCAGGCATCTCTGCAGCCTACATGTAGATCCAGGAATCTGCAGGCTGGTTAGATGGTT